>OY720045.1:6863622-8063622 GCA_963082485.1 Eudonia mercurella
TGCATTTGATAACTCCAGCAAATCTTATGAAACAGATAACCGAAATATCTGGGAAATTACCAAGATCACTGGCCTTGCCTATAGAAAACATTAAAGGAGATATAAAAGACTTATATAAATTGTTGTACGTTAAAGCTCGAGTAACAAAAACTTACTTCCTATTTGAGATGCACATTCCACTGATTTCGAACGAAGACTTTAAATTATATCGAGCGATTCCATTACCAGTCACTACTAAAACAGGAAGAATCGCAATGCAACTGAGTTCCGAATACATTGCGGTGGACTTAGAGAAGAGTACATATGTTTCCTTTACCGAAGGCGACATGAACTCGTGCATACAGATAAAGATAGATAATTATATTTGTAACAAGAACCTGCCAGTCTCGGATTTACATAACAACAATGCGCCTTGCGAAGCAAAATTACTGGGTCATCGCTCGGCGTCGCCCTGCGGAATAAAAACAATAGTCTGCAAGGAAACATGGATTAAATTGCATGCACCGAACAGCTGGTTGACGATTTGTTGCGAAACGTGTACACTACGAACTATATGTGAGAATGATATTATGTCATCACATATGATGAATAGTTCCGGGATTGTAACTTTGGCACAAGGATGTGTGCTACAATCGGAGCAGTCAATTATTCACTCGCACAATCAATATTACAGTAACGTAAAACTCAACTATAGCTTAATGACACCGTCACTGAACTCACCTATAAATAACATCGTCAACGTAAAGCACTACAACTACAATCTGTCGCATTTACAGCTGACTGAAGATTCGAGACTGAGAAAGGTGGATGAAGAACTGAATTCTCTTCGCGCTCAGGAGGATCACCTGCCGGTGTCTATCAGTACGCATGACATTCACCAATATGCCATTTGTTATTCCCTGATGGGTCTGGGCATCATTTTCATTAGCGTATGGGCGTTGAAAAGATGTGGAGCAGTCTCATGTCCCCAATGGGCAAAAAAGCGGACAACAGGCAATCAACCTGTATATGAAGATATCGAACTACAAACCTTACCTAAGAGGGAGCAACCTCGGGAAGAGAGAGTCAAGATTAAGCCATCAAGTTCTAGCGCAAGAGACCTGCGGGATGAGCGTGCTGGCCGCGGACCTGCTGCTGGGACAAGCAACGTCGCTTTTAACTTTGAAAATTGATTTTTTGCTTTGTAAGGGTTCCTCTTTATCTCGACTGTTTCTTTCTTTTCTGGTTGCCAACATGTACGGTCTCACCACCGTACATATTTAGCTGACTTAGCGACCTACTTTGGGTCGCGCCTAATTATTGTTTACTTTATTAATATATATTATTTAATGTGGTAGTACGCAAATACGCTTGCACTGAACAGTCTAGCAAAGAGTTACCTACAACTTATTTACTGTATTTACTTGGGAGTTTAAAATAAACAAACCGTTTAACTTTGGTGATTTCTTTGTCTGCGTGCCACAACTACAACTACTTCAATCAACTAACAGCATCCTCAAGTGTACGTAGTCAAACTGGCTCGTACACGCGGACTTCTTGAGATAATTTGAAAAATGACGTTGCACCGTTTTGTTTCATTTGCCAACACTCATGCACGCTCACAAACACGTAACGGTTAATAATCCAGCATTATTTCACAAACAAAACCGCAAACATGACTCTTCACTTTATTATTATATATTGCTGTTAGTTATACTATAATTATTTATGGTGCACCGACGCGACGACGAACCCACATCAAATTCAAATATGTTTTGTCCATCCAAAGGTGACAACCTTTGGATGGACCTCTGGAAGAGATCTCTCTTAGTGATAAGACCGCCCTTTGTACGTGTATTTTTATGAATTTTTTTGTCAAATGTTTTATTTTTGGTGTACAATAAAGTTTATTTATCTTATCTTATCTTATCTTCACTTTCCCACCAAGAAGTCCGTGCTGCTTTTATTTTTTATTTTTTTTATTTATGTATAAAAACTAGTGATCAGAGCTAAGGGGGCTAATTTACCTAAAGTGGTCGACAAGACAGCACTAAGCGTGGATTTTTTAATTGAATCCCGGCTTCCGGAAAAAAATTTACTTCACCATAATGTCTTAGTACACATATTACTCGTATACTTAGTTGTATTTTATAGCCATTTTGCAAATGCTAAAAGAAAACAGAACGTGTTCGTTTTAATAGGGAAATTATAGAAAAGCCCGGTGAGGCTAAAATGTTCGCGCCAAAAACG
This sequence comes from Eudonia mercurella, assembly GCA_963082485.1. Taxonomy (NCBI): domain Eukaryota; kingdom Metazoa; phylum Arthropoda; class Insecta; order Lepidoptera; family Crambidae; genus Eudonia; species Eudonia mercurella. Next base: position 6,865,852 of record OY720045.1, read on the forward strand.
CGACGGTGCAATCATTCGAATAAAGGATGCGCCGTACGAGCCGACGGCGGAGCTAGATTTATTATTCCACTACCTACAACTACTTCATTACTGCTACCGCTGTAAGACGTGCAGTGTTCTTTACGGCTCACAGTTCTAACCGAGCGCCCCGCCCGTGACGTCGCGCCATACCATCAGCTCTCCGCTCCAGAACCTTCGAGAACTATCTCGTGAATAGCCTACCGGCCGGTTCACTCCTTCATAAGTCGCGTGTGTGTGTGCGCGTGGTGAATGAGTTCTACCAGCATCAGCTCCATCTCCACGACAGTCGTCGTGGCTACGCCGGCCGTCAACGTCAGCTCGCCGGGTAAGTCAGCTACCTATTACTCCCCACCAGACCACGTCGCTGTAACGGCTGCCCTCCCAGCAGCCGATACACTCTCCAACAACAAAAAAATGTTGTTTATGACCCGTTCTCCTTGTGGTGTTTCCATCCAGAGGAAAGACTAGTGCCCTAGGAAGATAAAATGAGCTGCTGCTGATGATGATGATGATGATGATGATGATGATGATGATGATGATGATGATGGTGGTGATGATGATGGTGATGATGAATGCCTCACCTCGCCTTCGCTCTGGCTCTTGTGTGAACGCGTACGACGACGTAGTCTACGGGGTCTCTGCGCGGTGCGTTCTTCAATATCAGTGTCTACCTCTTGGAGAGTGCAGGGTCTTCCAGCTCTGTGTCCATGAAAAAAAACACACTTTTAAGTAGGAAATACCACTATGTATCACTAACACAAGCCACGTCATGCCAGATAGCTTAATGTCTATTAAATGGAATGACAATTATATGTCACATAATAAAGCAAACCTTGGAAGTGCTTATTTTTATAAAGGTATATTTTTATCCTTATAAAATAGGTGGACCGACGATCTGGTAAAGGTCGCGGGAAGCTGCTGGATGCGAGCAGCACAAAACTGGTCGTTGTAAAGATCCTTGGGGGAGGCCTTTGTCCAGCAGTGGGCGTCTTTTGGCTGAGATGATGATGATAATGAAGATGATGAAAATATGTCGATAACCATTCAAAAATGACTGAAATATTTTCAGTTGCCGATTCGTAACAAACCACTGTCTGTAATAATAATGTTGAACGTGGAAGAACTTTGGGGAGAATATTGTCCTGCAGTAAAACAACAAAGAAGAACAAAAAGTATGGGTAGATGCAATCTTCTTAGCAATCGTGAAGTAAAGCTATTCCAATCTAAGCTAAGCTAAGCTACTTGCTAGTCCGGCGCAGTGAAATCATGTAGTTGTCAACCAATACGAGTGTCCGCGACCTACGCGTAGTTGCGTTCGCAGCTAACTTCACAGTCGTCAAAAAGTTTGAATAAAGTCTTTTTTTTTTCTCCTTTAATTGATGGCTTCGTGCGATTAGCACATTTAGCCAGTGTCAAAGTAATTTTTCTTACAAGTAATACATAAATAAACAATATTCCCTTCCAGTATGATGATGATGAATGATAATAGAAATGAGAAGTGAGAAATTATATATATCTGGCAAGCGTTGTGATTAAGCCATTACCCATCAATTGTAGTGATGACTTGATTTCAATGATGGGGGCCTTTGCCCAACAGTGGGACAGTTATAGGCAATTTCTTACGACTACAATGTATGTAGGTATCTAGTATATTATTATGAATCTGTATCTTACAGCATCTCGATGTCGAGTGTCCGCGACCTACGCGTAGTTGCGTTCGCAGCTAACTTCACAGTCGTCAAAAAGTTTGAATAAAGTCTTTTTTTTTCTCCTTTAATTGATGGCTTCGTGCGATTAGCACATTTAGCCAGTGTCAAAGTAATTTTTCTTACAAGTAATACATAAATAAACAATATTCCCTTCCAGTATGATGATGATGAATGATAATAGAAATGAGAAGTAAGAAATTATATATATCTGGCAAGCGTTGTGATTAAGCCATTACTCATCAATTGTAGTGATGACTTGATTTCAATGATGGAGGCCTTTGCCCAGCAGTGGGACAGTTATAGGCAATTTCTTACGACTACAATGTATGTAGGTATCTAGTATATTATTATGAATCTGTATCTTACAGCATCTCGATGTCCCGCAACTGTCCAAGTATGGGCATAAGTTGGACGCGACGGTTGGATAACAGGTGCCATAGAATGCCGACCGGGCGTTGACTCATGCGCTGGGTCTCTATCACCTAAAATATAAATATGAATCAATAAAAGCGAAAAATAAACAACAAAGCCATCTTTTAAGATATAGCATACTTTTAAAGCACCTTATTGTAAGGGAAACTTAAACTAAGACGTGAAAATTCTGAAATAGTAAGTCCATTCAAAATCAGCCTATTATCGACATGCAATCTCTAGTATTGCAAGCATTACCCTAGACTAGAGTTGAAGTCTAGACTAGGGCTGAAGTCAAGTAACTTTCGCAAAGGCCGGTCATCAGATGGGTGACCAAACATGTAATGCTCCTCCATGTTTCGGGAAGTACGTAAAGCCGTTGGTCCCGGCTACATTAGCAGTCGTTAACTACCAATCCGCAATAAGCCCGCGTGGTGGTTCACGGCCCGTTCTCTCTGCGGTGTTTCCATCCATAGAGAAGGTTGGGAACATAAATTGAGCAGGTGATGATGAAGCTTTGTTGTGTTCTGCCAGTTAAGAGTTGAGGATTTCGAGTTAATTGCACTCAAATTTTTAGCCTTATCGTCACTTAACATTATGCGAGACGAAAGCAAAGCGCTTCCCCTTTAAATAGTAATAATAAAAGTCTGTACATAGACTGTGTTCTGCACATAGACGCGCAAAAGATTTTCATGCGATTTCTTCTGCACGACCAAATTTGTAGACAATTTTGAAATTTTTTTCATAGTTACACAAGCTTAATGTACACAAGCCTGCAGATCAAGGCCTACGCAGACCGGGACTGCATGGCAAAGTATTTTGCCGCCAGTCAGCGAACAATAGCCGCTTCGATACCGCGACATTCCAGGTGAGTTACTCTTGAAACACAATTGCAAAAATCAATCACAAATCTTAAAAAATCAAATGGCACTCTTAAAAGCTATAATAGCGCTACATTGGAATTAAATTGCGTGAAAATTAAGTGAACAAATCATTATCGAGATGGGGCGTTCCGAAATTGCGCAACTTATCCCAATATCGATACATATTAATCGCATTGGAATTGTATCGAGATTGAGTTTGCGTCAAGAGTAGCCTACCAGAGCCTTGCCGCGGCATGCCGCGTCACGTCGAAGTATGCCTCGGCAGCTTCTGCTGTCTTATTTATATTTCGATACGTTTGAATGTTTATTGGTAAAAATTTTAATCCTTTGCCATGCCGTCCCGGTCTTCGTAGGCCTTCAGATTACTACAAACTGTCAAATGTCTTCAATAGACTCTGAGCTTTACGTATATGGCATATGGTTGAACATTCAGCAACGTCTGTACCTATGCAAAAATCGTGCTCAAAAAACTAATTACCTGTGTCGGCGTGACGATAATGTCAATTGGTACGTCATGAGGCCCAAACAACTCGGCTGGTAATGTGTCGAACACCTAAAAAAAACAGATATTTTAAATATCAATCATTATAATTCAGAGCCCCACGAGCCAGGCCTAGCCTAGTGTGGGAGTTATTGTCACACGACTTACTATTATTTTTGGTAAATAAACATTGCCATTTTCATTTTTTCATTTAATTTCATCTTTATAGCATGATGCAGTGTAACTATACAAAGACAAACAACATAGTAACTTAGACATATTTTTTATATACCCGACGTTTTGATTGAGTTGCACCGGCCGTAGTCACATGCCTAGGGTTACTAACAGCCGAAATTAATAACCTATCTCTGGTAAGAGATAGGCCTATCTTAGTTTAGTTACCTAGCAACCGCTGTTATTTTCCGATAATTAACAGAAATAACTAAGCAACAAGTCCCTAGTAGGCCTATCTCTTGCTGAGGATAGGTTATTAATTTCGGCTGTAAGTTGATTGCGTTAAACCCCTTAAATTATTTGTTAATAAAAAAAAACGCAAAAATATAAAAGTGTAAATTGTAACCCTGACGGGCTGAGGGGAGAGAAAGATGTTAAATTGATGAAATATAATGTATTAAAGTACGACACTTAATCGATAATACCTATATATCGTCTCGTCTTACTCGTAATCGATAGCTAATTGCATCCAGGCACGCGGTAGCGTGTCAAGCCAAGTTTAAGCTAACAGAATTGGCGAGCAGCACCGTTTGTAATATTACACGAACCATTTGGAGTCACTTTTAACCCCCTCATAGCTCAAAAACTATTTCACATAAGCATGTCAAATTTGGCTCATTTATTGAAACTTGCGAGATACATAATACATATGTGCTCCAAATTTCATAAACACAATCGAACGGTTATTTAAATATTAACGTCCAAAAATCGTCATTTTTATCTCCAAATGACCTAGAAAGTTCAAATTTGGCATCCAGATAGGTAGTTGGGCGAATACAAAGGAATAAATCAGAAACTAGTAAATTTTTATTTACAATTTATTAGTTATATTTTTCAATTAATTGATTCTATTAGGAACACTTACTTATAATAACGTTGAAGTCAACAACCAAGACATATATGTATCATAATATTGAACTTGGCTCTCAATTTACATTTATGTTTTTGATGGGTAATTGATTACTAAAAATATCATATTATAAACATACCTGACAGTCGTGAACGGTGGTCGCGACCAGCGTGTTGGTCTTAATTGCTTTCATGTGCATCATTAGGCCGAACTCCAAATCGCCATAACCTAGAACAAAGCAACAATTTTTTTTAAGATTATTTTAATATGCTATTTACACATTAATAATACTCGTAGTGCTCAGAGGTCGGAATAAGGTAAGAGTTATTTATGTACTTACACTGATTTCATACAGCGAAAGAATAAAGTAGATATGCCTCAAATCCCGAGATTAATTTTTAAACTAAATTTTAACCTCACGAGTCTAGGCTAGAAGCAAAAGTATTTTCGAATTTATAAAAAAGACGAAGTATAAGTATGAGAATTTGTTTAAGACTATTAATAATTTGCATTGTGAATTAATGTAAATACTAATAAAAATTATCATTGTTTTATTTGTCTTATCTATCTCTGAGGTTTTTATTATTATTTATTTGTTATATTGTTTGCCACACGGGATTGTCCATTAGAAATCCCGGGAAGATCCATATTAATATCAACATTTCGATGCAAGTACATAAATAACTCTACCTAATTCCGACCTCTGGACTAATGCTGTTAACCCATCCGGAAAGCCAATACACTCGTTAATAGGCATGAGTTCACGTCAGTAGTCTAACAAAGCTATGGAGATTGAACAAAATTTCTCACATTCAACCCGAGTACCTATCCTAAATTATACTTGAGACAACTAAACTAAACGTACTTACTAACGATTTGAATATAAAGCGTATTTTTTATTTTAAAATTATTTCGATAAATTAATAATGGGCGATTTTCCGACCCCCCAAAAAAAAAGAAATTAGTTCCAAATGACTTCATAGACGGCGCTTAGTAAAAGGCGAGTCCATGGAGAGCACGTGTATGGCTGCGTAATATTTATTCCATTGCCTTTATTCAACTGTCAAACTGTTAACAAAATTATGGAAAATAGGAATAGGTCCTGAAATGAAAATACTCATTATTAATTTTTTTGGTTGACAAGCAAAAGTTCACTTTGTGTACTGCACAATTTATTACAGCCTCTATGTACGGCTCGGCTTTAATAAAACGCCATCTATCGAGTTTTTTTGACCTAATTTTTATTTTTTTATTTAGGCTGTCAGAAAATCGCTCATTACATAGGATATTAAAAGCACTAACAAAATGTACTACCTCATGGGGAACTCGAAACCAAGATCATACCCGAACGAATGGCTGCTCATCCGCTACCTTACATTTCTACTAACTTTATGCTCACCACAACATCCATCCAACCTTCTCCAATCAACATTTTGACATTAAATCAAATTAAAGAAAATAATTTTTATTTTTTTATTTTGCGGGTAAGCACAGTGCCTTCATCTCACCTGATGTTAAGTGATGATAAGACCAATGGTGGAAGTGCACTTCACCTGGAATCCTCAGCTACTGAGGCACTGGCTTACTCCAGTTAGGAATACCTGAAGTATCAAGAAGAGGAAGAATAGGGAGAATGTAGAAGAGGAAGAAGGTAGTTGTAACAATAATTGTTGCATTGCATCATTGGCCTTATCATCACTTAACATCAGGTGAGATCAAGACACTGTGCTTACCCGTGCTTGATATTTTAAAAAACCGGCCAAGTGCGAGTCAGACTCGCGCACGAAGGGTTCCGTACTTTATGACGTATTAAAAAAAACTACTTACTAGATCTCGTTCAGACCAATTTTCGGTGGAAGTTTGCATGGTAATGTACATCATATATTTTTTTTAGTGTTATCATTCTCTTATTTTACCAAGTTTCAACAGTATAGTTCTTATAGTTTCGGAAAAAAGTAGCTGTGACATACGGACGGACGGACGGACGGATTATGTTATTAAAATTTTGATAAGATGGTGGTAGCTAGCCAGGCGGACAAACAAGCCCGACCACTAACCGAACAGAGTACACAAACATGCAACCCCCGCTGGGAATCGAACTTGGCACCTCTTTGTCTGAGACTAGTGGATTCAACCACTAGACCACAGAGGCGGTTAAAATTTGTGTGGCAAACTTAGCTATCCTCATTTATCACCAGAAGGCGCTGCTTTAATGCTGCACAAATGCTCAGTTTTGTTAGTCATTGTTTGGTAAATAGAACTCACACTAGGCACTTCGTACTCGATCTTACTACGTTACGTTACGTTACGCATGTGTACGTTTACACAGCATTTAAAGGTAAACAAAACGTTTGTTTTTTTTGCCGATTGCCCCCGGCGGCATTTTCGGGGTCATTGAACTTTTTGGGGACGACGAGAAACTTTAAGGGTACTTAAAGTGGTGTGAGACGAAGCACTGTCAAGAGGTTTTCTAGAGGGAATGGCATCACGCACTAGTAGTGCGTGTCCCCGTTCCTACTTGATTCTCCGAAGTGTTTGGATCGGATCGGGAGAAACAAAACAGACACATCAACCTTACCAAAACAGTAAAATATCTTCAATTAATGTTTAACCATAAGCTATTAATATTGTTAGTATATACAGAACCTGAAAACAGTTGGGCTAGAATCAGTCATATATAAATATAATTATTTAAGTATGGTTATTTATTTAATGTTTAATACCTACCTAACATAAATAGAAGTCCACGCGGGTGAAACCGCGGGCACAAGCTAGTATTTAATATTTTTAAAGGCTATGAGGACTTATTCGACAAACCCATCATAATAGTAGATTGGACATTTTGGGAACTAGACGTTTTGGGAATTGGACATTTTGGGAACTGGACATTTTGAGAATTGGACATTTCGGGAATTGGACATTTTGAGAATTGGACATTTCGGGTATTGGACATTCTGAAACCGTTGGACATTTTGGGAAATGGACATTCTGAACCTAAAGGCACGGTAATAGTATCTAACAGTAGTGTAACTCGGCCTTATCTTTGAAATAAATGCCTACAGCCGCGCGGTACGTAAACACGCAATAGGGCTGCCCACCTACACAGTACCTATTTTAATTACATCTGCCTACTTTGATTGAGTGAATGTATTTTGTGATAGAGGAGCTCGCAGTGGCTAACGCGCCCGGTCTGTGAGTGCTGAGGTTAAGCAACTTTCGTAAAGGCCGGTCATCGGATGGGTGACCAAAACTTTATCATCTCGAGCTCCGTTCTCCTTATCCATCCATAGAGAAGGCTCGTGCCTCAGCAGTGGGGACATATATATGAGCTGATAATGATAATAATGATAATGATGATTTTGTGATTGTATTATTATATTTTTTATTTAAACAAATAAAATATGTTGTGAATGAAATAGGAAGTGTTCAATAAAAGTGCATGTTGTTTTTTTATTTTTAATTAAAAAACTATGCTTATAATATGTTTGATTTAAGACTTAATAATAAATCAGCCTTATAAATTTGCGATTGAAAAATATTTGCGCCTCGACTGAGACGTACGAAATGCTTTATTTTTAAATTTAATAGTGCCGAGTGCCGTTTATCCGAGTGCCGTTTATCGAGTTACGAAACTAAATAAAAGCTTGTAAAATACATATCGTCTGCAGCTATCTAAATGTTTCCACTGTAGGTTGAATTTAAATTATTTATTTATTCTTCCCGTACGACACAAAATGCTACTTGGAAAAGGAGCACGGCCTACCCTCCAGAGGGTTACAATATCCACCACATTGACCCAATAGGTGTTGGTGGATCAAACATGCCAGGTTCTTGGACTTGTTGATCACTCGGAGTGTAGGTAGTGTAGTTTCGCTGTTAAATGACGCGTGATCGCAAACGATTTTCAACTTAAAAGTTGTTCTCCGCCAATTTGTTCGATAGCATCACCATTTATTAGTCTCATAATAATTTCAAAATCAATCAATCGTTTAATTTAATAATGCTTCCCAAAACCTACAACCCGGAGGTTTTAACACGATCGTACCTATCGTATCATGAACCGCCTATAACTACCTAGTTCACTCGTGTATAACTTTCCTTTGCCCTATTCACTTATTTTTATTAATCCAGGCATTTTTTCGAAGGAAGAAACGAAATACTTATCCATTAAAAAAGACACAAATTATGTACCTACTAGTAAGTACATAAATAAAAACATTTTATAGGCTTACCTTTCGGAGTTTCCAGGTAATCTAAAAAAATGTTATTTCTGAGTGCGTTAGTGAAGAATTGATGCAACCAAAAACAGCACAATATATTCTATAATTGCTCTTTGCCATACTAAGTAAGTACTTCAACTTATTTTAATCAAAAAAACATAACACTCCTTTTTTCGGCAGTCGTGTAAAAATCGCACGCTTTCTGTTTAAAAAATAATACACCGTCCGTTGGTCACTGCGGCACATTCGCGACTGTTGCATGCCGAGCTCATGCCGAGATCCGAGCGCGTAGGTATAGCTCGCGCTTCGTCCGTTTGTATGAAGTTACACTACTGTTAGATACTATTACCGTGCTAAAGGAGTTCAAAGTCTATTGAGGAAATTTGAGTGTGTGGTAGTCTGGTATGCAGACATGTGTACAAGACTTACCTCTTCCTTTGCCGATGTGATATCCCTCTTTGGAGACTGCTACTGATCCCAGTACCACTAGATCCAGTGTAACTGTATCTTCAATGCCTGCGAAAAAAAAAAATGCATGTAAACTATATACAAAGAAAAAAAATAACATTTTATTGTGATCTTTTTATTAAGTCAACCGCAAAGTGCACGTTATTCAAAGTCCATATTTTATGCCATGTAAATATTTAGCGAAATGTAAATTGTACAAACATATTTGCAACAAAACTAATAGTTTAAGAAGGATAAGGATTATTTGTTATTTCTAAAAATAAATTTTATTGATAATTAAATGTAATGAATGATCAATGACTATCTAATCGAATGATAAAGCGAAAAACATATATTTTAAATTATGCAATTGGTGACAGATATAACGCATATCGTAACAGTAAATTATACTTCATCTTTATATTAATACGTGAATTTTAATGTGCTCTTTTTAAGCACATTAAAATTCACGTTGGTTCACATTTATTATATTGGTATATTGGTTATATTGGTATACTCACTCCAATATAACCAATATACCAATATTATATAACTATAATTACAATATATAGAGAAGGAGTCGCCGAGAGATTAAATTTATATATAACATGTATGTGTCATTATTTATTATAATATAGCCTATATTACGCAGCGCTAATGTAGCATTCTAATGATGAAAGAATTTTTTAAATCGGTCGAGTAGTTTTTGAGTTTATTCGTTACATAAAAATAAACATACATAGGTACATACAAAAATACAAAGGTTTCCTCTTTATAATATTAGTATAGATAAAACGGACGAATTACACGTTTTTTTTTTCTTTATTTACCATAATAAAATCATACAAAACAAAAAAAAATATTTTAAATACATTACCAAACCACTAAGGTTTGCTGTAAAGCGACTGCATTCATAATCATAATCAAACTCACCAATAGGTTTCCCGTAAGTCTCCATGCCGTTGCGGGAGACAGCTTTCCTGATGGCCGCGGGGCCGGTCTCGCCCTCCGGCAACTCCAAACGGTTTAGGAAGCCGTTCTGCAGACGCGGAACCGGCACGTACAGGGTCTTCTGTTGTTCCAAGCAGAGCACTCTGAAAGAAAGTTTAATTGGTTTTTATTGCCTTTTAAACAACAACTTTACACTACTTGAAAGAACCCATATTTTAGCTTATTGAGAAAACCTTGAATGTTTTTGAAAACAGAACATGACAGAAGTTGATTGGTCACACACAAATAACTTATTAAAAGCATAATTGGAGGGAAGACAGAAAGAAAGAGAGGATGGGGAAGACCAAAAAAAGCTTATATATTATAACACATTGAAGAAAAGGCGAAGTTCGTGTGTCATGAAGAAGTAAAAGAATTAGCCCGGGATGAAGATGAATGGAAAACGCTACACTGGCAAAAGAGTGGCTTTTAAGTTAAATATGATATAGGTACTTTATCAAAATCATAACATTTATTCGAAGATGGGCACGGTTGGGATAAAGTCCTAACCATAATCTAACTAGTCAATAGTACACAAACGACTTAGTTTATGTAATTTCCTGTCATTCTTGCCGAAATCATAACATAAATAAACAAGATAGGCTATGTATACACACAGTCAAAACAAATTAATTGTAGATGTAATTTTCTTTATCTTCAATACGACTTAGAGTTATTTCAAATTACTAATAAAATGCATTAGTCATAAAAACGTCCAAATTATAATTAGATTAAATCTAAGTTCTTTTTAAATTTTACGGGTAATTTAAGACCGTATGCGAGGTCCTTTTTCCTTCCCGTATGAATGTGAGAGTTGATTATGCGTGATCTGCAGCGCTTAACGCATTATGTTTGATACACTTATTATATACTTACTATATACTTATTATATGCACGATTTTGTTAGATACATAGAGACATATGACCAGTGATCAGACTATTTAGAGCAAAATTTATTTAAAGTTGTCGACATAGTTCTTACTATGCCTACACCACCCTACATTGTCTTCAATGTAGGGTGGTGTAGGTAGTGGATAAATAAAAACAAATTTATTGTAAAAAAAAACCACAATAATGGTTGAAAAACAACTGTACTGTAACGTTTTACGCATTGCGTTTGACGCGTTAGGAAAAATGCATAAAATTGCGGTGGTTTTAAGTTTGACCACTCCGTGTCGATATTTATGTTACCGCTAATGTGCGTAAATCAGTGAGAGTGCAGATTAACTTGGTAATCTGCAGATTATCTGGTGAAGCTTGTTAAAGTGGAAAAAATGTTTCAGTTCTTATATTTACTAGATAATCTGCAGTCTTCCTAGGTAATCTGCAGACTAACGGCCAAGCATACGGTTAAGTTAGTAAAACAGGTTAACTGCATTTCAGACTAAATATGTTATAATGTCACCAAATAGATAATACCAATATTGTATGCCTCGAGTTTCAATTTGGTAATTTTTGCTTTCTGTTGTCTAATAAAATAAAATAAATGTCATAAATTTCTAACCTATCACGTGACCTACAGGAGTAGGGCAGCTAGTATCTTCAATCATTTTCTTATAGGTACATTTTATCATACTTCAAAGAAATAGCTCGCAAGTGGTGCATTAATTTAGGTATTTTGACCATATGGTAATTAAATTGTTGGTATATCAAACTTTGGTGTTATAACTATAAACATTTTAAACACTAGGTAATTAGTCTTATCGGTATTTTAATCTTAGATATTTCGTTGGTAGGTATTAGTTGCTTAGGTATCTTAAATCTTCCGCGATTTAACGATGTGGCATCCGTTAATATGCAGATTAACTAGGTAAACTGGAGTTATCTGCTACTTTAAGTCAAATTTCACACTTTAACGGATCGTACCCGGTAATTTGTAGATTACCTAGTTATTGTGCATATTAACGTATTCCATATTCTAACGGTGACATTTACACTAACTTTACTTAGATTAGTCCTACTTAACCGATCACTAGTTATCGACTTTGCATTGTTTATTGTAATAATACCACTGCATCCGTGTGACGCATTACATTTGTATGAAGTATCCTGAAGGGAATGCAATGCGTAAAACGCTGCGAACCGTACCGTACCGTACAAACGGACCGAGCGCTTTCTAATTTGCTTAAAAATATTTTTAACTTGATACTTAGAATTTTAGAAAAACAATTTTAAAACTGTGTAAAAATTTTGATATACCTAGTTCACGTTCTCGATAATTCAATAACATTTGAAATAAGTTTTACATAAAGCGGTTATAAAACCGAGGTGGAATGCATTACCCAAGATATCGGTGTGCTTGCATAACTGAAACCGCTGTAGCATGATAAATATTTACTGAATCGGGCGTTCTATAAATTCAGCCACAACATGGAATCGCAGCATTAGAAAGTGGTTAATTAAAACTACAGACATTTTATACAGACTAGGAAAAACTTAAGAGCCACACATTTCGTTTTCCCATAAAAAACTTTGTACTTTAAATCACATAAATTCAGTAGTTTGAAAAAAGTTTTACCTTACTACCTATTCATGAAGTCTTACCGACCGGCCACGAGTCGGGAGAACGGGCAGCGCGATGGGGACGATTCGGTAGTTTCGTTGTGGGTCGTCCTGACTCGTGGCCGAACTGTTACGGCTCGGCCACGACCTTGCCACAAAAAAGGAGACCACTGAAGGTAAGCGTAAGAGAGTAAGAGGAGCTCGATGGCGCAGTGGTTTACGCGTCCGGTTTGCGAGTGCTGAGGTTAAGCAACTTTCGCAAAGGCCGATCATCGGATGGGTGACCAAAAATGTATCATGTCGAGCTCCTCCGTGCTTCGGAAGGCACGTTAAGCCGTTGGTCCCGGCTACATTAGCAGTCGTTAACAACCACCAACATGCACTGGGCCCGCGTGGTGGTTTATGGCCCGTTCTCCCTATCCATCCTTAGGGAAGGCTCGTGCCCCAACAGTGTGGACATAAAAATGAGCTGACGGTGATGATGATGAAGGTAAGCTTCACTCAAACGCTCGAGCACGGTATGTATTAGCACAGTTTTCTGTGGTATTGGCTTACCTTCATGGGGTCTCCTTTTTTTGTGACCTTGTCGCTGCCAGCGGCGTCTAAGTGGGCGTGGGAGCGGCGAGTGGTCAAAACAAATGTACAAAAATGTGTGAAGCATACCACGACGTGCCTGCGCGGCGGCAGCGGCTAGCGGTTTTTGCCGAGGAGCTAATCGCTGCGGGCGCGGGTGCGCATCGCTCGCTCCGGCCGCCGCCGCCGCAAACGCTAAGCTAAAAACCGTGGCCACGAGCGTTTTGCAACACGATGAGCGGATTTCTAGTTTAGTTAGTGATAGAAAAAAACACAATGAACTAGAAATGTGGAGAAGATATGGGCGCAAGAAACCGCTCCATTAAAGCACTCACCTCACAGGCTCCTGTGGCTTATCTGGGTTCACTTTCACTGTGTTGGCGTTTTTAAACACGTCCAGTTCAGCGAGCTTCGCAGCCGCCTCCGGCGCCCCCTTGAAGTTGGGTATACGGTTGTACACCGGACGGGGGAACATCGCCAGGCCGTTCGTCTCGAGGTGACGCCATACTTTGAGGCGGTAGGACTGCTTCGAAACCTCCTCGGGCGCTGGTTTGACTGTAAAGAGGTTGAAGATTAGTTTATTTTTTAATCAAGTAATTTGTCTGACAAGGGATCTTTGTGTACTCGCAAGGCCCTTCGTCTTTTAGAGACACCATACTTTAAGGCGGTAGAACTGCTTTGAGACCTCTTCGGACGCTGGTTTGGCTGTAAGGAGGTTGAAGGATTGTTTTTTTTCTCTCTATCTATTAGTGTGCCTGACAAGTACATTTTTGTGCAAGCGCCAGACCATTCGTCTCTAGGTGACATTATACTGCTTCGAAATGAGGTTGAAAGGTAAACTTTACACTATACTGTCATTTGCTTAAAACAAACAAACAGATGAACACACACACAATGTGTGTCATATAAGTCAAAGAAAATAGCCTGGGTATATACTACGTACCTACTGTGTATGTGACAGTAGATAGCATACTGTGTGTGTACCTATGCTATGTACTGTCCCAAGTGTCCCACTCCCACTGTTGAGTAAATAAAGGCCCCTGAAATTAAGTCATCGCTACAATTGATGAGTATATTGGCTTAACCACCAAGCTTCCCAATTGCCGGTTGATAATCACCATCACTAACTCGGTCGATAGTAGGAGCAGCAATTACATTCCAAAAAAAATCTAAACCCGGGCTATGCATACAAGGCAAAAAGGAAAACGCAAATTGCCCAATCTGAGAATTGAACCTAGAACCTTCTAGATACAAATAAGTAAAAACTAATCAAAAACTAACTATACAACAATACAAATTAAAAATTAAAAATTCATCTGTTACATCATAGCATAGCAAAAAAAGCTGACGATCCGGCATTTGTTGACATTCTGCAAGTCAAATGTCACGGTCCCAGATACTCTTATCGGTAATGCAATGTTTTATTAACATTACAAGGAGGAAGGAATGTTGGACGCTATGCGATGCGATGCGATAACTTCACACGAACTGCATTAGGTTGCACTGTATCAACTTTCCGGGACTTAGGTAAGACAGAATGAAAACAATATGATAAAATCAATAGCACAAAATAAGGAGAATGCTGAAGGCGAGCTTCATACAAACGTCCTCGAGCAACGCACACATAAGACAACCTCTCACATCATCACCAGTTCATATACTTTCTTTCTGGGGGCCGACCGCCTAACTCTCTCGCTTTTGATCGCTTTGAAGGCGAGGCGAGGAGGAGGCGTCATCTTGTCATTTCGAAAGGAATATGAAAGCAATATCGATAGCTATAGGCTAGCTAGGCTAGCTTTCGATATTATTCGATATTATATTAGAAGGCGAGGCGAGGGTCTCGCCTTCAAAGCGATCGAAAGCGAAAGAGTTAGGCGGTTGGGGGGCTGCTCATATATTTTAACCGCCTTTGTGGTCTAGTGGCTAAGACCACCGTTTTAGACCCAGCAGGGGGGTACATCTTTGTGTACTCGGTTTGGTTGGTGGTGGGACTTGTTTGTCCGCCTGGCTAGCTACCACCATATTATCTAAATATGTCGCCATAACATCAATGTTTGTAGCATTGTTGTGTTCCGGCAGTTAGAGATAAGATAGCCAGTGCAGTTGAGGATCCTGGGTGAAGTGCGCTTCCACCAAATGGCCTTATCATCACTTAACATCAGGTGAGATCAAGGTACTGTGCTTACCCGTAAATATAAAAAAAAAATACGTTCCCACTGCTGGGGCACGAGCTTTCCCTTTGGATGGAATAGGTACGGACGGGCCCACTACGGATTGGTAACATTCACAACAGCCTCTCACGGGCACGGAATGCACAGCAGCGCAATGCTACGGCCACACTATCGCGCTATCGCGAACATTTGCCGTTTTCACGTCAAGCAATAATTACATTTTTGACCGTATTCTGGGTGCCAAGTGCGAGTTTCATTCGCTATTCGATCACGTTATCGAAAACGAAAATATGTACGGTAAAATGTCAACTCTTCTCGTGTGCCGCCAGGAGGCGCTGCTTCATTGTCATACTAATTTTCGTTTTCGTTAACGTAATCGAATGAATACGGATAGTAAACAAAACTCACACAAGGCACCCCGAAATGTAACTATTGCTTGGCCCGACTTGTGAAAACGGAAAATGTTTGTGATAGCGCGATAGTGTGGCCGGAGCAGGGACTGTTCCGAGCTGATCCGAGAACCGTGTCCGTACATAGGGGTCTAGGTATGTGTGAGTTGCTTGAGCGCGGTATGTTAAGCTAACCTTCTGGGTCGTCCTTATTGTGTTAATAGCCTGAAAGCGTTGTTGTTATATTATTTTAATTTAACAAAGATTTACTGTTAATTTACTAATATACTACTATTTACATTTTCGATCTCGATCGCTCATGTGATCGGACGTGCTCAATAATTAATGTAATAAAATAAATAATAAATTGCAAAATCGTGACCTAGCTCTACATAAGACGGAAGTAATTTATCTGTGTCACTCAGTTTAATGTTAAGTGTTTGTGTAATTTTGCTCGAACTTATAATGTTTTGCTTAATTTAACTTTAACAAAAAATGGAAGGCAGTCCCTTTAACCGGAGCGCGCTTACGCGCCACAGCCCGCCACCCTCGCCCGCGGCCGCACCCTGCCAACCGAAGGAGGATCCTCCGGAAGTCGTGTCCACACCTGAGCTGCAAACCTGGATGCTAACTATTGAACAATGCCTCAATGAAGTATGCACTATCGCGTCGGAAGGAAAACTGAACTCGGACCAGAAAATCAGGATTCATAACTTATGCCGAAAAGTTAACAACGGAACATCTCAGATGGTCGTGCTGTATCAATCGCTCAAACTGAAAGCCATTCAAGCTCATGCTTCAATTAATGTTCTTAAAGAAAACCAAGACGTTTCGCAGCGACTTCAAGACCTTAAACATTGTATTGAAGAGTCCTCCAACCCTCTCACGGGCACAGTTTCTTTCGCCGATATGGTTAAGAAAAGTGCCAACAACTTTATTCAGCCCAATAATATCAAGTCTCTAGCCATTTATCCTACAGATAAAATGAAATCTAGCGAGGAGACAAAAAATCTAGTACAAAAAATTATTAGACCTGACCAAATGAAGTTGCACGTAAGAGGTTTGCGCAAGACAAAGAACGGCGGTGTTATAATCAGCACTGATACAAAAGACGACATCGAGAAGCTAAGGCAGTCGACGCAACTGAAGACATCTGGTCTGACTATGGATGAGCCGCTAAAACGTAAGCCCAGAATCATTGTGATCGGTGTGCCCTCGAGTATGCAGGAAAACGAAGTTTTTAACTGCATTTACCAACAAAACTTGGCCGACAAGCTCCACGACACAACACTTGAAACTTTTCTGGCCTCAATCAAGTTAAGCCACAAGTCGGGTAAGAAGGACGCAGAGACCTGCAACTATATCATCGAAGTCCCGGCTCATATTCGGAAAGCCTTAATTGCGAAGGATAGAGTTTTTATAAATTGGTCATCGTGCCCTGTAAGAGACTTCACTTTGGTAACCAGGTGTTTTAAGTGTCAGCAGTATGGCCATGCGGCCAAGTCATGCCGAGAGGAGGCCATCATCTGCGGTCACTGCGGCGAAGTAGGTCACGCACTAAAAGATTGCACGAAGAAGGACGAGCCAACAAAGTGCGCTACATGTTTACACTTTAAAAAGCCCTACAATCACAAGACTGGCGATGCCGACTGTCCTGCGAGGAAAATGGCTGAAAAAAGGTACATTAACTCAATAGACTATGTCGGCGCCTAAGAGCGCCTCTTTTATTTTACTGTATCTTAGAGCTTTTATATTAATTTTAGTACTTATATATTATGGCTGAGAGTTTGATTTCCGACTTAGATAATTATTCTGTATCTGACTCTAAAGTTTGTGAGGTTGAAATGTGCAAGCAATATCTATCGTCTTACAACAACCCTTTAACTGTACTAACACAAAACATACGCAGTATATATAAGAATTTTGACAACTTTAGTGTTTTTAAGCAAAGACTAGACATAAATTGTGACGTTTTTGTCTTAACCGAATGTTGGCTTAGTAAACATAGTAATTTACCAGAAATATCAGGCTATAATATGTACAGCAGCAAGGTAAATTATAACCAAAATGACGGGATAGTAGTTTATGTTAGGAATAATTTAATTATCACCGTCGAAGAACCGAATATTTTAGACTGTAATCGGCTACTAATCAAAATCGGATCTGATTTTGCAATATTAGCTTTGTACAGACCGCCCTCTTTTAAGAATACCAATACATTTATTGACTCACTAAATAACACATTACAAGTATTATCACCATTTAAAAATACAATAATAATAGGAGATATTAATATCAACATTCTTCCCGACAACAATGCTTCCGCTGCTCAGGATTACCTAAACCTATGTTCCTTTCATGGCTTACTCCCCGCGCACACGCATCCCACACACATAAGCGGCTCTTGTTTAGATCATATCATGCTTAAATCGGATTTCCCATCAATAGCACTAGTTACTAACTCGTCTATTACCGATCACAAAGCTGCTCTACTAACCTTAAACTGCAAGATACCTAAATTAAATCGCACGCAATCAATATCTAAATTAAATGTAAACAAACTTGAAGTGGATTTATGCAATATTGACTTTAACCCAGTTTTCAATTTTGATGACGCTGATGTTTGTATGTCGTACCTAATAAGCAATGTTCAACAGGCTATTTTTAGAAATACAATGCACATACGTTTAAGTAATAAAAACTACAATATTAAGCCCTGGATTACACCGGGACTTATTCGCTGTATGAAGCACAGAGACAAACTACATATGAAGGCTAAATCTAACCCAGATAATTTAATCTTACAATCATCGTATAAAAGATACCGAAACTTTTGTAATTCCCTTCTTAAAAGAGTCAAAAGTAGTTACGAAAGTAAGGAATTGGAAAAGGCGGGAACTAACAGTAAAAAGATATGGAAGTGTATAAAAAATGTAACTCATATCTCAAAACAACGAGAATCACCCTCAGAATTATTACAGGTGCATTCATCACAGCTGGCTTCTGTAAACAGTGCAAATAGTTTTTTCGTTAATGTAGGAAAAAATCTAGCTGAAAAAGTTCCGTATATGGATATATCACCGTCAACTTCAAGCCAGCCTCAATCAACCTGTAGCAAGAATCTAAAATCATTTGTGCTATTAGATACTGATGAAGCTGAGGTAGAAATGATCATCCAGAGCCTAAAAGATGACTCAGCGGTTGGGTGGGATAACATATCTAATAAAATATTAAAACAATTTAAGCACATCCTGGTTTCACCGCTTACTTATATTTTTCGGAAATGCTTGGCTGATGGAATTTTTCCCAAATGTCTGAAGAAAGCTGTCGTTATTCCGGTATTTAAATCTGGCAGTAAAGATCACATTACGAATTATAGACCTATTTCGCTACTGCCAGCAATATCTAAAATATTAGAAAAAATTATAAATAAAAGACTTGTCCAATATTTAGAGAGAGAGTCCTTATTGTCAGATAGCCAATTTGGTTTTAGAGCTAAACTATCGACTGCCGACGCTGTGCATCAACTCACTGACTTTTTAGTCCAGGAACTTGACACGGGTAAAAGGACATTGGGAATATTCCTGGACCTCGCAAAAGCTTTCGATTCAGTTTCAATACCTATTCTATTGCAAAAGCTTGAATCTTTAGGCATAAGAGGCACCCAGCTTAAACTATTTGCAGATTATCTTTATGAGCGTACTCAATGCGTAAAAATAGGCAGTGTCCTCAGCTCTGACCTGAAAAGTACTTCTTTTGGGGTTCCTCAGGGAAGCATTTTAGGTCCCACTTTATTTTTAGTATACATAAATGACCTGTGTAATCTCAAATTAACTGGTGGCAAAATCATATCATATGCTGATGACACTGCTCTGCTGTTCTCTGCGGGCTCTCATGAAGATGTCTATAAATATGCACAACAGGGCTTCAATCTTGTTAATAACTGGCTCCAGCAACATCTACTAACACTAAACGCGGATAAAACAAATTATGTACAGTTTACTATGCGTAAATCTAAATCGGCTCCAACAAACCCTAAACTTTATGCACACCAATGTAAGGACCCCACAAATCTACTGTGCAAGTGTTCGGACATTGCTATTACTGGCACGATTAAGTACTTGGGTGTTATAATTGATGAAACCCTTGCTTTTAGGCACCATATTGAAGCTTTATGTGGCAGAATACGGAAATTAATATTTGTTTTTAAAAAACTACGCACAATTGCTGATTTAACATTAATCAGGCAAGTTTACCTAACTTTATGTCAATCAATAATAACTTACTGCATTACGTCATGGGGTGGCACTGCTAAAACTATATTACTAACCATTGAGAGAGCCCAACGAGCGGTATTAAAAGTCTCTACTTTTCGTCCTTTCCTCTTCCCCACTGACATTCTTTATAAATCCTGTAAGGTTTTAACGGTTAGACAGTTATTTATTCTAAACACAGTCATCAAACAACACGTCGCACTTCCATACAGCACTGAAACTACTAACAAAAGACGAAAAGATATAGTTTGCCCTCAAAATGCAGGAACAAAACATGCCTTCTCTTCTAGATTTTACTTGTTCTTAGGTCCACTTCTTTATAATAGGTTAAACGCTAAATTAGGCATATATCATCATTGCTATAGTAAAACAAAGAATATACTCAAAGAAGCCCTTCTCAAAATGTCCTACGAAGATACAGAAAAATTATTAGTTGTCCTAAAATGAAGGTTGTTTTTATCTTTATACTTAGTAGTTTAAAATAAATATTGTTTAAATTTTTATAAATTAAGTAAGTTTAAATAAATGTTGTTTTGCTATTTAATAATTTAGCCACAAAGAATAAAAGAGTAGTTTGCATTATTATTTAAGAACTTAGTAAGGCTCCTAGTTAGAAATAAATAATGTTTTATTTATATATATTAGGCAGATAAGTTTATTTTTAGATGAATATAGTTTAGTTTTGTTTTTTATTTTTATTTAGTCAATAAAAGTAAAATATGTATTTTGCATAGCTAACTTAAGAATTTAGTAAGTCCTTTATTTTTGCCTGGAAAACAGGTTAATCCTAGTTCAGGCACTTGTGTATTTTTGACATATATAGTATGTTTAGTATTCTGGATATATTGTAAAATAAGTTATTCAATAAAGATTATTATTATTATTATTATTATTATGATAAGAGCATTTTCCAATATTTTTGACGCTGTAAGGGAAAAAAGAGCTGGACACTTGCTGAGTTTCTTGCTAGTTCTTCTCAATACAAGATCTCCCGCCCAGAGTAGACTTACGAACCGATGGCATAGTGACATTCACAAGAGCTACTTGTAGCCTTAACTGAATAAATGATTTTGAATTAAAATTATTACTTTCACCACTCTGCCAGCACCAAGGCAATGGCGTCTTGCGACGCGGCAAGCGGACTTCTAGTTCATTGCGTATTCCTATCACCGTTGACTATGAACTGCAACTGTATAACTCGCAATGTAATAAATCCGCTTGCCGCGTCGCAAAACGCTCGTGCTTGCGGAGGCCTAAGTGCTCATCTAGGGTAAGGGGCTATGCGCAGTGGCCAGCGGTGGGCTAAATATCAAACGTATGAAACCACAGTACCTATGCGTCCACAGTTCAGTTAAAGATAAAGAGCATTTCATCCGGAAACCTCAACTGAGTAAATACCTCTTTAACTATCGGGACACACACACATAAAGATTGTTGTTATGGCGACCGAAACTTAGATAAGAAGATTTATTACTAACTAAATCGAGCTCAAATGAAAATGTAAAAAAATATATTTATTTGGACAAAAAAACAGATAACAATCATTGATATTCCAACATTTTGTAACATTTAGTTTAGTTATCAGAAATGATGTGTAATATTAGTAGGTACCTAGGATTAATCTAATTTAATTGTAAACCAGCACTACTGTATGAAACAATAAAAAAAGACAATGTATGAGATCTTATTATTGTGTTGCTTTATAAAATATGTCCTTGCACCTGTTTTTTATTCATCTTGTTAAATCTTGAAATGGTCATGAATGGTCACAGCAAAATTAATTAAATACACTTTCATAGAAAACCAGTTGTTCAAATTGTTGAAATGAAATGTGGCAACTGCAATACAATGCGCGAATATTGTATAATGGTCCAGGGTTCAGAATACAACACCTTTTTAACAGACTTCAAAAAAGGAGGTGAAACCTACTCATTTCGTCGGAATCATTTTTAGAACTGTATGAGGTAGCTAATAGTGGTAATCAAACACAATTCTGCCTGCCTTTGCCAGAAATTTGTTTTCAAAATTCTAATAAGGCTAGTGACCGACCGAACCGACACTATTTGCCAGTGCAATAATACAGGTGTTTGTTTTTCAAAAAACAGGTTCGATTCCTGGCCAGCGCATTTTTTTTCAAAACTAATGTCTTTTTTTAAACTTTTTATTTAAATCGGCCCAGACTTCTTTTGACATTTTTTGCTATTTCTCATGGTTTCAGATTTTCTTTCCTTTTCCTTACTTGTACTATAGGTATCTCACTCTCACCTGATTTCACTTATTATGATAAGGCCGAAAAAGGAAGCGCACATCACCGGGAATCCTCAACTACTGAAACTACTGAGGTGCTGGCTATCTTATCTCTGACTGTGCCAACACAACAATGCCCACTAACATTGTTGTTACAGTGAAATATAACTACAAAAAATTGTAACAGATACTCAATGTTTTGCTTCTCATTCTGTCATCTGCATGTCGTTCAAAACGCACGCAATATCGCATGTTGTAAGTAAAATGTGCCGTGAAAAGGCGCGAAAATTCAGAACAACCTAATTAACATTTTCAAAGAAAATTATTTTAGAATCTGAGATTTCAAGATTCACGAAACACTATATTTCTTTATTAAATGGTTATTTTACTGCTTTACTCACTTAAAGAATATTTAATTAATGTGATGTCTCATATAATCCATAACTTAAGCATTATTTCAAAATATTAAGTTATATATTGTGGGTAAATGGATATAATTTATGCTATGCCTTTTTATGCTAAATTTTGCTACAAAAAATACTAGTAGGAAAAGTGTTGAAAAAATGATCACTTGCACCCTCTTTTCATAGGTTAATATTTTTTAATTAAGCGATTTTTTAAAGATATTCTAAAGCAGCTGTAGGTATGTTGTATTCATAATTTTTCTCATGACTACAACATACAGCTGCTTCAGAAAAAATTATATAAGTGTTGGCAATCCTTGCTATCATATAAGTAGGCTATGGTTGTATTCCACTTGTATCAATTTAGTCTTAGTAAAAAACACCTTTTTTAATTTGAATCAGGCAGGTGCATTTTATTTTACGCAGACAGAACTTAATGTATTTTTTGGTCTGGCAGTATGGTGTCGGGGCTGTAATAAAAAATTGTGAGTAGATCCGTAAAAGTGGTTTTATTCAAAATGTAGCGTTTTCGTAAACTGTAGAAAAAAAAATTGATAATGTTCATTTAAATTATTTATTCTGTTACCAAGACAACAGCTGTGATCAATATTCATCAATACAAAAAAATTACTTTTAAAATAGATTTACTTCTAAGAGCATATCAATTAATGAGATCATACAATAAAGGTATGCTACCTGCTGTGCAAACTCTATGACGAGTGTTCAAGGTACAAATAACCAAGGTAATAATAATAATTCACATATATTGTATTCCAAACATTTTGATGGATGTATTACATTGAAAACCTATACCGTCTTACAAATAAACAAAGAATAAGCTTCGAATAGTTATTCCGTGTTTTGTCTCTTATACTTTAATTTGAAATGACGTTAACATGACAGGAACAAAATACGGATTGTAAGGCACATACACCCATATTCTAAGACGTTTCCTAGACTCGACTCACACTCGACTCAACCTTACTCAGGTAAATCAGTATTCATAGAGGAAAGAAAAGTCCTCCACTCGTACAATTTCCTCAGTCGAGGTGAGGAGAATTTGAGTGGGCAAGTGTCAAGGTACTCAAGGTACCTCACGACTTACCTTAAGGAATACTCAAGCGTTATAAAGGGCTTTTGAAGTGCTTTTTTTTCATTTAAATATTGAATAAACCATTAGGAAATGGATTTCTATCACTATATAGATTATATTATATGACGCGCCGTACCAGTACCCAGTGCGTCGCGAGCGAAAAGTATCTTTACCTTCGATTGGTTTCTATAGAATTAAATTCTTCCACTAAGTGTGCCCAAGTAATTTTTTTACAGCTAGACTTCCGGCAGGTATAGTCAAAGCTGAATTTAATTTATATTTTACCACCAGCTTTAGAAGGCACAACTTTTCATTTTCACTGAACAGCTGCCTTCCAGTCATTGCATTATATTAACTTTCTTATTGTAAAACAAATCAAAATAAACAAAGACGTAATGACTCAACTGAAGCCAATTAGACTTTACTTTTTTTAAATATCGCAGTTATGTCACTTTGTCTGCTATACCCTACAAAATTCGAGAAAACAAAATCTGTTATGACGTATATTGTGACGTTTTACCTTGACTCAGACTCGACTCTTCCTCCACTAAACCTCATTGAAGGTACCTCAAGAAACCCGCTGTTTACTGACTTAGAATATTGATTTGGAGGGACCCTCGAAACTTTCCTTGATGGTTCCTCAGTCAAGATAGAGTCGAGGTGGTTTGGAGGAGCTTATTCATTTATTTATTGTAGTACTGATGTTGTCATAGGAATATGTTTAATTTTATGTTGAGTTCTGTTGCATTCCGGACAAACCTCAGTGGTTTTTGATCTGCTATGATGCAAAAGTATTGTATGTTTTAGTGTAAATAAATTTAAAAAAAAGGAAACATCTTAGAATACGGGAGATAACGTTTATGAAGGTATTGGTATAGAAAATTGATAAATGTGATGAAAAATTAATAAATATGTATGATTTGATTATTATAAATATCTAAGCTACATAAAACAAATCACAATCATAATAAGAGTTGGCTCTAAGATGTTTATTTAAAAATTAACCCTCTTACTACAAAACAGTGTTTAAAATTCAACAATGGCTAAATATGTGTGTAAAATATTGTCTCTGTTTAAAAGTATAAGCTAAAAAGTGACAGCATCTGTTTTAAGCAGTGTCTAACTTTAGCCATTGTTTTGTGGTAAAGCAGTTTGTACAAATATATTCTTTTATTTAATACAGAAACAAACAGGTAGCAGTATCTGAACCTTTCATTTTAGGAAAAGTTGTCTCTACCCTCTATATCAAACATTATCTTGCGAGATTTACATTGTAATATATTTATGATTTTAATGAGAAAATAAATACCTATGTGCCAGTTTATTAGATAAAAAGAATAGATAACACGGGAAATGTCTTAAAAATGTGGTAACATCTGTTTTATAAACTTGAAGTCCGTCATGATGATGATTCAGAGCAAATAGACATGATTGAAGGTAGTTGAAAAAAATAACAAAGAAATTGTATAAACCACAAAAAGGGAACAAGAAACCTTATTGGTTTCACAAATAAACTGTTAACGCGAAAGTCAGAATGTAGTAAATGCCTATTGCCTAATAAATCAAACACATTTTTACAAAAAGAGGTGGGCAGAACATAAGAATGTGACTCACTCTTCACACTCTAATTAAGCTACCCACAGTATCAATAATTAAAGAAGCCGAGAATAAGCCAATAATTGTAATCAATGCACGAAACACTAAATGCGAGTGAAATAGCTAAATGTAATTCAATCTAACAATATGCTCGTAAGTGCCGGAGCTCGTAGCGATTAACTATTACGAGTTCTGATGAGGGTAATCGAATATAAAAGCTGAATCCTAAAATGATTTATTTAGACATTTATATATCAGCCAAGCGGCACTTTACGAAATTAACAAGAAAACAGTGGAACAATGATTGTTATTCTAATAATTTTGACAAGTAGATATAGCACTTACCAC
Source organism: Eudonia mercurella (assembly GCA_963082485.1). Taxonomy (NCBI): domain Eukaryota; kingdom Metazoa; phylum Arthropoda; class Insecta; order Lepidoptera; family Crambidae; genus Eudonia; species Eudonia mercurella. The sequence goes on from OY720045.1 coordinate 6,891,696, forward strand.
CACTTTCAGCAGCCGTCGCCGTGTCGTCTCCGTTCTGCATTTTGGTAATTTATCGCAATCTGAAGATGTCTTGCCAATATTTCGTCGATTCAAACGATTTACATGAGTTTTTGGAAAATTAAAAACCTATGCCGGACGGAACCGTCACACACAAAAATAGAATGCGAATAAAAAACAAATGCATCCAACTTTACGGCGCGAAAATGAACAGTGCTATCAACATAATAAAACTAACAAGTCTGTTCTTACTACACCGTTAAAAATAAAGAAATATGTTTTTAAAGATAATGAGATACTTTTTATAGTATGCTTAAATGTCGACTCTATTTTAGCTAAGCTGTCGTTAAATAATTTAGAAAAATAATAAATAAAATTAGATATTAGATTGTATTTTAGATGAGAACTTGCTGCATCGAATATCCTTTTGCCTTATTAATAAATAAAGAAAATAACTGACAGCTAAACATAATACACTGCGTTGTCAACGCAAAGCTTCAATGTTGAGTGACCTACACGGCGCACATTGTACTTTGATCATCTACAAATCAGTCTTGTTCATCAGTCTTTTGTTAATATGGTCACTACTTAGCTTATTTAACCAACTTAAATGCTCTAAGTTACTTAGGTACTTGTCAGTAACTGGTACTTGCTCGTGAGAGTCCATCGGTAGAATCATTCAAACATAAGTTAAAAGATCACTACGTTTCCAACACTGGTTTTTAATTATTAATTTAATTTTTAATTAAATAAGATATTATGTAACCAAAAAGTCGGTCGAAAACTTTTATTTAACATTTAAGCAACGTTGAAAAGTTCATGACTGACTTTTATTTAACTTGTACATAACAATAATGTCGTTTAATTTAGGCCTATTTGGCGTTGTATAAATGTCTACGATTACGTTTATACGACCCACTTTGTAGAACCAACAGGAAATGTAAAACGTTTACTCAACTATTATACACTGATAATTTGTTACTTAGGTAAAGTTGTTTTTAAACCTTTCACCGCATTTGATTCTGCTTTTGGTACGTTCGAGCACATTGCCGGAACATTGCTACGGTAATGTTTTCATCCTTAGATAGTAAGTAATTTGCTGGTATTAAAAATAGACCCGTCATTCTGATAACAGGCTGGCGGTTCACTAACTTTCTGAAATAACTCTGGTTTTTTAAAAGCACATTGCTTTAAATTTTACGCACATTCCTCACATTGCTTTCATGTGTATAGAATCACTGTTTATTGACGTACACCCGTCATCCTGATGTTCACGCCTTAAGCACGACCACCTGCTTCCTAGCTGTCATCCAGCTTTCAATGAAAATACCTATATTATTTCTTTTGCGACGAAAACTATGTCGGAGACTGGGCTTAAAGTGTCGAACGCTGGTGCCATTACCCTACAACAATCTGTGAAATTTCCTCAACAGACTTTGAACTTTATATAGATGTGATATGGTTGGAAATTTTAGTTTTGGATAGGTAGGTTAATATACATTATATATGCGTTCCTAACATTATTAAGGTGTAGACCGTCTGGAACATTTTGCCGTAACGTAACATGTATCGTGTGCGAGCATTTACATGGTAAGGCGATCCACACACTGCCACGCACCACGCTGCGTTTTGCGTGTCGCCGTACTACGATGAACGCGCGTGGATGAATTTTCTGTGTGTTGGACTGTGCGTGTTTTCTATACAAACGGAGATTACAACAACTTTGGAACACGTATTCACGCGCTACGCTGCGTGGTACGTGGCAGTGTGTAAACTGCCTAAGTACAGTGAGCCGACCCGCTCGCCGCTCGCGTGCACCGGTGTGTTCGGTTCGGTCAGCCAGGAATGATAAGATAAGATAAGATAAAAAGTCAAATGATAAGATAAGATAAGATGTCATTTATTTCTCTTTCACATAAAGGTGATACAATAGGTAAGTACCAGATAAAAGTAACATAATAACAACCGTATATGTGAGAGACTGGAGCCTGAGATAGGTTTTTGTATAAAACCTGTTTTATCTACACTAATGTTGTAACATTCTACTTATGTTACCAATACTTGACTTATAATTACTACTGTTATAGCGCAGACAACAAAACACTCAATTTAAGCAATTTCACATGATGGTATAATATCCACATCGATATCGTAAAATCTCATTATAACATCAATAAAACGCGACCAATTAACCTGGCGAGCCTTATGTCAAAATCCTCATACAAGTTGTATAAAATTTTGATATTAGGCTGGCTTTTGAAAACAGTTGGGTTATACGTGAAAACTTCGTCGAAACTACTAAACTTACATACACAAAACTCTTTGGTAAGATCTTGTGCCAATTAAATAAAAAAAGAACAGCGCGCGCTCGCTCCTGATTGGCCCTGCGCGTGCAGCTGCGCTCTCATTGGTTAGATTTTAATGGCGGCAAGTTCACTGTGACAATACACGTACGCGTGAATTTAATGTTTCGCAATGTGTTTTGTTTTTAAAATACAAATTAAAAGTTAAAAATGGACAGCGACGATGATATTTGTACGCCTCCGGATATTCTAGAATTGGCAGCAAAAGTAACTCACAATCTTTTGCCAGAAAAATCTAGAAAATTATATGAAAAAGAATATAATAACTTTTTGGCATGGAAGATCGAAAAGAAAACTACATCATTTTCTGAAAATGTCATTCTTGTGTATCTCAAAGACCTCTCCGACAAATTCAAGCCTTCTTCTATGTGGGCTAAATATTCTATGCTCAAGTCCACACTGAGTATCTACAACAATATTGATATCACGAAGTATTCAAAAGTCATAGCGTTCCTGAAACGCAGTTCAGAAGGACACAAGGAAAAAAAGTCCTTGACGTTTACATCAGGTCAAATAAAGATTTTCCTGGAAGATTCACCAGATATTTTGTATCTTTTTGAAAAGGTAAGTGTATTTTAGTTCTGTTATTTAATCTAGGTACATAGTACTTACGTACTACACACGCAAGTTATCTAGACACTCCGTTTAAGCGCTTTGTGTATAAATTAGGTAGTAGGTACCTACACTTTACTACTTCATAAATCATAGTTTTTGCCTTGGCCATGTACCTCAAGCTTATTATATCGTTTATTGTTACAGGTTGCACTAATCTTCGGCATAATGGGGGCATGCCGAAGGCAAGAGCTATACAACATCCAGTTCGATGAAGTCTCTAACATAGACGACAGTACAATCATGGTGAAAGTTTCGAAAACAAAAACGAAAATAGATCGTTCTTTCGTTGTGACGGGCAACTGCTATGCCGTATGTAAAAAATACATGGAACTTCGACCCACCCCCTGTCGAAACCAATCAATCAAAATCAAGAAAAAGGCATTTTTCTTGAGCTATAGATCGGGGAAGTGCGTCGATCAAAGAACTGGTATTAATAAATTTGGTGCTCTGGGAAAAACTATCGCAAGTTTTTTGAATCTGCCTAACCCAGCGTTGTACACGGGGCATTGCTTCCGGCGCACCTCGGCGACCCTTCTCATAGATAGCGGTGGTGATTTGACCGCACTGAAACGACACGGGGGGTGGAAGTCTTCTACTGTGGCTGAAAGCTACATTGATGAGTCTTTAATGAATAAAATTCAAGTCTCAAATACGATCTTGAACAGTATAGAAAATAAGGCGAATGAAGTAATTATAAATATTCCGACTCCGTCTACGAGCTCTACTGCTTGCCCCGCGACCGCTACAGCTGCTGGATCAATAATTAACATTAACTTTCAAAATTGTACCATCCAAAATTTGAACAATTATTATAAATAAACTATTGTCAGCTTTTACTCTTGTTGTTTGACTAATTGCATTAGTGAAGATAAAGTAGTGTATGCAACTGCATATAACACGGGTATTAAAACACTCGTTACTATTATGAAACTCGCTGCGCTCGTTTCATAAACTCACACTCGTGTTTTAATACCCTTCATTATATGACAGTTGCATAAACTACTATTACAGGTCACCAGTGCCCCCGCTACTCCGGTTTTAGTTGTCTACATGTATATTATGGATATAGGTTAATACCCATATACCCAGCCGTAACATATCTAGCTCGCTCCCAATCCGATTCGAAGTCCTCGGAGAATCTAGTAGAGGATGGGGGCACCAGCGTGATGTCATTCCCTCTAGAAAACCTCTGACGATGTTTTGTTTCACACGGCTTGGGGAACACGTAAGTTTCTCGCCGCCCCCCCAAAAAGGTTCGGTGTCGCTGAATATGCCGCCTGAGGAAATTAAAAAAGTTATCTCGCCGCAAATGGTCGCTCCGGTCTGTCCCTTGGTCGTTTCGCTCTCGATCAGAACCAAAAGAATCGGATAATCTAGTAGGGCACGGAACACGCTTACGTAATGAAATCCCTTCTAGATACTCTCTGAGTATGTCTAGATCATACGACATTAGGAAGCCTTTAAATTTATCGTCCCTCACATAACGTCAGAGTGCCTATCGTAAGTTTTGTTTACTATCCGTAATCATTAATATTCATTCGATTACGTTTACGGAAACGAAAATTTGTATTGTAAAATTTTAACTCTTCTCGTATGTTGCCAAGAGGCGCTGCTTTAATGCCATACTAATTTTCGTTTTCGTTAATACTCAAACTAGGCACTAGTTACATAAGAAACGCCATTTTAGCCTGATTAAAAAAGAAAAAAGGGGCTAAGCGTGTATATATTTATTTTTAATTTTACTATTGGCCGTATTCAGCGTATAGTTTGAGACATGTGGAGTGGTGTCAACATCAGTTCGAAGGCAGCATCCTTGAGATTTGCCCCCCGCAAATTGGCTTCATGCAAGTCACTGCCAGACAGGTCACAACACTGCAACACGAACAAGAAAGGAGTATTACCTATAGCGAAAAGAGTAATTAATAGTTTGACATTTGTCTTACACTTTATACAGATTTACGATTACGACTTATTCTGACGTTGCTTGTGTAAAACGGAACGCAAGGAAAATAAAAGACTATAATAAAACATAGTACCTATGCAAGTTATTTTTATTAATTTATTTATTTAAGCCTTTTTACAAACAATATTAATTCTATTTTTTTTTACTTAAGTATATAATTTAACTAGCGGTGCTCGCGATTCGTCCGCATAAAGTAGTGCTTTCGGCAGCATTTTTAATTTTTTAGGCTAATTATTTTGCAAATAAAACACATACATACTAAAAAATAAGGATAAGGATTAATATCATGTTTATTTAAAACAACTTCGCAAATAGTGTATTATTTTAGAACTAATTTGATTACAATAAAAAAGGTTTATAATGACTTTTTTTTAGAACTATTAAAGGGGAACAATTTCGTAATACATGATTTTTGCGTAACTTTCACCGTTTACGCAGCGCACGCAAGAAAAGCTCTCAAAAAAATATTTTCCCGTTTTTGCAACATTTTTCATTGCTGCTCCACTTCTATTAGTCACAGCGTGATGTAATATAGCCTATAGCCTTCCTCAATAAATGGACTATTCAACACAAAAATAATTTTTCAATTCGTACCAGTAGTTCCTGAGATTAGCGCGTTCAACCAAACAAACAAACTCTTCAGCTTTATAATATTAGTATAGATTAGCACCATCGCCCATTTGCCTTTTGGTATAGGCCTCCCCCAAAGCTCTCCACCTATCTCTATTTCTGGCAGTCTGTTTCAATGTGACACCAGCCATTGCTTTAAAGTCATTGGCCCACCTCTTTCTTTGTCTACCTCTTTTCCTCCTTCCTTGGAGGAAAAGAGGATCACGGAATAAAGCCAGCGCGGACCGCGATGGACCGCGGAGCCTGCGGAACGTCATGATAAATTCACGACTAAATTCGTAAAAAGTTTGCATTGCAAGGCAAATGGCAAGTATTACGGCGGCGTAAACTTTTGAAAAATGAAATGAACTTTTACGACGAACTTTTACTCGCGTTTGATTTTTTACATTCGACAAACCTGACGTTTCGAACCATTTACAGAATCTGTGGATACATTTTCTGAACATTAGTTTAATATCTTTTTAAAGCATTGTTCGTTGCCAAAATAAAAAATAATAATAGAAGTTTCAAACCTCTAAGTCAGCACCGGCCAATACAGCGGCCCTGAGATCACAGTTTTGAAGATTTGCATTTTTCAGTGTTGCCACCCTTAAGTTGACGCCTGCCATATTGCTCCCTTCTAAGTTTGCAGCTGGAAAAAGTATTAAACAATTTTGTAAGCATATATATCATTTATGAAAACGCTGAAATACCTAAGATATATTTTTACAATTGTTCAAAAAATAAATATAAATAATGTCTGATCCAATAATTAATATGCGTAGTATGAGAATGCGCTCCAGTGCGCGTGCGATGTTGATAGTCGATTTATATCTAACTAGCGGCCCGTCCCATGTTACTTAGCGCTAATGTAGCATTCTAACGGTGAAAGAATTTTTTAAATCGGTCCAGTAGTTTTTAAGTTTTTTTGTTGTAAACATACATACATACATACATATAAAATTCAATGGTTTCCTCTTTATAATATTAGTATGATTAGAAAATAATATAGCATTCAAAGGAGAATGCCCATCGTAGTATGGGCTTTAGTATTGATACAAATGATTTTTGTACAATGATGATTATTATATCAAAAATCAAGTTTTTTATTTTCATAAAACCTTGTTAAATAATTTGCCTTAACTTCTCCGACGAGAAATCCCCATATTATTTGGTAATTAAATTCACTTCCATTTAATTTGATTTTTTTTGACATGTCCACTTTGACTTTGATTTTGTAACAAGCAAATCTTCTAAATTAAAAAAATAAGAATCGATATTAATTTTTTCCGATTTATCAATAATCTTTGCGCTATCGCGAACATTTTGCCGTTTTCACGACAAGGAACATACATTTATTTATTTATTTATTTTATTGTGACTATTGCTTGGCCCGACTTGTCGTGAAAACAGAAAATGTTCGCGATACCGCGATAGTGTAGCCGTAGCATGAGGACAAAAGTTTATGAATTGTTATTATTATTTAAAATTATTGGTATTCAGAGGCCTTGTGCTCTATTGTGCAGGTATATGAACCGTTTTTTTCTAAGGCCGCTATTACACTATCATAGATCTATGATCATAATAGTAGAAACATAATGTCATATTTGCACGTATAGCGTGTAACATCTGACAGTTCTGACATCATAATGTGTTGTTAAATCTGTGGTCCCTAGAGACTAGACACCGAGCCGGTGCGATATGTTTATCTTTTTCTGAACCCACGATAGTAAAGACAGCCGTATGGTACCGGCCCGGTATCCGGTAAAAAAACGGGTAACAAGAAGTCTAAACTTGTATTGTAGACTTTCGAGTTCATACGTAACATACATAGTTCCATACAGATCCGACTACTTTTTTCGCGACAACTGTCGCATTACAATATTGTAATGCGATTTAATATATTTCCATATCATATTGAATTATTGACACATAAACATAAGCCAACTCGTTATTTTAATGAAATAACTACAAGTGAATCGATTATATTTTAATAAATCGTTTTCCTTGTTACAAAATAGCAACACCGAGGAGACAACAACTCGACATGTCAAAAAATATCAAATTAAATGGAAGTGAATTTAATTACTAAATAAATAATATGAGGATGTCTCGTTGGAGAAGTAAAGGCAAATTATTTAACAGGATTTTATGAAAATAAAAAACTTGATTTTTGATATAAATTAGGTGGAGGTACACTTCGAACAACATACCAAAAATGGGCATTCTCTTTTGTAAATTACAAAAATATAGATTAATCAAACAAAATATTGTATTACACTGAAGAATTAAGTGGTATATTGGCACCTCATCATTTTTTAATTAGGTACTCCATGGATGCAAAACAGTCATAGTCATCATCATCATCACCTCAGCCATAAGACGTCCACTGCTGGACATAGGCCTCCTCCAAGGATGTTATTATATCATCATTATCATCACCAGCTCATTTTATGTCCCACTGCTGGGAAAAGACCCTTCCTCATAGATTGATAGGGAGAACGGGCCATAAACTACCCCACGCGGGCCCAGTGTGGACTGGTGGTTGTTAACGACTGCTAATGCAGCCGGGACCAACGGCTTTGCGTGTCTCCCGAGGAGTTCGAGATGATAAATTTTTGGTCACCCATCCCATGACCGGCCTTTGCGCAAGTTGCTTAACATTAGCAATAGCACCGTGCGCGTTAACCACGGAGCCATCGAGCTCCTCGTCTGGTTATGTGCAAAACAAAAGAGAAATAAAAACATAATACACAGAACTATAATAATTTTAAAGTACCTTTGAGATTAACTCCTTCCATCACAGCTCTTGATCCTGCGGGATCTTCCATGTTGCTGCCCTTCAAATTTGCACCTAAAGTCATAAAAATAAAGGTGTATTTATTCATTCAGGTGCATTGTATTGTGCAGGTAGTGGAGAAATCTTGTCTGAAGAAATCTGATCTATAATTATTATAGACCAGGATATAAGACCTTACTTATTTTTTCAAAGATCAAATGTATTGGAGAGGACTTCTTGGCGGGAAGTGAAGAGTCATTACTGCGGTTTTGTTTTATATCGAATATTAATGTGAAATAATGGTGGATTATTAACCGTTAATTGTTCGTGAGTGTGCATGAGTGTTGGCAAATAAAACAAAACAGTGCAACGTAACTTTTCAAATTCTCTCAAGAAGTCCGCAATCAAGCCCCACATCTTTACTGAGATACTCGAAGGGTTGGGGGTATATCATTTCTCACTTCTCATTTCTTTTATCATTTATCATCATCATACAGAAAAGAAATATTGTTTATTTATGAATTACTAAGAAAAATTACACTTTTTCATTGGCTAAATGCTTGTGTAAAGCTATAAAAAAAAATGTATTGGATTAAGTAGTGTTAGTATGTACTTTGAGTGTATATCTGCATGCATATCTGCTAGCTGAGGTCTAAATGTACGCAAAATCATTACAAAATTTTCTTAGTCTCATTGCTGATTTTCATGTATGTATGTAGAGAATATTGTTGAAAATTACAATCAGTACTGGCAGACACCTCTTGCAGGCCTTGGGATCTTGCTTTATTATGTTACAGGTCACTTTTTTATTACACAAACTGGTATGACCTCGTCGTTTGTCTGCCTGGATAGCTACCGCCATCTTATCTGAATATATCACCATAACATCAGTGCTTGTAGCATTGTTGGGTTCCGGCATCCAGAGATAAGATAGCCATTGCCTCAGTAGTTGAGGATTACGAAAACCTCTTGCAAAAAGGGAGCCGGAAGCTTACTTCACCTTGGCCTTATTATCACTTAAAGGTCAAGGTGCTTACCAAAATATATACACTTCTCATCAGAAAAATCGAAACACCTTGCAAGTTTATGTTTTGTAAGGATTATCAGAAAAATGTGTATATTTAGGAATATATGTCAAATGTCGTTTAATCTAATATATAAAATTCTCGCGTCACAGTTTTCGTTGCCATACTCCTCCGAAACGGCTTGACCGATTTTGATGAAATTTTTTGTGCTTATCCGGTATCTATGAGAATCGGCCAACATCTATTTTTCATCCCCCTAAATGTTAGGGGTAGTCCACCCCTAAATTTTATTTTTATGTTTTATGGCAAAACAACGTTTGCCGGGTCATCCGGTATCTATGAGAATCGGCCAACATCTATTTTTCATCCCCCTAAATGTTAGGGGTAGTCCACCCCTAAATTTTTTATTATTTTTTATGGCAAAACGACGTTTGCCGGGTCAGCTAGTAGTATATAATATAAGGTTTTCAAATCCTAATGTTAATGTTCTAAATTCAAATTAAATTTTCATAGGTTTCGTATTTTGTTCAACAAGTCAAAGGCCGGCAACGCGTCTGCGATTCCTCTGGTTTTGCGGGTGTCCATGGGCGGCGGTGATTACTCTCCATCAGGTGACCCGCAAGCTTGTCTGCCTCCTTCTTATATTTAAAAAAAAAAAATTAACCCTGTATGGAGTATGAAAGAAATTGATAAAACAACACACTCTTATTACTGCTTCCATACGATTCTTCATCGATTAGAATTTTCGCTTGTCATGTAATGGCCAAACTGCCAGCTATACAATCATGTGATTTTTTTCATGGAATGAAAACTCTTTTGTGTAAAATTAGAACAGAAACCATAAAAACGGGGAAGTGTTTCGATTTTTCTGATGAGAAGTGTATATAGAAAAAAAACAATAACATAGATAATGACCTTCCATGTTAGCACACAGTGCTTTAACTCCAAGCAACTGTGCTCCTTCCAAATTGGCATGAGATAAGTCGGCACGTTCAAGGCAGCAGTGAGACAGATTTGCACCGCTTAAGTTACATCGTGATAGGCAGGCATACTGTAAATAAAAAATTATGTTAAATATGCTAAAAAAGTACCTATGTAAATTAAATACAGGGCGCAAGTTGCAAATTGCAAGAGTAGTGTTTTTTACTGGGACGGTATGAGGTAATCCGATGCCATTAAAAATACAGAGAAACTGTATTAGAAACCATCAAGTCTTTTTTTGTGAAAACAATTTTGGTATAGCAAATTTTTTGGTCAAATTGTACAGTCACAAGCATTACGTCACTTACGTATTTACCCAATGTACCATCATACAATAATGAACATGGGCAAAGAATGTGGGAGTATCTGCTATAGTTATATAGTTATCCTATTGAACTTGTATCAAAATTAAAAAACACAAATAAGAAATTATGTAAATCTACATTAAAAAAAAATTTACTATTAGGTATGTAAATGTTAATACGATCTAACGAGTGAGTAACTCACGTTACCGCAGATAAACCGTCCCGGTTTTTGTCGGTAATTATCTATGTAAGTAACCAAATTATGTATTATTTGTAAAGCATGAATAAAGAATTGTAAAAAAAAAACATGTAATTATACACTTTTGACTAGTTTTGACTCTCGTATCGACTCTGTTTCATGTTAGGATAATTTCATTGTATTAAAAGAAACCAAAATCAGAGCAGCACAAGGTACAGTAGTAATTTAATGAAATGTTTCTCATAGAATTTGTAAATAATGTAATTTACCATCATGTACATTGTAAATGCTGGAAATAAATGAATTTAAAATATATTTCAAACTTTTTTCCACTATGCATAGATAAATGTGGTTCTTAGGATGACCAGTTTTCTATAAAATAAATACAGTCATGTACTTCAAAGTATGCTAACCATTATCTCACCTTAAAATTAATATATCTGAGATCCAATCTATTTAAGTCGGCGCCAGCTAAGTTGACTCCTTGGAATCTTAGTTCAGAGTCGGTGTTGGTCAGGATGACAGACCGGACCACATCCATACGTGTCAAGGCTTCGTTGCAACTGGAAGTGCTTTTTGATTCTTCTATCAGTTGATTAAGGTGCGGTATCATTGACTCGATGCCTGTAAATGAATTTAAAACTATTTAGAAACAATTAGCTTTATTAAGAAGAGAGTAAATAAGAACAAAATGATTAATATAAATTGCTTTAGATTTTTCTTTAAAAAAATACAACTGAATAATAAATAAAAGTTTAGGTAGTATTCAAGTTGGTAATTTTTTCATATTAAATGGGTGTGTCTCATATTTACTTCCATTTATAATAAGGATAAATTTAAACAATAACATTAACACAACATTATGAATACTCTAAAAGCCTTTTCCTGCTTAAACAATAATGAGGAAAAGTTTGTTGACTCGGAAAACATTCTGTATTTTGTTAAATTCATATGACAAGTTCAGAATCTACAACATAAAATACAGATAATTGACTGTCTAAAATGTCCCAAAAAAAGAAAAATAATACTTTCCCTTGATGCCAATGTTATTTATGCCTACCTGTTAATATTTATCATTGAATTATTATGGCAACAAATTATTATGGCCTGGCAACTTCAGATTTAAAATGAAAACTCAGACTGATATATAGGGCTATTATGTATTTATAAAAAGAAAACGTAAAACCGAAACACGCTGAGGTAAAAAAAATATCTTATAAGACAATAAAGGCATCAGATCTATTGAAATTTATGAAATAAAATATTTATAAAACACACCATAAAATATAGCTTCTTCCAGCACACCCTTTGGGCTGACATTCTTATCCAGTATGACATCACCATGCCTCAAATAGTTAAGGATGGGCTCAAAATATTTAGGACTTCGGTCAATTAGGAAGGCCCCAGACGAATCTATAGCACTTGGGTTCATTAAGTAAGTGGTTTTGTCACCAGCAAACATTCTGGCTAACATAGACAAGGGCTCCTTAGCCACAAGCGTGGAACGCGTTGTTGTAAAGTGTTTTCCACCAATGTTAAGTGTAATCCAGTCTGTCACAGTTTTGATATCTTTTTCAACAACACTTAGATTTTCCAACGATATTTTCGTTTTATCACAGCTCTTACTATCTTCTGTACCCTCTAAACCTAGGTACACATCCTCGTTGTCCCTTAGAACCCTTACGTCTTCTATTTCACAGCCATTTGAGGAGAATAATTTAAAATTCTCATCTGTTAAGTTATACTGAGCAGATATTACAGATTTGAAGCTTTTAACCGTATCTTCCACAACCATAAGCTTGCCATCGCTCTTATTTCGATTTTTGAACACAGAAACACGTATCATTACGTGTTATTAATTTGTAAAATTTAAAACACTGCAACTGCAGCAAGCAAAATCAATAAATGCATGAAAATCATGAAAGAAATCTAAGGGTATGTTCCGATATGCACTGCGAGCACTGTAAGGTGTGACGTCAATTTAGTATACTGCGAAGTAGGCATGAGTTCGATATATCAAAACGTAACCAAAAACGGATATGAGTCCTATATCATATCATATCGATATGGGAAACTTCATAACCGATATAAGAAAAACTAACACCGAATCGAAAACCAAAACTGCAAGAGAACGCGATATGAAAAAAACTCTATACCGTCACTGTAACCAATATCACCATATCCATGGAAAACTGAAACTACTGCACAACTCCAAATGTTTTGATATTCGCATCTTCCCTTTCTAACTAAGCATAATGTTAACGGTGTAAATGAGACGAAGCGAATATTCGCCACTACTTTGATATGCAATGTTGTTTCATTTGGCTTCGCACTTTATAGTCATAGAAATATGACGTAATTTGGAGTTGTGTTGTCTATCGTTTTCAGTTTTCTAAAACTAGTTATGCATATTAGAAGCAAAACTAGCAAACTATCTTACTGATATCGATATCTGAAAACGGTTTTTGATATCGATATGAAAACTGAATATCGGTTGCGTAACCGTTATTATAGAAAACCGAAAACGCCCATGTCTACTGCGAAGCCGTTCTTTTTTTTATAGTTTTATAGTTAGCTATACTGGTTACTGTTTAAAACGGAACGCAGTCCAGTATGCTGTCATCCATGTCATAATTTCTGGACGCTGTTGATCACGTGATCAAAGCACTGAGAGCACCTTACCTCGAAAATGTCAGTGCTTACAGTACAAAAATGGCGACGATTTTTGACGTCATAATTTCCCTAGGATACTGCAGCAGTATACTGTCAGTCCATAACGGAACAAAATTCTCACCAGTAAGAGCACTGGACAGTGCTCGCAGTGTATATCGGAACATACCCTAAAGCTTTTTTTTTTTTTTTTTTTAATAGTTTGTTCTCTGAGGAACCGGCTAAGGTCATAGACCATGCTGCCATGTCATTAGTTTCTTAATTTCATTAGTATTATAATCCTAAAGATGATGATGAATGATAATGGAAATGATGATGATGAATGATAATGGAAATGAGAAGTGAGAAATGATATACCCCCAACCCCTCGAGTATCTCAGTAAAGATGTGGGGCTTTACTAAGTCCTCAAGCGGACTTCTTGAGAGAATTTGATTAGTGACGTTGCACTGTTTTGTTTCATTTGCCAACACTCATGCACACTCACGAACACTTAACGGTTAATAACCCACCATTATTTCACATTAATATTCGACTTAACACAAATTTTAGAAAATAAAACAAAACCGCAGACATGACTCTTCACTTTCCCGCCAAGAAGTCATACCCTAAAGCTTTTTGTCATTGTCAAGTTGACACAACACTTATTGTTTCATAATGGTAAAATGGCAAAATTTCTAGCTCATGCAGTCTAATTATTATTATATTTTATGCATACTGACTAATTATAAGTATAGTTTCATAGTTATATAATTACTGCGGGAACCTTGAGTTGGCTGTTTACATTCCTGGCAACGTCAGTCCGCATGATGTGTGACTTGATCACCGCTTTCTTGTGAGGGTTCTGCTGTTCTATTTTGATGTTATGTAGCTTGAGCTGCGGTAATGGAATTTCAGATAAATTTGGAGTTTGTAAAAAGTTCAATAGGTTTTAATGATTGCATTTTCTCTAAAGACGGTGTTTCTAAAATATGTATCTTTGAAGCAGTCCTACCTTTTTTATGCTCTCCGATAATAATGTTCCGATCGTCAGGTTGTTCATTATTATGAAACTCTTTCTCCAATTTCCTACGTACCTATATCACTTTTTCTGTCTTCCAATCATTAATTTCTTAATTTACTTTTTTTTACTTTCTTGAAGTGCTTTTTTTAATATTACCCGCGATCTACTTGCACATATTTTTTTGTCATAATACATTTTGATAGGTGAGCACTGCATTTTACGTAATTAGGTCAGAATCAATCACTGCACTAACTTCTACTAACATGATTCCGTAGTGCGATACAAGACAGTGGGATACAAGCACAAGCAGGGCTTGGAATACCGGTATTTTCAGATACCGATACCGGTAATAGAGACCTTATACCGGTACCGTACCGTATTTTAGTTGGTACCGGTATTAATATACCGGTACTTTACAGATACCGGTTCCAATTAACTTGATACAGTACCGATATTCGAGTTATCGATTATACAGGTATTGACCATTTGATCGGTATGATGTGGGTGTTCTAATACTGAGAGCAAATAGGCGTTAGACATAAGTGCGAGCGAAAGAGCATTAATCGAGTCCGGGGTGGCGCCAGGGCTTGATACCGGTACCAAAAATTATTTTTCATTACGATACCTCGGAATCGGTACCTTAACGAATACCGGTATTTTTGGTACCGGTATCAAGCCTTGGATACAAGACACTTTCGACTTGTACCGCACTGAGTAGTATTTTTTTTTGTCTAGTGCGAGCAAGTCATATTTGTCTTATATATTTTTGACGGTATATTCGGTTAGGATTCAAAATTACAAACATAAACAAATATTTGTCTCATTCCCACTTACAAGGTTTTAACACAGTTTTAAAAGCATACAGTTGGGTATCGAACGTACTTCGCAGAGCAATGGAGGGGATCCCGCGGGGAAGCGGGCGCTGCGGCGAGTGTCCCACAAACAAGCGCAGTTTGTGGGAGCTACCGTGAAGGGCAGCCACGTGCGCGTACTGCGTGTTTTAAACGTTTTTTTTTTAAATTTACGTTCAGTGATTCCTATTGAATATAATGGTGCATACACATTGTTATGTATACGGTTGTAAGTCGACGTCGAAACACAACAAGAATTTAAAATTTCATATATAATTTCCCCGTGACGCAAGGTAAGTTTTTCCTATAATTTCGTAATAACTTGTACTTTGTCTTTGTTGGAATGTATGTAGCTACATGGATGGTAAAATGTATATTGTTGGTGAAGTGCAGGGTACTCCAACTACAAGAATAAATGACCGAATTCTTGTGCTCCAACAACAGAATGACTAAATAGTTTTTTTATTTGTTTTGCCAACTTCATTAATTAATAATGAAGTTTTTACAACACATAACTATTAACTACTTAATACGTGTCAATACAGACGAGGTTCTATAAGCATAAATTCTTTAAAGTTTATATTTAAGATTTCTGTGCTTGTTATTATTCATTCTTTAAGCAGTACTAATGCGAATTCATTATATTGTTAAAAATTTAAATCTAAAATAAACCTTCACGTAAATATTTAGCAGTGCAACATTTGTATATATGTATAATAGTTTATTCTTGTTAATAAATCATTATTTGATAAAAGTAACGATTATTTGAATTCGAATTTTATGACATCCCATCCCTTGCATATCGGCGACGACCGCGTGGTTACCTACGCGAGCGGCGGCATCGCCCCACATCAAAGGCGATGACTGTATGAAATAGTAATATTGTGGTTTTAATATGAAATGACCGCCGCACTAGAAAAAGACAGCGTATTCTCTAGCGCCGCCGCACTGCCGATGCCCTAAACGTATTAAGAAGTCAAATAAACATTACGTTTTTTTTTCAGTGTCGTTTAATATAACGGGCTTATAATCCTGCTAAGCTGGATTTTGGATGATTATGACAATCAACAACCCTATTCTTAGCATAGTGGATTATTTGAGACACTTACAAAAAATTTCAAGTAGTGAAAAAGAACACATTTTATATAAAAAAATTATACCTACTTACTTACATAACTCCACAAAAAAAAAACTCTGCCAAGTATAGGGTTAACATGCCTTCTGATGTGCTTTACATAAAAAGTCTGGTTGAAGTTGGAGTAACTATCACATGATCACATATCTACAGCTTCATGCTCACCACAGTATAATAATAATAATAATAATAATAATAATAATAAATCATTTATTCATAACCCAAAAATGTTAGTTTACAAGGTCAGCTGATACATGGTGTAGGCCGGGTTAGATATACATTTGCATTAGGAGGTTGAATCCCTGACATTGAGACTAGTAAAAACTGTATTATCAGTGTCAGTGATTCCTCGACATTTTTGACTTAATTAACTTATCTAACTACAATATGACTATAGCGTGTGTGTGTAGGTGTGTGTGTGTGTGTGTGCGTGTGTGTGCGTGTGCAATAATAATAATAATAATAATAATAATAATACAATACTATTGTGCCGTTCATCCTTTCCTGTTATTTCCACCAGAAAGGAATTGCGTAAGCGGCATTAGATGGCACAAACGCCTTTGTATATTATCAAAGGCCTTATCTAACCGTCCGTCCGTCGCGCCAACGAGCTTCTTAAAATATATAATATTTTGCTGAAGTTTTTTAACATCAGATTATTTATTTGATGACATAAACTATTTTAAAGTAAAGGTTCTAAAATAAATAAACTTAATACTAATATTGTTTACAATTTTACCATTTTCTATGGCCAGCAGTGAACTAATACAGGCAAACGATGATGATGATGATACTTGTACCGGTACCAAAATACTATTTTTTATCGGTCTATCGTCTATCTTCACAATACCGGTACCTAAATATTACGAAACGGTAACGAAAAAGGTGTTTCCCTTTGAATACCGGTATCTACCTACTCTCTATGCTATTTATTCGCAAATTGTGCAGCGCTATGAATTCCAACGAGATACAATTGAGATAAATGCTGCTCTAATCAAAGTATGACACACTTGCTCTTTCAAATATTTTCGTTACAACTATTAGTCGTCGTATTACGACTAAATAGTAAATCAATCCTATTTGATTTTGACCGGTATTCAAAGGGATTTTCGTTACCGTTTCGTAATATGTAGGTACCGGTATACGTGACCGCCTCAGCCCGCGCGTCACTTTGTACTTAAGTACCTCAGAATAATAATTAAAGCTATTCTGAGTTAAGTACACACCCAAAGCTGATCTGATCTGATCTGATGAAGCAGATCAGGCTACCACAATCAGTCAAATTTCTTCAATAGACTTTAAACTTTATGTGTATGGCATATGGTTGAACATTTAAAGAAATTTGACAGTTACACATTTAGCCACATTTAGCCAATGTCAAAGTAATTTTTTTCTTACAAGCAATACATAAATAAACAATATTTCCTCCCTGTATGATGATGATGAATAAAATGTTCAAATAATTGTTAACGCAAATTTTGTTGCGAACAAATTACAAAAACACAAATGCTGATGAAATGAATTAAGGGTTAATACTTTTTTGACAATTTAAGACAGAAATTTTTGCAAAGCCTAGCTGTATAAGATTGAGATCTGTGTAAGAAATTAGAAAAAGATGCAAGCATCAAAAATCTGTAGGGCAAGCACGAACTTTTAAAGAATTCGTAAAATTTTGCCATACAAATTCTCGTTTTCGTTAACGTGATTGAATGGCGAATGAAACTCGCACTCTGATGTTAAGTGATGATAAGGTCGAAAGTGGAAGCGCACTTCATCCGGAATCCTCAACCACTGAGGAACTAGCTTAACGAATCGTATTTTTAGAGATAAGAAAGCCAATGTTATCTCTATATAGCTTTTGGAACAGAACAATGCTACAAACATTGATGATAAGGCGAAAATATTTGATTTGATGGTGGTAGCTAGCCAGGCGGACAAACAAGCCCTGCCCTGCCACCAACCAAACCGAGTAGGTATACAAACATGTAGGTACCCGACGCTGGGAATTGAACCCAGGACTTCTGGGTTTGAGACCGCGGGGTGGTCTTATTCATTAGAACACAGGCGCTTAAATAAAATGAATCAATGTAAAAAAATATCATAATTAAATTTAATTAATTAATTAATTAAATTATTATTAATTTAATTAATTAAATAATATCATTAATAATAATAATTCAGATTAAAATCAATTAAATACCATATTTTGTTAGTAAAGTAACAATATTCCTTAAAATTATGTTAATACAAACAAACAAAAATACACAGATTTCGCAGTCCCCGCAAGAATCGGATCATTGAAAATGAATACAACAATTTACGAAAAAAAAAAATTTTATTTTAAATAACACAATTCCAACTTGAATGCACTTCTCGCCTGCATTTGCATCTTTTAATACCATTACCATGACGATCGGTCAATAATCAAAGAAGCTACATACATCACTTTTTTTATACGGAAATACCCGTTTTTCTACAATACCAAGTCTAAAGGGACCAATTATTAACCGATTTTCAAAAATGTTTCGCCATTTTGTAGTTAAAGTTTTTCTTAAGTCGGTTTTTTTTTTAATATTTACAATTTAATATACAAACACCCCCCAAAAACCCGATTTTTTTACATTTTTTAAAATTCCAAAAAAGTTTTTAGCCGATTTTCAAAATTCAAACGCTCACACGTGTCTTGATAAATTCCTCAACTCTTGGTACTATTTTCATTTCGATTCTCCTAAAATCCTCGGAGCTATGGTCAAAAATTCGTCTTAGGCGATTTGCATCTGACCATTTTCAATGTTAAAAACCGTTTCCTAATATAAATTCTAGACTTATTATTAAACCAATAATTTATTATTGTTAGGCAACCGTAGTTATGTGACTAATCTACCTACAATTTCAAATGCCAGCTCTGTTTATTGGGGCATATAAAACTGATTTACCTAGTAGGTGTCAGCTAAAATCATACCGTAAAGAAATATCATAGATTATGCACCGTGACCACACGGATCGGAATTCGGAATGCAAGTAGCCCGCCAAGTAGGTCATCTATAAGCAATATAAACTTAAACAACTTCAAATACAAACGGACGAATGCTTAGAGCATGGTTTAATGCTCTAAGGACGAATGCCATGGTCAGTGGACCACGGTACAAATGTATATTTGGCCACCACGAATCCACGATCCATCCATGGGGCTTTAGATTTTTGCATGAATTTCTATGATCATTTTGCTTGCTAGTGACAGTTGCCTATCGTCGCTGTAGAATCATTACCTCGTATGTCCAGATATCCAAATTTTACAGGAAACTAAAAAAATGGCTCATTTCGTCAATGTTTAAAATATTGTTATGTGCTTTTGTCGCATGTTTTGAAAAATGCCCTAATTACCAATCCCTTACTTAACTAGATTATCCCAGTTAAATAACTAAAGAGGTTTTCTGTTTTTATATGTACACAGTTACGAGGTTTTCAAAAGTAAAGAAACTGATGTAGACTAAAAAAAGTATGCTACTCAAGTAGTCATTATATTGGGTACACTGTTTCGCGGTATTATAAAATACGTCGTTTTTATTTGATTTTTTAAAAAATTAAAAAATATTGCTTTTTTGGCATACAACGTAATCATTGTAACGTAGTGATTACTTGCTCAGTGTGTACAACGACGCTATATAACCACTTAACACAATGTTTCGGCAAGCAGAGTGTCTTTTATAACTGTTTGAAGTATTTTCTGGAATCGAAGCAATGGTTTGTGATGTTGTATTGTTGTTACTAGTGACGGATTCCGATTGTGACTAGACTCGAGTCTAAATAATCTTAGCTCGAAACCTATACTTTAATCAGTAGGTGTCTGTGGTCTCCTAACCTACTTGGCCTCGGCCAATTAAAAATCGAATAAAAGAAAAAAAAAATAGTGTGTTTTATTTAACCATTCTTGGAAACAATGTTACTTTATTAGACATCTATAAGTACTAATATTATAAAGGGGAAACCTTTGTATTTTTGTATGTATGTATGTAGGTATGTTTGCAACGAATAAACTCAAAACGAATGGACCAATTTAAATAATCTTTCACCATTAGAATGCTACATTAGCGCTTAGTAACATAGACTACTTATATTTAAAAAAAAATGTCCACCCGTGCAAAGCAGTGACGGGCCGCTGCTAGTCTATACTAATATTATATAGAGGAAAGCTTTGTATTTTATGTATGTATGTTGGCAACGAATAAACTCAAAAACTACTAGACCGATTTAAAAAATTCTTTCACCATTAGAATGGTACATTAGCGCTTAGTAACATAGGCTATATTAAAAGAAAGGAAATGCGGTACGAAGTCCTCCGGGTCAGCTAGTATTATATATATATGCCTATTGCCTTTGCCTATACTAGTCTTACAAATAAACATAGAATAAGCTGCGAATAGTTATTCCGTGTTTTGTTCCCGTCATGTAAACTTCATTGAAGAGTGAAAGAGACAAAACACGGAATAAATATTCAAAGCTTATTCTTTGTTTATTTGTAAGGCACTAAGTATTATATTTGAAGCCCAGTAATTTTTTTTGATCTTTCTAACAATTTGACCAACACGAAGACAGTTTTTTGGCGGCAAGTAGGTAAGTTTGAGCAGGGATAGTGCGAAAACCCTCATCATCATCATCATTATCATCAGCTCATTTTATGTTCCCACTGCTGGGGCACTAGCCTTCCCTATGGATGGATAGGGAGAACGGGCCATAAACCACCACGCGGGCCTAGTGCAGATTGATGGTTTTAAACGACTGCTTATGCAGCCGGGACCAACGGCTTTACGTGCCTTCCGAAGCACGGAGGAGCTCGAGATGATAAATTTTTGGTCACCCATCCGATGACCGGCTTTTTGCGAAAGTTGCTTAACCTCAGCACTCGCAGACCGGGCGCGTTAACCACTGCGCCATCGACCTCCTCGGCGAAAACCCTATCACTGCTAAAGGTTATTGTAATTTTTTTGCCAGCTCATTTTATGTCCCACTGCTGGGCCACGAGTCTTTCCTATGGGTGGGAACAGCACACAAGGAGAATGGGCCATAAACCACCTGCTAAAAGACACATCACTATTTACGATATTCTGTGCGTACAACACTATTATGTAGTCTTGTCAAAATCTGTCACGGAGGAGCTCGACATGATAAATTTGTGGTTACCCATCCGATAACCGGCTTTTGTGAAAGTTGTTTAACTTCAGCAAACGCAGACCTCCACATGGTTGTTACTTATACCTTTCTGTATATAAATAAATAGTGTTTATAGTGTAATAAAACTTTGGCATCCCTACACAATTAGTTTAGCAAAGAGGATGTAACACACAGTTTAGTGCAAATTGATCACTTACAAACTCACAGATGGCTATCATAAAATCATGTCATCCCTCTGATCTTAACAGCACACAATATGCTAGGTTAACTGTAGCGAAATAGAGTTGAAGTTACTTTAAATTGTATCGTAAGTTGGTCACTGAATCAGATAGGATGGTAGGTAATCAAAAAGTATTTATGTCTCCTCACTTTACAAATCAACGCCCGCCATTGTCAGTTTACTATTGATTTAGCAGTATAATATAGTGCAGTCACCTCTCTATTGTCAGTTTTGAGTGAAAACTTTACAACAAAATTTGCGTAAAATTTTGATGACTTCCGTGATACAAACGAACAACTCTTTCTATTGGACCAACTCCCTAACTCGAAAAAAAAGTAACTGTTCCAACATTTTGGTCGAATGCATATTGATGTTTTGTACCTACGAAACGGCTGATTTTTTTTACGAGTTATACCGGAACGGTACTTTACGATAGTACAGGTTCAAGCCCTGGCTTCAATACCATACTAATTCTCGTTTTTGTTAACGTAACACTAAAAAAAAACACAAATGTTGAAAAAATTTCCACGAGCAGGATTTGAACCTGCACCCTTCTGACATTCCGGGTCAGGTGCTCTTCCAATTGAGCTATCGTGGTTCTAACCAGCCCGCCGAAATTATTCAACACTTTTTACTTTGTAAGCCAAAGGCGCCCATTCAATGTCAACAACTACCGTCATTAACATCCGATCATAATATTTTTACAAATATTAAAGATCAGTTAAGAAATAAGCTAGCTATTTTTTTTTTTTTTTTTTTTTTTCATTTGTAATTTGTTCGCAACAAAATTTGCTTTAAAAATCATTTTGAACATTTTAACGTAACACTAGGCAACCTCGTTGAAAATATTTCAAGATTTTCCATCCTAACTGAAACTTATTATAAGCGTATAAACAAACTATACAGTATATCCAAATAACTTAACGTAGTGAAAAGGACGGATGAGACTTACCGCCTCAGGCGAAGTGAAAGACATGACTTTTCTTATTAAGGTTCGTCCCTGTGTAGGGTTACCAAAACGAGGTTTCAATGATAGAAAGAGTTCAATTAGGGCGCTTTCAAATTGGACGTTTTGTGTCGGACGGCTGTCGTGCGTTTGCACTGCGTTCCATATTAAAACAAGCGTGCGGCTATCGTGCGGCTGGGGCGACGCGTCGCGACGCATCGCTAAACAATAATCTAATACGGAGCGTTTGCGCCCCGTACCATAACAAAAACTGTTTTTTTTTCTTTCCAATTAAAACTACAAATAAGTTTAAAAAAATGAACTAGCATATTGAAGTGTCTACCTTTTAGATGCTTAAATCAGTCTTGTTTGACTGTCTGTTTAGGCCCAAGCGCCTGAATCTTCAAACTAGCAATCGCAGCTGTCGTAGCATAGTTAATATTTTCATAGGAGTTTTTTTTTGTATAATGTAGGTACCAAAATAATTGTGCTCTTACTTCACTTTCTGCATTGTCACGATAATAAAACGCCTCTGCGTTGCAATTTGTATATTTCATTAAAATTACAAGTTAAAAAGAAAATTTCCGAGTTTCATTTGAAGCTCCTTTATGTTATATCAAACATAAATTGGTGGCCCATGAGGGGACAAGAAGATATTTGATGCAAGTTGATTGCAATTTCATCATTGCTACTTGAAGATGATGCAATAAATTGGTGATTGGAGACCTGGACTGGTTAAAGTTGGAATAAATACTAAATACTACAATACAATCTGAAGATCTAGCTAATACGGAGCAGTGAAGCAGCAAAAGTTTACCACCGGAGTGAGATCTAAAAAGATAAGTGTCATTCTGTCCCTAACCTAATCCCTAAACGCCCTACCTATATTTTGCCTATTTCCTATCCAAAACATCCAAAACACATTAACATTACTGTGAAGATAATCTCCACTAGCTAAAATTTACCATTATACTACGAATTTAACGAAAAGTAACTTCATAATATGACTGTTTTATATTTTGGCGTGTGATTAACATACATTTTTAAAGTTCATCAATTAGTATATAGGTAAAGATATATTAACTTTCTATTATAATATAAGTATTAAAGGCGTATTTCACTGTCTAACTTAGCACAACGGCATTATTGAAGTGCCGCCTTGTTTAACAAAGTAAAAGGTTAACAAATGTTAAAATTGTGCTGCATCATTGTACATGTACTAACTTAAGTTGTTCCTTCTATGTACAGATAGTTATTTTTCTAGTTAGTAAAGTAAGTCTCGTTTAATCCAAATAACAATATATTGGTCGCAATAAGTACCTAAGTAATTTTGTCAGATTTTATCTTGTCCCTTAATACAAAATTAAACAAATAAATTTAATGTTTTTATCTCGTTATTGAAATATTGTGCCGACTATTCCAGTGGGTACATGCGGCTACACAGCTGTGCTATTGTATCAACTACAGCCGAGCCGGCGCGGCGCGTTATCAGCGGGAGTTGTAACAAACCGGTTTCCTGTTCAACCAAATTGAGGAGCGTGAGAATACTTTTTTATTATTTTGTTTTGGTTATTGACGCAATTGTTATTAATTAATAATGTCGAATCCTAATGAAAAGGCCTCAATAAGCGCTGCTAATGAAAAGTTAAGCCAGTTAATTACAAAGCGTAGCTCTATAAAGGGGCAAATAACTAAATTTAAAAAATATTTAAAGGTTACTAGTGATGTAGAAGAGCTTCCAAAAATTGCATTAGTCGAATTAAATTTAAAACTGAGTAAGTTTGAAGCCTTGTCGGTAAAGTTCGACGACTTGCAAAGTGAAATAGAGGTTTTAAATTCTTCTAATATTGATTCCGAAATTGATGAGCGAGAGAGCATTGAAAGTGATATTATCAATAATATTGCTGCAGCTAAAACTTTAATCGAACAGTATAGCCAATCTGAATCCGACATAAGACGTGCATCAATCGCTCACGAAACTCATTGTACTCTCGAACACCAAGAAGTTAGTTTTAAATTACCTCAAATACAAATTGCTAAATTTGGTTGGCACTTATTTTCGTTGGTTGGAGTTCCGGGACACCTTTGAGAATCTGATACACAACAATAGCCGTATTAAGCCAATTCATAAATTCCATTACTTAATCTCTTATTTGGAAGGCGATGCCGCAAGAATTGTATCGAATCTCGAGGTGTCGTCGGCTAACTACGCTGAGGCTTGGAAATTACTCTGCGAGCGGTATGATAACAAGAGGCTTTTGATCAATCACCATTTGAGTTCTTTGTTTAATATACATTCTATCTGTCGCGAGACAGAGAGGTCCTTGCGCTTTCTTGTTGATCACGTTACAAAGAATTTACGTGCCTTAGCAAACTTGGGCCAGCCGACAGATAAGTGGGATACTCTAGTAATATTCATGTTGTCCTCTAAGCTTGATAGTCGTACATTAATGAAATGGGAAGAACACCGCAACACATTTGCAGACGTGCCTAATTTAGATCAGTTTCATAAGTTCTTGATAGATCGCGCAGACGTGTTGGAATCATTAAACCGCAATAAATACGAAAATAATTCGTCAAAAGGTGTTTCTAACAACGTAAGATCTGCCACTCCGGCATCACACAATAATAGTTCCAATAGTTCAAATTATAAACAAGAACGATCTGCGTACACTAAATTATTTGCTAGTACTAGTAGCCACTTAAAACAAAATGTCTTTTCATGTGTTATTTGTAATGCAAACCATAAAATATATGATTGTGCTACATTCAAGGCTAAATCCGTCAAAGAAAGATTAGCCGATGTAGCTAAGTATAAATTGTGTCAGAACTGTCTCAGACAAGGACATCCCACTAGCGAGTGTCGGATGGGCCCTTGTAGAGAATGCAAAAAGAGGCACAATAGTCTTCTCCACAACCCAACTTTAGAAGTAAACAAAGGAACTGAAGTTGTTTGCCAAACTGGACAGCTAAATGTCAGCAACAACCAAGTTATTTTAAGTACGGCTTTGGTTGAAGTATGTAACCCGCAAACTGGTGCAACACTCAGCGTCAGAGCCTTACTAGACTGTGGTAGTCAGTCATCATTTATGACCCAAAGATTAAGAAAAAAATTAAGCTTAGATCTTATTGAAATTGAAACACTAAAGGTAATTGGTATTGGCAACAATTGTACTAATCTAGTGAAGGAAAGTTGCATTACTCAAATCAAATCTCTTAATAGCGAATTTACAAGCAATATATCATGTTTTGTTTTAAATGAACTAACTGGCGATCTACCAAAGACACCGTTAGATCCCACGACTTTAAAATTGCCAAGTAATATCAAATTGGCCGACCCCAAATTCCACCAACCAAGCCCAATTGATATGTTAATTGGTGCTGACATTTTTTGGGAAATTTTGGGAAATAAAGAGCTTTCTCTAGGTGCTAATAATACAAAATTAAGAAATTCAAAACTAGGATGGTTGATAGTGGGTGCCCTAGTTCCAAATAAATCATCATCTATAAAATGTAATCACAGTCTGATAACTAAAGACTCTGACGATAAAATTGAAAATATGCTAAATAAATTTTGGGAGTTGGAAGAACTTCCCGCTAAAAATATCATGAGCAAAGGTGATAAGGAATGCGAACTTCATTTTTCATCTCATACTGTACGCTTGAGTACTGGTAGATTTTGCGTGAAGTTGCCGTTAATTGATACATCCGACTGTCTTGGCGACTCATACGCCTTAGCCAAAAGACGTTTTTTAAATTTGGAAAGAAGGTTTTATAGGAATCCTCAGTTAAAGATTGATTACACTAACTTTATTAGGGAATATGCCGATCTAGGTCATCTTACGGAGTCTAAAGTGGCAAAACCAAATCCGTCATATTTCTTATGTCACCATGCCGTGTTCAAGAGTAGTAGTGAGTCAACCAAGCTTCGCGTTGTGTTTGACGGCTCGGCCCCCTCCTCGTCTGGTTTTTCCTTAAATGATATTTTAATGGTGGGTCCCAACGTCCAGGACTCCCTTTTTTCTATTTTAGTACGAGCTAGGCAGTATAAATATCTACTGACTGGCGATATTGAAAAAATGTATCGCCAAGTTCAAGTAAGTAGTGTTGATACAAACCTGCAGCTCATTTTGTGGAGAGAATCGGAGTCCCAGCCCATTAAAACCTTAAAGCTTAATACTCTCACTTACGGTACAGCAAGTGCGAGCTACTTGAGCACAAGGTGTATCAAACAAATCGGAGCTGAACAGGAGGACGAACTAGTTAAAACAATTATACAACATGATTTTTATATCGATGACCTAGTGACTGGCTCTAACAGCGAAGTTGAGTTACGTTACATACAAAAGACCGTATCGGCAGCTTTGCTGGCAGGTTGTTTTAATTTAAGAAAATTTAGAAGTAATTTACAAAATCTCTTTCAAAATTCAAATGTAGATACACTAAAGAACTTAACTATCAGCGAGTCCTCAAGTACGCTTGGACTTGGGTGGGATCCGTCAAATGATTGTTTACATTTCCCAATTAAACCTATTCCTGAAACGGAACATCTAACAAAAAGGTTCATAATGTCAAACGCTTTTAAGTTGTTTGATCCACTGGGTATACTGAGTCCATGTATAATTCGTCCAAAAATAGTTTTACAGAAACTATGGCGACAAAAGGTTGGCTGGGACCAGCCAGTCTCAAATGAAATAAAACAAGAATGGCTAAACTTTGTTAAAAATCTAAGTTGTCTATCTAACTTGCAAATACCAAGATGGGTCATTTGCGATTCACCTATATATATAGAATTACATTCCTTCAGTGACGCATCGCAGTATGCTTATGGAGCATGTATATATGTGCGGTCGGTAAACGCCAACAACGCTGTCTCTGTGAGACTATTGTGTGCTAAATCCAAGGTATCGCCTTTAAAACCTAGTACCATACCGCGGCTAGAGTTGGCTGCCGCTCTTCTAGCCTCCAGGCTGTGCAACTCTGTTACTGAATCACTAAGATTAGAGCCTGATAAATTAGTTCATTGGTGTGATTCAACCACTGTGTTGGCATGGATTAGCCATGATGTCAAGAAATTAAAATCTTTTGTGGCTAACCGAATATTAGAAATTAATGAGAGAACACGACCTTCGGATTGGCGTTA
Organism: Eudonia mercurella; assembly: GCA_963082485.1. Classification (NCBI taxonomy): domain Eukaryota; kingdom Metazoa; phylum Arthropoda; class Insecta; order Lepidoptera; family Crambidae; genus Eudonia; species Eudonia mercurella. The sequence continues at coordinate 6,919,670 of OY720045.1, forward strand.
TGTGCCCACTACTGCTAATCCGGCAGACTTGATTTCCCGAGGAGTAGATTTCAGTCAAATAGTCTGTCTAAGTCAATGGTGGTCTGGTCCTAGCTTCTTGTTGAAAGATGAGTCTTACTGGCCTGTTTTAAAATCTAACACTAGCGCCCCATTGACTGAAATAAAATCTAATCTCACTACTACAAGTTCAGATAAAATAGTTATATTTGAGAACTATTCCAAATTAAGTAAACTCCAAAGAACTTATGCATATATATTTCGATTTATTTTCAATCTTAAGAGTAAAACCAATAAGCGTAAGGGTCAATTGAGTATTGAAGAATTGAATGAGTCATTAAATTTTTTGTGCACTATTGCTCAGAAAGAAATTTATCCTATTGAATACGAGTTACTATCTAAAAATAAGAATTTAAGTTCAAAATCAAAATTATTGTCTTTGTCTCCCTTTTTTGATAAAAATAATCTAATTAGAGTTGGAGGTCGTATTGAAGCCTCAGATTATACTTACGAAAAAAGACATCCTATTTTGTTGCATGCTTCTCACCATTTGACGAAGCTTATTTTCCAAAACGAACATTTAAATAGTATGCACGCTGGACCCCAATTATTATTAGCCACAGTTAGAGAAACTGTATGGCCTGTTAATGGACGGCATCTCGCTAGACGGACTGTCAATAATTGCGTACGCTGTCGTCGCATCCGCGGAAAGACATTATGTCCTAAAATGGGTGTTCTACCATCACAAAGGATCACTCCCAACTTCCCGTTCTTGTCGACTGGCTTGGATTTTGCTGGTCCATTCAATATTTTAAATCGCAAAGGTCGCGGTAGTAAATTAATAAAATGTTACCTATGTTTATTTATTTGCATGCGCTTTAAATGTGTCCATCTTGAAGCTGTGAGTGATTTATCAAAAGATGCTTTTGTAATGACGCTTAAAAGATTTATCGCTCGCAGAGGCAAACCGGAGGAAATATTTTGCGACAACGGTCGAAACTTTGTCGCTGCTGCCAGGGAAATAGGAGAGTTTTTAAAGAAAAATGACGAACCTCTATCTGACTTTGCTAGTCAGAAGGGTATTAAGTTTATTTTCTCACCGGCTTACGCTCCTCACTTTGGCGGAATATGGGAAGCGGGAGTTAAATCCGCTAAGCACCATATAAAAAGAGTTTTAGGAAACAGTCACCTAACGTTTGAAGAAATTTCTACGTTATTTGCTCAAGTGGAGGCTATTTTGAATAGCCGTCCTATCTGCCCTTTGTCGTCCTCTCCCAGTGACTTCCTTTCCCTTACACCGGGACACTTCATCATTGGTAGACCTCTGACTGCACTTCCTTCACCTGGTCTGGAAAACTGCAACGAGAATAGACTGCGAAGGTACACCCGCCTCGAACAAATACGACGATGGCAAAGGGAATATATTTCGGAATTACAACAAAGGGTGAAATGGACAACTAATAAGGCCAAGCTGAACGTCGGTGACATGGTTGTTCTTCAAGAAGACCACGTTCCTCCATTGAACTGGCGTCTAGGAAGAGTATCACGTTTATACCCTGGACCAGACGGAATATCCCGTGTTGCAGACATTCAGACAACGAAAGGATGTGTTCGTAGACCCCTGGTTCGTCTTTGTCTATTGCCGTCGGCAGAAGAATTGGATGCTTGAAAGGCTTCCTTTCAACGGGCGGGAAGATGTTTAGGCCCAAGCGCCTGAATCTTCAAACTAGCAATCGCAGCTGTCGTAGCATAGTTAATATTTTCATAGGAGTTTTTTTTTTGTATAATGTAGGTACCAAAATAATTGTGCTCTTACTTCACTTTCTGCATTGTCACGATAATAAAACGCCTCTGCGTTGCAATTTGTATATTTCATTAAAATTACAAGTTAAAAAGAAAATTTCCGAGTTTCATTTGAAGCTCCTTTATGTTATATCAAACACTGTCAAATGCAAATCTATGTTTTAAAAGAGGTTATTTTGATATTTTTTTATAACAACGCAGCCTATGAATATTTTTTATATTTTTTTTCCTTTTTAAATTGCTCATACTATTTAGTTTTAAGTATTTACACATCCAGTAATCATCGCTGTTAATTTTACTATAAGTAAGAAATTGTGCTAGTATAAGTAGGTAAGCTTATGCATAAATGAGCTTAAATTGGCCTTATCATCATTTAACATCAGGTGAGATCAAGGCACTGTGCTTACCCGTAAATATATAAAAAAGGTACATTGTAAACTTGTTTGTAGTTCTCTCAATAAATAAAAAATCCCCCACCGTCAATTCCGATCCAATCCGGATACATAGAATCTTGTAGGAAACGGACGCGTGATGCCATTCCCCCTAGAAAACCTTTGGAGGTGCTTCGTTTCACACGGCTTGTTTGAGTTACTCGCCGCCTCCAAAAAATCCGGTGATCTGAAAATGCCTAAAGGCAATCACTAACCTCTCCAAAGACAAAAAAAACCCTGTCAAGCTCTCGAAGGACGGACGACGGGACGGAGAATTCCATCTATATAACCGAAATTAAAATTTCTAACACACCTCGTTAGATTGTCATCAGGAGGTTTTTTTATATATCTTTACGGGTAAGCACTTGGCATTCATCTCACCTGATGTTAAGTGATAATAAGGCCGAAGTTGGAAGCGCACTTCACCCGGAATCCTCAACTACTGGCGCACTGGCGTATCTACATACATATCTCTAACTGCTGTAACACAACAATGCTACTAACAATGATATTATGTTATGGAGATATATATTTATGTATATATATATTTTATATTAAAAGGAGGCAAACGAGCAGGCGGGTCACCTGATGTCAAAGTCAAAGTCAAAGTCAAATATTTCTTATTCAAATAAACTTTAGAAAAGTGCTTTTGAATCGTCCAAACAATTTTTACCTACTACCCATTCAGGACGTCTATTTTTAGGCGTGGAGAAGAATGGGCGCAAGAAACTCCACAGCTTTAATATAAGTAACGACATGGAATTGTATGGATATGATTGATTGTATGGATTGACATGGAAAGTAATCACCGCCGCCCATGCGCAAAACCAAAGAAATCGCAGATGCGTTGTCGGCCTTGAGGACGGAGTTGGATCTTAAGGAGGAAGCAGGAATTGGGAGGAGAGTGGGGTGAGAGATGGGCCTCCGGTACTTTCACTCACCGGACGAAACACAACAGCAACGAGTGCCATTGTTTCACGCCGATATTCTGTGAGTGGGTGGTATTACGTCGGGCGAGCCGGCCCATTTCGTGCTGCAACGCAGCGTGGCTCTACCACTCAGACAGTGTCACTCCATTTAGCACCACCCAGGGGTCACGTGTAGGGTTTCAAGGGTAAAACTACGGACGCGAGTAACTTTAACCCCCAAAATATTTAGATAGGATGGTGGTAGCGAGCCAGGCATACACCCAAGCCCGACACAGCCCAAGCACAGCTGTTGCCAGATTCTGTCTCTGCGAAAGGTTGTCTACTCTTATTTTGTGTCGGTGGTCTCGCCACTAGATCACAGATGCAGTAGCACTGAGTGCGAGCTGTAAAAGTTGTAGTTTTTCTTTGTAGCTAACTCCTACTCGTTCGTTCCAATACTTAGTTAAAAAAAAACACAATAGTCGTTACCACCGATAGTGTATGTAGCCGAGGAAATGGAATGCGAATCCGCTTTGAAGCGTTGAACGACTATTATCGGTATAAATCTAACGCTTATCGTACCTCACCTTATCTTATCTTAATGGAGCTTCATTAAGTTCACTTCGATCCGTTGGGAAATGGATGCTTGCACTCTGTGCAAATTTTGAGGAGTAGGTACTAGCCTTCCGATCTCGCCGAACCCCTCGGAGTGTCTGTAGAGGATGGGGAACGTATTAGTGCGTGATGCCCTTCCCTCTAGAAAACTTCTGACGGTGTTTCGGTCACACGGCTTGAGGAACTAGTTTCTCGCCGCCCCCAAAAAAGTAGTGTCGATGAAAATGCGTTTCGAGGCAATCAGTAAACATTCGCTAAAAAAAAGAAATAGCTTTTAGATTAGCTAGAACTTTTTAGAATCACTGTTCTGCTCAGCATATGTGTGTACACAATTGTTTTAGAGCCGCAACATATCGTGTTTGTTTTTTTTTGTCGTTTGCTTTGTGTGTTGTTGTTGTATCTCTGTGTGTGTACCAATAAATACATAAATAAATAAAATAAATAGCAATGAAACTTGTTTTTTAATTATATTATTTACTTTTGTGACTTTTGGTTTTAATAGAAGGTTAAAGTTACACCTACTAGTTTAAAACTGATGCTGTCTCATTTTTATCCTAAGGACTGATAGAGACAATATCAGTTCTAAACCATATCTAACTTTAGTCCAAGTCTTGGTCTTGCCCAGGTTTTGACCTTCATCATCATCAGATATTAAATTTTTTTATTGTGTTAAAAAATGTATTTTTTATTTTTATCCTTGATGATTGTTGATGATGATGAAAGTAAAAATGATAATTGTGATTTCTCTAATAACAATTTGTTTGCATGCATGCACGAATATAATTGATATTAATTATTACATAAAATAAACATACTATGCTGGCCCACCGTGGTTTACTTTACTTATAAAATGTAGGTACACTAAACTACCACATGCATGAAATAAATGTTTTTGTCCCAGCCCTGACTTTTAGTAAGTAGCCCTACAGTTTTATCTGTTGTTGAAGGATGACAAAATCACTCGGCCATCCGGAGATAGGTTGGAGTTAATATTTAACAAACTGACAGATAACAAGGTTATGGTTATTTCGTATAGGCCTTGGGGCTTTTACTATATAACAAGCATGAACCATATAACTAACAAGAACAGTGTTGTTAGAAGTATCGGTCCAAGTTTTCGGACGGGGTCACATAATGTACTCCCGATTATTGCTTTCCCGAAAGCTCAATTCCGTTCAGTTTAAATAAATTATCAGTAGGATTTTAGCTTTACCTTTTTGCGTAATCCAACTTTACGTTTTTCCGAAGTTACAAAAGTGAGATAATCTATTTGTACGAATAACAAATTTTTCGTGCAGTCAATTTCGATGTCTTACTTGAAACAATGTCCAATGTCTCAGTAGGTATGTTTAATTTACCGACATGAGAAGAGACGGTAATACATTACATTTACATTAATATAATTATATTTACATTACATTATCGATTTGTTTGAGGTGACTTATAGTAGTTTTTGTCACATGATATTCAAAAAACCTAATCGTTCTAAAGAAAATTGATAGAAAAGTTATTTCGGTTTTGCCAATTAAAGAAATAAAGACCTAATGATAATCTGTATCTGTGCCGTTTCGGGCAAACTATACATCTGTTATACGTTCAAAACAAAACTTTTTCGCTATTTTTAAATTCGGGCTAATAAAATTCGGAAGTATGATAGGCGACCTAGGTACCGCACTATTTGATCTAATCTTCATCATATTCATCCATTATTGCTAGGTAAGCATTCCCCCTGAACACTGTTCGGGCACAAGGGTCTGTTGGCTTGTTATATGTTACTTCGACATAGACTAAACAATCTAAATAGGTCAGTATGGGTAAGTCCGAAACTATAAGATAACTATAGATAATAGGGAAACTTGGTCAAAGGAACCATTTCCTCGATTTCAAAGTCAAGTAAAACTCCTTTCAAATAAAATTAAACCCTCAGACACAACCAACCAAACGCCTTGAGTCTGAGAAACGAGTATTATTTAGGTACTACCTATTCGAAGATATTCGATTGCGTTTAATGAAAACGAGGATTTGTATGGCATAAATTTAACTTTACTCATTTGTCAACAAAGGGCGCTGCCTTAAATTTAGGGGAATTTGTATGGCAAAATTTTAACACTTCTAGTAAGTACCTATGTGGCGATATACTATGTAGAAGTGTTAAAATTTTGCCAGGAGGCGCTGCTCCATTAATATTAATAATAATAATATTTTTTTATTACAGGCGTAGCCCATAATTTTTTTAGTAACAATAAAACTTATTATCTATGTTAGTATTACAGTTTAGTTCTTACAATGCAATATTATAACAATATTCGTTTTCGTTAACGTAATCAAATGTCAAATGAAACTCAAACTAGGCTCCCAGGTTTTGCCAGCCACCTCGAAGATTGTCGCTCCACCTTGTCTATGTGCACACACATGCTAAGACCACCGGTTTAGACCCAGAGGTCCCGAGTTCGATTCCCAGCGGGGGGTACATGTTTGTGTACTCGGTTTGGTTGGTGGCAGGGCTTGTTTGTCCGCCTGGCTAGCTACCACTATTTTATCTAAATATGTCGCCATAACATCAATGTTTGTAGCATTGTTGTGTTCCGGCAGCTAGAGATAAGATAGCCAGTGCCTCAGTAGTTGAGGATCCCGGGGAAGTGCGCTTCCACCATTGGCCTTATCATCACTTAACATCAGGTGAGATCAAGACACTGTGCTTACCCGTTAATATAAATAAAAAAAGAACATGCAAAGCATTTACAATTGTCACTTAGGTACGAAGTTTTAAGGCCTTACCATGAGGTCTTAGCCACAGTGCTATCCCAACCGGAATTTAGGGAATCAAACTTCTTAAAAACCTTCCAAAACAATGTACAGATCGGCGATTAACAATAAACACTCATTAAAACAGTTGCTCGCGATTTCCTCGAGTCAATAAACGAGCGAGCGTGTTCAGCACTAAAGATTGGCTCTCCCAACGAAATTTCTTAGAGCAAATCTTACTCACATTCAGTTCACAGAAGGGGACGCGCGCGCACCTCTTCTTAAACCAAATTATGATGACACAACGGGAAGACGTGTTACAGCGGTTTTATTTATAAAATCAGTGTCCAGTCACGCTGTGAGTTTGCGGACGTCTCCACACTGTATTTATATAGCGGCAAAAGTATTTTGTTGTCAATGCTACGGTGGTATTTCGACGCCGGCGGCGCTTAGCTTCAACAGTGACTGATTCAGAAACAAATAACAGAATGGATTCGCTCGACGCGCCCCCTAGGCGTCCGCCTCCACCGCCCCCGCCGCCCCCGCCGGCCCCTAAAGATAAGATGATCAGGCCGAAGATAACGATCCAAATGCCTGATGCTACCACCCCTATGACTCCGAGAGGATTGCAGACTGGAACTCCTTTCAATTTTCCTTCTTCGAGGTACAGAGGGCGCGCGCCGATGACGGCAGCATCATATGCGTCTGATCAGAATCCTAACTTCAACCCTTTCATGCATATGTACCAAAATAAGGCTTCCGAGTTTATGTTCAAACAGTTTGAGGGTTTCAAAGACTTTACTATGAACACGGCGAAAAGTGGTTTGAGTGCCGGCGAGAAGTCTGCCTTCTGGTTTGTGAATAAGTTGAAGATATTGTCGAAGAAGTGGTTCACGCACTTCTTCTTGACTATTTGCTTGGTGGTGTACAGTATTATTGGTGCGGCGGTTTTCATGGCGTTGGAAGGTGAGTTTGCGTGGCTTTGTTATTCCATAAGATATCTGATAAGTTGCATAATTCGTTTGTTGTTTCTATGTCTGAAAAACATTTTTTTTGTAGGTACAGCCACTTGATACGTAATAACACCCACCGTACTTATATTATTTTACACTGAATGGAAGTTTCAGGGAAAATATAATAGGTTGTTTTTAATTTTCACTTGTTGTGGCCATCATAAAATTCTATGGAACCTAACTAACCAAAATAACCAAGTTTAGTGCAATAAAAAAAAACTTTTTAAAAAACAAGCTTTTATTACTTGTTAAAAAAATAACTAAAAAGTTAAAAATAATTTAAACATGATAATAAAAAAAAATACCATTAGGTACCTACATTGCAACTTTTAACGATAATTAACCTTCTTCGTCTACGTCACAATAATCCCATAACGTATGTACGTTATGTACCTAATTACATATTTTTATTAAACCCTAAAACTTTACACCTTGTATTATCAATCTTTGCGTTTTTAGCATAGAACCATTTTTTTTTATAAACAAAAGCGTGTTACATTTTGATGGAACATTAAAGAACATTTAGCATATTACACCTTCATTATTTTTCTCTTGCAATCACAATGTAACACGTTGTAATGTAACATTTTTATATATACAACGTGTAACAGAAGGGTGTGGTAAAAATGAAAAGATCCAAAGTGTGTCCGATTTAGATCTTGTATGATGAGTTTATCATCATCATCATCATCAGCTTATTCTATGTCTCCACTGCTGGGGCACGAACCTTCCCTATGAATGGATAGGGAGAACGGGCAACCACCACGCGGGCCCAGTGCGGATTGGTGGTTGTTAACGACTGCTAATGCAGCCGGGACCAATGGCTTTACGTGTCTTCCGAAGCACGGAGGAGCTCGAGATGATACATTTTTGGTCACCCATCCGATGATCGGCCTTTGAGAAAGTTGCTTAACCTCATCACTCGTAGACCGGGCGCGTTAACCACTGCGCCATCGAGCTCCTCACTCGAACATATAAAGAGTTACTAATGTAAGATATATGTAATTGTTAACTTTAATTATTATAAGGGGTGTTCTCAAGAGGACGAAGTCGCGGCCTGGCCACTAGTAGAATATAATAAGTTTTGCATTATTTACAGTTTGATTTCTAATACATAGGTGTCGTTCGAGAATTTTCGGTGTAAAAATAAGTTACCAGTAGTGAGGACATACAATTGAGCTGGCGATGATGATGCTGATAAGCAGTGATCGGAATAGTTCGAGCAATTTTTGTACTTGCCATATGTTGTATTAATATGGACATTCCGAAATATTGTCGATAAACAATTTGAATGCTGTAGAAAGAGACAAAAACAAGTGCGTTCTTTTAGCGGCGGAGCCCGCTATTGTATTCTTTTGTTTCCAAAAGCCGTGTTGCGCGGCAAAATCGTGCGGCAACATTGCGCGTGTGCGCAATGAAAATTGGCAACGCGTCGCTATTGTAAGATTGAGAACGTCGTGGCGCCCACTGCCAACGCAGTGATGGGCAAAAAGTAATCAGATTAATGATTAAGGATTACGACTACAATTTGTAATCTTCAATCACGATTACAGATTACAGAAATTAATCAAAAATGTAATCATATCGGTGATTAATGATTATAAATCTGTAATCGTAATCTTGATTACTTTTATGATTGATTTGATTGATTAATAAAACCAACAGTCGGAACGTAAAAAAATAAAAGAACTTTATTTTTTTATCAGTCTCATACACTGTGCTTTTAGGATAATTATTTTACGCAAAAAATCTGCTGAATGGTAATTTTTCTGGTACTCTCACTTTCAAACTTAAAAAAATACTCGATCACGTACGATAAAAGAATTACGTCGTCTCGTATCGTCTCCTTGAGCTCGATTCGTTTGACTGATGCGCACTGAACAAAATGGCGCGTGTGCACTTGTCGACTATCGACAATGCGGACGCGGCGATTGGCTAGCCGGTGATCGTACAATACCCTGTCCTCCGCACCCTTACCGCGCGTCTTACGTAGTAGGTATAATTTATAGTACAATAAAGCCAACCGCTCAACTTCTAGATGCATACCTACAAATTGTGATAATTAATGGCAAATTTCTAAACCATAATTCATATAAACTTAGTTAAGAATAATCATGTAATTTAGATTACTGATTACTGTAATCAAGATTAAAGATTATATGTTTAATCTTGATTAAAAGTAATCACGACTACTTTAATCTGATTAAAAGTAATCATGATTACTTTCAATCAGATTATTAATCTGATTAAAAAAGTAGTTGATTACGCCCAACTCTGTGCCAACGTAAGACAAGCCTTCTTTTATCATGTTTGTAAAAAAAGTTTCAGTTAGAATCTCGCGTAGTGTCCATATTAACATCAATGTTTACGGTCAATGAACCAAAATAGCTCTACCTATTCCGATCACTGCTGATAAGGCATGCTTTAAGAAGCCTTCATCATTTGAGTATTCCAAATTGCAATTGAAGTCCTTTAAAGTAAAGTGTTAAATCGCAAAGATTTAAGTAGTTAGATAAACTTTTTTCTTTTACAATCTTGTTTATTGACTAACTAAATCTCTATGATCCTTAATCTATTGAATTTAAGAAAGTTTTATTAGTCTCCGTTATATTTGTTTGAAAAATATTAAACCATTGAAGTTTGTATTGACCACTCTGAAGCCAAACTAATTTTATTTCGACTCTCAGTAACTGTAGATAAATAAATTTTAGAAGTTATTTAAAAGTTTCTAAAACATCAATATCAATAATGCGATAAAATCGTATCATCGCTTGGTACAAGTCGTCACTTGGTAGAGGGCGAAACAAATTCAAAATAAAATGAGTATTATAATAAATTACCTTTTTAATCTTCAATGCTTGTTATCATTGTTCAAAAGTCAGTGTCCAGCGCAATTGTTAGGCAAATTACATTGAATCATGTGTTTTTGAATGGCTAGACAGAGACATAATGCTAGCAAGTTGACTGACTCTAATGTATATAGGCACAGTCATCAATATCTATGCTATTTCATCATCATCATCATCATCAGCTCATTTTATGTCCCCACTGCTGGGGCACGAGCCTTCCCTAAGGATGGATAGGGAGAACGGGCCATAAACCACCACGCGGGCCCAGTGCGGATTGGTGGTTGTTACTTAACGACTGCTAATGCAGCCGGGACCAACGGCTTTACGTGCCTTCCGAAGCACGGAGGAGCTCGAGATGATAAATTTTTGGTCACCCATCCGATGACCGGCCTTTGCGACTCGCAGACCGGGCGCGTTAACCACTGCGCCATCGAGCTCCTCTGCTATGCTATTTATAAAGAGGTAAAGTTTGTAACTTGGTTGGTTTGAGGAGGGTTATCTCTGGAACTACTGGTACAATACTAAAAATTCTTTCACTACTATAATGCTACATTCCTTGCGGATAACATAGGCTACTTATATATATATATATTTTTTTTTCTTTAATCATTAAAGGTAGGAGTCAGTAAACTGATTTTAGTCATTAGCAACAATTCAATGCAGATCACCTGCTCTTAACTGTGCTTCTGTAAAAGTTTAATTAAAATCAATGTTATTTTTTGGGGAAGAAACTATGATAATATAGTACACTAGCGACCCGCCCCGGCTTCGCACGGGTGCAATGCTGATATTATCAGTGTTTCTCTACTATATTATGCATGTATTTATACATATAAACCTTCCTCTTGAATCACTCTATCTATTAAAAAAAACCGCATCAAAATCCTTGCGTAGTTTTAAAGATCTTAGCATACATACATACATAGGGACAGACAGAGAGCGGGAAGGAAGGGGACTTTGTGTTAAACTTTGTAGCGTAAGTCTTACACTATTGCTTAAGTAAGTAGGTGGTAAAACTACCCCTTTAGGTGGTAAAGCCAGCTTACTATGAATATATTTTTTCCAATACTTTATACTTAAGCCGAAATGGGCATTCTAAAAAAGTTTATATTTTATTAATCTATTAATAACATGAATGTAACATCTGCCAATCTGCTTATATACTATTTATTTTGATTAACCGAACAGTGTATATTTCTATAAAACGGAGATCTAAATTTAATTCAACTATTGATTAGGTAAACGTAACGTGAAACAGACCAATGGATTCGTTGAAATTACTTTTATACATAAAAAATGTTTTCTTAGACTTTTTAGGGTTCCGTAGCCAAATGGCACAAAACGGAACCCTTATGGACTTGTCATGTCTGTCTGTCTGTCTGTCTGTCTGTCTGTCTGTCTGTCTGTCTGTCTGTCTGTCTGTCTGTCTGTCCGTCCGTATGACACAGCCACTTTTTTCCGAAACTATAGGAACTATACTGTTGAAACTTGGTAAGCAGATGTATTCTGTGAACCGCATCAAGATTTTCACACAAAAATAGAAAAAAAAACAATAAATTTTGGGGGTTCCCCATACTTAGAACTGAAACTCAAAATTTTTTTTTTCATTAAACCCATATGTGTGGGGTATCTATGGATAGGTCTTCAAAAATAATATTGAGGTTTCAAATATCATTTTTTTCTAAACTGAATAGTTTACGCGAGAGACACTTCCAAAGTGGCAAAATGTATGTCCTGCAACTTCTAAAATAAGAGAATGATAAAACTAAAAAAAATATATGATGTACATTACCATGCAAACTTCCACCGAAAATTGGTTTGAACGAGATCTAGTAAGTAGTTTTTTTTTATACGTCATAAAGTACGGAACCCTTCATGCGCGAGTCCGACTCGCACTTGGCCGGTTTTTCTTAAAGTAGAAATACAGTCAATAAGTATATTGGAACTACTTCTTGGTAATTTTCCTATAAAAATACTAAGACGCAGTTTGTGTATTTTTTTAAGAATAACAAATTATATTTTTAGAAGCTTGATTTATAATTCTTAGGTATTTATTTTTTATATGTACAATATTTTTATTTTTTGCGAAATATTTTTCACCTTTATTCCGAAACGTATTCTCTAGCTAGATCAAAACTTTTGCTGTCTCATTTTTGTTGATAAATGCAGAAAGATAAATACTTTATTTAAAAGTCAGAGTCAGTAAATAGGAGAACAGGGTCCATGTTTATTTTAAGTTTCATGAAAACAATCTTAACAACTTTACGAAATGACAAACATAAGATCCGGTTATTAAAAGTTTTCTATGTGCGCTAAGTGCCTACTTTGAACCCCAAAACTCCATACAAAGTCTTTAAGTAGCAAGCTAATACAAGATTGTTGGCAACCTCAAAGTTTCATTATGTACGAGTACATAAGTGGGCATATAGATAGCGCCATTTCGTTTTAATATAAAAAAAGTTTTAATACCGTCTTGTAAAGCTTCTTTGGTTAAAGTTTGCCGATTGTCTGTAACGACTTTTATGCTTACAGTAGCATTATAGTCGTCTTATGCGAAACTTCACTTACAAAAGTGGTGTTTGTGTACTTATTGTACCCATATATACAATGTACGAGTATTTGGGCACTAATCAATTTCGACGAAAACATCGGCTAAATTCATTCACTCCATTTCTAATCACTTTAATTCCTTAGTAGCACATGAGTAAAATGTTGTAGTATATCCAATGTGTGTTGAATAAAAATACAATAATATCTTAAGAAAAAGATGGTCTATTAAAAATAAAACTGTCAGTTAATTTTGTAGTAATAGTTAATTTGAAAACATAATTTTATAATAATAGTACCTACATGTGCTTTCAAACGTATTTTATATTTTAACTGTCAACATCTCTGTGTTTCTCAAAAATAAAGTTTCATTTCGGATTGAAAGAATTATAGCTTTGAAGTTTGAATAGGATTCCAAAATGTGGATGAAACTGAGCATCAATATCTTCTCGAGCTCCTCCATGCTTTAGCAGGCACGTCGCAGCCGTTGGTCCCGGCTGCATTAGCAGTCGTTAACAACCACCATTCCGCCCTGGGTCCGCGTGGCGATGTACAGCTCGTTCTCCTTATGGTGTTCACATCATTAGGAAAGGCCCCAGCAGTGGGGACATAAAATAAGTACTTACCATAGCACGATCATTAAAGTTTGTACAGCGCGTGCCTAAACAAATCGTATAGCGGTTTCATTACAACGTGTTGTTTTCACGTGAACTGTACTAAACCATTTTTTTTTTCTCTTTGTGTTATGTTTTTTAATTCCTCTTGACTAATAGTCTGAGCATTTTCACATCACCGCAGTTATTTTTGTGTGTGACACAAATATGAATACGGAGTGGACATTCTGCCGACGAAATAACTATTTTTAAATAAGTGACATTAGCTTGAAGGGCTTACCGTTAGTTGTTATTAGTGTGTCACTGAAAACTAATAAGAATAAACCTAGTTGTAAAAACTTTTGAAAATCTGTACAATGTTAAAGCACTAACTGCCGTACTCAGAGACGTCAATTAAGTTTTAATGACAATTAAATCTCTTGCTGTCACTTTCTTATGTATAGTGCTAAATAGAGAAGGAAAGACAAACTTAATTGACGTCTCTGAGTACGGCAGTAAAACACAAGTAGTAAAGATTTTTGTGTTTTGAAATACCAACATAATATTTTTATTATTCAGAGTTTTCTTTTCAGTATTAGTGGTACCTAGGTATTGACGTAAACTTTACATTTCGAAAAGTCTAACATTCTAATGTTATGTTGCAATGGAAAGTATCCTTAGGTATATGACAAGAAGGGCATGTTCCAATATTTAGTACTTTGAAAAAGGGGCCAAAAATTCCCTTGCTGTAATTGTCTTTTACATTGTAATGTAGTATTGTAATGGAAAGTATCCCTATATTATAGGGAGGGCTCCAATATTTAATGCTGTAAAAGATAGAGAGCATAATTCCCATGCTGTGTGATTCTTGCCGGTTCTTCACAGTACAAGGTCTCCCGCCCATGTCCTGCCCCGTAGACTAAAGGTCATCATCATTTAGTGCCATCTTCATACTGAAGTTTGGAGATCAGTATACAAAATTTTCTGCGATCCCATATTAAGTAACTTGTTTTGATTTTTTTTCTTTTTTTTGACAATGGGTGACACTCCATTAAAAAAAAAAGAAACAAAAAAATACATGTAGGTACCTACCTTTACCGTGCCACCCGTATAGACCCGGATAGATCTTTCTCGATCGAGATGACAGCCCGGGCAATGAAATTCAACCTCTTTTTTGGAGAGAGTATGCTGATTGCCACTAGGCATTTTCAGCTTCATCAGGCTTTTTGAGGGCGGCAAGAAACTTAAAGGGAACCCTGTAAAAGCCGTGTGAAACGAAGCAACTTCAAAGGTTTTCTAGAGGGAATGACATCACGCACTAGTGCTTGTCCCCGTGCCCTACTAGATTCTCCGAGGGGTTCGGATCGGATCAGAGGTTTAACGTCGCGGCCCGAACCGGCCTATAGCAGGGGCCGAAAAAATCAGCACAGGACAGCAACTGAACTGAGTGGAAATCAACCAATAGAGTCTCTTTATGATTATGGATACTTACTTATATTTAATTTAACGCAAATATTGTTGCGAGCAAATTACAATTTGAAAAAAGATAAAATGTTGAAAAATATTCACGAGCGGGATTCGAGCCCGCACTCCATGACATGCCGGGTCAGGTGCACTACCAACTATGCTATCGTGGCTCAATCCAACTCGGCCGAAGTTAATCAACACTATCTACTCTTACTTTTTTTAAAGAATCTCTTTATTTTAATAGCTCTTCTCCGCTCCGCTCCAGTGGACGGTAGTTAGCGGAGTAGACACGAGCGGAATCGTTTTTATAAGAAAAAATGGCACGTCGCACGAGCAGGTGGCTTTCAGGACCGCGGTCCCGGTCCTAAAAGCCCCCCGACTCGTTTAACCCTACGAGCTGGGGCGAAGTGAAGTGAAGTAACATTTAAAAAAGCAAATTTTTAATAGGCTAAGCCTCTTCAAAAAATTACCATCGAAATGTGGTAAATTTATAGTTGGTAACTTTATATTGAAAGATTTACTAGTAGTAGGTTTGATCGAATTTTATGAACCGTCATTATCGTTATCAACAGCACGCACCTCTGAGCAACGCACAATGAGATTTTGTACTTCGCCGATTAAGCTACAAAAAAATATTTTACATAGTTTTTCTTTTTTGATCTTTAGGTTCTGAACCCAATAACTCCATTTTTCCTTGAACCTCATCAAATTGAGATACTTAATATACTTTGAAATTTACTTGTTCGAATTGACGACGAGCAAATTTTATCGCACTAAAACGAAATCGGGTGCCTCCACCACGAGGCCGTCACACACCGGGGACCTAACCCACGAACCCTTATTACTTACTAAATAAAACATTTCGAATTAGAATTAGAATTTAGTCTTATCAGTTAGCCGTATTAATCTGTAACAGTAAGGGAGAGACAGATTTCGGAATCCCGCACACAGTTGAATTTTCTATATTTTTTATTGAACAAGCTAATTTAGTAAAACTTGGAGTTGAAGCTATTGATCTCCGGATTTTACACTGAACGCTCCGGCCACTCTGCTACCGTGCCGTTTGTTACCATTTATGTAGGTGTATTCATTTATAAATTGAAATAAAAAATAAAAATATGAAATTAAATAAAAAACAATTTATTCAGTGTTTCACAATGACACGTTCAATAAAAAATTACTAACAGCTAATGTATATTAAAAAAATGTTTTCTGTAAGTTTAGATGTTGACAGCAGTGTTTTGCTGTATGCATTTATATCGATAACAGTAGATAACATATGCTTGTGAATGGATAACTCTAACGTTATCGTAATAAAAGCTTTAGGTACTAATGCTAACAAGGTTTTAATAGGAAATATCATGATAATAATATACTAAACACAGCACAAATAGCATTCTATAATCGTGACTAACATTAATGACTACGGTCTGAAATAAATTATTTGAAGTTAAATTTGATTTTGAATAAAATTTGTATGACGCTGAAACTGAACGGTTTGTTGTGTTCTTGTCTTTGCATTTACTATCAGACGCTTCGGAAGGCACGTGAGGTCTCGGCTGCATTACACCAATCCGTACTGGGCCCGCGTGGTGGTTTAGGCCCGTTTCTATCCATCCATAGGGCGCTTCGACCCGACCCGAACCCCTCGGAGAATCTAGTAGGGCACGAGGACACGCACTAGTGCGTGATGCCGTTCCCTCTAGAAAACCTGCGAAGGTGATTCGTTTCACACGGCTTGAGGAACCCTTCAAGTTTCTGGCCGCCACCAAAAAAGCCAGGTAAAGCTAAAAACGCCGCCAAAGGCAATCAGCAAACTCTCTCAAAAAAAACATCCATAGGAAAGGCTCGTGCCCCAGCAGTGGGGACATTTATGAGCGGGTGATGATTTGCATTTACAACGTCATGAAGCCATTGTTAGTAAGTATACTAACAATGGCTAAGAGAGAAAGAGAAAAAAAAGAGAGTAACACAAACTTATTTGATCAATGACAATGAAGATGATGGTCACTTGCAGTAGAGTAATTATTAACGGGATTCTTACATGTTTATTATTCTCTAGTAAAAGAGTACCTAACAAAAACTTATTTGATCAATGAAAATGAAAATGAAAATGAATATTTAAACTATACTACTTGCAGTAGAGTAATTATTAACGGGATTCTTACCTTGTTGCGAGTATCCGATATTTCGGCACAGTTGTATGCCCCATGATCGTGATCATACTCACTCACAAATAATAAAAATGGTAAAGGTTTTTTTATAAGTAAACTAATGAGCCGGCAAGCCTAGGTGAGCTATTTTTGAATCTTGGCGGTGATCTCGAAATGAAAAGTGACATGAAATACACTATGAAGTATAATAAATTTTTGCAATAATTACAGTTTGATTATTAAGATTAATATCGTTCGAAATTTTACGGCGAAAAAATATCGTAATTAAAATTAGTAGTGTATTCAGTTTCTCATTAATTGAAGAATAGGGATAAAGCTTTCCACCTTCGGTTTTATCGTCACTTACCATCAGACGAGATAAACGCAAAGCGGTTTCGCATTTTTGAATTAAATAAAAAGCTTTTTTTTTTTCATTCAAATAATGCATTTTCATGTTTACTTCTTTTCTTCATCTTCTTTATGTAACTACCCTTAATGACGTCATTATCAACTTTTGCAAAGTTGGGTCATTGGATAGGTGACCAAAAGTTTATCATCTCGATCTCCTCCGTGCTTCGGAAGGCACGTAAAGCCGTTGGTCCCGGCTGCATTAGCAGTCGTTAACAACCACCAATCCGCACTGGGCCCGCGTGGTGGTTTGTGGCCCGTTCTCCTTATCCCTATGAAGGCTCGTGCTCCAGCAATGGGGACATAAAATGAGCTGGTGATGGACCGTTCTTCAATCCCTATAGCGCCCGGCTGTTAGACTATTCCACACATACAAACATACATCATACTAATAATATAAATGTAAAGTTTGTGTGTGTATATTTGTTGCTTCTTCACGCTGCAGCGGATGGATGGATTTGGATGAAATTGGCATACAGATAGTTTATAACCTGGATTAACACATACAATAGCTTTTATCCCGATATTCCCATAGAAATGGAACTCATAATTTACTACTTAGGTCTTGGATTTGATGTTGGGAATAGAACCTATTTGGTAGTTTTTTATACTTTTTTATTGAAATTTTGACAGACTTTTGAAACTGTCAAAGCGGTACGAAGTCCGCCGGGTCCACTAGTAATCCCCATTCCGTGACTCGGTGTAACAAAAGTTGCTTAATTCACGAGATCGCTGATCTAAAGCGCAAACCGCTGTGCTAACGGCGAGCTCCTAGCTTCACTTTAAAATAATTTAATATTATGTTTTAAAAAAGCGCCTTAGTAGCCCAGTGGCAAACACTCGGTCGACCCGAAGGTCCTGGGTTCAATTCCCACGCCGGGCAAAGTTTGTTTCGGATTTTTCGATACATGCATAGCCCGGGTTTATGATCACCAACCGTTGGCAAGCGTGGTGATAAAGCCAATACCCATCAATTGTAGCGATGACTTGATTTCAATGATGGAGGCCTTTGCCCAGCAGTGGGACAGAATGTAGGTTTTTTTACTTTATTTACTATGTTTTAAAAAGCAACCAATACGCTGTCTCACTATTTCACTGCTGGGCAAAATACTCAAGCTTGCAGGAAATAAAGTTATCGCCACAGTTGATAGATATTGGCGGCCCAATGCGTGTTTGTGACGATAAATCTGAAAACACACATTGCCCGAACTGAAAATTGAAACCGGGCACATCTGGACGAGCGCTATGTGAATTGCCACTCGACCAGCGAGGCGCCTTATTAAAACAAATTATATTATAAGAAAACCTAAAGTAGAATTCGGCGACAAAATGAGTGTTTCCGAGAAAATGTCCAGTCGCAGAAATAACGATGATAATATTATCTTATTAATAACCATGTGATTTCGAGCGACAAGCCGTGAGCCGTGACTCACAGAATTTATTATTAGTCACATTTTAGAGAAATGCGGTGTATAAATAAAACTACGTTATTTTTTTTATAACATTTAAAGTTGTCATTCCGTTTCACGTGGGTGATTTTAACCTTACAAAAAGTTTCATGTCTATGGAGAAACATAACGTTTAAAGTCATAGTCAATAAATTTAACTGAATGTCTTTATTATCTATGATATTGAATGAACGAGGAATGAACGTTCTTAAGCGTGATGAGTGAAATATATAGGTACTTTTTAAATGTTCGCATGATGGTGAGGTCAAGTTTACGATTCGTTTCTGGAAACAAGAACTTTATTTATTTTTGATAATACACTTCTCATCAGAAAAATCGAAACACTTCCGCGTTTTTATGGTTTCTGTCCTAATTTTACACAAAAGAGTTTTCATTCCATGAAAAAAATCACATGATTGTATAGCTGGCAGTTTGGCCATTACATGACAAGCGAAAATTCTAATCGATGAAGAATCGTATGGAAGCAGTAATAAGAGTGTGTTGTTTTATCAATTTCTTTCATACTCCATACAGGGTTAAATTTTTTTTTTAATATAAGAAGGAGGCAGACGAGCAGACGGGTCACCTGATGGAGAGTAATCACCGCCGCCCATGGACACCCGCAAAACCAGAGGAATCGCAGACGCGTTGCCGGCCTTTGACTTGTTGAACAAAATACGAAACCTATGAAAATTTAATTTGAATTTAGAACATTAACATTAGGATTTGAAAACCTTATATTATACAGGGTGGAAAAATAAGTCGAGCCCTGGAGGGAAACTACCTTAAATCCTTAAGTTGGCTCATTTTACTTAAAGGAGACATTCCTTTATTTTTAAAAAGAAACAAAACTGCATTGAAAGATTTTCTAAAACTCGCTTGCCTCGCCCGGGACTCGAACCAACTAAAATTAAAAACAAACACTCGCTATTTCATTATACTAATCGATAGGAATATTCAGGATAAATTTTCTCTAACAAACATTTGGTCTTACTCTCGTCTGTCGTACAAGATATCCACGAAGAATACCTATTTAGTTTAGTACACAAGCTCTTTAATGAACATTACCTAGTACTTACTGTTCACTTTCAACAGTTATATGACACGTAACAATTCTCTTATCTCTCCAACATTCAAAGACTTCGTATGAAGTACACACTTGCTAATTTATCTCTAAGTACCTTGTAAATTTGTGAATCCGGAACGAGGGGGCTCATTTCGAACAATTTATCAGTTAAATAATTTAAGTGTAACAAATTGATAATAAAATAAAGTTAATGTTAGATTTTACGATCATTTTTATTTTTAAGAACAAATGTTTGTTAGAGAAAATTTAAAAATAGCGAGTGTTTGTTTTATTAAATTTTAGTTGGTTCGAGTCTCGGGCGAGGCAAGCGAGTTTTAGAAAATCTATGAATGCAGTTTTGTTTCTTTTTAAAAATCAATAAATGTGTCCTTTAAGTGAAATGAGCCAACTTAAAGATTTAAGGTAGTTTCCCTCCAGGGCCCGACTTATTTTTCCACCCTGTATACTATTAAACGACATTTGACATATATTCCTAAATATACACATTTTTCTGATAATCCTTACAAAACATAAACTTGCAAGGTGTTTCGATTTTTCTGATGAGAAGTGTATTACGTGTGTGAGTCATTTCGTGTGACTCAAAAAAATGTGGAGTAGCGTGTAACAAATTTAATTTAGAGTACGCTCAATCTCACTTTAACAACAACATTTAAAGGCACATTTTGGTACCTATCACATTCATAGTTCAATATTTTTTAAAACAATAATTTTATTTCATTGAACATCTATTTAAAAAAGTTACAAAAATCTTTTTGGTTGTAAGACAGATAACAACTGACACTGATAACGGCATTAGCAAAAATCTCTATACAAAACCACAAAAAAAAAAGATTGCAGAAGGTAAGCTTCGCTCGAACTGTTGCGAGCTGTTGTGAGATTCCGCGTCCGTGAGAGGGTCTATGTGAACGATCGACTAATTTTAAGGATATTCAGTTACAAACATTTTTGCCTAGTTAACTCCGCCTACCATGAAGATGATCATAGAATGACCAATAGTAAACCTTCCGACCTTTTTTTTGTCAAAGCTAGTTCATTGTTAAAGCTTAAATTAGGCTGGGCAGCGTTCGGTAAACTTCGTAGCTTCGATAGCAAGATATTTCGTAATATTTTCTCGTCCAACATACCGCAGTGTCTTAAGATGAAAGTCTTTGACCAGTGTGTGTTGCCAGTGATGAAATAGATTCCTAATGGTAGATATCCAGTAAATTTGTCAAAAACAAAGAAGGCGGGTATAGCCACTGACCCTGGCACAGAAAAATCGCCCTAATGGTGGATATCCAGAAAGTTTGTATGTATGAAGCGTGTTTATATGAAACTAACCTTCTGTAGTCTCCTTATTTTGTGATAAAACTAAGAATAATTAATATTAGTTAAGAGTGCTTCTAATTTTTAACCGGCTGTCTGTTTAGAAGAATTTAGACATTAATTTTGTCAGTTTATGTTGGTATGCGCTCTAAAACTTGGCAGAGATTTCGGTCAAAAAACTAGTATATCTACTAAACAGTGTATTTAATGTAACATACACAAGTAATGCTTGTAACAAAATGTAAGTGCACTTTACACTGACAGTATCAGGGTACCTGTCGAGTTTTATTTGCCATTTACGAAAATTCAAAAGGAGTCGCTGCTACAATGCCATACAAATACCTATCCATTTTCGTTAACGTGATCGAATGGTAATTAGAACTCGCACTAGGCACTCTGTACTTAGGTAATTACATCTATGATCATGGGGTACCTATAAGGTGCCGAAATTGCGGATACCTTCCAAAGACTACAATAAGCATAGTTATAATCTTTGTTCGCGCCAGAAACGCGATGGTCTCGTTCAACGAAAAGATACGCCGCACAAGCCGACGTCGGAGCTAGTGTGTTGATTGGACTGCGCGTACTTCACTCAGCCCCAAGGACGTGCGGCGTGCATTTCGGGGCACTGAGTTCTCAACGATGGCCCGCCCGTGACGTCGCGCCGTTCAGCACAAGCCGATTCGATCAGCCATAGAGAAATATAATTATACTATCAGCTCTCCGCTCCAGAACCTTCTAGAACTACTCGTAAATTGCCTACCGGCCGGTACACCCCTTCATAAAGTGCGTGTGCGCCTGTGTGTGTGTGTGCGCGAAATAGCGACTTGGCGGCTTTTAGCTCAGTAAATGGACATCTAACTCGCCTAAACTTCTCGAAAAATTCCCCGACAACCGATGTGACGTGCCCAAAGACTTCGATATTTACCCAGACTCCACGTCTATCAAAGTCTTAAGTGTAAGTCAGACGTGTAAGTCAGACGAGTTCACTTAACGTATCTCTCTGCCCCCATAACACATATTACAAAGCGGTCTATTTTAAGCACAGTGGCCTCACTTTATGACCCCAACGGCTGGGTCTCTCCCGTTATCTTCCGCGCAAAGCGTTCTCCTTCAGAAGTTGTGGCTACTGAAACTGGAATGGGATGAGCCCACTCCCACTGAAGTACATACAGAGTGGCATCTCATCTCAGAGGACCTACCACAATAATCAAACATTCGTTTCCCTCGGCACATTTGCACAAAGGCTCGGCTGCATACTCGCTTCACGGCGTCAGACAGTACGATAATCCTTGCCTGGTTCAATACATCCCCTCACCATGTTCAATCCTTTGAAGCCAACAGGGTGGTTAAAATCAGCTCAAACTCACCCACATGTACATGTACCTGGCGACATGTACCTTCAGAGCTCAACCCAGAAGACTGTGCAAGCAGAGGAATGTCTGCGCAATCCCTGTCCGCTCACGACCTTTGGTGGTCTCCTACGTGGCTCAAACAGCCTTGTGAAACATGGCCTACGATGCCGAGTGGCTGGCACACCGGACTTTGGGCGGCGCTAAGGCTGCGTTTCCACCAGAGATGTGCGAGGTAGCTAAGTGGTGCGCGAGGTAAATATCCACCAATAGGAGAAGAATTCCATTTTATTCTGCAAGGACAATGAAGGAATCCTATTGGTGGATTTCTACCTCGCACTGCACACCGCTTAGCTACCTCGCACATCTGTGGTGGAAACGCAGCCTTACTCTGAGGTTCCGGGTTCGATTCCTAGTCGGGTCAATGTCGAAAACGAACTTTTCGATATTGCTTTTCGGTATTGGGTAGTTGTGGTAACATCGTTGTTTCTGATTTCAATAACTAAAGTGCTTTAGCTACTTACCTTGGGATCAGAACAATGTTTGTGATGAAGTCTTATAATATTTATCTATTTATTTATGTGTATTGTGTACCACAAGTAACGAAATAAAAACCGCGTCCACCAAACGTTAACCGGCCGAATCGTATTTACACTGTGACCAAACAATCATTACTAACATTAAAAGGATCCGTTTTCCCGCCATTATTTACTTTTCTAACCGCGTATCGTGAAAAGCTTTATGGCCGCCAATTCCACAACGGTCGGTTCCAACAAAATCTAATTCGACCTTTGCCACCCAAACATTTAGATTGATTTTTGTTTGCGCTTTATAAATATTGATACAGTGACTGTCCTTTTGGGTGATAATAAAAAGCTATTCTATTGTTATCTGGGAGAGATTGTCGTTTTTTTCGAACGATAGGTCTGATAATGGTGTCGTTATTTCGAAAGTTGATATTTTTTCTGTAGGACGTTTTAAAAGGTTGTTATTGTTATTAGCTTATGTCGTTTTTGTTGTTCTGCTGGGCAAGACTCCTTACACTCCACACAAAATAACTCCACACGAAAGTATAGACATATTTATTGATGCTACTGTATTTACTGGCTGACCCGATAGACGTTGCCCTATCTACATCTATATATTAATACGTGAAGCAAAACTTTGTACCCGTTTTTACGAAACTTGCGCGGGACGGAGGAGTATGAAATTTCGCACACTTAACTATACTAATATTATAAAGAGGAAACTTTTGTATTTTTGTATGTATGTATGTTTGCAACGAATAAACTCAAAAACTACTGCACCGATCTAAACATTCTTTCACCATTAGAATGCTATATTAGCGCTGAGTAACATAGGCTATATTAAAAAAAAAATATATAAAATACTAAATACGACAATTTAATTTTCCAATACAAAATGATTTGTTTATTTTGTTGTCATGGAAACCATTGATATATATTTAACTCAATGATGGAAACTGTTAAAGCGGTACGAAGTCCGCCGGGGCAGCTAGTAGTTTATATAGAGAAGGTAATAAAAATACTACACACACTACCATGAATTTGACACACACGTATTGTTTGTTTTTAATGCAGCTGACATCTGTCATGCTGAAAAAATTAAGAAAAAATGCATTTAACAAATTGGGGAAAATTAGCTTACGTTAAAGTCGTCATCTTGGCAAAAAAAGTAAGAACAAGGTTGATTTTTTTTTATTTTATTATAAAACATTAAAAAATTATAAGTAAGTAATCTGTATTTCTACCATTCACACGAATCACACAAGCACAACGATTTGGCATGCATAGAATCAGTTCATCCAAATCACTTTCATGACTTGCCGCCCACGTTTTTCTAACAAGTCAAAAAGTTGTTGTGGGGTATGCACGGCATCCATACACGGCAGAGCTCTTCTTTGGAGCATGTCCCATGCATGTTCAATTGGGTTGAGGTCTGGTGATTGTGCAGGCCACGGCAGGACGTTGATATGAGAATCGGCAAGAGTGCGTGTTACGACTCTAGTCGTGTGTGGACGTGCAATGTCATGCATTAGTCGAAACCAATCACCCAATCGGCCTCGCAAGGGGATGATCACATCTGAAACAATCGTCTCTGCGTAGATTTGAGCATTGAGGTTGCCCCTGATCCAAATGAGATCGTTCCTTCCACCGGCACCGATCCAAATACCGACCCAAACCAAGATTGTTAAAAAAATTTTTCATTCATATCATGAAGTTCACAAAAAAGAATCATTAACGATCCCGAAAAGGTTAAAATATTAATTCTATAACGCAACGATACTTTAAAATGTACTTGATCCCTAAACATTTTTGATATGCGTAGTTATCAAAACAAATAAAAAAAGAAACATTACTTTGAGAATTCGACTGGAGTACTGTTGGCTATATGCGATACACGTAAACCAAGCTAGGCAGTATATTATATCTATATGATGTTGCAGGGGATCAGAAGGTGTGGAAAAAGTGTGGGGAGGCCTTTGCCCAGGAGTGGGACAGGTGGTTAAAGAGGTAAAGTTAGTGACTTGGTTTGTTTGTTTGCGAATGGTAATCTCTGGACCTACTGGTCTAATTAAAAAAAAATCTTTCACTGAAAGAATGCTACATTCCTTGCAAGGAACATAGGCAATTTATTATTCAAAATATATTTTTTAAAAATATCAAATCCACGCGGGCGAATTCGCGAGTAAAGTGCTAGTTGTATATAAATTAATACAAAAAAAGAATACTATTCTATAAAAGTAAATAAAGAAACAGATGATTGTACCAAAGGCGTCTTAGTAATAAACAGTGGAATGTAACTAAATTAAGTTCATATTTAATCAAAGTTATTTTAAAACGAGACGACATTATTTCATTACTAGTTTCTATATTATTATTCAAAAAATTTCATTATAATATCATAAATTCTTCAAATGATTCAAAGGACAGAGTATCGTCATTATAATGTTCACCTTTTTCATAAGGCAGACTACCCACTTGACGGTGTAGTATGTAATGTATCTGATACTGTATCACTATCAAGTCACGTCGGCGAGCCTGCTGCGAGCTGCTCGCCCGAGGACTGAACTGATATTCATCTTTATTATATTTATCTAATTTTTTATTTTTTTAATTATAAAAATAAATTTATATCTCCGTGAACAAACAAGAAATGTATAAACATAAAATTGACAACTATTGCCTAACTAACCCGTAATCTGTATTCTAGAGAATATTACTCTTTCTGTAATACTACTATTGTAAAAGATAACACTTAGTAAAAAAAGTTAAGGAACTATTTTTTGTAGGTATACCGGAAATTATAAAATTTTAATATTACATGCTCAATACTAAACTTCAAACCTAGTAGGAAAAGGGGGGCGTGTCGCTCGTAGGTATTTCAATTACTTTTTTTTAAATATTAACGGGTAAGCACAGTGCCTTGATCTCAACTGATGTTAAGTGATGATAAGGCCAATGATGGAAGCGCACTTCACCCGGGATCCTCAACTAGTGAGGCACTGGCTATCTTATCTCTAGCTGCCGGAACACAACAATACACAAACATTGATGTTATGGCGACATATTTAAATAAGATGGTGGTAGCTAGCCAGGCGGACAAACAAGCCCTACCACCAACCAAACCGAGTACACAAACATGTACCCCCCACTGGGAATCGAACCCGGGACCTCTGGGTCTAAACCGGTGGTCTTAGCCACTAGACCACAGAGGCGGTTACATGACATGACATGGCTTGAGGAACCCCCTTAAGTTTTTCGCCGCCATCCCAAAGAATCCAATGATGCTGAAAAGGCCATCTGAAGCCATCAGTAAACTCTCTACAAAAAATCGTTAGAGGCTTGGCGGTTTGTGTGCGAATACAAAGGCACTCGCAGTGTGGATGCGAACCGTGGTCGTACCCAGGTAAGATGGTAAAATATCTAGATATGCAGTAACATTTGGCCGAAATGTACATATGTCCATCTGTGTCAAACTATAAATGTTTATTGGTTGACACAGTATCAGATACATTACGTGTTACAGCTCCGAGTGAGTAGCCTGCTCAACGTCTATTCATTGACACGTTGCTCTTGAAATTAAAGCGAAAATAGAAAACTTCTAGTACGTACGCGTAGGTACGAGAATATTTTTATTTTTAGAAAAGACAAATCTTTTCGCTGGGAAAATGTAGTTACGACGGACGGACGAGAGTTAGCTCAAATCGAATGGTTAAAGTTATAAAGTTGTACAACGTTTGATGATATACTCGTAATATTATTTGAGAGAATAAGTGTTTGTAGGTTATGTAGGTAAGTATGTAAATGATTAAAATTTTGTTGCGAAACAAATTAAATTGAAAAAATTTCCACGAGCAGGATTTGAACCTGCACCCTTCTGACATACCGGGTCAGGTGCTCTCCCAATTGAGCTATCGTGGTTCTAACCAGCCCGCCGAAATTATTCACCACTATTTACTTTTTACTTTGAAAGTCATTAACATTCGATCATAATATTTTTACAAATACTAAAGATCAGTTAAGAAGTAGGCAAGCTATTATAAAATGTTTCGCAAATTATGTTGCGAAACAAATTACAAAAACACAAATGTTGAAAAAAATTCCACGAGCAGGATTTGAACCTGCACCCTTCTGACATACCGGGTCAGGTGCTCTCAGCTATTGTGGTTAATGATGGTAGTTGTTGACATGAATGGGCGCCTTCGGCTTTCTCGAGCAGCCGGAATGTATCTTTCTGCAACAGTACTATCGTCTGCGTACCCAACTATCCCTGATGAAGCAGGTCGTTGATGTGAAGCAGGAAGAGTTGCCGAAAGAACAAACCTTTGAGGAACTCCGGCGTCGATAGCCATGATGTCAGAGGAGCAGCCATCAATGACTACTCTGATCGACCGCTCACTCAAAAAGTCTGTGACCCAATTGCAATTCTATTTCATATAATTTTTTTGGTCAAGTGTGAGGTGTACACTCAAATGTCACATAATACATATAATGACTTGTCCTGACTGATTCATCATCGCCAAGCCGAAACTACTGAAGCAAATAAGATGAAAGGACTGTAGGTTAAATGAGTGACGTAACCAGTGGCTACTAAGAAAGGATTTTAAGGAAATCATCACCTGAGGGGGTCAAACAGGGGGTGAAAGTTTGTATGAAAGTCCGTCAGTTTTGAAGTAAAATACATGAAAATTGGTATTTGGCTTTTTGAAAAGAAATTAAGAATGACGTGTCTCCAGAATTTTGTTTATTTTCCTTTAAAGGAGTAAAAAAGGAAGGATTTTTTTTTAGGGAAAGCGTTATTTTTAAAGTAAGCACTATAAAATGAATTATTTTAATCGATAATTAGATTTTTCAATAAAAATAAAAAATGATGTGTTTTAGCATTTTTCGAAAAATCTCCCCTAGAGAGGTGGAATAAGGGTGAAAAGTTTGTATGGAAATCTGTCATTCCTTAAATTTCGGTATTTGGCCTGGTTAAAAATTATTAAGTGTTTCAGGATTTTTGGAAAATGGTCCCTTAAGTAGGGGATGACAATTTGTACAGGAAGTTTTAAAACGGACCAAAATTAAGTTACTTATACAGAGTGATCTTTATTACGTTGTTTTGTGTTAGACACTTTTTACTAATTCTAGCTCGCATGAATGGGCTTTTTAATCTATATATTAATACGTGAAGCAAAAACTTTATACCACTTTTTATGAAAATTGCGCGGACGGAGGAGTATGAAATTTCGCACATTTATAGTTTATATAGAGAAGGATTACAGAATGTTAATATTTTTTTTTAAATTATGCATAAAAATACATTAAAACAATAAAACAAACATTACACGTACTACCATGTATTTGACACACACGAATAAATGGTAAAAAAAAAAAAAAATACTCTTTTCAAAAATTTCAAAAATGGAAAAGGAGCGGCCGAAATCTGTCAATGCCAATCCAAACTCACATTTTTTTTTTAATTTTTCATTTCTTAAGTTTACAATCCGTGCAGCCTTAATAAAATTACGGTCGAATTTCGGCCACTGGGCGACCACTAGTGATAATAATGACGTGACATGTTTAGTTGTCTAAGTAGGGACTTATGATATTTACCTTTAATAAGTTTGGCTTTGATTACGAATAAACACAAGTCGTGTAGCCCACGTGAGCAAAGTCGCGAACAAAAGTTAGTTATTCATATCTATCCATAGCCGGGATAGCTTTGACAGATTTCATTGTTTTGACATAAAGGCATTTTTAATATAAAGCCTTAGATTAATTATAAGTAAATCAAAATCAAATCAAATTCTTTATTGCTAACTAAGTGTATAACACGTTGTACATTTATAAAGGAACTTAAAAATGTATAAAGCATTGTTTAATCTTAAACGTTTCTATACTAAACCTACTGTCGACGTTATAGTCACTAAAAACCTGAACTCATATTTAATTAACTCCTCTCATAAAAACACTAGAGTTTTATTAAAATCAGCATGGAGCTTAAATTCCACCAGAAATCATAATAATAACAGTCCTCTCAAATTAACAAAGTGTTTTAAGCTTTATTGCTACAATAACAACTCTTGTTACTATAGTTGTTGATGGATCGTAAGACGGGGCATTCTATGTACTAAAGTACGTATCTAAAAATATAGGACATGGATTGGATGGATGGATGGAGGATATGGATAAATCTTAGAACCATCACTATCATAGACTTACATCTGCTAGCAAAAGTTTATACAAAATAAAAGTGCAAATCAATCTCTTGGCTCTCGTTTAAATCCTAATGCAATTCACGGTGTTTGTTGAATCGTTTTCTGCGGGAGTATTGTTTACTCTAAAGAAATTTATTTAGTTCAGATGTCACATAAAATTTTGTGTGAGAGAAAACGTATGCTATGAGTTGAGGGAATTATATGCTGTAATGACTCAGAGTTTACTTGAAATACACTTGTGTTGGAGTTGGCAGAGTATTTATTGAATATATGTATTTATATGTCAGATCAAATTTTATAAGTATTTCTTCAGGGACACCCCAAGGTTACACTTGGGGTCTCACGTTTTTTCGGTTTTACTTAAATCTGATGGTTTAGTGACTGTCATAAATTGTAAAAGAATATGTTATCCCTGGCTATTTCTAATACAAAAATGTCAAATTAAATAATCTGTTTCACTAGAAATTTCAAGCTGATATAAGATAATGATGAGTTGATTGAAACTGCAATCGACGATACAGTCTTCTTTCCAGTTTTTTGTAGGCGTTCACCAAGGTTAAGCGCTTAGACCGTTAGGCACCGGTTTAAACCCGGGCAAACTCCAAACCAATATAGAATAAGTAAGTACTAAAGTCAGCTTATTAAAACTGTCACCAAGTGAATCACTTCTAGTATTTTTTTTTGTTGTACTATAACCATAGTAGGAAAAATGAAACTACTATGGTTTATGGACGTTAAAAAACATATAATGGTCCAAAAATCCTTGTAAATTTTCAAGGATTAGCCTCCTTTAGGATATAAGGATAACGTATCTCTATACCTTAGCAAACTTTTCGCAACGTTGCCGACGGGTTTTTCATGTTTTACATTCAATTACATTAAAATGTCATATTATTAAAGAAAACAGAGAAGATGTGGAATTGTTCTCAGACCTAGCATTAGACCTCTTTGTTCATGACAAATAACGAAAAATGCATGAAACATGAGAATAAATGTCAAAAGAATTATCCATCAAAACAGACGCACAAGAAATGTAATCAAAATCATAAAAAACCTTGCAAAAATACAAAATCTATCAATCCCACTAATGGCAAAACTATTCCTTTGTTGAATGCCGAACAAGGCAAAACCATAATAAAACCATTGAAATTTGAAAGGCAATAGAAAATTGCAAGCATGGCAAGTAAGCAAATCCAATTTTCATTTTCGTCTTGTATGACTTTAGCTTGTTTGATGATTGCCTCAAGCGGCACATTCATCGTTACCGGACCTTTTTGGGGGGCGCGGGCGGAGAGAAACTGCCATGCGAAACGAAACACCGTCCGAGGTTTTCTAGAGGGAATGCCACGCACTAGTGCGTTTTTCCGTTCTGTACTAGATTTTCTAAAGTGTTGGGATCGGAATTTATATTGTGCATTTGGCAAACATTAACCTCAAACGCGTGTACGAGCGTCTTGCGATGCGGCAAGCGAATGTCTGGTTCATTGCGCGTTATACTACGAAAGTAAAGTATAACTCTTCACGATTCTGCGCCATCCCCATCCATCCTTTGGCCGCCACCTGAACTAGGTCGTCCGACCACTGAGCTGGAGGTCTGCCTACCGATCGACGAGCATTTCTTGGCCACCATTCTGTCAGCGACTGGGTCCATCTGCCGTCTTCCCATCTAGCCACGTGTAAAATTGGCTTCATAATCAGTTCATTTTCTGTCCCCACTGCTGAGGCACGAGCTTTCTCTATGGATGGATAGGGAGAACGGGCCCTAAACCACCACAAGGGCTCAGTGCAGATTGGTGGCGTTAACGTCTGCTAATGCAGCAGGGACCAACGGTTTTACAGCCTTCCGAAGCACGGAGGAGCTCTAGGGATCAAAACTTTGAAATCACTTTCGGATACCGAAGTATAAAATGGATCCTAATAATTACTCTATTTTTTCCAGGGAATAAGGTTGCATACCCCTGCGGGGACCCAAGAAACCCCATGATTAAATTACATGGTACGGGTTGGAGTGATTTTTTCGGCAAATTCTTCACAGTGTTTACATGGTTGATATGCCGTTCTATACCAGTGCTGTGCTACTTCCTCATAGGTATTTACTACTTGATATGCCAAAGCTGCTTCTGTTTCATTTTTTGTACATAGTTTTGCGAGAACCCAGTAATTTAATACGTTAGAATAAGCGTTCTAGCAGAATGTCTGGTCGCTCATTACTCTTCATGTTCTTGCCTTTATTGAGTGCAATTATATTGAATTATAATGTTTTTCTGTACTAAAATTTTAAGCTTTTATACTTTCTCTGTGCCTGTAACTTTTCGCTTGATACACGGTTAATATAATGGTAACGGTTAACTATTCGAGTGGTTTTATTTGATTGTGTTATTCGAAACTTTAAAAGAAAACAAGTTAGAAATGTCCGTACAGACTGATGAGACTATCCAAAATTTACAACTTTTTTCAATAAATGTTCAAGCACACATCTATACTAATATTATAAAGAGGAAACCTTGTATTTTTGTATGTATAAACGTATGTATGTATGTTTGCACCGAATAAATTCAAAAACTACTGGACCGATTTAAAAAATTCTTTCACCATTAGAATGCTATATTAGCGCTGATTAACATAGGCTATATTTAAAGAAACATATATAAGTATAGTTGAGGAGCTCGATGGCGCGGTGGTTAACGCGCTCGGTCTGCGAGTGCTGAAGTTAAGCAACTTTCGCAAAAGCCGGTCATCGGATGGGTGACCAAAAATAAATCATCTCGAGCTCCTCCGTGCTTCGGAAGGCACGTAAAACCGTTGGTCCCGGCTGCATTAGCAGTCGTTAACAACCACCAACCCACACTGGGCCCGTGTGGTGGTTTATGGCCCGTTCTCCCTATCCATCCATAGGGAAGGCTCGTGCCCCAGCAGTGGGGACATAAAATGAGCTGATGATGATGATGATGATATAAGTATATAAAATATGTACTTAAAACGACAATTTAATTTTGCAACACAAAATGGTTTGTTGGTTTTGTTGTCATGGAAACCATTGATATACATTTAACTCTATGATGGAAACTGTCAAAGCGGTACGAAGTCCGCCAGGTCAGCTAGTTAGACAAAGTTCAAAGCCTATTGAGAAAATTTGACAGTTTGTTGTAGTCTGATGTAAAGATCTAAAGTTAAATGGTTTTCAAATCAATGGCTCTATTCTAATGTAACTTTGTATAAGTAAAACGGGATGAATGGTGGAAGTCTGAGTGTTAGTTTCATTTGCCAGAAAACGAGCATTTTTATTTATGGCATAAAAGCGGCGGCGCTGGCGCCTATTGGTGGAAAACGAGAGGTGATAAAATTATGGCTATAACCTTGAGGAGTCAGCGACTGATTTTAGTCTTTAGCAACACATAAATACCGACCACCTGCTTCCTAGCTGTCATCCCGTAAAATTTTAAAGACCAATATTATAAATTTTACTTTTTATTTTTAAGTGCTAATTGCACTTGTGATGCTAATTGTACTTGTGATGGCTATGATAACCTCTACCGCTAAAAAGCAGTCAAAAAATCAAAAAGCAGTAAAAAAATTCAGTGCTTACGTCAGCTTTCCCGGTAGCATAATGGTCAGTGCAGCCGCCCGGATTGCGGAAGACCCAGGTTCGATTCCTGGCTGGGTCGGGTAGGCATTTAATTTTTTCACTGTATTTTATAAATATTTGACCAATATTATTTTTTGGCTATGGAAAATGTGTCGAGCACTGGTCATAGTGGTCAGCGGCCATTAGCCTCTAAACTTTTTCTGTTAGATTTCATTCTAAAAATCTGCAATAACATTTAAGGCTTTCTCGCTAGATACCACACGCAAGATATAAGAAAAGTGTTTGTTCAGCAATTGAGTTGTTATGATTGATGAGGCCGCCATCGAACTTGAACTACCAAGATATTGATCATCATGAGACGAATGGCTGGACGTTGTTTTTGTAAGGCTCACGACTGAATACATAGCGCTGTGTGAAGACAGATCGCCTTGTCGGCGTGAGAGAATAAATGTAGTAACTTAGTTTTCTTCACACGTAAATATTAAACAATCTTTAATATGAAATGAACAACGTTTTCATTGGGTGTTTAATGCAAACTTTAGAGCAGTGGTAAACGCCCTTGCTGAAGTCAAGCAATTTCGCAAAGGTTGGTCATCAGATGGTTTTTTTTTTTCAAATTCAAATCATTTATTGCATATCACATTACAGCATAAGGTGGAATGGTTGGCCAAACATTTTTCATTTCGAGCTCCTCCGTGCTTCGGAAGGCACATAAAGTCGTTGGTGCCGTCTGCATTAGTTGTCGTTAACAACCGCCAATCCGCTCTGCGTGGTGGTTTATGGCCCGTGGTGTTTCTATCCATAGGGAAGGTTCGTGCCCCAGCAGTAGAGTTAGAGACTTGAATAATGTAATTCGCCATTTTGTGGTGGCGGCCATCTTGGATTTGAAATTTGTCATAGTGTATAGTACTCTACTAGTCAGCCCTTTAATTTGATACCCATATTGAGGTAGTTGTGAAAAAATATGTAATCCGCCATTTTGTGGCAGCGGCCATCTTGGACCGATTTTCATCAAACATAGCTAAGAACACTCCCGACTAATTCACCTTTTAAACGAAAAAACAATATCAAAATCGGTTCATCCGTTCGGGTGTTACGATGCCACAGACAGACACACACACACAGACACGTCAAACTTATAACATCCCGTTGTTTTTGCGTCGGGGGTTAAAAAGAGAAATGATTAACGCAGACTAGTTACTTCATCATCAGCTGATTTTATATCCTCACTGCTGGGGCACAAGCCTTCCCTGTGGATGCATAGGGAGAACGGGCCATAAACCACCACGCGGGCCCAGCGCGGTGCGGTGGTTGTTGACGACTGCTAATGCAGCCGAGACCAACGGCTTAACGTGCCTTCCGAAGCACGGAGTAGTTCGAGATGATAAATTTTTGGTCACCCATCCGCTGACCGGCCTTTGCAAAAGTTGCTTAACTTCAGCAATCGCAGACCGAGCGCGTTAACCACTTTTTGTTAGTAAAATTTAATGTTATGATATATTGTTGAATCACGTTGCAAACTTTGTCTAAAATGAAACGTGAAAGTTTTAATCTTTAATAAAAAAATAATTTAATTGAAACGTGTCTATTGCTACGTTATGAGACTTTCAGACGAATTGATAATTAAACTTCGCAGTTCGCAGTGCGTCTGACTATATTATTCCAGTCGAATTGAAACTTTAATCAATTATATACTTAAAGTTTTTAGTATATAATAAAAAAAATATACTTAAAATAATTTTTTTTCAAGGTGGAATTATTACTGGAGGCCAAGACTCACTTCGGGTCGCTGCGTCAACCTAATTAGTTAGTTAGTTAGATCATAGTTTTCTTATCATCACGCTAATATTGTAAAAAATGCGAAAGTTTGTATGTATGTGTGTATATTTGTTGCTTATTCACGCTGCAACGAATGGATGGATTTGGATGAAATTTGGCTTACAGATAGTTTATAACCTGGATTAACACATATGATACTTTTTATCCCGATATTCCCACGGGAACGGGAACCACGCGGGTGAAACTGCGGGCGACCGCTAGTTAAATGATGAATGAGATAAAATATCGTCTGATATGTGCCCACGTTCGATAATTGGTGACCGATTTATTAGTCGGTGAAAATGAAACGTATGGAATTCTTTTTGAAACGCACACGTCATTCTAAAAGTCGGTCATAAAATCACTACTAAAACCTTCGAAATCGGTTCGATTATCGGTCCTTCAAAAAGTCGGTCGTGGGCGAGGGCCGTTTTGATGATGGTCCCGGGTGACATTGGTTGGCGGGATGAGCTAGTGTTTTTGTGTAATGGGTAGATCCTCACATAACCATCCTCGTCTCTCCTGATGCGGTGCTACCTACTCGGCAATGAGTTCTGCCTTTATTTCATCATCATACTACAGCCTACACTAGTCCACTTTTTTATCCTAGGATCCCTTTTTTTCGATCGCACCCGAATCGTCCCGCGCGGCTCTAACTCCACGGGATATGTAGGGTTAGCCTGATGTTATGGCCGACCCAGTAAAAACCTGAGGCACCCGTCTACCGCTTAGGCGGGATCCTAAAAACTTTAAGGAGTCGTTCATTACCCGCCACGAATGAGTATTGATTAGCATAAAAAGGCCGGATACATTGATTTACGTAGACGAAGTCGCATTCGGTCACTATTATTATAATATAATAACAATTTCATTATCTATTTTCACACACGCCGAGTATAAGATTGACAGCTGAAGCTAATACAATGTTATGCAAAAACAAAATCGTCTGCGAATAATACAGGCTGAGAATATCTCGATAAGACGTGAATTTGTGTTTCGCATAACTACACACAATATTGAATTTAGAATCTTGCGCATTGGCGAATGATGGAAACGGATGGATCATGATTTCAGTTTGTTTTGCTTGTCTGTGAGCTAATGAAATTGAAGGCCGATAACCGAAAATTGAAATCTTGATTATGAAAATAATCTTGAATAATGGTGCTAGTGTTGAATGCGAGAAATCGTGGTTCAATCCTCATACATTCCCTTAGAAATAAGCACAAACTAAAAAAAAAATTATTTGAAAAAAAAGACAAAGTGTTGAAAAAATTCCACGAGCGGGATTCGAACCCGCACCCCATTATATGCCGGGTCAGGTGCACTACCAACTATGCTATCGTGGCTCAATCCAACTCGCCGAAATTAACCACTCATGTGCTCTGATTACCACAGAACAATTGAATTCTATTGTGTCTGGGCCCGAAAGCGTCTGTGTATTTAATCAACACTACCTACTTTTTAACCGACTTCAAAAAAGGAGGAGGTTATCAATTGGGTTGTGTTTTTTTTTAATTTATTTTGTAAGTCGCCCTATTCAATGTCGACAACTACGTCATCAACATCCAATCTTAATATTTTTACAAATATTGAAAGATCAGTTAAGAATTGGGCAAGCTATATTTATGATTATTTACATATAATTTTACGCAAATATTGTTGCGAACAAATTACAATTTGAAATAAGACAGTGTTGAAAAAATTCCACGAGCGGCATTCGAACCCGCATCCCATGACATGCCGGGTCAAAAATTATAAGCAACAGTCGCTAACAGTATACTTTAGTGTCACTAGAGGAGTGCCGCAAGGATCCATCTTAGGGCCTCTTCTTTTCATTATTTATGGAGCAGACATTGTAGACTGTATCATCATCATCATCATCATCATCATCTCAGCCAAAAGACGTCCACTGCTGGACAAAGGCCTCCCCCAAGGATCTCCACAACGACCGGTTTTGTGCTGCTCGCATCCAGCGGCTTCCCGCGATCTTCACCAGATCGTCGGTCCACCTTGTTGGAGGCCTGCCCACACTGTAGACTGTATAAAGCACTGTAAATATCATTTGTAGGACGATGATGTACAGATGTATTTATCATGTAAACCTGACTGTATTCCTCTCGCAGTGGAAAAAATTAATGAAGATTTAACAAAGATCGTCCAGTGGTCAAACCGTAATTCTTTAAAACTAAAACCGGATAAATCAAAGTTTATGATAATAGGATCAAAATATCAAATTCTAAAATTTAATTCTCAAGAACCGATGATGAAAATTAATGATGAGTCAATATCATGAACTCTCGTAGCACGTAATTTAGGTCTAACAATAGATGAAGAGTTAAAATTTGAAACCTACATAATGGATATTGCGCGTAATTGTTTCTATCGCTTAAAGTTACTATCGCATACGCAACTATCTAAGCATAGAGCTTCGTATTAAATAAGTAGAACCCCTTATTCTATCCAAATTTAATTACGCTGATTCAGGTCAGAGACTTCTAGCAATGTCGAAAAATCTAATTCAAAGGGTACAAAATGCCTGTGCAAGATTCCATACATACATCAATCAAGGAAAACTTTTGAACATGGCTTCTCGACGCTACATTGATTTTGCCACTCTACTTTCGGTATAATCACGACGTGAAAGCCACCATATCTTTTTCAAAAGCTTAATTGGTTTTCTTGTATACGTTTAGGTCGACTTCTGCTTCAGTGACATAAAACTATAGCTTTCAAAGGGAGTTTTAAATATGCCGCTCCGTAAAAATAAAAAATAAAATAAAAATATTTTATTTCAGACCATTGATCCATATTATGTATGTTAGTAACAATTAAACTTAAAAAAAACTATGTTAGTATTAAACGAAACCAAGAATTAAATGTTTTATTAATTCATATACCTGAGACGCCCTTCCGAAGCACTAGGTACAGTCAAGGGCATAAATATATATACATTCCCAAGGCGTCAAAAATATCTGTGCAGTTGATTAGCCAGAAATATCTATATGGTAATCCGGTCAAAAATATGTGATCATTTTATTAGTCAAAAAGATCTAGACATTTACATGACCATAAATATATGTATAGTGTCAGTCAAATATATGTAGGCAAATAGGAAGTCATAAATATCTATACACGCAACTCTCACATACATAAGAACAAAACCCAAGTCAAAAATATCTATGCAGTCAAGGGCAATAATATCTATACACGCAATTCTCACATACATAAGAACAAAACCCAAGCCAAAAATATTTATACAGTCAAGGGCATTAATATCTATACACGCAACTCTCAGATACATAAGATCAAAACCCAAGCCAAAAATATCTATATAGTTAAGGGCATTAATATGTATACACGGACCTTATTGCCAGTGGTATAAAGGTGTACTACCTATAGATATTTTTGACGTATGTGCAAATATGGTTAACTCGATGAAAGACCGTTTGCAAGCGGTGAAAGATGTACATAGATGGAGGGTATACAAAATATTAGATTGTTAATATGAAGAAAATATGGAAATTTTATGATGAACGTAGGTAATTTAAGTTTAAAAAAAATAAAATGTGTGGCCTTTTTTTCATGATGAAAGTAATTTACCTAAGTTTTTCAAATAAACTAATGTAGTTTTAAGTAATTTGTTTTATTTGTTGCTAAGTATCAAAAATAAACTCCTGTGTGCACAAACGTCATAACGATTCTTTACAAGTATAAATTATTTAAAAAAACCCGACGGCTTCTAAAAGTGACCTAAATTAGGTACTTAGGTCGACACCTACTT
Organism: Eudonia mercurella; assembly: GCA_963082485.1. Classification (NCBI taxonomy): domain Eukaryota; kingdom Metazoa; phylum Arthropoda; class Insecta; order Lepidoptera; family Crambidae; genus Eudonia; species Eudonia mercurella. Next base: position 6,958,303 of record OY720045.1, read on the forward strand.
TAAAATTTATGTATGCATCTACTTCTTTGTGATGTTTATATGAAAATGATAGCTTAAAAGTGTTATAATACCCACGCATATATTCAGAATAGGCAAAATATTAGCTTTCATTTCATACCCATATTGTTGCAATATAAAATATTATTTCTAGACCTCCATATTTTTTTTCACGGATGCTGTATTGAAATAATTATTATATACCTACACTATGTCACACCGGCAGTTAAGAACAAATCTAATGGTACCTCACAGGTCAAAATCCGTCCAGCCGTTTAGGCTACGGAGGGTGTGAACAAAACAGACATACATACATACATACATACATACATACATACATACATACATACATACATACATACATACATACATACATACATACATACATACATACATACATACATACATACATACATACATACATACATACATACATACATACATACATACATACATACATACATACATACATACATACATACATACATACATACATACATACATACATACATACATACATACATATATACATACGCTTTGAAAACGTAACTCTTCTTTTCTTCGGACAGTCGGGTAAAAAAATATCATTTTGTGCTTCTGAAGGCACAATTCATAACAAAGTGGCTCTTATGAGCTAAGAAATACTAGCTCATAAAATTGAAAATGTGATCTTTTATATTATGCAATAAAAATCTAAGTGTTCTTAAATTTTACGAAATCAGATAAATTAGCGAAATCGAAAGAACTTTATTATTATAACCTACGTCTAGTATTAATATGTTACAAACAAAATTCAGCATCGGACAAACGGTAACGTAATATTTACGAAAAAAGCCACATGAAAGTCTTGTATGGTAATAGGGTGAAAGGTAAAACAAATGACACGTCAATGACGTCACGATCAAAATGAAAAGGACAAAGCGATCATGACAGAACGGTACTCTTTTCGGTGATTGTCATAATTCAAAATTAGAAAACTTGTTTTTGTTTAGATATTTTTGACTGATGTATAGATATTTTTGTCTGTATAGATATTATTGCCCTTGACTGTATAGATATTTTTGGCTTGGGTTTTGTTCTTATGTATTTGAGAGTTGCGTGTATAGATATTTATGACTTCCTATTTGCTTACATATATTTGACTGACACTATACATTTATTTATGGTCATGTAAATGTCTAGATCTTTTTGACTAATAAAATGATCACATATTTTTGACCGGATTACCGTACAGATATTTCTAGCTAATCAACTGTATATATATTTTTGACGCCTTGGGAACGTATATATATTTATGCCCTTGACTGTACATGTGCATGCGCATACACCCAATGCCTCTGATTGGCACACAATCAGGTTTATGACCAATCACATTCAGAATGCTGTTGGCGCTACCACGAACACTGCGCATCAGTGACGCGATTCTTTCGCGAATTATTGTGTGGAAGTCGTCCATGCGAGCATCGGCGAACATACCTGATATGGAACAATATCCCACCACCTATTCGCAGCTCTTCACCCGTTACTATATTCCGACGAAAAATTATAGAATATGTTTTCAATTGGTAAATTGAGGGTGTAATCAGATAGGTATTATGATTACATGATTATTTAAAATAAAAATTAACTGCTTGTTTTTATTCTATTTTATAAATCTATATAGGTATATATGTAATGTAGGCATAATCCAAAAATAATTATAAGTATGTATATTAATTCATTAATAATAAAAATGTAATACTAATTAAACATGTTATTTTATCACAACAACAGCAACAAGAGTTTGTCACAACAACAGATATTTTGTTTTATTTTTATTTTTTATGGGTCCAGCTGAAAATCAGCGTTGTGGCTATAAGTTACAACATGAGCTGAGTTGGTCAGCCCTTTCAGTTGTTTCTCATTGTACCTTAGATATAAGAAACCCATTGTAATGTTAATGTATGTATTGGAGGCACTGAATAAATAATTATTTACTTACTTATTTACTTACTTACTTACTTTATGTACACACGCCATCAGCCACATCAGAATACCATAAACTGTCAAATTTTTCTCAATTCCATTTTTTGTCAAGTTTTATTTATTTATTTATTTATTTATTGACATCAACAAGATTAACATTAAATCATTGATGAGTAAACATTATATATAATAGTTCATCTTTCCAAATGCAATCTTAATTACAGATGTTACACGAAAGCAATAAAAAAATAATAATAATCAAAAGTAATAAAAATAATAAAAATTAGTAAATTTGTTTTGTTTGAGAAGGAGTATTTTTTTTATAAAAATTAATTTAATTAATTAATCAATTAAACTAATTAATTTTTAATTATAAAATGTCAAGGATTCCATTAAAATTTAAATTAATATTACATTAAAAAAAAACAATTTTTATAGGTTGATGTGCAAGGGTTTGTATAAATAAGTAGGTACGCTCATTTAATAACCGTGTTGTAGTCTTCCATTGCAGCAGAGCAAAAGAACATTATTTCAGACTGTGTCTGCCCCGGCCCCGTTTGTGAACTAGGTAGGTTTATGTAAAAGCAAAGCCCTAATTTTCAGCCACTACCCGTATGTAGGTCATATGATCGCAAAAACGTAATTCGTGGCACACATAGATTACTCAAAAGCCACGATAATTTATGGCCGGGGCCTAACGCAAACAGAAGTGAGGCTGAAATAACAAACACGACGTCTGGAATTAAAACAACATTTTTATTTATTTTCATTTATTTGGATAAAGGGAGCGTCTACCGAAATACTCGTATGGCAAAATATGAATATTTATTTGGACATGTCCTAATGTGAATGGGCGCTGTTTTAAAAGAAAACCTTGAATATTTATGAAGGGGTTTCTTTTTGTGGTTAATTAGTATTTGATAAGCTCAGTGAGATCGGAGAGTGGGCCCCCAGCTTTTCGAGCTCATACCACCATTGACCTTTTACCACCGAAACTCCAGACGTACTGCAGGATATCATCCCCACCTAGTAGAAATTCCACTATGTCGCACTAAGTGCTTCATGTCATCATTTTTACTGCGCACTGGCAATGAGTGGAATTCTCTGCCATCGTCTGTGTTCCCAAAAACTTATAACCTGAATTCCTTCAAGGCGAGAGTTAATAAGCATCTTCTGGGGCAGCTCGCTCCATCGTAGACCTCAACTACGCTCACCATCAGGCGAGATCGAGGTCAAAAGCTGTCTTATAATGCATTAAAAAAAATAATCAAAATACGAAATTCTGATTCTAATATTTTCCACTCCACTACTACATTAGTACAGATACGATTGTAGAAAAAGCGGCACTCGAAATTATAAGTAGAGTTTAGTTAGGAACCAAACATCATCTCTGCATTTGCATGTCATTTGCAAACCATCCCGTAAACAAAATAACATAACTAAATGAAATGAATTATACGACGCTCTCTACCACACTCTATTTTACACTTTACATTGTAGTCTTGGCACTATCTACTCAATTAGCGGCAATGTTACTCAGGTAACTCAGGTAGGTAGCAATGTTACTTACGTAGCTAACTTGGCGCACTTGAAAAAGTCTTTTCACCAGCCATATCTACAAACCGAGCTCAACATACGGTGGTTTAACAACTATTAGACAACAGAAATGACTACACAAGGAATTATTAGCCGCTTTTTACACCACTCTACATTGTAGTTTCTGCCTAAGTAATTAGCGACAATGTTACTCAAGTAAGTCAGGTAACAATATTGCTTAAAAATCTTATGACTATACTAAACCACATAAGTGAACGCGTTCGTACATATAAGCCGCTCTTTACCAAACCCGTACATTGTAGTTTCTGCCTGCGACAATGTTACTCAGGTAAGTCAGGTAACAATGTTTCTTACGACCAAAAAAACCTGTGGTTTTACAACTAGACTACAAAAGTGACCACGTTCGTATAAGCTACTGCCTACTCAATTTGTGACAATGTTACTCAAGTAACTCAGGTAATAATGTTACTTATGTAGCTAAAAGAAGACTGATTTTACAACTGATATTATAAGCCGCTATCTAAAAAACTCTACATTGCAGTTTACAACTAGACCACATAAGTAGTCGCTTTCGTAGAAGATGCTCGTACAAAACTCTACATTGTAATTTCTGCCTACTCAATTAGTGACAATGATATAAAGGCTGTTACCTGATTATGTTACTTGCTTACCTAAATAAAGCCTGTAGTTTTACACCTAGACCACATAAGCATCCACGTTCGTATAAGCCGCTCTATACCACTTTCTACATTGTAGTTTCTGCCTATTACTGACAATGTTACTCTATTGTTACCTGATTATGTTATTTACGTAGCTAAAAAAAGCCTGTGGTTTTACATCTGATAAGTCGCTCTTTACCAAACTCTACATTGTAGCTTCAGCTTACTCAACTAGTGTAAATGTTACTCAGGTTGTTACTGTTATGTTACTTCATCACCAGCTCCATTTTATGTCTCCATTGTTCCCTATGGATATGGATAAGGAGAACGGCCCTAAACCACCACGCGGGCCCAGTGAGGATTTGTGGTTGTTAACGACTGCTAATGCAGCCAGACCGGGCTTTACGTGCCTTCTGAAAAACGGAGGTGCTCAGGATAATATTTTTTGGTTACCCATCCGATGAAAGGCCTTTGCGTAAGTTTAAGCAACTTACCTTACTTACTTACCTTAGCGATCGGACCGAACGCGTTTTAACCACTGCGCCATCGAGCTCATGATGTTCATGCTCTTCATGCTGATTATGTAGCAAAAAAACCTGCGGTTTTACGACTTATAAGCCACTCTCTACCAAACTCTACATTGTAGTTTTTGCCTACTCAATTAGCGACAATGTTAACCCGTAAGTGCCTTTTAAAATTCGTTTCGTCCACTCGCCGCTGCTGCTTCAATTTGTTCAGAGCCACAAAGTAAAGAGAGCAGAAGTTAAACTTAATACATATCGCGCTCGAGCAATGCTCAGATACGGCATAGGCACGGACACGTAGTATATATATATATGAGGTATCGTTACAATCCTTGCATCTCGTTCCGACTAACATAGGCTAGTAAAAATTGGAAATTCAACAAAAAATATATATATAGAAATAAAATTTTGTATGATGAAAATTCGTCATTATTGGAGTTAGAGACTAGAACTTCATGTTTAGTATGATATCTGTAGAGGTTAATTTTTGTTTCTAATTGTATAAAAATGTATACAAATTAAATTACCTAACATGACATATTTTATTAAAATTAAACTTATCACTAAAAGGTACTAAATAAAAATGAATAATTAAAAAATTAAAAAACACGACTGCCACGACAAAAAAGGCCAAAAAAAAACTAAAAGCAAAAAACAAGATTGTGTGTGTTTTTCATGGCAGTCGGAGGGACCTTATAAATAAGAAAGTATTCCGCAAAGCGGTCCCCCGACTGCGATGTCAGTATTATTAATCAAGCAGTTTTGATTTTTTATTTAAAGTCAGTGAGTGAATGAGTGACATTTCACTTTTATAAATATATGACATCTTGTTTTTTGCCTTTTACTTCTTTTTTTGCCTTTTTTGTCATGGCAGTCGTGTTTTTTAATTTTTTTAATCGGTAATAAGCCTGCAGAAAGGAGCGCAGCTGTTCCGATATTCTGTGTCCGTGAGAGGTGGTTTATGTTCGAGTTGCAAGCGCGTTTGTATGAACCTTACCTTCTGCAGTCTCCTTATTTTGTGCCCGAGCATAGTTCAGGAAAGCAGCGTTAAATTTTAATAACACATTCGCCGGCATTTTACGAGTTCTTTGACGAATGCGACGCGTGCTGTGCCAAACTGAATTACTATTGTTTAATTGGGTTAAACAAAACTAAAATGGTGCTGGTAGCTAATTAGATATAGCTCGGACGAAGTTTAAAAATAATTTGTTTGAGTAATATTAAGATTTAGGTTAGCGCTGTGGGTTGAGATGGCTCAATTTTTAATATTATTTTAAAGTATATGTAGATAAATAAATCAAATTTTTATTTGGATAAAACTAGTAATCACAAATGAACAGTGACAGTGAAAATAATATAAAACGTAGTAATTATAGAAACAGGTACTTATTTTATTTATTTTATTTTATTTTTATTTTTTTTGGAAAACTTACAGCTAATACATAAATTAAAAGTGTTTATAAATTAAATACAGCCAATTACAAGTTTCCGCTTATAGCTTAATACAGATTAATACACATTACATAATCTCTTCGAATTTCGATGGAAAGTGGAAAATGTTGGTAAGACTTTTTTTTTTACAAAAAGAAGTTATTATTAAATCCGTTTTTAAACTGGTTCAGGGATGAGTTAAATAAGTCCAGGTTCATATCCTTATTAACACTATTATACAGTTTGGACACTCTGATAGCAAAGGAGTTGCTACGATAATTAGTTCGAGAAAGCGGTACATTAGTGCGGAGCGTTACTTTTCGGTAAAAAAGACAAGAAGGTAAAAGATTTTTTTAGAAAGGATTGTAATGATTATGTGCGTCTTTGGTCCAGTGGTTAACACTACCGATAAGAGTCAGAGGTCTCGGGTTAGATTCGTAGTTAAGCTTCTTAGTAGACTCTCAGTAGTAGAGGATTCCGGGTGGAGTGCTCCGGCCTTCTGATGATAAACTTAACGTCAGGATTCAAAAGCACTTTTCTAAAGTTTATTTGAGAAGAACATTTTAACTATGACTTTGACTTTACAAATAAGTAGGTAAATTCGAAGATCTCTAAAAGTTTTTCTTAAAAAATATGACTGACTTAATCAAACACAACGAATTTCACCCGTTTCATGTAGTCAAACGAGTAGCCTGTTTACTGTTGTCTGGAATCATAAATGTACTCCGGACATGTTCTAAATTCACCCAGCTATGGGGATGGGCTAATTTGCATTGACAGGGTTGTCACATAAAACAAGTTTAAAAAAAAAAATTAAAGCTTTTACAAATTTATCAAATCTAACATTAGTACTATTAAATTAAATTAAGACGCAGGCAAACGAAACATAATCGTTGTATAAAGTAATTAAGTCTAGATCGTTTGTATAGGTAATGTACTATGTAACGAACCATCGGTGCCTTGACAGGGCACTATGCCACAAAACAAATGCTCCACAGAATGCATCTTTAAACAAATAGCTTGTGTAGGGCATGTGGAGAGGAAACGGAGTCAATGCAGCACCTACTGTGTGACTGTGACTCTCTGGCTAGGAAAAGAATCGGACTCCTGGGGTCGGCTTATCCGAAACCGGAGGACTTCAGGCTCTTCGCCCTTAAGGACGTAGCCAAACTTATGGCATCTCTCTTTACAGAGGAAGAAGAGTGAAAGGACGGGGTTGCACAAAAGATCCCGATGGGTCGAAGTGTTACTGCAAGAGGGAAACCTCAGCAGGCCCCACTAAGATAAGATAAGATAAGATAAGTAATGTAATACAGCGAGCTTTGACAGTTTTCATTTCATGAAATGTTTCACTGTCTATTGGCCACATCACGATGTGGTTTGGGCAGATCAATGATAAGAAATCGTTTCTCGATATGGGCAACTAAACGCGCGGCTACTTCATGAAATGGTCAAGCTTTAGTGATTATATCGTAAAATATTAACTGTGCTCCTCCCTTCCGTGACTGGCCCTAGCTACGCTGCTCTTCGCTCGGGAAAAAATGTTAACTTAACCTAACCAACAGTAGGATTTCCTACATTAACGATATGGCCAAACGAGGACGGGCATATCATATCATCAAACGTTGACGCTTTAACGATATGATCATGATCACCCTAAAATCTAACTAGTAGTACGATGCGGCTAAACGTGGGCCACTTAATGAAGATCGAATCACAATTACAATCCGGCTAGTCGTAATGTAATGCGGTGGCTTACTATATAATCCGACTGCCACATATATACTACATCAAAACTATAAAATAACGCTTTACACCTATACAGTGTGCGAGAATTGGAGGAATGTCAGTTCCATGCATTCTTATCTTTAACATAATCATTTACTTAAGGCGAAGGGTAAGGCACACTAGCGCCGCTAATGGTTTTAATTTGATAACTGCTAAACTGGATATTTTTTCAAACATTGCGGACCTTCCGACACTAGGCAAACATCTATTATTTAATAATTGTGCACTACTTTTAGGTTTGTTTTTGTATTCATTCGCTAACACCAACAGTGGCCATTGTTTGTGAATAAATGCGATAGCCCATTTTGTGAATAAACCACGCAACAAAAAGTAGTGCACAATTATTAAATAAATACTATGGATGCTTTCCTGTTGTCGGACGGTACGCAATGTTTAAAAAAGATCCGGTCCGTTAGTAATTGTCAAATTATCAATTGGTGGCGCTAGTGTGCCTTACCCTTCGCCTTAGTGCGAAAAACGCCGCGGACACCGCATACACGAACGGAGTGCTAAATAGAATTCATTAATCGTGCTTAAATAATTTTTATTCGCAATCTTACGCTAACAGCCCTAATGTTTTCATCTCACTTGAATAACTCGTTAGATATTTATTTAGTACGTGGCATATTTCTCGTACGTTGTGACGACTTATTTACTTGTGTACATTTCCCTCAATGGGAATATTAAATAATTTCTCCCACGAAAAGACAAGTAGCTAAAATTTGTGCAAATAAATGAACATGTTAGTTATTTACAGTTGGGCCTGACTTTCAGAAGTTCTGGTGATATTTTAAAGACATAATATGTTTTGGCACCGTGCTTCGGAAGGCAGGTAAAGCTGGCTGCATTATCAGTCGTTAACAACCACCAATACGAAAATTTCTATAAAGGACAAAAAGCGTGCCTCGCTTTTTTGTCTTATATACAAATTTTCGGTTTCTCAAGCCGATTAGATCGGCCCATCATAAGACTTCACATAACTAAGTACATAGCTACATCATCATCATCAACTCATTTTATGTCCCCACTGCTGGGGTACGAGCCTTCCCTATGGATGGATAGCGGGCTATAAACCACCACGCGGGCCCAGTGCGTATTGGTGGTTGTTAACGACTGCTAATGCAGCCGGGACCAACGGCTTAACGTGCCTTCCAAAGCACGGAGGAGCTCGAGATGATAAACTTTTGGTCACCCATCCGATGACCAGCCTTTGCGAAAGTTGCTTAACCTCAGTACTTGCAGACCGGGCGCGTTAACCACTGTCATAGGAAGGAGGAAAAACGTGTGCTGGTAGACTATTCCATCTTTTGGAAGTGCGACAAAGAAACGAGTCACCAAATTTCTTTGTGCGCGATGGAATATTCGAGACAGTACAGCGGTGACTCCGGAGAGCAGCACGCGTAGTCATAAGGAGGAAGGGAGAAGATGGGATAAGGTCAAAGCGTTCTTCAGAGCACTCGCCGTGGTATAAGCGGTAGAGGACACTGAGTGACGCTATATCTTTACGCAATTGCAGGGGTTCGAGAGCATTAGTGACCACTGCATTGCCGATAATGCGTAATAGCGCGCCGCTGCAATCTGTCCAAGGCATCGAGGAGGTACTTTGCGGAACAGTCCCAGAGTTGCGAGCAATACTCCACGACGCAAGACCCACCTGCGTCTTGTACAAAAGGCACATCAGGACACCGAGTTTAAGTGAGGCTGTTTTTATCACGGCCCTCTGGTTATTATTATTATTGCCCTTATCTGATCGCAGCGTATCTCAATACCGAGCATGTTAATACCGCTCTGCAGGACGAGTGATGTGCCTTAAAGAAGAAAAGGGAAGGAGTAGGAATAGCGACTTTTTAATTTCCTTACTAGATGTTTTTTTCATAAGGTTGAACATTTGTTGAAGAAATTTTGACAGTTTTGGATAGTCTGATGTGACGCTTCTAATTCTCAAGAGACTTGCACCAACATAGTCTCCACTTTTAAACTAGCTAATTACAAAAGTTATATTGCATTAGCCTTCGTCTAACGTTTAATTATAGAAACACGGTGGCTAAGTTATTCTCAAAGCTATGAATATTAAAAAGGAAAAAGTTGAAATTAACCCTTTAGAAAAAAGTGTTTAAAAAGTGGCCCTTAAAAAGTGTTTTCGACGCAACTGCCTTTATAACTTCTTGGCGAACTTGAACCTTATGGCTATGGTAACATGAAATTGAATCAGCCTACTTGTGCTTGAAGAAGGGAAAAATAAACAACTTTCTCAATGGCCAGACTTTGAATTGGTAAAAGAAAGACACGAGTACACAAACATTGAAAACTTTAACGAAAAACACAAACTGCTTGGTATGGAAGGTATTCTTTTGATACTAGAGAAAATCCTGCCTTCACCGCAGTTAACTTTTGTGGGGCAACATAAGTAAGTAAGTAAATGTCCTATATACTGTCCCAGTGCTGGGCAAAGGACTCCATCATTGAAATCAAGTCATCACTACAATTGATGGGTATTGGTAAATGCGAGTTGGTAATCACGAACCCGGGCTATGCATCGACGGTATATTACTTAGTTAAGACAAGGCTGCATTGGGTTAGATCCCTTTACGTTCAGCAATTTTATTTTTATTGTTGATGACCTCCTTACAATAGCGGACAAAGAGAAACCGAATAACATTAAAGCATTGTTTTGTAATATTTTAGGCAAATAACAAAATAATGAGCAAAACACTCTTCAACTATTCATAAATCGTGTAAAAATAACTCGAACTGTCTGCAAGCCTATTTCTCTGACTTTACAGACACTTCCAATTGTAAGTGGCGCCACCGAACTGGAGCAAAATTTATTACTCTCATTATCGGATGTTCTAGTTTATATAGCATCTTATTTATTAACCGACTTCAAAAAAAGGAGGAGGTTCTCAATTCGACTGAATGTTTTTTTTAATTTTTTTTTGTATGTTTGTTACGCGATATCTCCGTAAGTTGTGAACCGATTTTAAAAATTCTTGTTTTGTTCGAAAGGGTATGCTTGCTGAGTCCCATTGTTACCATGACAAAATCTGATGATGGGATTTCAGAAAAATCGAGGGCATTCCTTAAATTTTATAGGCATATATATTGTTTTAGTGTATTTTCCAATGCTACACCAATATTTGCGTCTGGTAGTCATTATCATGTGTGGCTGAGCTGATGATGAAAAGTCAACTCCTTAACGGTAAAGAGTTAAAAGATAATTCTTTCAATTCTGTATGCACATTTAGACTTCTAGTTATATTATTACTAGTTCATCAGGTGAGCTGATGAAGGAAGGACTTAACCCTCAACAGCCATGAGTTAGAGGATAATTCTTTAATTATCATAAAATAGACCGTGACGAGTCTCACGACGAGGTAGGTAAAAAAAGGCACTTCGCATACGGAACGGAATTTTGGTAAGCATATAAACGGTGTCTTAACTGATAACCGCCATATCGAGTGTGGTGCCCTACAGCTTGTGTACTGTAATGGCATAAATTAAAATGATCGGCAGCATTTTTCGTTCGACGTCTCCATAACCCTTGAAAAGTTGTACATAATTGCTACACAGCCATAATTGGCTTTAAATCGGACTGGCCAGGTTACGTAACCTCAACGTTTCCATTAAAGCCTTCTCATCATGTGGTCTATTTAAGAATTTGTTAGCATCTGGGTCTGATAAAACATAATAACGAAAATATGAAGATGCAACTAGATTATTGTGTAGCAATATTTAAAAAATATTTTAGGGTTAGGTTTTTTTGAAGGCGGTTTTATTTTTTATACCTCTTTCATATATTTTTTTTATATTTCACGGATAAGCACTTGACCTATAACTCACTTGATGTTAAAGTGATGAGAAGGCCTACGGTGGAAGCGCACTTCACCCGGAATCCTCAACTACTGAGGCACTGGCTATCTTATCTCTAGCTACTGGAACACAACAATGCTACAAACAATGATTGATTAAGTATGTTCTGTGTTTATTTGTAATGGAAAGTGTCCTGCTATGATAGGGCATTTTTCAATATTTTTGACGCTGTAAGGGAGAAAAGAGCTGGACACTTGCTGAGTTTCTTGCTGGTTCTTCTCAGTACAAGATCTCCCGCCCAGAGTAGACTTATGAACCGATGGCATATTGACATTCACAAGAGCTACTTGTAGCCTAAACTGAATAAAATGATTTTGAATTGAATTTGAATTGAATTGAATCCGATGACCGGCCTTTGCGAAAGTTGCTTAACCTCAGCACTCGCAGACCGGGCGCGATATCCACTGCACCATCGAGCTCCTCTTTGAGCAATCATATCAGAGTATACTTTATCGATCTGTTCCGAATTTCGTTTCACACGGAGTTGAGGAACCCTTTAAGTTTCTCGCCGCCCCCAATAAAGGCCGGTGACGCTGAAAATGCCGCTTGAGGCCAACAGCAAACTCTCTCCAAAAAACATTTAGTTTAGAACAAGGTTGGCCAATAGATTTTCCAGGTGGGCAACATTTCATGGACTGCGGCGGCACCCGGGCCAAATACCAATCCATAATATTATACACAAAAAGTATATTATACAAATGCTTACCATATGATGCCATCGCGCGCCGCGCCGGCTAGCTGGCCGACCGAAGCGCTGGCGGGCAAATTTAAACGTGGCCCGCGGGCCTGCCCCCCAACCGCCTAACTCTCTCGCTTTCGATCGCTTTGAAGGCGAGGCCCTCACCTCGCTTCCTAATATAATATCGAATAATATCGAAAGCTATAGCCTATAGCTTTCGATATTGCTTTCTTATTGCTTTGAAATGACAAGATGACGCCGCCTCCTCGCCTTGCCTTCAAAGCGATCGAAAGCGAAAGAGTTAGGCGGTCGACCCCCTGGGTTTGGCCAGCCTTGGTGTAGAACGTTTCTCTCTTTTTTTTTCCCGTGGTTCAATTTCCCAGTGAACAGGTCCCGCGGTCTCCACTGTATTCGGAGTGTGGTCCCCCAGAGGTTTAGTGGGTATCCCCCTCCGTCTCGCCCTTCCCGGCCTTGGGCTTCTCCCTTGGCAGCCGACTGGAGACAATGGCGTCTCCGGATAGTCGGTGGGTCGTGGAAAGACGGACGGGTGAGTCCCACATAACCTGGGGCCTCCTCAAGGCCCCTCGTACTCGTAAAGGGTTCCTCTGGGTATAAAAAAAAAAAAAAATAACGTTTCTCTTTTAGTTGCAAAGTTGCAATAGCTTTTAGAAATTGTTTTTTGTTTACATAAGGGGACGCTTCGTGAAGTTTAATGGTGTTCAATCATAAATATTTTCACTTTTAACATCATAAACTGGCGTCGATGTAACGGATTCCCAGATCTGTTATAATGAATTTGGTAAATTGCCAGATTCTGACAATGTTGACGACATAACGACAATGCACTTTTATACAGGGTGTTTGGGTAATATTAGTATAATCCCGATTTAACAGATAGTGCATAAGTCGTAGAACCCGAAGAATTATAAATATACCAGAAAAGCACCATTTGGCCGAGATATTAAGGTTGTTTGTTACTAAGTAAAATTGTAAAGTGACAACCCTAGGTCCAGCTGATACATTGTTCTGTTCGTCAACCTCATGATCCAAACAAAACAGAAGTCAAAACATGTCAGGGCCCTTAGCCAAAGTAACATTACAAATCGATAGCGAAACGATAGCAAAGTTAGAAAAGAATAAATGTATGGGATTGACATGACGTTGACCACGTGATTGAGCGCGGCTTATGTCAATCCAATACATTTTGTTCTTTTCGAACTTCGCCTCGGGATTATACACATATTACCAAACACCCTGTATTTTATTTTTTTCTTTATTCAAACTACACTGTTTGACGACCTCCGTAGCCGAGTGGCTTGCACGCCGGACTTTGGGGGCGCTAACTCTGAGGTCCCGGGTTCGATTCCCGGTAGGGTCAATGTCGAAAACGAACTCATCGATATTGTGTCGGGTATGAGCGATTGTTTTCCTGATTTCCGTAAAACGAGTGATTTAGCTACTTACTTACCTTGGGATCAGTGACGTGACAAAAATTAAATGTAAAATATCAGTAGTTTAGTCATAATATTGAAGACACTTTACAAAAAGGGGTAACTTTGGGATTTTTTTCTATCGAGTGAAGTTCATTAGATCTTGTAACTGAATGCGACTTTAATTATATTAGATCCTTAACTAATACATACGTTTTTTTTAGTATTTAAACCATTATTTTCTATGTCTCAGAAGGTTTGAAAAAACTCAAAAGTGCGGCCTACCTAGCCTTATTTGTCCAAATTACAAAGTGTAAAAGACAATGTTTATCTAAATTAAATATTAGAGACGAAAAATATTTATTTTAATAAGAACCAGTTTGTTACTACAAAATGTGCACTGGAAATATAGTATCAAATTTTGTTGTGTTTATGGCTAACGGTTTTGGCAATAATGGCTTTCATATAAAAGATAGATATATGCTGGTCTGTGGCTGTCGCGGACTTTTTGTAAAACAATTAAGGGGACACGTTTCCAGTTTCCACCATGTATATATTCGTACAACTCGTACTTGCACGCACGCCAAAATTGCTCGCAAATGGCTGTCTTTTGCCTGTAAGTTTCATTAAAATCCATTAAGTGGATTTAGCGTGAAAGAGTAACAAACATCCATCCTCACAAACTTTCGCATTTATAATATTAGTAGGAAAGTAGGGATATATACTGTAACTATTTATTTCTATTTCGATTTATAAAATCAACGTAGACGAGAAGTCGTGGGCAAAGTGCGATTAAAAGCCATATTATGGCTTAAGTGAAGTTTTATTTGATTTAGGAAATATCTGTACAAAAACATCCGAAAAAAATAACAATATCTTTATGCTGGTTGGTCGTTCTTTCGCATTAGAAGACCGTTTCCGTTTATTGAATCACTTTCCGCAAGAGGAGCTTGTTACTGTTAAGATATTGATGATGTGTCACGAATACTTGTATGGATTTACGATTGATGAATGAATGAATTAAGTAATAGTAGTAAATTAGTAAATAGCCTATATACTGTCCCACTGCTGGGCAAAGGCCACCATCATTGAAATCAAGTCATCGCTACAATTGATGGGTATTGGCTTACTCACCACGCTTGCCAAGTGCGGGTTGGTGTTCACAAACCCGGGCTATGCATCGAAAAATCCGAAACACACTTTGCCCGACCTGGGAATTGAACCCGGGAGCTTAGGGTACCGGGCCGAGCGCTTTTCCACTAAGCCACCAAGGCGTTTACAGAATGAATTAAACGTAAGGATAATATAAGAAATGCTTTTTTAACAGTCGCAATATTTATCACCTGCACCTGTTTATGCATGTATATTTATTTATTTAAGTATGTATATATTGTATGTATGTGTTATGTAAGTATATATATATATATATATATATTATATGTATGTCTTTTTATGTACTATTACTACTTAGTATGATTCTATTATATTCTACTGTATTTGCGCACTTCCTCTATCTCCTTCTTGGGTTCCTAAACCAAAGGTTGACTGGAAGAGATCGCTTAAAGCGATAAGACCGCCTTTGCCCATGCTAGCTTTAAGATTATGTGTACTTGTTTTTTGTTTTTATTTGTGTGAGCAATAAAGTATTTATCTATCTATCTGCACAACACACTTTTTAGGGTTCCGTACCCAAATGGTAAAACGGGACCCTATTACTAAGACTCCGCCGTCCGTCCGTCTGTCCGTCTGTCTGTCTGTCCGTTTGTCACCAGGCTGTATCTCATGAACCGTGATAGTTAGACAGTTGAAATTTTCACAGATGATGTAATTCTGTTGCCGCTATAACAACAAATACTAAAAAACAGAATAAAATAAATATTTAAGGGGGGCTCCCATACAACAAACGTGATTTTTTTGCTCGTTTTTGCTCGATATTGATAACGGCAACAGGAAGACGCTTGAAATATTCACAGAATATAGAGTTATATTACTCACTTAAAAAAAAAATAAATTAAAATAAAATAAATATTTAACAAAACGTGATTTTTTTTCAAATTATTTTCTCGGTCTTAATAACGATAACCCTTCGTGCGCGAGTCCGACTCGCACTTGGCCGGTTTCGAGATAATTACCCTACTCTGATATAATTGGTGAGACACTCACGAGTTATGGTCATCAATCGTGCAAAGTTTTGTCTCGAAATATTGAATAAAGTCTCTCATTGGAGTCACCTATTTGTAGCTTTGTTAAAAAGATACCTGTTCGCGCCAGAAACGCGACGGTGCAATCATTCGAATAAAGGATGCGCCGTACGAGCCGACGACGGAGCTAGATTTATTATTCCGCTACCTACAACTATTTAATTACTGCTACCGCTGCATAGACGTGCAGTGCTCATTCCGTAGCACAGTTCTTTCCGAGCGACTCGGCCCTTCCCGTGTCCGCTCTCCGCTCCAGAATCTTCGAAAACTATTTCGTGAATTGCCTTCCTGGCAGCCGATAAAATACCTAAAACGGTTCTAGATTTTTTACATCTCTGACTCAATGATGGAGTTTTGTTCCAATATCTCTTCAAATTGCTCAAAACTACGGCCGGTCGAAAAGGGCATTTCTTCATTAGTAGCAGCACCTCTCGTGTTAAAATCTAATCTAGAACCTCTTTGTACAGCTTTTATCTTAATGTCACTAATATCACTGAATTGCGCTGCACTGAAGTCATGGGTGACATTGCAGTGTTGAGGTAATTCGTCCCAGATGTTACTCTCTAGGTGTTCTTGACATACTCTGGCGCTATCGAGAATGTACAGCTTGTGTTCACAGAAAGTTTGTATTTTTATGACTTCTGGTATTCTACGACGAGTGACATTACGACAGTTGAGGAAAATACAAAATACAATGCCTGGCAGTGTTTGGTGCTCGTAATGAACGTGAATTACAGTTGCGATTTGTGCTTGAAGCTCGTCGTTTGCTTCTTGTGGAGGAGGCGATGGAGGAGGTGGTTTGACTGGACTTTCAACCCTTTCCCAACACCGACGGCACACACTAATTGCTCAAAAATACCTATCCAGCGATGTAACACACTATTGGAAGGTGGGACCAGGATTTGCATCCTCCTTTTTTTGTATTCCGACACAAAGTACATATTGTGTTTACGTGGTGTTTACTTTATATTTCAATATAATTACGAAATATATAAAATATAATATACAACGATATTGATGTTATTTTCCCGTAGACACTAAGAGATATTACAATATTAATAGATATCCCCTTTTACCTTATTCTTAACACTTATAACTCAGAACGGACAAACATTTCAACACAGCTGTCATAGTAAATGTTGTTCCATTTAAAAATACCTATACAACGACATATCTGACTTTGCTATTGGAGGGGTATACCAGCTTCCATACATTTATGCCCATTGTTTTTTGAAATAAGACAAAGTGTTGAAAAAATTCCACGAGTGGGATTCCAACCCGCACCCCATGACATGCCGGGTCAGGTGCACTACCAACTATGCTATCGTGGCTCAATCCAACTCGCCGAAATAAACCAACACTATCTACTCTTACTCTGTAAGCCAAAGGAGCCCCATTCAATGTCAACAACTACTTCATCAACATCCGATCTTAATATTTTTACAAATATTGAAAGATCTGTTAAGAATTAGGCAGTTAAGAATTAGAATTTCCATAAATAATATTATAAATATTTATTTTACAGATAATACATTTCCACACTGCCGTGTCTCCACTAAAGTTTTTACACATCGGTTGCGACGAAGTGTACCACTTCAATAAGTGCCGCGTGTGTACTAATAAAGGGATTTCCCATTTGTAGGTATTAGTAGTTAGTTAGTAGTTAATCGTATAATAAAAAAAACACTTGCGAGGTTATGCTAATTTCAAAACTAAAGTTAATATAGCGTGATTCAGAAAATGACCACTTCATTACAGCGAGCGCCATCTAGTGTGATCTATGAACACTACTTGCTTATACTCAAAGCATACATTGAAAACTATATTACTTAGACTAAACCCAACCATTTAAGCATAAAATCAGACAAGTGGAACCAGTGTTCGACAGGAACCAGTGATCTTCATTTTTTTTCTTTAACCCGTCCCGCGCTGTAAGTATTGGGCCACCTTACGTACGACCGTGCGTGCATATGGCGCGCTTTAAAAAAAAGGATCTGCAAGTGATTTTAGTCTTTAGTAACATTTGAATATAGACCACCTGCTTCTTAGCAATCAACTCGTAAAATTTTAACGAAAATCTGTATTTATAAAATACAGTGAAAAAATTAAATGCCTACCCGACCCAGCCAGGAATCTACCTGAGTCTTCCGCAATCAAGGCGGCTGCACTGACCATTATGCTACCGGGAAGGCAGGAGAATTTTTTACACTGCTTTGTAACTTTTGAGTTCTTTTAGCGGCACAGTGCTTACGTCAGCCTTCTCGGTAGCATAATGGTCAGTGCAGCCGCACGGATTGCGGAAGACTCAGGTTTGATTTCTGACTGGGTCGGGTAGGCATTTAATTTTTTCATTGTATTTTATAAATATTTAATTCAGCTTCAGTGCAGTAATTAGCACTCAAAAATAAAAAGTAAAATTTACGAAAATCTATGTTTTTTTTTGGTGAATAAATATGTGACGAACACTTTGCTTAATGTATCACACTAATGCCATTACCCTTCTTCTTTGCGGTGATGGAAAGGCACCCTCTCGGCCATTACCAATACGGCCGAGCGAGCAGATTTCTAATTCATTGCGTCATTTTTATCACCGTTGACTATGACTGTCGTAAAATAACGCGCTATGAACTAGAAATCCACTCTTTGCGTCGCTTGTGCTCGCGGCTGGTAAGGCACAAAATAAGGAGAATGCAGAGAGGCAAGCTTCATAAAAACGAGCAACGCATACATAAACAATCTCTAAGCGCCACCGCATACTGTTAGCATCGGCGATGGGCGATTTAGCGATTGTATCGATGCTGAATCATGTTTTGACGACTCTCTGCGTTCGATCGCAGTAAAATCGTGAGATTCTTACTCGTATCGATGCAGCATCGCAATTTTCTAACTTCATGCGTTCGGTTCGGACGCGGTATCAGAATCGCGCGTTTGAGCGACTGCTCCGATGCTGGATCGGCAAATCGATGCGACCGGGTTAATTTAAAAAAAATACAAAAATGGAAATGGTTTCAATGACTACTGATATGGTATAATTTCGTTGCGGTTGGCATAACGGGAATTACGGCACCGTTGTCGCGCCGCTCCCGCTGTCGTCGAGGATGACGGCAGAGGATGTTAATTAAATGATGTCACCGCTATCGCTCCCGCTCCGCTCACCGCTCACGTCGTGGACGCGGCCTTATTCTTCGTGAAACAGCGGGATCGACTGCGGTCGGGCATGTCGCTTGAGACGTCGCGCGATTGTCATACTACAGAGAAAGGCCATGCCATGTGATCCGGAATAAAAATAACCGCCTTTGCTCATACTTGTACAAATAAATAGCATATTACATAAAAACAAAACCTTAAGTCCCAAACAAATAACTAAGTCAATTAATAATTTATATTTCATACTGTAATCGATCATCTAATTTTGAAATGAATGATTGACCTCAAAAAAAGAGTATTGGTGCTCTTATTTGTCGGTCCGAAAGACAATCTAGTAATTACTATTATTGATCGAATGATGTCTCGCTACGCCATCGATTCGCGCCGCGCTCGCTGTATGACATAACCTTAAATCATATAGGTTCTTATTTCGCCTTGTTTTAAGACCACTCATCCGTATATTTGCTAGAATTATTATGTAGTGACGACATTATACACGTTGAGAAACTATTATGGCGCCATGGTTTTGGTTTTTCAATTTCAACTTCGCTGGCCGATATCAATGAATCACCATGATACAGGTTTAATTGTTTACGTGTGACAATAACGTCGACGACGACGATGATAAGTGCGACTGAGACGAAAGCAATGAAATTCAAACACCGTTTGGCTTGAGATAATAGATCAACGTTTCATTCCGCTGGAAATGCCACTTTTACAACGCTATTAAAACATTTACTCCCTCATTTTCAGAGGTCTGTTCCTGAAACACATCAAATTCCTAGAAAATGTTGTGAACATTCTCAGCGAGGAGACGACAGTGCTCATCTGGGATGACATGCTTAGAGATATAAAACCCTCGCTATGGAGGAATATTGCAGTGTTCGAAAACGTACACCTAGTTTGTTGGGACTACGAGACGGACATACACATAACGCACCAAAACTTATACAATTTGCATGAAAAGTTTCCTCATATCTGGATTGCAACCGCATTCAAAGGAGCCGACGGCAGAACTGCAACCCTACCTGATTCGAAGAACCGCTTCCTCAACCATTTCAACTATTTGAAGTTTATTCTTGGCTACAAATTCGGTGGTGACAGGGAATTATACAAATTTGAAGGAATCATTCTAACAGGATGGTCGAGATATAGCCATATGGACCCACCTTGTGAATTATTGCCTGTTTCAATACCCAGTCTTGTTGTAAACTTATTAGTCATCCAGAAATTCAAATCCGGAACCAGTGATATCAGAGTTTATGGTAAAGAAGACGATGTCATCAATGATATGTTTAAAAAATACATAAACGTCGAGTTGAAGAAAAGCTACAATTGTTTAATAAGCATTGATAATTTTGAGTTTAGCATGTGCAAGTTTTATGCTGAGGAACTATATAATCATGTGCGATTATATTCTTTGATTAACGCCGATTTGCTTTTGACCTTAAATGACGACAAAAACTTTATAGCAGCGTATGGATATTATTCAAGATTAGGGATGATAAATATGAACACTGTGATAAAAAATAGAGAAAAATTACAGTTAAATATGAAGGTAGCAAAGCAAGTTAAAGACTTCATTGTCTCGGAAATGACAAAATATTATCATAAGGACTTTATTATGGAATACGTCAACTACAAGGGCTATCTAACTAAAACACTACTTGTGAAACTTATAAATTCATTAGACATACATCAGGCACAAACACGAACTTGGAAAAGAAGAATGTGCGCTACGAATTTGTCCATACATGAAATTTCGAATAATAAATTATGATTTTTCACTTTCACTGTACAGATGGTAAGTTACATAGAGGCCCATATTATGATAAATACATTATGACAATTCAATAAATTATGATTTTTCACTTGACCTTACATTAATTATTATTACCAAATCTTTGTTTCAATCTTACCTTTAATAATGAACAGATTTCAATTTAAAAATTAAATAACACTTGAAAAAGGCCTCGTGTGGTACTCGAACCGCGAACGTTGAATCATTCGCAGTCATGGTGGCAGCTCTTTCTAGGGACACGAAAATAGTATCGATACTTTGTGGTATCGAGTACTTTTGTTTTCGATACCGATACTTTTGTACTCGATACTTTGTATTCGATACTTTTACTCAATGAGTAGTTTTTGACAGGTATCGTATCGTAATTAATTCGATAATTAATCTTAGAAATTACTCACTTAAAACTTGGCCTTACGGCCCTAGTTCAATTGTGATAAATCTTCTACAACATTACATTAAGTTAATTCAATTCAATTCAATTCAATCATTTATTGCTTTCCATAAGTATACATGAGTTGTTACAATATTAGTTAAGTTCAAAATCTTTCGTTCCGTTTACAGTTCATCAATTATCATTCCTTTCCTTTATTTAATTCATTTCACTAACAATCACTCACTTGTTCGCCGTTCGTTGTTTGTTTTCTGATATATCAATGCGGTTGTGCGGTTGATCATTATTGTGCTTGACTATTATTTTATTTAATAAATCGTAATTTAAAAGTACTCATTATTATTCTGCGTTGTCTATCAAAATTGCAGTCATTAGAAGAATGCCGCCTAGTAAAAGTAAACTTTGGCAGTATTTTGTCAAAGTTAATCAACACGAAGTTAAATGCAAGACATGTTTCAAAATCAAAAAAACTTCAGGAAATAACGTCAAACATGCATAAACATTTAAAGAAACACCTTAAACTTAATCCGTCAAGGTAATTTTTTTGTTGATGTTAGTTACAGCTGACTGGCATTGACGTCCTCCTCCTGACTGACGTATGTTCAATAGGCATAGGCATAGGCCCTAAGAAAAGTACTCGATACTTTGAAGTATCGATACTTTTGTCTCGATACTTTTATGAGTACGATACTTTTCTTTCCATACTACTCATGAGTACAGTATCGATACTTTCTATTCAATACCGTGTCCCTAGCTCTTTCAATCGAGCCACAACGGTACCTACTCGAGTATTCATTCATCACCAGCTCTTTTTATATCCCCACTGCTGGGGCACGAGCCTTTCTTATAGATAAAAACTATCTTTGGATGGATGATCCGATGACCAGCATTTGCAAAATCGGAAGCATATGAGTATTATCTAATGATAAAGTATACCTCTTTTATTCTGCCTTGAAGTCAAAACAGAGCAACAAATATAAGTATTTTTTTAACAGAGTAATTGGAGGGTACTTTCTATCCTGGTCATGAACCGGGAAACGCGATAAAATCTTTGTTATTGACCGAATTAATTGAATTGAAGAGCTCGATGGCGCAGTGGTTAACGCGCCCGATTTGCGAGTGCTGAGGTTAAGCAACTTTCGCAAAGGCCGATCATCGGATAGGTGACCAAAAATGTATCATCTCGAGCTCCTCCGTGCTTTGGAAGGCACGTTAAGCCGTTGATCCCGGCTGCATTAGCAGTCGTTAGTAACCACCAATCCGCACTGGGCCCGCGTGGTGGTTTATGGCCCGTTCTCCCTATCCATCCATAGGGAAGGCTCGTGCCCCAGCAGTGAGGACATAAAATGAGCTGATGATGATGATGATGACCGAATTAAATAGCTTATGTGATCAAGTGGTTAAACCACTGGTCTTATACACAGGTCCCGGGTTCGATTCCCAGCGGGCGATAATAGGAAATGTACTCGGTTTGGTTGGTGGGAGAGCTTGTACTAAGTCCACCGTGCTACCAACGTCTTATCTAAGTTTGTTGTCAACAACAATACTAATAGCATTCTTTATACCAAAGCTAAAACAATGTTAAAAGCATGGCTGTGCATCTGTTGATTCCTCAGCAGTTGAGGATAAGAAGAAGTTCGCTTTTACCTGCGGCCTTATCGTCGCAAGCCCTTTTCCATTGTGAAATTTAAAAAAGAAGTATTTTACTCGCTCGAAATTGCGAGCTGAAGTTAGTGTAACCACAATTTTGTATTTGACTGTCTCTTCTGCGTTGAATGAAAAAATGTTTTTCAAACATCCAAAAATGTTGGGAATCCCCGAGGATAATTGGGGTAGTTAGTTACACAAATTTTTTGCACAACCACCGAACTTCGTGAAACCCTGTCCGATCGCAAAGGTACACAGGTAGGTATATCAATATCAACAACAAAAAAATATATTGTTACAATCACCCCCCACGCCGAGCACCTCAACGGTGACGTCATGTGGCGTGACAGCTACGTAGCAGCGGTGGAAGGGGAAGCCGACGTCGGAGGCACAAGTTGGACAGCGTGCCACTTTTTCGGCGGCACTCGGCGGCGACGAACGTCTCTCCTAAGGTCTGTTTGTTTAGGCATATTGTTAGCTCGGTTAAATCGTTAAATTAAAGATTAGTTTGTTCTAAGCGTTCCTTTTTTTATTAGGATTCCCACTGGTTTTTAAGATCAGAAGTGGGATAGGGCCTCGTGTTTTTCCCGCTCGTTAAAGCTATTGCGTTTTAATTTTGTGAAAAGTTTTTAAATGAACACGTGCTCCCGAGTGATTATTTTCTACAACAGTTAGTGTAACGTTCGTGAATAGTGCGATTAGCTCCGCGTTTCAAACGTTTGGTAATTGAATTTTCTTTCGTAATACGTTAGTAAAAAGTGTGATTTGCTCCGCGTTTTATACGGTTTTGAATTTGAATTTTCTTTTGTAAATTAGTCCAATCCTTTTTTTTTTAAATAAGAAATTTTTCTTAATTTTTGATGTAGATTGGGTCAAAAAGCGTTGTTTTTTTTAAAAACGCATACATTACAGAATGCAATTAAAAAAAAGGATTGCTGTTATAATGTAAACCAAAAAAGTTATGGAGTTTTAGATTTTTTTTTTTACTTTTCGGACGGTTCACTGAACTACATGTTTTCAAACGTGTACATCAGTGAACCGACCAATTAATTGGTTCAAGTAATGATTTATTTTTATTTAATTTTAATATAATATTGTATAATTGTTTCTAACATAGTTTTTAAGTTTCAATTGTTACTAACCCATGGATCCAATGGTCTGAAATAAATGATTTTATTATTATTATTATTAATATTGTCCTTCACTGTGTTGTTGTTGTGAATACTACTGATTACACATTTGAATTGATTTTTTATTCGTTTACATGTGATTTATCGTTTCCTATCGACTATAACAATGGCACCAAGCTTTGTTAAAGCCAACAATTTAAATTTGCCCAGGATTGATATACAAATAAACAAATAAATAAAAGGAGTTATTAAATTATTTGCAATTATTATTTTTACTTACTTTTACTTATTTATTCACTTCACTTTGCAATATTTAGAATCATCTTTTTTAAGACATCAGTGATATTTTATTAATTCTCCTTTCGTGAAGTGTCGTTAAGTTTATAAACATTTCTGAAGCCTTAAGGGAAAATTATTGAGCTGATGGTGGAAGTGTTAGAAGCCGCGATCAGACATCGACAGTTTTGAAATCTTACTATCGCGAAGTTCTGGCAACTGCACAGTGCCGAACTAGAAAGGTAAAAAGGTTTTAATTATATCATTGTTTTATTTTATATTAAATATTAAGCTAGCGACAAAACTAGTGCAGAATGACAAATATTATTATTATCTCCTTTATTTATTTTCTTTCTTAGAACTAGATTTTTACAATATTTTAATATAAAAACAATAGAACATTATAAAAACCTAATCCTAGAGTACCACCAGCAGCGGGGCAGGGCCCAAGCTACCGGTGGTCAGGGCTGCAGAGTGAGGAACCTTCTGACACTACGTGCCGTGTCAAGGAGTACTGCCTTTTGCATCTGACCCTTGACCCAACCTTTCAGCGAGAGCCTCTAGGTGTTGATCGAGGCTCTTCGCTATCAGACCGTTTGCCGAAACGACTATCGGTACAATAATCGTTGAATCCACATCCCACATGGCGGTAACCTCGTGAGCCAAGTCAAGGTACTTACTGAGCTTGTCCTTCTCGGCTTTCACAAGGTTCTCATCATGAGGTATGGTGATATCTACCAGTATTACCCGGCGCTGGGATCGGTCGACCACCACGATATCAGACTTATTGGCGACAATAGTCCTGTCCGTAATGATAGAGCGATCCCAGTAAAGCGTTATTATTATTATTATATTTATGAGACCATGACTGTGAAAGCTTCCAAAATCTTACAAAAATAATAATCATGTTCCTATATCAAGCAAAAGATTCGTTTGAAGTTTTTCGTTTACATTTTTCATTTCAGCTTCTCGATTGTGCTGTTTGAAAACTTCCACAATCGTGAGTGTCTCAGTACCTACCCTTATTTGAGATTCTCCCCGGTGACCAAATGTCAAAATTAGGTCACTAATGTGCTGACGTTTAGATAAGACCAAAGAAAAAAGTTCACTCCGCTCCTCAGAAGAATAACTAGTTAAGGCCAAGGGTAAGGCACACTAGCGCCACCAATTGACAATTTGACGATACCTAACGGACCGGATCTTTTTTTAAACATTGCGTACCGTCCGATAACAGGAAAGCATCCATAGTATTTATTTAATAATTGTGCACTATTTTTTGGTGCGTGGTTTATTCACAAAACGGGCTATCGCATTTATTTACAAACAATGGCCACTTTTGGTATTAGCGAATGAATACAAAAACAAACCTAAAAGTAGTTCACAACAACAACAACAAAGGTCCGCAATGTTTGAAAAAAAAATCCAGTTTAGCAGTTATCAAATTAAATCCATTAGCGGCGCTAGTGTGCCTTACCCTTCGCCTTAATAGCTTTAGTTATTGTTCTGAGCTTCACTCAAACTTCACATGAATTCATCAGCCATGAGGAATTGGTTAAATGCTGTCATTGTTGTTATGACAACTGACTAAGATGAGACAATGGTGTCTAGCCGGAAGACTTCAAAACAAGCTGTACCACCAACTCCAACCAAGCGCAACTACGTATGTGCCTCTCCTATAATCGAATCCGCTCTAACAACCACCCACCAGTCCACCCACAACACGGTTAGTAGGTACCAGCGCGGCGGTAAAAACATCACCAATTAGTCATTACAAGTTATATAAAAAAGTCTGGTGTTCTTATCATTACATCACAGAGGCGGTTTAGGCTAAAGCGTTAGCGTAAACAAGCGTAACTCTCAGATAATAATTATAGCGTTGACTTTACGACATACGATAACATTTATGTGGTTAAGCTTGTCTCCAATACAATGAGTTTATGTCCGTAATCTGACCACAAAATAGGGAGACTGCAGAAGGTAACCTTCCTACAAAACACGCTCGAGCAACACACACATAGACAACCTATCACGGGCACGGAATCTCGGACCATCTCAAACCAGTCTGAGAGCAGCTGTTGCGAGATCCCGTGTCCGTGTGAGATCGGCAATGTGTGCGTAGCTCGAGCTCGTTTGTATTAAGCTTACCTTCTGAGTCTTCTTATTTTATGATCTGACTTTATGCGAGCGGTCCTCTGTTATTTTATTATTTATTTATATCACTATATTTTACTGCCCTTTATTACCCTTAAGTACGCCCCATGAACTTTATAAGCGCTATAAACTTTGCAGACGTACAAATCTGATCCGATGTAACACTTTACACTGTATAGCGGTGATTCAACCGCGTGTTGGTGACAATAGTTTTGTACAATGCCGGACTCGTTTGAGCTACACTGACTAGGATGCCCACGGTTTAGGTTCTACAAAGGACATTATGTTTGTATGATGAACGTTTTTACTTAGTCTTCAAGACTGACTGGGATGTCCACGGCTTAGATTCAGCAAGGTTGTATGATAAAAAGTTTTTAATGTAAGCTTTGGCCTTTTTTAGAATTTGATCGATCACCTACTGCCAAGGTTAGGCCTCTTTATTTGCACGCCATC
Organism: Eudonia mercurella; assembly: GCA_963082485.1. Lineage (NCBI taxonomy): Eukaryota > Metazoa > Arthropoda > Insecta > Lepidoptera > Crambidae > Eudonia > Eudonia mercurella. The sequence goes on from OY720045.1 coordinate 6,985,400, forward strand.
CTTTATTGTCTTTTTGCATCTACTTTAACCCGGGCAGATAGTCTATTTATTTATTTCTATAATTACACAAACATATTGCACTCATTGCCTGTGTAGAGTTACATATTTGAATCAAATTAAATCAATTTATTCGAAAACACAAATGTTGAAAAAATTTTCACGAGCAGGATTTGAACCTGTAGTATTTGTAAAAATATTATGACCGGATGTTAATGACGGTAGTTGTTGACATTGAATGGGCGCCTTTGGCTTTCAAAGTAAAAAGTAAATAGTGTTGAATAATTTCGGCGGGCTGGTTAGAACCACGATAGCTCAATTGGAAGAGCACCTGACCCGAGTAGGGTATTATTGGGCATTCTACTTCACTTTTTCTTAATCGTTCGCTCACTTCGTTCGCTCTCTCGAAAAAGTGAATTAGAACGCCCAATAATCGATATGGATTATTAGCTTTTCCGTTATTTAAGCGTAGCAACCCAACGGTGTATAGAGAAGATTATCCGAATGTTAATATTTTTTTAATTATGCATAAAAAATACATTAAATCAACAAAAACAATATTACACACACTACCATGTATTTGACACACACGTATTGTTTGTCTTTAATTCGTTCGGCCGACAACTGTCAATGCCAATCCAAACTCACATTCTATCTTTTTAATTTTTCATTGCTTAGGATACAATCCGTGCAGCCTTAATAAAATTACGGTCGAATTTTGACCACTGGGCGACCATTAGTATTAAAATAATTACATAAGAAAAGTTATTCTAACTGTCAACAATATGTCTGATGTACTTTGATCAAAAGCCTTCTATCATGATTCCAATTAAACAAGAGAAGCTTATGTGCAGAGAAGGGAATTTCGTAAATCATAATTCTAAACGGCGCGCAGAGTCAATAAAAAGTTTCACACCCAAATTACCGCTTTACACCATCTAGTTTTACAATTTGAATTCTATTACTCTGATAAAGAGCTCAATTTTCCGTTCCGTGTCCGGAGTCCCAACAATACCCTTTGCCCCTAATTCTCTGTCAGATTTCTGTGAAACATGATGACAGAGGCTTCCTATTATCTTATTCAATTTCTTGTAATTAACTGAAAAACTGACAACATAGGAAAGTGTTAATTGTGTAACGAAGCAAATTTCATTATTTCTTTATAGAATACTGCCCCTTTTGTTAAATTAAAGCGTGGATTAAACGACTTATGATGAATAATAGGTCAATAAATTGGGTCATTGTTAGGATTCTTTACCTTGAATAGCCTCATATTGAGCTAATTTGTGACTATTAGTATATAACTTTTGTATGACTTCAGTAAGACTTTGGAACACTGTTATTTATTACAAATTATGCTTTTATAATGTATTTAAAATTAAGCTGGAAGTGAGTCCAGACGCGAAGATAACTGGTGCAGCGTGAAAACAACGACGTTTTTAATTTAACGGGAGAGAGCCACGTGTCGAAGCTACTTATATAAGGTCACTTTTTATCAACTGCAAATATAATTAGATGTTTTGTTTGACAAAACATCTAATTATATCAGAGAAATAAGGCCCTAGTATTAAAAAAAATGTAGGCTAGTTTTTTTTTTACTTTTCCTGTGACAAAAATTTTAATATTTTTAAGAGCGGCATTTCGGTCGGCTCTTTTGAATGAAACTAAGGGCGCGTGTATGCGGTGAAGGCATTGCGGCCTCTCTGTTTCGGCTCCTGTGAATTGAAACTACCGAAAGTGCTTTATTTTTCTTTTTAATCGAAATATCTTTTGGCGTTTTTCTTGAAAACTAACATATAAAATATTTAGGTTTATTCAAAAAAATTGTTCGAGTGTTCGTATGTTGTTGAATTTATCCTCAAAATATTTGCAGTTGATAAAATGTGACCTTATACATATAATAATTATGTAAATCTTCAAATTCTCGTCTCCGCTCGTCTCCGCCCCGCTCAGCTCCGCTTCAATGGAGTGTCACCCTTAAGGGCAAGATTAATTTTGCCACTACTTACAGAGCATACGGTTATTTTGCCGTGCAAAAACATTCATTTGCTCGGTAGCGATAACCGTGAAAGTAAATCCATAGCAGGGTAAATGTCCGGAGATACAGCGACGGACGGTCTCATCAGTTCTCGTGCATTTTTCAAATAAATTGCCGCGGACCACCCGGACCGCGGTGCAGCTTACGTCGTATTTAACATTCGCTTGAAATATATTGATGGCGTCTCTACGTCAGTTATAAAATGCAGCATTTTCTTTCCGGTTCTGTGGATTTACCGATCTGCATTGAACCCGGAATGTTGTGACTGGATTTGCCTTAGTGCTATTGTTTATGTGTGGTAATTACCTAAATATGCGATATAATGCAATTTAAAAATATAAAAAAAGAGACCAGTGCGTAGCTCTGTGTTGTCTACCGGAACAACGTGATCTGTTTGTGTATCACAGTACGTTTTAAAATTTAAGCAGCAGTTATTAAAAAACGTTAAAATCGATTTTTTAACCGACTTCAAAAAAAGGAGGAGATTAGCAATTCGGTTGTTTGTTTTTTTTTTAAATGTTTGTTACCTCAGAACTCCGTCATTTATACACCGATTTGAAAAATTCTTTTTCTATTTGAAAGGATATACTTTTAGATTGGTCCCATTTTTATCAAAATCCAGTTCTGTTAATGGAATCCTTAAGGAATTGAGGGAACTCTTCAAATATTGTAGGCATACCTATAGCGATTTTTGTATTTTCAGCAATAGGTTAAGCATTTGCATTTAGAAAGTATCATTTGATGAAGTGTAACTGATGATAACCAGAACTCCTCAATGATAAGTATTTCACGAGTGGCGATAACATATCTCGATTAAGATAGTTAAGATTACGACGAAGCGAAAGAAGGCAGGCACCAGAACTCAGTTCTGATGATGGAATCCTTGAGGAATTGAGGGAATTCTTCAAATATTGTAGGCATACCTACTTATAGCGATTTTGGTATTTTCATCCACTCCGGCTATGAATCCTTCCGAACTAATATTGTAAATGCGAAAGCTTGTTAGTTTGTTTGTCCGTCTTTCACTGTTGCCTGGAAGATATCGCTCTAAGCGATAAGGCGACGGCCTTTACCAAAGACGTTTGTGCACAACAAATGTAAAACTTTTCGTGTATTTGATGTTTCCGTGTGCAATAAAGAGTGTCACACCAGAACAATGTTTCATTTGTGATGTAGTTTCTCTTTTTCTTCGCTTGTCTCTTTTAAAGTGCGGCGCTGTCTCATACGAGTAGCGCGTTTAGTAGGTCTTCCCCTATTCGCTTTTGATAAATAGATCGAAAAAAACAAATCACTAATAAGCGACAAATAAACAAAATTTTAACAAAAAATAAAACCGACTCCAAAAAATTAAACTGAAAAAATTGCACTAAAAAGTAAAAAATAATTGCGTAGTTTAGTTTGTTCAATTTACTTGCAATTGATCTATATTATACTCAATCTTATATTCTTTCTTAGGAAAATATATAGCTACAATTATTGTTATTTTTGGAGTCGGTGCCAGGCAAGGTAACTTTAACATTAACCCTTAACCACCTACCCCCTGTTTTTGTTACTTTACCACCTACCTCCCGTCTCTCAGACGCCAGTAAGATATCGCTGTTGTTTGTAAGATTTATGTAGAATACAGGACTTTTTAAATAAAAAATAGTTTATTTACATATTTAAGTCTTTATTCTAAGAAAAAAACGTACACATATTAATTACCTTTCCTAATGATGACAATAATTTCTTAATAACCCTATTTTTTAGCTTAGAAACTACAATCTAATGAAAAAGAGATCAATAAAAAAAACTTAATCAAATAGGAACTTCTTTATAATAATTTTAAAACATTAAAATAATCAACAAATAAAATAAAATATTTATCTTCTTTAAAAAAAACAAATTTTAACAAAATTGCAGGCCTCGAACTTACAGTTTTTCACGGCAGTGTATGCAAAGCTTTGATGAGCATTCTAGACAAATTGGTTTCTTGCAATCAAAACACATGTTCGGCGTTTTTTCTTTGGATCACAGGTGGAACATGTTTTACGAACTAGCAGCTTCTCTTCATCTTGACTACCACCAGGATATGATGTTGAAGTAGGTTCCTCGTTGTGATGAAGGATACGTCGTAGAGAGGTTTTGATATCGCGCTGTACATTCACATTATTTTCACGGCGTTGCATTTGTGGTCTTGAAAGTTGTTCAGCTAATTTTTTTATGAATTTGAACCTACTTACTGGAGTTTGTTGGGCAGACAAGCTCACAACGTAACTGTTCGATACCGAAATGTCTAACAATCTGTAAAATACTGCCAATGGCCACCTTCGTGTACGGCGACCAGTGGAGTAATTAGAACATCTTTGATCGAGTAAATCTACTCCGATTTTTGTTTTATTGTAGTGAAGAATTATTTCTGGCTTTTTTGTGGTTTCATCTACGGTTGGTGAGTGATGCATGCTTGACATAGTTATCACTGCTTTATTTAGCTTTGGCACAAAGGATGAGATGGTGATATCCTTTGTGAATCCAAAAATAGTTGAATCCACGTTCCTATTACGAGAGGGTAGAAATTCTGGTGGTATTTCCTTTTGATTTTTTCTTATTGTACCTACAATAGTCAGATTTTTCTGCTTCATCAAGTTTATGAGCTCTAAAGAAGTGTACCAGTTGTCTGTCGTTATATTTCTATTCGAACCTTCGATTGGAGAAATTAGACGCATGACAGCTTGAGTAGGTTTCTTTAGTCGTTGGTATTCATTAGGCAAATTTTGTCCATCAGAATCTTTGCCTACATAAATATAGGCATTTAGCAAATAACCTGATCTCGCATCTGTAAGACACTGTATCTTTATACCGTACTTAGCCGGTTTTTTTGGCATATACATCTTGAATTTGCACCTGCCTTTAAATGCTAATAGCATTTCATCAATACACGCACAGGTTCCTATTGTATATACAGCTTGACATCGTCTGATGAAAGAATCAAAGAGTTCAGAAATAGGTGCTGCCGGGTTGTTTTCACGGCGTATTGGTCTACTCTCTGCATCATCAAAACGAAGAGCCTTCAGTAAGACTTCGAATCGATTCTTACTTATGATACAACGGTATATCTCTCTTCCAGTACCGTCACTGCTGTACCATGACGTGTAATGTTCACGATTTTCTTTGAAAATTGCGGTGAAAAACAAAAGTCCTATAAATGCTTTTAGTTCGATCAAATCTAAGTCTTGAACACATGTTTGTTTTTGGTAGTTAGGCCTAAATTGTTGTATCTTTACATTCGTGTTTCGTACAATTTTTTCGAGCATTTCATCTGTAAAGAATAACTGCCAAATATCTAGTGGGGAAGATGTAGCATTCACTTCGCTGCTGTATGGTGGCTTTATACCTTCTTTTTCCAAAACAATATTATGTTGTAACGTTCTGGATCGTGCAGACGGAGGGGTAGAAGACCATCTAAAACGGTTCTTTCCAAAATAATTTTTTTTTCTAGGTCGCGATTCTAGTTGTGATAGGGGCTCGTCGTCTTCGGATGAAAAATGTTCATGTTCTGCGGGAATCGATGACGAAATTTGCGCTGGTTGGTGTCCACTTGATGCAGATACCGATGGTACTTCCTCGGCTTCAATTTCAGATTCTGATTCGTGACTGTCGACTAATACATGATCTTCACCAACGTTACTCTCCATATCACTACATTCATCGTTTGGTAAGTCTTCGTTTTCTGACACATCTTGTTCTAACAACCTCTCAATTACTGCATTACTTAATGCCATTTTTCACTAAAACAACAAAAAAATAACTATCAGAAAAATTACGTAACCACCTACCTCCCGTCTCTGAGACACTCGATAATAGAATTTTACTCACCATAGACAAACGCGCGCACCTGTGATCTCTCCAATCGCTCACGCGGTACTGAGGGGAGCGGGGGAAAGGTACACAGGCGCACGGGCAAAAGCGACGCGTTCGAGTTGAATTATTTACAATAACAGTTTTGCTTACGTCTAGGAGACGGGAGGTAGGTGTAGTATTACGAGAGGACTGTGTTTCTGTGCTCAGGGCGCCGAGAAAATATTTCGTTAAAATAAGATATTATTATCATAATATTGTTATTATTTCTTTTCATTGGTGATGAGTAGTCTCACCTTGAAATATCGACCCTTACGCATTAACTTTAGAGCTCACTATACAATGTATCAGAAGCGCTGAAGCAATGACGGCGACGCGGGTACCGGGTATAGTATATGCAAAACAGAACGATGCTTTTGACCACTCGTATTGGTGGCAGTATGTATAGTAATTTTTTTTCACAGTACATACATAATTAAGTTGAATTAGCTATTCTGGAAGTATTGTATCATACTTCGTATATTACCGTACAAACTTGTGATTTACAATTATTTTGTATTTCAGAACTGCTGCAGCTCGTAAATGTCGTAATATCTCACAAGCCGATGAATGCTATCCGGTCAAACTCGTACGCAAAAATCTCTCATCAACTCTGTTAGTTCGTTACAGTTGTTTAATTTAAAGCTATTCGTATATTTATTTTTATAAAAACCATAGAATGTAAACATAATATTGATTTTTTTATATGTTAAGACATGAAAAGTCTGTCGTTGCTGACTGTACAATCCAGCTCGAAGATCTCGTAGATCTCGAAGAGCTCGCAGATGAAATGCCTCGCGATACCTGAAAAATGAATGTAAAAGCTTATTTCTATAAAAATGAACTTGAATTTGGTCCAGAATTATCTTTTCAAATATTTTACTAAATGTGGGTAGCACAGAAATTGGTCTAAAGTTAGTGGGGTCAGATGTGCTACCTGATTTGTATAATGGAATTACTTTACTGTGCTTCATTAGGTCAGGAAAAACACCACAGTCAATACATTCGTTAAATATACAAGCTAAAACTGAAGCTATTGTCTCAATAACGGATTTAGTGACGTCAACGGAATTACCCCACAAATTAGCAGTCTTTTTTTTTATTAAGAGTGTTAAAAGTTTTAATTATATCTCTAAAATCAATTTTTTGAAAACTAAAATGGTTTTCACTAGGTTTGACATTTTCCTTTAGAACCGCTTCAGCTACAGTGGGGGACGAGTCCAAAGTCTTTGTAGTTGAAACTGGAATATCAGTAAAAAACTTCTCAAATGCCGCAGCAACATCAGCATCAGAAGTTAAGATTTGATTTTCGAAGCTCAATTTGTACTCATTGTTACGACTTTTGACATTTCCAGTTTCACTATTTATAATATTCCATGTCATTTTTATTTTGTTATTACACTTAGCTTAATCTTTGAACTCAGGAATTTTGCCTTTGCTAATCGACATACTGTTTTAAATAACTTAGAATATTTTTTGACATACAATTTGAAATCTTCACTGGTGTTATAGTTGCGTTCATCATATAGCTCATAAAGTCGCTTTCTACTTTTGTGGATACCAATTGTAACCCATTCACTAAAAGTAACAGTACCACTAACCGAGACCATCTTTGGAATAAAAGTTTTATTAAATTCTAAACAATATTTATAAAAGAAATCATTATAAAATTTATGTGGGTTATCATTATATTCTACATAACATATATTATCATAGAGATTGTTTTGAAGCGTTCCAGACGACCTGCAGTTTTTGGTACAACAGTGATAATCTGTTTCTTCACTTGCTGACACTGATGTGGAAGGCTGACCATTTGGCCACAATGATCAGAGTCTAGTTTATTAATAATGAGTTTAGACAGAGGTACTAGATCAGTGTATATATTATCGATACAAGTGGCCGAAGTGGCAGTTATTCTAGTCGGCTCCAAAAATAAATTATTCAAATTATATGATTGAAATAATTTTTTAATTTTGATAGAACCTGTAGACTTTTCTAACAAATTAATATTAAAATAACCGCAAACAACTATCTTTTTACCTACATTGCGGATTTTATATAATGCTTCATCCATTACTTTTTCAAAATAATCATACAATGCTGACGGAGGCCTGTATACACTTAATACAACAAGTCGCTCCAGCTCCACACAAGCTATTTCTATTGTTTGCTCAACCGAGAGGCTCGTTATGTCTTTTCTTTCCTTTAATTTTAACTTCTTATCGACTATAATTAAGGAGCCACCATGAATTGAATTTACTCGACTGAACGAACTACCTACCAAATGATTATTAAAATTGAACATGAACTGATGATCTTTAAGCCAGTGTTCAGTAATACACAGAATATCAACTTTATTATCGTTCATGAACAATGCAATCTCTGGATCTTTGCCCATCATTCCTTGAATGTTCTGGTGAACCATACTGATTGACTGAACATTTTTAATAATTGTAGGTTGAGACGGGCTTTTCTTAGAATTAATTACACATTTATTTAAAATATTACCAAACATTTTGCAAGAGAATTCCTCTTTTGTCTTATGATTTAATTTAAAATCGTCATTAAAGAAAAGCTTTGTAAAAAAGCTTATTATAAAGTGTCTGATTACATTCAAGACAAAACAGCATGGGTTAAAAATGCTTCAATCACCCCAACAGGTATTTCTAATTTAAAATATTGTTAAGTAATTTTAAACTTGTATAACTTGATAACGGCATATAATTTTGTAAATGTCGTTACTTATATTAAAACTGTGGAGTTTCTTGCGCCCATTCTTCTCCACAACTAAAAAATAGACGTCCTGAATGGGTAGTAGGTAAAAAAAATGTTTGGACGATTCAAAAGTACTTTTCTAAAGTTTATTTGAATACAAAATATTTGACACTTTGACTTTGACTTTGATTACAGAAAGTCTGTTTATCTTAAGTGTAAACAATATTTTAGTTTTTTTTACCATTAAAAAAACAATAAAATTTTTCATTAAATTTCAATAGTAAGTTCTATAAAGATTGTTACATTTTAAGACAAGTTAGAATGAACAGACCTTAAATACATAATTTAATGCAAAAATGTTTTAACTTACCTTCTTTCTGTCTGTTCTTTGCAGTACAGGTACAAGCCAGGGAACGAATTCTGAAAAAAAAATGTAAACCTATGAATCTATGTAAATAAAGCGATATTTTTGTAATAAAATTAGACTTCTTTTTTTTACATTGTCGACACTCTTTGAAGAAGAGATATAACAGTAACAGCACTTACACACGAGCAGCACTTTGGTATCAATAGAGGTAACTGTAGCGTCGGATGGTAGGCCTTTGACCTTTAACGTGTCGACAGCAACCGCTGACTGTTGCAGTTACTTCTGTCGATAGCAAAGTGCGACTGAAAGGGTATAATCTACATGATACAAAAAATAATCTACATAATACAAAAATGCTTAAAGATTTCATGGCACCTACGCCTTTATAAAATAAAACAATATTAAATATTTAAAGTAGCAATATATAATAAAAATATATGATATCATTACTTACCTTTGCGTATTATTTACCACCAGCAAAGAGTATTTTAGTGTTTCGAAGTACAGCTAGGTGATCCGACTCGCACTTAGCCGGTTTTTATCTGATTATTTTAGGTATACTGTGCGCGATCGCACTAAACACGAGTACACACGAGGGAGCGACCTGCCAATCTGTTGCGTTGGCCGCCACGCCGTACGCACGGACGAAAGCGGGGCGTGAAAGGGGCGCGGGTGGAATCTGTTTTTTTTCTAGGTTTATACGCCCTCTTAAGTAAACTTTTCTAAAAATACCAGAAGATCTGAAGTTGTAGCTTTTGTAGCAATAAAATATTTTTATCTTTTATCCTTTATCTTAACATATCTACTTATTTTTCGGTCTGCCATTGCTGAAGTTAAGCAACAAAAGTGACCATAAATGTATCATCTCGAGCTCCCCCGTGCTTCGGAAGGCACGTAAAGCCGTTGGTGAGGCACCACCAATCCGCACTGGGCCCGCGTGGTATTTGGTACGTTCTCCCTATCTATCCATAGGGAAGGCTCGTGCCCCAGCAGTGGGGACATAAAATGAGTTGGTAATGATCTTTTTATTTTTGGATATAACTTCTGCGTCCATTCTGTATAATGTACGCAAATGTTCTATATTTGTAAATGCCCCGTGATTTCACCCGCGTTAAAAAATATTTTACCGTTTTTGCAACATTTTCTTTTGCTGCTCCACTTCTATTAGTCATAGCATGATGTAATATAGCCAATAGCCTTCCTCAATAAATGGACTATTCAATACAAAAATCATTTTTCAATTCGAAGCAGTAGTTCCTGAGATTAGCGCATTCAACCAAACAAACAAACAAACAAACTCTTCAGCTTTATAATATTAAATAAATATTTGTAAATACCCCAAGAGTTTATACAAAGTATTTGGGCATTTCTTGATTTGTTAAGATAAACTAATGTAATAAATGTCTCAATGTCTAAGAATGTTCGTGAATATTCTTCCTTAAAATAAATGTTATCAATTATGTCTACGCTTCGTAAAGGTATTTTTATAACTATAAAGCAGCAAACAAAGTGTCTGCGTAATGATGTACGTTGTCTCCGTAATGAAACACAACTCCAGCTTAATGTTTCAACAAAATACTACACATAGGCACAAAATAAGGAGACACAGAACGTAAGCTTAATACATATCGCGCTCGAGCAACGCACACACAGATGTCACGGACACGTGTTGACAGATTGGATGTTTTTGCCCATTCTGGGGAAAAAATTGGCATTTGGAGAAAATTTGGGGAAATGATAATTTAGGGGAAATTTTTGGGGAAGAAATTTTAACATTGTCTATAGGTCTGACAATTTGATTTCAGAGCGGCGTAAAACAGAAAAAAAGATCGGTTGACCACAAAGTAAAATAAACTCTGAAGTAATAAATAATATTCTTGATTGAACTGAGTGAGCTTAACTGAAGAAATATTACTGGAATTTACGTACTAAAGAAGAATATTAAACTGAAGAAATATTAACGGATTTTACATACTGAAGAAGCTTACAAATAATAATAATAATTTAATTCAGAAAACGTTTACTCTGTTGGAGACGAAAATATAATTAAATTTGTTTGATCCGGTTTGACTGAAAAGTTTTGTATATAAATAATATAAATATATATTTAGAACAAATTAACGCTGTTTTTATTTGTAAATTACGTCAAATCAGGTTTGGGGAATTTTTCTACAAAAGGTATCATTTTGGGGAAAATCATTTTAATTCTGGGGAAATTCGAGAAATCTCATTTGGCAACCGACACGGTAAGTCTCGGTATCTGAAAAGCTCAAAACAGTCCGAGCGCAGCTGTTGAATTCGTGAGAAGTTGTAGAAACCTGGAAAAAAAAACGACGGGTTGCACTCTGGGAGTGGCGGCAGAAGTGAAAACTTGAATATTAACGTTGTGCATTTTTGATATTTTGGAATGGTTAGGGAATAATTTTGCACGAATTGCTTTAATTATCAGTATAAAAGTACTCTCATTTATGTGGTAGAATACAATATTTATTTATTGGGCTATCGTACACAAACATGACAATTTATATTACATTAAAAAGTTATATTAAGTTATATTAAAAATTTATATTACGCCGCGCCAGCTGTCTACTCTCCATCCGTCTTACGAATTTTCGATCAGGTCACGTGTCCTGACGCGAGTTTAACATTTTTTACCCATTCCTCTACTCTCCATCCGTCTTACGAATTTTCGATCAGGTCACGTGTCCTGACGGTCACGTGTCCTGACGCGAGTTTAACATTTTTTACCCATTCCAAAAAAAGTGCACAACGCCGCTAAAGAAGTTTTCACTTCAAAAATAAGCAATAAAATTTGAGCAGCCTACATGTTTGGTGATAACTATTTTTTTTCACAAGAAATAGGTAGCTGAGAAATTTATATTTTTTATATAAAAAGGGCGGGCGCGGGCGGCCTGAGAGCGCGGGCGCGAGCGGATGAGACGGCGGGGGTACAAGCGTGCCACGTGTCAAAGATAACTCATCCAGCACTGCGCTTGCGCTTGTCAATCGAATAACAAAATAGGGTTGTACAAAATGTTAACATTACACTTAAGTAAATAAAAATATGATTTTTTTTACCACATTTAATGGTGATATTTAAGCAGTGAAGTCTTTACAGGGTATATGTACACACCCTTATATTATTGCTCATTTTTTTACAGATTGTATGTGCGTTGCTCAAGCGCGTTTTATGATGCTTATCTTCTGCAGTATCCTTATTCTGTGATGTAGGTAAGGTACCTATTATAGAACATACTGCGTACCAAATTCGCACTCATCTCAGTTGGTTTATTATCACGTAGCCCACATACGTGATGCACGTTAAAATACCGGAGCGGAGTCTGCGGGATTTTTGGGGAGATATGACGACGACGTGTTCGGGATTAAAATTGTCAGGGGTAAACATGGGGAGACACGGGGGCTTGTTGTGACTGCTTCGGCATTTTCTTGATTTAGTACTTAGGATCGTCTACTGCTTTAGAAGGTACATTTTTTACATTCATTTATGTTAGGTTATTATGTTCTTATGGTCTTAAGTACATATTTAACTAATAAAAATAGTATTTGGAAATATGAAGCGTAGATAAATACACCTAACAACTTCGTATCAAATTCGTACCCATCTCGGTTTAAAATCACGTAGCCATATAGGTACATGATGCAAGTTAAAATCCCGGAAACAATTCTAAGGAATTTTTGGGGAGTATGTCGACAATGAGTAAACATGGGGAATATTTTTCTTAACTTAAAATCTTGGGAAAGTCTATCTACAATTATGTATTTAACTATGATATTAACAGATTATTTTCCGTAGGTACCTAAAACATACTTGTGATAACTGCGTACGGAATTCGCGCTAATCTCGTCACGTAGTACGGCTAGATTCTCGTTTAAATCTTGGAACAGGGTTGGGTGTGGCGGAAAACGACAAGTCCGATACCTACTACTGCTCCTCGCGGTACCGCCAGGATTACTTCCCCGTGTGTTTTCAAAATATGACGACAGACGCTCAGTTGTTTCTTTAAGACTGCAGAAACACCTTTTATCTCCCACATATCGCACGTAACGAGAACGTTTTTATTATTTTGATTACGTACACGACGAGGAGCTCGATGGCGCAGTGGTTAACGCGCTCGGTCTGCGAGTGCTGAGGTTAAGCAACTTTCGCAAAGGCCGGTCATCGGATGGGTGACCAAAAATTTATCATCTCGAGCTCCTCTGTGCTTCGGAAAGCACGTTAGGCCGTTGGTCCCGGCTGCATTAGCAGTCAAGTTAACAACCACAAATCCGCACTGGGCCCGCATGGTGGTTCATGGCCCATTCTCCCTATCCATCCATGGGGAAGGCTCGTGCCCCAGCAGTGGGGACATAAATGAGCTGATGATGATGATGATGATGACACGACGAAGCGGTTTGTTTTCATCTTAGTTTTTTATAAATTACTGGGAATTAGGGTAATGACACTATTTACACTGGTGACTACTATTCTAGACTTAAAAACAAGTAAATTTTCAAATTCCGCGCTGCACCCCCTTAATAATAGCCTACTTTACGTAATTATGTTTTGTTTATATATTATGACTAACACCAATATTTTTAAGTGTCTAACTAACTCGACTACTTTAAACTACGCAATAAAAGGAAAATATTTTACTGTGGGTTTTCTTCTCGACACTTTTTCTCTCCTCCTCCACGGCCCGGTCTACCCGAGCCGAGCCTTTAGAGGCGCCCTCGGGTGGTTCCGCTCCCCGATCCGATCCGAACCCTTCGAAGAATCTAGTAGGGCACTAGTGCGCGATGCCGTTCCCTCTAGAAAACCTCCGAAGGAGAATCGTTTCACACGGCTTGAGGGACCCTTTACGTTCCTCGCCGCCCCCAAAAAAGCCCGTGAAGCTGAAAATACCGTCTGAGGCAATCAGCAATCTCTCTCCAGAAAAAATAAAAATCTCGACACTTCGCACCATCTCTGATATCAAGACTCGTACATCAACGTCATCTGATTTTATGGTGAACTGTCGCAGCGTTGCCAATAAAGCGCTGCACCGAAGACAGTTAATTACTACTTGCTAATAGTGTTAGTTTTTCCTTTATTCTATCGAAAACCTAGCATTCGTTCGGGAATTTACGATAGACCGGATTCGCCAAACCGCAGGCGGATATTTTTTTAAAATAAAATAATGTTTTTATTTTTATTTTAATCACGGAAGCTGCGTTTAAGCATATTAACGTTTCTTGCGGTTTCTCAATGTAACAGCGTGCGTAGTGTATATATTTCGTGTAATGAAACTTCAAAATAATTTGCTTAAAACGAAAATCGGGTAAAGCCTGTTTTGAATATTATCGATGAATAGCCCGGGTCTTAGTAAGCCGCTTTTAGTAAGCGTGGTGATAATGCCTATTACCCATCAATTGTAGTGATGACTTGAGTGTGGCATGCTCTCTTTATTGTCTCTGCGGTGCGGTGGTGGCATGTGCGTCGGTTCGTTACATTCCCTAAGATATGGTTTAGTGGAGCGATGGCTGATTCACATGTTATACTGGTGAACGGGTGCCGCCTATGGAGGCTGGTTTGCTCTTGCTTACTATTATTTTTATTATTATCATTAGTAATGTAATTTTTAACTGGAGAACTTAAGATATTATTATTTTTTCTCTTTTGTTTTTTTTTAACATGTTGTGATTGTCTTTTATATTTTGTGTTTTTATTTATGATGGAAAGTGTCCTTTTATGATATTTTTTACGTTGCATTTTACAATATTTTTGACGTTGTAAGGGAGAAAAAAGTTTGACACTCGCTGAGTTTCTTGCCGGTTCTTCTCAGTAACCGATGGCATAATGAAATTCATAAAAGCTATTTGTACCCTAAACTGAATAAATTATTTTGAATTTTGATTTTTTTTGAATTGGCTTTTTTTAAAAATGGAGGCCTTTGCCCAGCAATTAAGAATACAGTTTATTACTTATACTATACAGGATGTTTGGTGATAGGTGTATAATCCCGTAACACACACATGCAATCAAGTATAAAAGACCCCGTCAAAACATGAAAAATTAATTTACCTATAAACACTCAAATTTATTTTATTACATGTTTGACTACTAAGAACAATGTATCAGCTGTACAAAGAGTTGTTTTACGGGATTCTATGCACAGTACTTGGTGCACTATCTGCCTTGTTTGGGATAATACAGTTATTATCATCATCATCAAAACTCTCGACCAAAAGACGTCCACTGCTGGACAAAGACCTCCCCCAAAGTTCTCCACAACGACCGATTTTGTGCTGCTCGCATCCAGCGGCTTTCCGCGACATTTACCAGATCGTCGGTCCACCTTGTTGGAGGCCTGCCCGGTTCCCGCACTACGTTTTCCGGTACGCGATCGTTACTCGAGAACTGTTCCGACCCAGCGGCCACTAGCGAGCGATGTGCCCTGCTCACTGCCACTTGAGCCTCAACTCTTCGGGCTATGTCGGTAACCTTTGTTCTTTTGCGAGTCCCTATCTACTGACCCTGATAGATAGGGTATGGCAGCTGGAACTACGGGTCCGGCTGTCTTTTCAAGGGTACCACGGGAGGTCGGATCAAAAGCCCCCTTCTGGTTATGACACGGGTTGGACTCGTGGTGGCTATGTGGTTAGCTGTAGATGTGGGAATGTTCATTTGTCTGGTTGAGTTCAGTTTGTCTGGTTTGTCATCTCGTGCGCAAGTGGGGCCCGAAGCGAAAAGATTTGCGGGTCACGTGAGTAGTCCATAGTTGGTTGTTCTGGTCGGTGTTTTCATTGAGTAGGCTTCCAACATCTTCGGCACTAGTCAGATAACTAGTAGAGGCGCCCGCTAGATGCAATGTCTCCGGCTAAGCCAGCCGTGTAAGATTGTGAAACTGACGAGATACCTGGATGGGTACTGAGAAGTGAGTCATCTTACAACTCCGCCACTAAAGAGGACATTTGGTAGAACTTTAGAGTTGGAAACTGAGCTGTATTCTTAGTGCAACGAGAAGTGAGCGAGCTTACAGCTCCGGTACGGTAACCTATCTGGATATTAGGTTGTGGACTATACGTGTCCACGGGGCAACTCGCTCAAGACTCTAGTCTTAAGAGTTCCAAATGAAGAATACGCTTCGGCGCGTCCTGATCTGGCTTTAATACCTGACGCAGATGATCCCTTGTGCTTGCGCAAGGTTGTCTGACACCTACTTTATGACCTGAAGGCTGGTGGGGGGTGTCAGTATAAACTTTAAAGTCGTGTGTAGCGGGGTTGTTCTTCACCGAATCTCCTTTTTTCTGATTCGATCACGCAGAGAAACCCCGATCATAGCCCTACCCATTGCTCTTTTAGTTACCTTGAGCCTTCTTATGAGGTCCATAGTTAGCGACCGCGTTACCAAACATACTGTAGATCAATTTGAAGCTTGTTACGTCACACACAGTATATCGCAGTCTCATCGCAGTTTATTTCTGCGCTTGGGCACAAAATAAGGAGACCCAGAAGGCAAGCTTAATACACACCACACAGCTGTTGCGAGATTCCGTCATAGTAGAATAAAACAAGTACGGTGACTCCGCCCCCGAGCGAGCGATAATTGCCTAAACATGTAGGGCTGTCGCTTTTAATTTATTCAATAGTCAAAACATTCATTTATTCACATTTACACATTACATTCACATTTATTCACAGTCAAAACAAAAAACAAACAAGACATCTATAAACACTGCAATATCTTTTGTTTTTTTTGTAGTCATCGTTGACCTTGGCTTAGATTTAACAAATTATAACCTACGAGTGGCAGCGGCGCAGCGACGAAACACGCACGCGGCATTACGTACGGCTCAACCGCGGCTGGCGTATCATAAGCATAAATTAACTCATCAGTGTGTGCGTGCGACGATGCGTACGGACGGGCTGCCACGGCCGCGTTCACATACAAGCCGCGCTCAGTGCGTATGTATAAAGATATCATACTACTATGATTCCGTGTCCGTGAAGGGAGTGGTTGCTCGAGCACGTTCGTATGAAGCTTATCTTCTGCAGTCTGTTTATTTTGTGGCTTGGGTAGGCGTTGAGGTTTAATTATAATAACTTTCCAGTTTTGTCTCTTTCCGAATCTGGGTCAGTGTACTATCTTCCCCCGTGTTTCGAGATGCATTCATATGTCGCCGTTTATTGTGAGATTTGTGAGCCCGCGAGATGAGTGAGATGGTGGGAATATTAAAAATAGGAACTCTATTTTTGTTGCATGTTGTAGTTTGGGCAGAAATATTAAATGTCGTCAAGTAGAATGGTATTATATTAAACGGGAATTGAGAATTGTGTACACTCCTCGTAGACACTGTTGCATGTTCGTTGAGATTGTACGCTTTCTATTTAACGGTCGTGTTTCATAAATCGACCAAAGTATGTAAATTATAGCACTTTTTAAATAAAAAAAAATGTATGCTTACAAAGGGCACATTTTATACATAACCTCGGTGGCTTAGTGGCAACCCGAAGATCCTAGGTTCAACTCCCAGGTCGGGCAAAGTGTGTTTCCGATTTTTCGATGCATAGCCCGGGTTTGTGATTACCAACCCATCATTGTAGCGATGACTTGATCAAACTTAGAATCCATCATAAATAGGTAGTTAGTACTTTATTCATAAAAACAATCATCATCATCATTATCATCAGCTCATTTTATGTCCCCACTGCTGGGGCATGAGCTTTCCCTATGGATGGATAGGGAGAACGGGCCATAAACCACCACGCGGGCCCAGTGCGAATTGGTGGTTGTTAACGACTGCTAATGCAGCCGGGACCAACGGTTTAACGTGCCTTCCGAAGCACGGAGGAGCTCGAGATGATAAATTTTTGGTCACCCATCCGATGACCGGCCTTTGCGAAAGTTGCTTAACCTCAGCACTCGCAGACCGGGCGCGTTAACCACTGCGCCATCGAGCTCCACCTCAAAAACAATAAAAATAATAATTACAAATTCATAAGTAAAAAACTTCAACTAACTCGCCTGTCCGAGGCAAGGTGCCCAAAATGCTGGCGGCATTGCCCCTTTGAATGGCCAAGCTAATGCGCTGTGCGAAAAAATGACCTGATCTCCGGTCACCCATTGCCTCGTACAGGCGAGCAGTTAAGTCCTCATAAAATATGTAAATTAATCTTCTCACACCTACTCACCCTCTCACATACATCCACTCACTCACATCTTACTCACCAAGAGGACTCACAAAAAAATTATTTGTTACATACCTACTTTGATACCTGTAGGTATTCTAATAATTGTAATATTGTGGCTTATAAGTAGTGTGTAATACTTACTCCGAGGATAGAGGCGCTGTACGCTGAAATACGGGACTAACATCCCAGTTCGGCAGCAGATGCTACAATTTATATACAAATCTACATAGCATTAGTTATAGGCTTTAAGTTGGTGTTTCCATTGTGTAAATGTTTTTGGTGAAATAACAAAAATTTTTATTATTATTCTCTTTATTAAACATATATCTTAAGAATTTTTTTTTACAATATTTTATATAAAATCATATCTACAATATAAAATATTATAAAAAAACTTATCCTAGGTTGCTACCGGCAGCGGGGATAGACCCAAGCTATCGGTGATTAGGGCTGCAGAGTGAGGAACCTCCTGACAATACGTGCCGTGTGTATTATTATTATTATTATTAATGATGGAGGCCTTCGCCCAGCAGTGGGACAGTATATAGGCTACTTACTTACACAAAACACATATACTAAACGAATAGCAAATAAAGAAACTCTAATAGGAATTAAAAGGTAAAAAAAATAACCAATATCCCGTTCGTTGCAGGCACAAATGAGAAGCTCGAGCACAGCCGATACAACAGAACCTTAACGGAAGTGCGCAGGGACGCCGCTACAAAGCTCCTTGTCATTTCCACAGAGTTCAGTTCCAACGTACGTATTCGATTTATGCTTACGATTGTTCTACTGTTAAATGATTTGAGAAGCAGTGTTCTATGATTTTTTATTGCGTTTGATTTTGAAAATATTTGAAAACATCACGTTCTTTTGATCCCAAGTAAGTAGCTAAAGCACTCGTATTATAGAAATCAGAATCAACGACGGTACCACAAAGACCGACACAATATCGAAAAGTTTTCGACATAGACCCGACCGGGAACGAACCCGGGACCTCAGAGTTAATGCCAAATACTGTTTACATTTGAGATTTTGCTAAAAATATGATTCTTAATAAAGAGTTCAACTCCAATGTTCGTATTCGATGTATGCTTATGATTGTTCTACTGGTAATTGTTTTGAGTAGGAGCGTTCTATGATTATTAATTGCATTTGTTTTTGTAGCAAATACTGTTTTCATTCGAGATGTCGAAAGAGGAAAGCTTTGTATTTTTGTATGTTTGCAACGAATGAACCCAAAACCAAAAAAATTCTTTCACCATTAGAATGCTACATTAGCGTTGAGTAACATAGGCTATATTAAAAAAAAAATGTCCACCCATGCGAAGCAGGGAGGGCCGCTAGTAATAATATTATAAAGAGGAAACCTTTGTATTTTTGTATATATGTATGTTTGCAACGAATAAATTCAAAAACTACTGGACCTATATTTAAAAAAAATACTAATAACGTCAATTAAAATTTCATTACAAAATGATTTGTTTGTTTTGTTACCATGGAAACCATTGATATATTTAACTCAATGACACTGTTAAAGCGGTACGAAGTCTGCCGGGTCAGTTAGTTGGTTATAAATCTTAAAGCTATCAATCTAATCTTAAGGCTGGCTAAAACCTTTGAGTTTGACTTTACCTAAACCCATAAAAGTGTTTTATTTCAATATTCTTATTGGTTTGATTCCAGGATGGCTTCATCGACTTGATGAGTCGGATAGAGACCAGTTTGGAGCAGTACGAAGCTAACTACACAGATTATATTAATAATGTGAAGAACAAGAAGACGTGGACCTTCTGGAACGCCATGTTCTACGCCGGGACTATTTACACAACCATAGGTAAGCAAATTTTTATTTAGAGGGTTTACGCTGAAAAGTGTTCCATGGATACGAAATTTAAAAGTTTAATATCTAATAAAATGTTTAAATAATTTTTAACGCAAATTTTGTTGCGAACAAATTACAAAAACACAAATGTTGAAAAAATTTCCACGACTAGGATTTGAACCTGCACCCTTCTGACATTCCGGGTCAGGTGCTCTTCCAATTGAGCTATCGTGGTTTTAACCAGCCCGCCGAAATTATTCAACACTTTTTACTTTGAAAGCCAAAGCCGGAATGTCAGAAGGGTGCAGGTTCAAATCCTGCTCGTGGAAATTTTTCAACATTTGTGTTTTTGTAGTTTAATATCTTTCAAATTAATTTATCATCATCTTCATCATAATCATCATCATCATCAGCCTCTATTAGTCCACTGCTCGACATTGGCCTTCCTATGTTAACATCTAAGATTTTTCTAAAAGCTTATTCAATAAAATTCATATGATTTGTTATAGTAACCAATTTTTTATAGAAAGTTCAAATTAAATTAGCATAATAAAATGAAAGATATTAAACTTGGAACTTTGTATAAGACACCCATGGGACATCGATAAGCGTTAAATCCATAGACATTATAGCAACTAGGTATATTCCAAAAAAAAACATGAATAGATTTAGACAGCTTAGTTTCTTATAGAAACGTATATTTTTGTGGTTATGGAGCTGGTACGACGTATACTCTTCAAATTAATGTTAAACTTAGGCTTTGTTTTTAAAAACATTCGGTACAGCTTTATATTTCAATTATAAAATTGGAGAATATCGCCATCGCATTTCCTTTAATTAAGGAGTTATTTGCCATCTTTTTCTTATTTTATTAACCAACCCAAAAAACCAAATATCTGAAGTTGATCTGAAATTTATTTAAAGTTCTTGTCGCTTTTACATTAGCAATAGTGAAGTTCATAACATTTGCTCTGTAGTAACACCAGGCGCTATCAAACACCGGCTGGACATTCACAGCTTTATTTATTTTTAAAAGACGCAAGCGCTGCGCTCTACCTTGACAACCATAATAATACGAAAAACAAACAAAAGGTACAAATCCAATTGTTTCAAAGACTGCACTCGTCGTTAACACGTTCAAAGCTTTAAAGGAAACACCACTTATTTCCGAAAGGTAAACACAACGACAAAATCCTTTGTGCCGCTTCTACGAGTTTACAAAGTGGCGGAAACATATCGCAAATAAAGGTGTATGCCGTTTCTATAATGTTTTTTTCACAAATGCATTCGTATAATTAGTATTGTGCACACCACAAAATGGAATTCCAAAATAAAAAAAATGGTCAAAAATGGTTTTTCCAAGAAATCTTTAAATACTTAAAAATACTAAATTGGGACGTGGCTAATCAGGTTTATGGGTGAGCCGATAAACGGACAAGGACAACGTGGAAGGCTGAAAGGATTATGTATTTATATATTAACACATAATTTAGTTAGATAAACGGTTCGAAATATATCAGGATACAGAAAAATGGAAAGAAGTAAGCGCAGTCTGAGAAAAAGGAGGATCAAAATCATTCTCCATACTTTTGACCATAAGTTTTAAAGTAAAGAAACAACCATAGTATTGTATTTTTGATGATTATTATATTATTTATATTATTTGTGAGAGAAACGTTTAATAAGAATTAATATAAAACTTTGCAATAGTTTGTGCACTAAAGCACAAAATTAGTTTGTGACTCAAGTTAACGTGAACCATACACATTGAAATTATACACTATACAGATCGAACTCGTGTTTATTTCAAATTAGGTCACTATGTAGATAAATGCAGTAGGTCCGTATAAAGCTGTTATTTTTTTAACCAGAGATAACTGCGCGGTTAAATACCCGAAAACGCTTGACCTTGTAAATTGCAAATCACAGTTTTAATGTAATAATAATACTGTGATTACCACGAGGCGACTGCTGTGTCACATAATTTGGTTCAGCTTTTTATTTTCGGTGCCGGCACGTATAACTGTACGAATCGAGGTGTATGTAGGTATGGTTGTTTTAGATTTGGAACTGTGCCCAGCGCGCTTGGCGTTACAGCTCAGTCACTATTCGACCCAACCAACGAGTGTTTATTTCGAAAATTCACGACTTTTACTCTTCAAGTTCTAATAACACTACTTAAGCTAAAGACAATATAAGTGAAACGGTGTGCACAAAGACGAAAATGGATAGCGCCGTCGTTTGTTTACATAGGAAGTGTTGGAGTGTCTAAAATAGATTCTTTTATTAGATTTCTGCGTTGTCCTCGATGTACAGTTAACAAGTTTGTTATCGACAACGATCGGTGGTAAGTTTACATTACATATATTTATACTTGAATTGTAGGCTTACTTTCGCAATATATATTATGACCTATTGGCAGGTGACATGTAATCTATTGCCAAATCTATTGACTTTAGTATTCTTTGTACCGCGTTATCTAATGAACGCTTATATTTTTTCAGGTGCGAAACAGTTGATACTGAGTGGTAATGAGTGGAGAGGGAAATGAAACGGAAAATAGATTAACCCTCCTTATCCCCAAAATAAAAACTGAATCCGAAGCCCAAACCTCTGGCCAATTAGTATCCAAGTCCCCTGAAATAGTTAAAGACGACGAAATGGACAGTGAACAGACGCAGTCGATGTCGATTAGGAAACGACGAAACCTGTCCAAAAATAGAGGTCAAGCAGCTCGTCAACGCGAAAAAACTCCTGAACCAGGCCGGACTCCTTACCCTATTCCTCATGAAGATACAACAACATCCGACGATGAAGAATTCAAACCACCACCTCAAAGAAACTCAAGGGAAATGGAAGCTGAACACAATTATCTTGAAGTAAAAAGATTGGTACAAGAACGAGCCGGCGACAAGGATCCAGTTTATGATATAGATACTGACGAAATTTTAGAAGCTAGGGCTGTAGCTGCACATGAAAGCAGAAGACGTAGTATATCACCTTTTGCAGTACCAGATCGGGATGAGCTTATTAAATTAGAGCAAAAAGGCAGTTTCATCGATCCTTCTAACAAACTACTATCCTCAAACTATACTCTTAGTCTAAAAGATGAAGATAGAAGTCGCCGTAATTCATTAACTATTGAACCACCTAAAGAAAACAGAAGTTCACTTTCACCTCCTACACCAACAAGTGCTTCGCCAGTAGAAAAAAACTTCCCGTATTCTTCACCTACAACGCCAAAAAGGTTGACTCAAATTGTTTATGATGATGAAAAGAAACCTGAAGATAAAACGTCAAAGACTCCACAGAAGAAAGATGATGTCTTTACATTTGAAGACAAAGATATCAAGCAGAATGTGAAACCGGTTCCTAAAACACCAGAGACACCTATTCCTACGGGTGAACTTATTACTAAAGTAATACAAGTAGAGAGAACACCTAGTAGAAAATTAATGCCGGATAAAAAGCCAACTGTAGAGATAAGAGAAAGAATTGTAAGAACTCCGAGTAGAAAAATGTCCGCAGATTTAAAACCAATAGTTGTTAGACAACCTGCAAAGCAGGTAAAAGACGAATCGCAACCTAAGTTGCCACCTGTTAAGCCAGCGCGAAGCAAATCAGCATCAAGATTTGGGGTCAGTTTTTATGTGAAATTACTTGTAATTTTGTTTGTTGCTTTGTTAATAGCGCTATATTATCAATTGGCCTAAATACCCAGGGGGTGAATAATTTTCATCGTGTATATAGAATTTCATAAATAACATTAGAAGAAAACTAATTATATCCATAATAACGTTTACAGAATAAAACGAGTGAGAGTGAGATGAGTGAGGATCAAGCAAAACTACTAAGTAACAATATGCCTGTAACGAGACGAAAGGTTCTACCTACACCACGACGTTTCAATAAAAACAGATCTCCCAGAGCAAATCGATCTCAATCTGTCAATCGGTACGACGAAATTAAGGTAATAGATAAAACAGGTACTGGAATGAGTCAAACCAGTAAAGAAATTTTAGAGCTTATGCAAAATGCTCGAGCCAGAAGCCTTTCTATACCAAAAGATGATCCGAGACTTTTACCAGAATACAAATCTCGTTCAAAGAATTTGCAGACACCTATTAGAACTCCTTCTACACCTAGAACTGCTAGAGGCATATCATGTCCCAAAACTATTCAAATAATTAGTGACAAGGAAATACTGTCAGGTTTGTCAACAAATCAACGAGTTGATTTGGAAAAGGATAAACGTAGGACAAGTAGGCAAAGCTCTGGATATGTAGACGCAAGCCAGTCAGAGTACACTTCGAGTTGTTATTCGACATCTCCCAGTGAAAATGAATACGAATTTGATTTGTCTGAACGAACGGCTGAATTGACTAGGAAATTGAAATTGTTAAGTCAACAGGTAGAAAGAGTTGAAAGTAGAAGTAATATTATTATATCAAAAGAAAAGGCACACACATTAAAATACACCCATATAGAACAAAAGCCTGTATTACGAAAAAGGTCATTGGTAAATGCTAAAAATAATGTCTCAAAGCAAAGTAACGAACAATCTTCGG
Source organism: Eudonia mercurella (assembly GCA_963082485.1). Lineage (NCBI taxonomy): Eukaryota > Metazoa > Arthropoda > Insecta > Lepidoptera > Crambidae > Eudonia > Eudonia mercurella. The sequence goes on from OY720045.1 coordinate 7,009,958, forward strand.
AGAGTCAAATTAAAAAGCTCGATAATGATGAAAAGAAAGAGAAAATAGGTAAATCTAAATGGAAAATTATAGCAAATTGGCAAGAATTCAAGCAAGAACGCAAAGCGGAATGTGATAAAATACGTTCACTTCGCAACAGATGTATTTGCGACTTGTTGCTTTTGATAATACTGTGTGGATTGGGTGGCATGATGTTTAAATCTTTCGAGGGATCTTTCGAAAATGCATACAAATGTGGCTCTAGGAGTGTTAAGAGAGATTTTATCGAGGCGTTGTGGCGCGGAAGCCATTACTTACGCGAAGATGACTGGAAATCTTTAGCTCGTAACAAGTTGCATGAATTTGAGAATCAGTTGCACACAGCCTTCGAAGCGGGCGTCACATCCTACAGCGGGCAGCGATCGTGGAATTTCATGAACTCCTTCGTTTATTGTTTTACTTTAATCACGACTATCGGTAAGACCATTCATTAATTACATATACTTCCTCTAGATTACTGAAATTCTCATTTATTGTCTTTTAACCGCAGGTAATTGTTCCCGAAATGATTTTCATCCTTACCATTATGTTTATATGTTAAACTTGTAATCGTAACATAGTAACAGAGATATAATATGTATGTGACTATGTCTCTACTGCACATGTTTACCATTTATTTAGATTAGGTGGACTTACTCTTAGTGACAAAGCAGTTTAATTTCAAAAAGGTTGGAAGTACCAAAACCGTTTATGTACGTATGTATTGTGAAATACTTCTATGAAGCAAGTACTAAGTTCCCGTATACAATTAACTATTTTCCCATGAACGAAATACCATTGTTTTACCTGTTGTAAATTGTTTAATCTATGTATGTATGTATGTAGAAATTTGGTATCTAATCAATATTATCCTGTTGTTGCATGTTGGTTGGTAGTTACTTTAAATTAAGATTAAGCGCTAATTCTAATTAAAATGTCTATGTAGGTACTAAGTCAATCATTTAAAGTTTATCGAAACCAATAAAGCAAGATTAATTAAAATCTTCGTTATCTGGTGCGAATTGGATTAGATTAAAGAAAGCAATTGAATGTGATGGAAAAGTCTTAAAACAAAACACAATTATAATTTGCATGTGATTGTAGACGCTTTACATTTACGAATTATTTCATCAGTCTCAACCTAGAAAAAAAAAAGTTGTACCAAAAAAATCTACGACTTGAGGTTGTAGTTTTACTGTATGCTAAAAAAATGTTAATGCACGAAAAACAAAGCTGATATTGAAAAGTTGAACAAACTAATTTTAACATGTTAATTGATGTTTAATTACTTTTTACGAAGTAATAATAATGATTATGAGCTGGTGCCACCGTGCCACTGACTTCATAAATTTCTTCATAAAATTATAAATAAAAATGTAAAAAATTACAATAACTATTTTATTAATCGTCTTGGATAAACAGCTAGTTACAAAAACAATGAAAGGAAATTACCGTAGACATATTAAAATAAAAGTTTAAAACGATAAAATAAATCAAATAGCTTTACGTTTTTTTAAAGCTAGGCCTAGATGAATGTAAAGAAAAAAATACATGAAATAGCGTTCGTATTTTTTAAATTAAATATCGAATAATTACGTTTTTAAAAGCAAAGCCTAAAAATTAAGACAAAATGTAAACATTAAATAATTCAAATAACACTCGGTATTTCTTTACACATTTCAGGCTATGGGCACATTGCGCCGAAGACCACGTACGGCCGAGTGGCTACCATAGTCTACGCAATCATAGGCATTCCGCTGTTCCTGATCGTGCTCGCTGACTTTGGTAAATTCTTCACGAGGATCATCAAGTTCTTCTGGGCCTACATCCGAAGGTTCTACTACACGAGGAGTTGCAGGAAGGTCCGCGGAACTGCACCGATGCAGGTAAATCAATTCAGAAAAGTGAAACAACTTGACAACGTCATGATCCAAATTGAATCCTGTTTTCCTGATAATCTGGATAAGGCTACTATCTACTAATTAAGCTATCGTGGCTGTATCCTAAGCAATTTGTTTTAATAATATTTTTTGTAATACATTTTGCGTAAAATTAACACATGAATATGTAATGTCAGCTATTTAAAGATATATACATACATACATACATACATACCATCACGCCTTTTTCTCAACGGGGTAGGCAGAGACCACATAAGATAAGATAAGATAAGATATATCAATTAAAATAATAACTAAAGTCTCAAACATGTGCACTGATTCAACTTCAAACTTATGATATTACATAATTTTATTATATCCTAAAGTTGGTACACCAGAAAAACAATAGGATCAAAAAATAGGCGTAGATGGGCTTGTTCTCAGTCTGCTTGGCTTACTAGCCTTTGAATACTTAGTAAGTAATTACAAAGTAGTATTTTTTTAATAATCGTTGCAAAGAGCTATGCGGCGTCGTCGCTAACTTAAACATGCCTCTAATATAAGTATTATTGTTAAGTTTTTAAGTAAGCAACAAAAAAGAGATTGAGCTTTAAAGAAGTTTTAAGTGGAAATGAAAAGTATTAAAAATATTAATAACTTTTTCGTACTGAGTGCCTATGTAATTAAGCAAAAATAACAATTTAAAACAAATTTAAACAAGTTTTCTTTTTTCTACGTGAAAGCTATTAATTTATGAATCAACGCAGGTAGCATTAGCAATTTATATAACCAGTTGGCTGCGAAATACATTGTGTTTGCAAACGTAATATTTTAAAACAATTAGAATAGCTTAAAAAGCTCTTGAAAAGTCTCTTTGATAATAAACCTACTGCATTGCGGTAGACGCAAGATAACATAAAATTAATTTAAACTCTCGCCTTATTTCAATGCGGCCCCTTAAATCCAATTTCCTTTAATCTCTCCTAAAATTCAAACGGACATGTTCTCTTTACATTTCGATGATTCTTTATTCTTCGGGAATAATGTAAAAACGAAGGAAACAATGCCACCGTTCTTTTTATATCAAAAGTAATAATTACGCCCCGGGTTGCGCGTCGTCAACATTGGCATCTTTTGTTTGTTAACAAAGCATTCGGAATTAAAGTAAGATATAAAAATAACAAAGTCCTTTTAATATTTTCAGGAAGTAATGAAGGGATTGAATATTGTCTACGACGTTGTACGGAGACCGTCTCAGATATTCAATGAAGAGGATCTTGAAGACAACGACAGTCTACCACCTCCAGTAGTAAGGAAGCCGAGTGACGCCCCACCACCATTACCCCCTAAACCAGGATCAGGATTGTTAAAAGACCCAGAGAACGAAACAGAACCAGACACGCCCGCGCCGTCAGTGTTTGAAATTGACGACGAATTCAACCTACCAATATCAGTTGCTATATTCATTTTGGTCGTATACATACTAATAGGTGCTGTGATCTACAATACATGGGAGAACTGGAGTTTCTTCGAGTCCTTCTACTTTGTATTCATTTCTATGTCCACGATTGGCCTTGGGGATTTAGTGCCTGATCATCCTCACAGAATGATGGCGTCAATTATGTATCTAGTCTTCGGTTTAGCTTTAACTTCTATGTGCATAAACGTCGTTCAAGTAAAGTTAAATGATACATTCAAACAAGCCAGTGCAAAACTTGGTGCTACTATAGGACTGAAGGTCGCAGAAGAAGATGGAAGCTTGGTACCGATAACTCCTCCTCCAATAGAAATACCTCCAGTACACAAACCTAGGATTGAAATTGAGGATACTAAAAGTAAAGAAGTAGAAGACACTAAAAGTAAAGAAGTTGAAGACACTAAAATTAAAGAAGTTGACGAGGCTAAAAGTAAAGAAGTTGACGAAAATGAATCTAACAATAAGAATAGATAAGATTTACAATCGCATGTTACTAATTGGTGCTAATTTAGTCATATCGACAATAAGTGATATCTATACTAATTTTTATAGATTCTATTTTACATGTAGGTGTATTGAGTTGTTGGTGTGTGTAAATAAAGATGGTTTTTTTATCTATTTATTTAATCGTGACATTAAATGTTTTACAAGCAAAATGAATTTCTTTTCTTGCAGTCAATTCAAGTAGTTATTAAGATTCAAGTAGGTAAACGACTCAATTAAGACAATTTTTTGTTTTGTCCTGTCGCATGTCCAAGTTCTCATCAATCAAATACAATGTATGATTATAGTTATATATAATTTTACGCAAATATTATTGCGAACAAATTACAATTTGAAAAAAGACTGTTGAAAAAATTCTACTAGCGGGATTCGAACCCGCACCCCATGACATGCCGGGTCAGATGCACTACCATCTACGATTTAATTTTATGTAGCCATGATAGCATAGTTGTTAGTGCACCTGACCCGGCATGTCATAGGGTGCGGGTTCGAATCCCGCTCGTGGAATTTTTTCAACATTTTGTCTTTATTTTTTTCAACTTTAATTTAATATCTAATGTACTTGCAGTCACATTCAATTCAAAGGAGAATTTCAATTTTAATTTCAATTTCTTTTCATTCGGACTCTGTAGGTCTGTAGAATCCGGCACCACATTGTCATTGTCAATAGAAAATATGCTCACTCCTCAATAAACGCAGACATCCCAGACGGTGTATTCACAAAATAAATAGGTTCAGAAGGGTGGCTCCATAAAACGAAACGAGCGATACAGAAATATGCACGTATTCGTACGGCGATTTCCGGTTAAAGAGAATGTCAGTCGTGCCGTGCGCGAGTCCGCTGAATCGCCAGGCGGACCAGAAATGAGTTGATGTTTTTTGTTTCCAAATTCTTTCTTTTATTATTATAATTTTTAAGCCGAACCTATTGCCACGCCACGCTACGCCGAAAGAAGGAAATTAAAATGGCTATAGACTGAAAGTACCCTTCTGTTTCTATTTATTGTGTGGTGATGTATTTCGAGGCCGCCTTACCACTGAATGGGGGGATGTTCAATAACATTTTTTTCGTACCATTGTGCTGGTAATAGAACCTTCGTGAAAGGCTTCGCAAGAATTTAATTATACTTCCCTGGCCGGAGGATTCAGGATGTTTGCCGAGAGTACTTTTTGCTCGCTGCTGGTACATACGTAATGCGACCGTGCTGGCGTTTAATTTAAACTTTAATTATCTATTTTATAACTAGTATTATGATAATATTCAGTTTAAATTATTCATAGGCAAAATTTTTACTTTTTATTTTTAAGTGTTAATTGCTACACTTAAGCTGAATTAAATATTTATATAAAATACAGTGAAAAAATTAAACGCCCACCCGACCCAGAAGACTCAGGTTCGATTCCTGGCTGGGTCAGGTGGGCGTTTAATTTTTTCACTGTATTATAAATACATATTTAATTCATAGGCAACTTATACACTAAAAGTCAGAGGCGCAAACGGTTCAAACATATTATTATAGCAATTTGCAGAGTAACATAAAGAAAAATAAAATATATCTGAAGCTGAAATAACGTTTAATATTTAAAAATTTTTTTACCCTACACCCCCCACCTGACCAAAGCATTATTCTCATCGTAAGTGGGTTATTAGTATCGGTCCCACCTTCGTGATTCCTATGTGCTAAGTATATCTTTAAGAAGCGTGTAAATAGTGCGTAGGATGGACATTTTTCCATATGGGCAGCGATGACCACTTCCCACCGGCAGGTGGAAAAGGTGCCCCTTTGCACCTTTGCCATCATTTTAGCAAGAGCTATGAATGCAAAATACAGTTTAACAGTTTTCCAACTATCTTCCTAATAGGAAAACCTTAATGTTCAGAAATGTTTTATTCCATATTTTGATATTCCGGTTTTAATTACCCATACGGAAGTAGGAACTGGGAGAAGGGAGGAGGGAGAGATGGGCCCTCCGGTACTTTCTCATTTTCTCACTCACCAGACGAAACACAACAGCAACGGGTGCCATTGTTTCACGCCGAGATTCTGTGAGAGGGTGGTATTATGCCGGGCGAACCGGTCCATTTCGTGCTGCAACGCAGCTTGACTCTACCACTCAGACAGTGTCACTCATTTAGCACCACCCAGGGGTCACGTGTAGGGTCTCAAGGGTAAACCTACGGATGCGAGTAACTCAACGAACGAACAAAACAAATAACAGCACCTGCGCCGATGAAAAAAAAATTGAAATTGAAAAAAAATTGAAAACGCGCAGAGAATAAAGTTGTTGAGAGTTGAAAGTGTAGCAAATTTATTCTAGTTTGTCTATAGTTAAACTTCTTCATACAAAAGTAGGCTCTAAATAGACGATATTTAAGTTTTAAGTCGTGTGGCCCGGGCGTTAACGCCCGGTTAGTATCTGAGAAGCTTTCTAGCATAAACTAAGTAAATGATTTTAAGTTTTGAACTGGATTTTGCATTTTCAGCATTACTGGGACTGTTTTCATCATCCCACAATTGGAGGGCATCCTGTATTTATAGTTACATAAATTAAGTTTTTTATGTAAAAAAAATAGCAGGCTTCCATAAAGGTGGACCGACGATCTGATAAAGGTCGCGGGAAGCCGCTGGATGCGAGCGGCACAAAACCGGTCGTTGTGGTGATCCTTGGGGGCGGCCTTTGTCCAGTTGTGGACGTCTTTTGGCTGATATGATGAATTTTCTATGTTTTGTTTTGTTTTTATCTAAATGTATAATTGAGTGAGCAAACGTGTATGTTCATATTAAAACAATGAATAAAAGAAAAACGTGAAAATCGTGCACTATTCAGTGAATGGGCATGGTATGAGAAAAAATATGCTTTGTTATGACTATGAGTTTATGACGCCACAGCACAGGTATTTAATGAATTACCGTCACGTATTTAATCAATCGGTACAACATATTTCCGCGCAAATTAAAAGAGCAGTTACTGGAAAGAAGTTTGTTAAAGCATTATGGAATTCCCGACTGAATTGTGATAAAATAATTCTGTAAAAATTTGGGCTGCATAAATTGAAATCCCAATAAAAGCAATCCTAATCTAATAAGCCTATCTTTTAATAGAGATCTTTTTAATTAATCGTATCTCAGAAGACTCGCTAACATTAGCTCTAAAATAACAAAAGAACTTAATAAAGTGCTTCACTTTGATATAATTATTGACTCGCTAAATATATAAAAGAGGACTGATATACAAAAGACGTTTCAACGTGCGGTTAATTTAATTGAGACCAGTAGCGACTCACTAATTTCAACTTTTGAAGTAAAATTATCGATGATAAAAGTATATATATATACTCCCTGGCCGATGTCGGTTACGGAAAAAAAAAAAAAAGGAAAAAAAAGAAAAAAAAAAGAAAAAGAAAGTTCCACTAATCCGCAGTATAAGGGCTAAGTTGAGCTGCCCTATCATGTGCCCTCTGATGACTACGTAAATAATACGTAAAAGCAATGATATCTAAAAACTTATTTCTTCAGAAACTTTGTAAATATAGCACAAACGAAACAATGATCCGACATCAAAATGTTTGTATTGATATTCCGCAGGCCACTATTGTCTTATTTTTCAATTAAAAAATATGAGTATCAAAATATTAAGACTTTTTTTTTTTTTACCTAAACACCTATGACTTTACGAAAGTAAACATTGCTCCAATTAAATCACCAGCCTACTCTGTAGAGATATTAGTGTGCGTGCGTATTCGTAGTCGTGCGCCGTTGTCACACCACTGCCACGCGCCGCTCGCTCGCTATCATAAAAAAACTTGAAACGCAGTTTTGCGTCCGCGCTGCACCCCCTTAACTATTAAATAAATCAAAAAACTACTGACTTTTATAGTTCTGTAATTTAATAATACTGAAACGTCGGTAGCCGATAGGATAGATGGTCGGGTTGAACGCGACAAATCATGATTCAATCCCCAATTTCCATTATTACTATAGCTCCGTCAGACTACTGACGTAAACCCATACCTAAAAATCAAGGCTTTAAGCTTTTCTAGATCTGAACTGAACATGACTATATTTTTTTAATTTTTTTATTTATTTCTTCTCTTATGGGTCTTATGAAAAGTGTAATTTACAACAATTTAGCAACAGCACTTACTTGCCTCTGATTAATTTTGTTTTAATGAAATTCGATTTTTTCTTACAGTTGCGTTGCGAATAAATGCTATGCTAGGCGCAACTTCATCTATCTTAATATAAGTAATACTTCCTTACTTATTTACTTTTTACTTATTTTTAAGATACACAGATCAGTTTACGTACTTGAACTTAAAATAACTAAGGCTACATAGTAAGAGTACTTTTTCCGTGTATGCCAACTAACAGGTGACCTACCAACCTAAAACATTTATTTTAGAAATAAGGTTGCATAAATACATTTATATAAACAACAAAATAATAAAAGAAATGGTTGACACATAACTCTTATTATTCTGTTGATAAATACTTTATTAAATCATTAACAATCTCGGATCTAATAACCCATTTATTTTTGCTAATTTAAATGAATTTGACTTTTTTGACTCTTATCATTTGTTATTGTTTGTTTCAAATTGACTTTGTTGTCTATTTTGTCTTTTATTTTTCTTTTTATAAATAAGAAATTTTGCATGCTAGCTTCTGGTAAAAAGTGTGATCAAATTACCTATGTATCAACTTCTTTATCACTTTTTATACGAATAAATTTAAAATGTTTAAAATAATTTTAACGCAAATTTTGTTGCGAAACAAATTACAAAAACACAAATGTTGAAAAAATATCCACGAGCAGGATTTGAACCTGCACCCTTCTGACATACCGGGTCAGTAGGGTATTATTGGGCATTCTACTTCACTTTTTCTTAATCGTTCGCTCACTTCGTTCGCTCACTCGAAAAAGTGAAGTAGAATGCCCAATCGTGTTCTAGAACACTTAATCGTTCGCTCACTCGAAAAAGTGAAGTAGAATGCCCAATCGTGTTCTAGAACACTTAATCGTTCGCTCACTCGAAAAAGTGAAGTAGAATGCCCAATCGTGTTCTAGAACACTTAATCGTTCGCTCACTCGAAAAAGTGAAGTAGAATGCCCAATCGTGTTCTAGAACACTTAATCGTTCGCTCACTCGAAAAAGTGAAGTAGAATGCCCAATCGTGTTCTAGAACACTTAATCGTTCGCTCACTCGAAAAAGTGAAGTAGAATGCCCAATCGTGTTCTAGAACACTTAATCGTTCGCTCACTCGAAAAAGCGAAGTAGAATGTCCAATAATCGCGCGATTCATTTCACTTCATCGATCGAACGTCAGTGAGGTCGTTGAAAAGTGTTCTAGAATGCTCAATCGTTATTTCAGTATATATGTAATCATACCAGTTAGATTACTAAAATGACTACGACTGCGATCTACTTTACACATTTTCAAGGTTCTCGTTCATAAAATGCAAGAGTTTTTTGGCAATATGGAATTACAGTACAACTTAAAGTGAATGTGACCTCTCAGTACTGAATAAGTTGTTGTGAAGACGCAAGCGCCTACACATTATAAAATAGCAATATATCATCAATACAGCTTTGCCCATTTATTGTGTATTGTTTATAATGCCCTTGTGTAATATAGTTTCGATTCATCATTGAGGCCACATTATTAAACTTTAATATCCAACATATACGGTTTTATTTGCCACCACGCTCCAAGGTATATCGCCTAGTTGTACTATAGCAATTGTCAATTTTTATTCTTGCCTCATAAGAAAACGCTTGTGTATTTTAATCGAATTCATAGTTTAATTTCTGTATACAACGACTTCGATCTACTTAACACATTTTCAAGGATTTCGTCTATTGAATGCAAAGGTTTTTAACAATATAGAATTACAGCACAACTTAAGCTGGATGGGGCTCCTGGTTTCCCAGGACTGGATCCCCGAATAAGTTAGTACTATGAATAACATATGTTAAATTTGAACCTTGACTCATAGGAAAACACTTGTGTTTTTCAATCAAACTTCATTATGTATACGATGACTCCGATCTACTTTACACATTTTCAAGGTCTTCGTCTATTGGATGCAAAGGTTTTTAACAACATGGAATTACAGCACAACTTAAACTGGATGGGGCTCCTGGTCTCCCAGGACTGGATCCCCGAATAAGTTAGTACTATGAATAACGTTTGTCAAAGTAGTACCTCGACCCTTAGGAAAACACTTGTGTATTTTGATCAGAATCCAGTTTGTAATAGTTAAATTTCTGTATACAACGACTTCGATCTACTTAACACATTTTCAAGGATTTCGTCTATTGTATGCAAAGGTTTTTAACAATATAGAATTACAGCACAACTTAAGCTGGATGGGGCTCCTGGTTTCCCAGGACTGGATCCCCGAATAAGTTAGTACTATGAATAACATATGTTAAATTTGAACCTTGACTCATAGGAAAACACTTGTGTTTTTCAATCAAACTTCATTATGTATACGATGACTCCGATCTACTTTACACATTTTCAAGGTCTTCGTCTATTGGATGCAAAGGTTTTTAACAACATGGAATTACAGCACAACTTAAACTGGATGGGGCTCCTGGTCTCCCAGGACTGGATCCCCGAATAAGTTAGTACTATGAATAACATTTGTCAAAGTAGTACCTCGACCCATAGGAAAACACTTGTGTATTTTGATCAGAATCCAGTTTGTAATAGTTTAATTTCTGTATACAACGACTTCGATCTACTTAACACATTTTCAAGGATTTCGTCTATTGAATGCAAAGGTTTTTAACAATATAGAATTACAGCACAACTTAAGCTGGATGGGGCTCCTGGTTTCCCAGGACTGGATCCCCGAATAAGTTAGTACTATGAATAACATATGTTAAATTTGAACCTTGACTCATAGGAAAACACTTGTGTTTTTCAATCAAACTTCATTATGTATACGATGACTCCGATCTACTTTACACATTTTCAAGGTCTTCGTCTATTGGATGCAAAGGTTTTTAACAACATGGAATTACAGCACAACTTAAACTGGATGGGGCTCCTGGTCTCCCAGGACTGGATCCCCGAATAAGTTAGTACTATGAATAACATTTGTCAAAGTAGTACCTCGACCCATAGGAAAACACTTGTGTATTTTGATCAGAATCCAGTTTGTAATAGTTTAATTTCTGTATACAACGACTTCGATCTACTTAACACATTTTCAAGGATTTCGTCTATTGAATGAAAAGGTTTTTAACAATATAGAATTACAGCACAACTTAAGCTGGATGGGGCTCCTGGTTTCCCAGGACTGGATCCCCGAATAAGTTAGTACTATGAATAACATATGTTAAATTTGAACCTTGACTCATAGGAAAACACTTGTGTTTTTCAATCAAACTTCATTATGTATACGATGACTCCGATCTACTTTACACATTTTCAAGGTCTTCGTCTATTGGATGCAAAGGTTTTTAACAACATGGAATTACAGCACAACTTAAACTGGATGGGGCTCCTGGTCTCCCAGGACTGGATCCCCGAATAAGTTAGTACTATGAATAACATTTGTCAAAGTAGTACCTCGACCCATAGGAAAACACTTGTGTATTTTGATTAGAATCAGTTGCCAATTGTCTTTATCGACTCCGATCTACTCAACACATTTTCAAGGTTTTCATAATAGATAAACACTTGTGTTTTTTGATCTAAGTCAATGCAGACAACTGTGCAGGGAATTATTAGTTACCTTATTTATATCAATCCCACCAACAACAACGTATGCAATCACTACACACAAACACACTCACACACGTTACCTACGAGTTCGACTACTTCCCATTTGCTGCGAAAACAATTTTAATACGGGTTATTCCCAAACGCCTCCAATCTTTTGTTTGGAAAATATAAGAAATCCAAATATTGATTCCTAGACTCCTCCAAAGACTATTATAAAAAAATATTATTTAAATATTAGTATAGTAGCACGATAGCGCAGCGGCTAGCGCGTTTGGCTTGCGATCTTGTCCGCTAAGCAACTTTCGCAATGCTGAGTCGCTGGATGGGTGATCAAATTTAAAACATCTCGAGCGCCTCCGTGCTAAGGCGCGTTAAACCGTTGGTCTCGGTTGTTGTCGTAAGATGATAGTCGCTAAAACCCATCAACCGCATTGGGCCAGCGTGGAGGGTTATGATGACCCAACGTGCTATTGTCCACGTGGGAGGTTTGTGTTCAGCAGTGAAACGTTTATAGGCTGATATTGATGAAATATTAGTATAATTTTTTCGTTCTATTGTCCTCAGAGTAGCTAAAATTAGTATTTTCTGAAGTTGTCTGCGGAGTTTGAGATTAACCCGGTAACCATTTTTTTAATTACGGAGGAGAATGAAAATCGATTAACAAATTATTATTTTCGAATTTTTTCTGTGGAGAACTTTGGGACAATTTCTTGGAGGAGAATGGGAATAACCCTTTAATATAAACAAAATTAAAAAGATAAAGCTAAGTTCATACTGTTTAATTGACAAACGCATTAAACATAAATTTTCATAATAACACAAACATCACGCCATATTCCCACAAGTGGGATAGACAGAGCAACAGGTAACAATTATGTCATGCTGAAGCCACGTTTAGCAACAAGTCATCAGATAGGATTTCCATAACAGTACCTTTTCATGGTTTAACTTATTAATGCAAATGTCTATTTTAATACGTACCCATTAAATATGGTTAGATTTATTTATTGTAGGAATAAGTCATCTTATGTATTCATATATACATAAACTCAAAAGTTATAAAAATAGACTGCCTCACGGTAATCGAACCCGCGTCTCTCGATATCCGAGCGGCTAACTTTTAAGTTACCGAGACATTTGTCTAGTTTAGTACATCGAAAATAATTTTAGAGTGTTAGGAGCTCGATCAGCGATTGTGGTGGTTAAGCAACTCTCGTAAAGACCGATCATGAGATGGAATGTATTAATAAATTTCTTGCTTAGTGAAAACAGTCCTAATGTTGCACATCCGGACAATCGCTGACAGCGCTTTATCGAAAGGTTGCTGACCTTTTTTACACAGCAAATGTTAAAATATGAATGTTATACTTTACTTACGCTGCAACTTTTCACACTAATCGATAAACTATATATTTTGCTGAATATTAAAAAAACCAGAGGTTTCCAACATTGCTTCAATTTTGTAAATACTTCATTGCTACTAATAAAACCTACATAAAATGTTCAAAATGATTTTTAAAGCAAATTTTGTTGCGAACAAATTACAAAAACACAAATGTTGAAAGGTTCAAATCCTGCTCGTGGAAATTTTTTCAACATTTGTATTTTTGTAAAACCTACATATTTATTTATAATATTGCAATACTTGATTAAGGCCCGATTTTTCAATCATCAGATAAGTTTTATTTAACGAATAACATTGTCATTGTGACATAATTTCTATAGAGAATCTGTCATTATGTCAAAATTATTCAATGAATAAACTTTAACCGACGATTGAAAAATCAGCCCTAAATACTTTTGCTTAAACGTAAACTCGTTAAAATATAACTGGTAGTTAATGTAGTGGTTAGATACTTGACTATAACGCGAAAAAGGCTCTTATTATATAAAATCTTATTATACTTAGGGCTTGAGAAATAAAAAAATGTATTATTATTTATTATCATTACTAAGATTCATTGTTTGAATTAAAAATAATATGAACCTGTTATAAAGTATTGTAACCCGGTTTTCAATATACTTAAGTAGTTGCTTTTGCTCAGATTCATTGTTTGAATAGGAAATGTATCTTATATTATGAAATGTAATGTAAATTTATTGTACCTACCCAGCTGTTTTAATATACCTAATAAAATATAAAAGTAACAAACTAACTTGCATTTTTATTTAATTTAGTATATAGGTACCTTTGTATAATAAAACATTGACGGTAAATAAGTAAGAAAGTTCTAACGCAAACAAGTTTGAACAAGTCAGTTTCAGAGTAGGTTGTGTAATACAACTCTTTTGATTATAAGGTAATATGAAACCTATTTAATACAAATCAGGTCACGTTATTGCTAAGTTAATCATTCTTTATTAATATCAATAATGTTTTTTTATTTTGCTAAATTGCAAATTACATATTGTTACAAAATCTTATAATTTTCGAGTAAGCAACCTACATTGTACCTACATACACGTGTTGCTGTGTCATCCATCATATACCTACATTAATATAAATGGGTTTCAAATTAGTTTCAATTTCAATTATCAAAGTGAAGGCGTCAGTAGTCCAGCTAGATAATATCAACATGGTAAGTAGTTTAGATAATTTTATACGATTATAAAATAATTTTTTTCTTACTGTAATTGTATCGCTATTTGGTGAAAAGTGGACTATGGTAGAGGACTGCTTTTGCCGTCCTTATTGCCTAGTCTCTGACTAACCCTTCGAGGATAATAGTTTTGGTTATATGTATGTAATTAATTATTTTATTTTATTTAATTTTTTAGAATACTCAAGAGAACTCGTTGTCGTTCAGCATCAACAAGGAGGTCGTGCAATCGACATCTCCGACTTTTGAACAGAACGCTCAAGATATGCTCGAGGGATTTACAGAGGAGTATCCGAATTGGAGAGCAGATGAATTGCGATGCGATTCCCCGCTGTATAACAAGGTGATGAGAAATATCACAAAGAAGAGACCTCAAAAAAGAAGTTATCTGAAGCAACATCATTCTTACGTGATGAAAAGTACGCTGATTCAAGGTCGTCGTTTAATAAAGATTGAAGTGTTAGACTTGGAAAAAAATCATACTGATCCATTATTATGTGCGCAGTATGTGGTAACGGAGCATATTGACCCCATAATGGATCAAACAGAGGCTATCATTAGCAATATATCAAAAAAAGTTTGTGGATATAGTTATAGTTTTTAAGAAATTTTCAAATAAATATAATTGAATTGAATACTAAGATCGTTTCATTCAACCCTTTTTCCTTTAGTAAATAAAACAAAAAAATACTTAGACACATTTTATTGAGGAAAATACTGTATTACATTAATAAATCAAGTAACATTTAAAGTGTACCACTTTTTTAGACACAGAACATTTTTTAAAGCACACATTTTTTTATGATATTCACAATTAAATTTATTTACATCTACATGGTAATCACTATATAATTTTAAAAAGTTAGGACAACCTTTTTCTTCTAACTCCATTATTTCGCAATCTTGACATAGCTCGCGAACCCACATTCCTTTTTCCAATCCCTTTACTAATACCTTCTTACTGCTTAAATAAGGAACTATTATTCGTCTAAATTCGCGGTAATCAATGAATCCTTCGCTCCATTTGAGCCCGCGATTCCTTTCTAACCAACGGACTTGCTTCTTTTCTTCATCTGTTAGATTTTTAAAAGCATATGGTGGCTTAATTAAGAACGTCTGCGTATGGTTTTTAGTTGCTATTGATAACTCTTTTACAATAAAATTATTTTTCAAATCCTTAAATCCTTGCATATCCACTATAATAGTTTCGTTATTCATGATAGCTTTTTCACAATGCTACTCAGCGGTTTGTATTCAAATATGCAATCGTTCAGTATAAGACAATATGCGGCGGTCTGATCAGGTATCTCTTGATCTGTTTCGATTTCTACTCTTACATCGATTGATCCCTTTAACATTTCTTGTTGGCGAGAACAGTCAATAACAAATAAAGGAGCAATATCTTTAAAATCTTTTAAACTCAACAACGGTTCTGATCGACGTCCGTGATAATACTGTTGAAACCTTGCGTACTGTTCGTATATTAATAGAAACTTGTTGTCAGAGAAATTGATGTTAAGTCCTTCGTAGGGGTAATATGATGAATTTAAAAACACTCTTACGTCACGAACATTGCAATGGTCGAACTCCGCCATTGACATTTCAGCATTATGTTTTCGGTTTGTTTGTAAGGCAATAATAACAAATCGAGGTTTCTCTGTTTGCGATGAAGTTTTAATAGACCAAGTATGCTTACGTGTTTTGGGTAGTAACGGATATTCATACAAGTCCCAATTACGAAAGGCCAGTGTGATGGCCCGATCTTTTTCTAAATGTTTTAATAAATTAATTCTCTCTCGATCTGACACTTTAATATGCGGAACACGCCAAACGATTTTATCTATAGCTATATTTTCCACAATTTGTTCTTTGCTCAATTTTAATGCATTGACATTTGTGTTGCTTCTCAATAGTACTAACTCATGTTTACAGTTTATTAAAACTTTTTCATAATCTTCTGCAAATCCCAATATTTTATTTAATGGTATTGAGACAGAAAAAACTCCGCTTGTAACATTGGTTATTCCTGCAGGAGACCAACCCCATACTTTTGCACTTTTGGATTCATTTTCATTCAACGACAAATAAGACTTCATTGTCGTCGTGATACCTGCATTTTTTATTTTATCTATTTCTATTCCATTTAACTCATATCGAATATCTTGAAATAGAAATAACATTGGATTGTTTACAAAATGCATACTTGTTACCTTTTCTTTAGTGGTTCTGTTATATACATCAGCTTTACCTTCAATATACAAAGTGCTGCGTGACGGCAACACATACAAATCTTGCTGATTGATTGGTATTCTTATTTCATCATTATTGTTGAAACTTGTTACATAAGGCTTATACGAATGATATTCAAAACTCTCGATACTGTTGTCGTATGATGTCGGCTGAGATATATTTAATATATTCATTTTAACAAGCCTACTAGCTTTAGGAAATCTTTATTATTTTTAGTAAGTTTCTTTTTTAATAAAAGCGGTGTTCTTTTATTAAATGCACCTTTGGAACTGACTTGAACACCTGATGGGGTAGGGTTTTTATTGAAATTTATCATTTTTTCTAAAGTGCAAGTATAGTTGTACTTCTTCACCTCGTAAATTGATTTGCTTATTATGACCGTCTAGTAATCTAATATTAATCGCACTGATTGAATTTTGGTTGACTGGAAAATATATTAAGTTTTTGGGTATCTCAATAACTCGATAGCCTGGTGGCACGTTAGGTACAAATTCGTAAATTATATGGCTTGCTTTTCCATTCACGAATGATCCTCCAACTACGTCACATTCGATGCGAACGATGGTTGTAGATAAAATGCTGACTGGATACTGAGATTCGCAACTTATATTAGCCTTTATTGTTTCCCTAGCAAAACCTAAAATTTTACCGATGGAATTACTTTTCTCAAAGTGAACATCTTCTGAACAGAATATTTTGGTTTTGAGTGTATTATTATTACAACTCAATTTTAATGCAGTATTCTTGACATTGCCTTTTAAAAAATCACAAATGTCTTGAAGTTCATATGATCCTTCTGGAATTTCAATGACCTCATTATTACCATAGTAAAACTTATTATTTCTTTCGTCTATATTAGGAATAGAATTAAATGTAGAAAAGTACAGAAGTCCACACTCATATTCTCCACGTAATTCTAAAGTAGGTGAGTAGTTTGTTACGAGGGAGGCTCCCTGCCCAGTTATGGATACAGTGAAAGACATAATTATACTGTCAAGTTATTTTAATTTTAACCTTTATATAAATGATTTTTCCAATACTTAATTAAAAATAATAAACAAAGATGACCGCAGTTCGTAGTGCCAAAAGTTTGATACTGTTTGTAATTATAATTTATGTGTATATCTTTCAAATACTTTATTAATTCTAACGGAGGTTTTAAGTTACCAAAACTGTTAAAATATTCACAGTATTCATTTTGCTTGACATAGGCTACCCAGTGAGTTCCCGGATTTCTGGAACTATCTAAATTTAGAATAGCACATTCAATTTTTTTTGGTTTTGATGGTAACGTATCTCGCATAAAAACGCCACGAAAATATGGAATATGAACTGAGTGCTTTAATATATCTAGATTAGTAAGTGCTCGTTTGGGTAACCGTTTAATTAGTTTTTTGGAGGTTGTAAGTACAAGCCCGCTCCTTTTTTGTGAGACTTCAAATACAATCCTTTCCCAAGTGCAACGGCTTCCATCATCTTGTTATGACGTTCAGATTCTTGAAGATTTTTTTGAGCAACCTTGTAATCGTTAACAGCCTTTGTTATACCTGCAGCACCTCCAGCGAGTGAACCAAGAGCTGATAAACCAGCAAAGATTGGTATGAGGGGTAACAACCCACCAGTTTTCGGAACAGGAATGCAGCGTGGGAAGCGTATTCCTTTTATATTAGAAAACACTTTTTTTGCAGCTGCATGCGCATATTTTATAGTCGTGCGGTTGTCATTACATTTTAATTTTTTCATTTGCTTTTGAATTTTTTTAACACCTTTCATGAATGACCGTACTCCTGCTCCGGCTTTAAGCTTTGTTTTCATTGCATTTTTTACTATCCATGATGCAATCTTTTCTCCTTTCCCAGCATCTTTCGATTTCAATCTTTTCTTTGCCATATTTAAAAGTTCTAAATCGGCGTTATGTCTAACGTTCCAATCTTTATTATTGTAAGCGATATCGTGGTACATGCAAGCTTCATCCAATTTATTTATACCTCGTTCGCCCCTGAGTAATCTTCTCTTAAGTTTTGTGCCTGGACCACAAAATTGATATCCAGGTAAATGTAACTCAAACGGAATGTTATTTATTAAGTTGTTAATAATACCACTTCCTTCCGTCATCGATGATTATAAAGTGAGCGTATAAATAATAATGCTTAGTTTATATTAAAACACCAATGAATTTTTATCAACCCAACTGTTTTCACCATCATTGAGACCTAACCATTTGACAAAGAGTTTGTTTCCTTTTCTTTTTAAAACCTTTTCGATAAGATAAATATCTGGAAATTTGGTTCTCTGTAATTCATGCTCGTAAAAAGATCCTAAAATTCTCTGTTTATGTTTGTCTTCCAAGTGATAAGTAACTGGGTTTGTATGATTGACTTTAATAACATAAAATATTTCTGTTGACCAGTTTGGAGTATAACCTTTGTAGAAATCCCCTTTGTATTTACTTATCCGGACTTGATCCCCAAGATGGAACTTAAATTTTTGATGTTTTCTGGTAATTTGTGATTTAATAATGTTAGACCTAACAATCAACTGGTTTTCTTTGCTAACATCAATAGGCCTAAGTTTTGTTACACGGTGAATAGTATTATTGTAGCATAGTACAACGTCTTCCAAATTTTTTTGTATCCATTGATATTTACCGCAGATGCTAAATAATTTGTAAAGATGACTTTTTAGAGTTCTTATTACTCTTTCAACAATTGCAGCTTTTTTTACAGAGTAAGTGGAGTAATGATTTATGTTATATTTTATCGTCAATTGTTTAAAATTTTCATTGTAAAATTCTTTGCCTAAATCTGTTTGTAAATTTTTGGGCTTTCGAGATGAAGTGGTTAATATATTTTGCATTGCATTTGTAACGCAACTTTTATTCTTTGACTTCAAAGGATTAACCCACACATATTTTGATAAAGTATCAATTACGACTAAAACATATTTATATCCTTTATTAAACTGTGAGTACTTTTGAAAATCCATAAGGTCTGCTTGCCATAAATCATCTATTCTTTTTATAATTGTACTTCGACGTGGAAAATTTCTTCTCGCCGCTCTGTGAAGTTCGTCTACAATTTCTTTCTTACTCATTTTTGTTTGGCTTGAATCATACGGTCTATTTCTATTTTTGAGTAAAACATAGAAGATAAACGGTCTGTTCTCGCTGATTCCAAGTTCTTTAAATAAATTAATACACGACTATTTACTTGGCTTATTTCGTTTCTCAGCTCTTGAACTGTTTTATCCAAATATGCTTTATTTACAGCTTCATCGTCCTGGTCTGGAGACGACAAGCCTTTTAGTTTGGATGATTTTAAATCGTATTCTCCCGTTTCAGACTTCTGTAACGTATCGTTATAGATATCAATATGTTCAGATAATCGTAAACGTTTATGAACGTGATGACCGAATTTATCTATATTCATTGCGGTCCCGATGCTTTGTTTACTGTAAGTATACTGCACAAATTTCCCGATGCTATTTGTTTTTATTCTTTGTTTATGATACCGGCTTCGTGAAGTTCCTCGATGATTGCAATAATTTCATTATCTAACCCAGTGTTACCAGCATCTCGTGATGCGAACAGTAATTGCAGTCGTTTTACTAACTCGTTAGGATCATCCCAGTAAACTAAATCTGTATTTCTTTTTACTTTTTTTACAAGTTCAATACCTTTTCCTCGAGGAATACTCACTGTACTAGTGGTTGGTTTTCTAGAGATTTTGAATAATGGCTTTATAATATTCATGTATTTAAATCCCTTGTTGCTATTTATTGGTTTAGATGGATCATAATTACGTCTGTGTGCATTAGTATCGATAAGTAGTAGTTTATAGTTTTCAAGGTCGTTATCTGTGATATCATCTAGATTTGGTTTCTTTTTATACAATAGTTCTTTTAAACCGAGAGTTTTTCTCAAATTATGATTTCCAATTATTAGAGTGGTGCCGTCATCATAAACGCGACTTTTTCCAAGCATAAGTTTTCCTTGTTCATTTCTTATTCCAAAAGGTATAGCACTAAATACTTCAGATGATGTAGACCATGATAAAGATTGACTTTTAACGTTTGGCGATGATTGTAGCGATTTGAACGAACCTTCACTCACATCATGGTCTTGAGTAGGTGATACAGTAAGGGTTTTGTCGGTTGTTCGGAATTGTTCATGATTTTCTTCCTCATCTTCGCTACTTAGTTCGTTAAATTCTTCAATAGACGAATACGACGCTTCGCTTTCATTATTCTTTATTTTTTTAAATACGGGGTTATAAACAGTCTCTTTGTCATGGTGCTTTTCATCATTTTTATTTGCTATCATATTAAGAGGGTCAACTATGGGTTTAAATATTGTTTCTAACGTATTATTTCTTGTATTTTTTGCATCCTTTATCATGTCAAACTTTCTTTTAACAGCTGATGCTGATTTAATGATTTGTCTCTTTAGATCTCTTTCCATTTTATTGGGTTTCCTTTCACCTCCAAATCTCATGTGGAAATGATTTATAAATATTATAACATCCGTATATGTAATTATTAATCTACGACTATAAATGTATCAAACGTCATTCTATAGCATCCTTTATTTCGCTCACAATCCTTATTTATGACAATATAATTGTATGGTGTTTTCCAAACAGTTGAACACATTTCACGGAATTGAAGCCATGACATATCAGACCCTACATGCTCATCATAAACATGTTTTAAATTTACGTCGTCTTGTTTAAACAATATAATCATGTTAGAATTGTCTCTTACGAGTTGTTTAGGTATTTTGGTGTAAGTTTGATTGATATAAAAACAATCAATATTCCTATGACGCCCCATAGCAAAATAGTTACGGATGTTGTTTTGATTTTCACAAGCAACATCATCGAAAATAATAATGGAATCCGGTGACGCTTCGTGAGGGTTCAATATTTCGCTATTATGATTATATTTGTGAAATGACGTACCTGGAACCAATTCTAAAACTTTTTCGAGATAAATGTATTTAGGTTGATACAAAGATTTTGAATACACGTACAGGTTTCGAAATCGTGGACCATCTTTATGTAATAATAAACTTATTACTATGTTGGTTTTCCCGCAATTAGATGGACCGCAAACAATACAACGAATTGTATTTGGCAATAACTTTCCATGTCGACTTGCCCCTGTCAATGAAGTTGGACAAATACATTCCAATTTTAACGATTCTTTTTGTTTTAAGAATTTCATTATATTTTATGATTAAAAATTAAATTTGACTGCAGTGTTAAAAGGATTTTTCAGAA
The DNA here is from genome assembly GCA_963082485.1 of Eudonia mercurella. Classification (NCBI taxonomy): domain Eukaryota; kingdom Metazoa; phylum Arthropoda; class Insecta; order Lepidoptera; family Crambidae; genus Eudonia; species Eudonia mercurella. The sequence continues at coordinate 7,031,709 of OY720045.1, forward strand.
ATGACTACATAAAATGGTTGCTTAATCACCACGCCTGCCCGCCTTATGCGGGTTGGTGAACACAAGCCCGGGCCCCGATCCTCTAAATGCCACTACAAATTTACAGAATCCACTAAACACGCATACTGGTTAAGTACTTTTCCCCACCACCACGGCCCGGTCAACTCGAGACGAGGTCCGAGCTTTTAGAGGCGCCCTCGGAGACTTTAGTAGGGCACGGGGACACGCTGTAGTGCGTGATGCCGTTCCCGCTAGAAAACCTCCAAAGGAGCTTCGTTTCACACGGCTACGGCTTGAAGAACCCTTTATGTTTCTCGCCGCCTCCAAAAAGCCTGGTGAACCTGAAAATGCCGTACGAGGCAATCAACAAACTCTTTAAAAAAAAACAAGCCCGGGCCGTGAATAGAAATTATTTGAAAAACACTTTACCTTCCTGTAGTAATTAAACCCAGAACAACCGAATAATATTTTTTAGCAAGTTAGCATAACGAAAGCGCTTTTCCGTAAGTATATTACTAAATTTTCCATAGCATTCGGGGTATGTGACGAGAACGCAATACCCGAGGGCGCCTCTGAAAGCTTATAAGCAACAAAGTAAACTTGCTCATAAAATAGAGACACGTTCTCAATTTGCCAAAATGAACACTATTTTTTTATGACTAAGGCGGCAATCAGCATACGGCCCTGGAGGTAAGTGGTTACCGTAGCCTATGGACGATTTCAACACCAGGTTGAGTTTTATTTGATATTTGATCACGTCACGAAACCGCCAATTTGTATTCAATTCTCCTTATTTGGGAAAATGATGTTTTTTTTCCAGGAGGAGGATTTAAACCTGTACTCTCTGAGAAACCGGGTCAGGTGCGCTTCCAATTACGCCATCGTGGCTCTTTTCAACCCGCTGACATTTATTAACACTATCTACTCTTACTCTGTAAGCCAAAGGATGCTTTGGCTTACAAAGTTTTTATAATTCAACGGCAACAACTACGAGTACATCATCAAGGTTTCTTCATACCGAAAGGTACCGGCAAGAAACTCAACAAGGCCATTTCTTACCTTCCTTTCCTTTACAGCGTCAAAATATTGGAAAATGGCCGCCCTATCATAGAAGGACACTTTCCATCACAAACGACACACAAAATATAAAAAATAACTACATGTAATCGTAAATATAATAAAAATTTAAAAGTATCTAAGTTTGCATTTTTATATAGTATCAATTTAAATTTCCACAGTGTTATACACACATCTCACACACACACACACACATACCCTCCCTCACCCACACACACACTCACACACACACACGCACGCACGCACGCACGCACGCACGCACGCACGCACACACACACACACACCCTCACACACACACACACACACCCTCACACACACGAGCTCGATGGCGCAGTGGTTAACGAACTTTCGCAAAGGCCGGTCACCGGATGGGTGACCAAAAATGTATCATCTCGAGCTCCTCCGTGCTTCGAAAGGCACGCAAAGCTGTTGGTCCTGGCTGCATTAGTCGCTAACAACCACCAATATCGTGATCAAATGCAAATAAACTTCGCACTAGGCACCCAGAGGTATTGCAGAATAATAATCGAATCACGTTTTAAAATTTCTTTCTCGATAAAATATCACCAATTCAGCATTCTCCACATTTGCAGACAATCGGTAATGTCTGGTCGTTAGTAGGAATCGCGTCGTTAGCGAACTTGGAGTAGTTTCATCGTATGGATTCTAGAATATTGGATTTGCATCGTGGTGACGTCATTTATGCAGGTGGATTAAGCTTATGACATATGTTATGTTACTCTCTCGAACTATAACGAAAGTTTTTCTGTCATATAAAATTGTTATATATTTTTGTTTTCTGAAGTTTTCTGAAGGTTATACCCCTTTACAACTTTTAAAATAATAAGTTACGTAATTAAAATAGAAACCGTAACATGCCTTACGAAAAAGATAAACAAATAAAACATCAATTATTAAAACTCAAAAGACAGTGTGAGCAGCCCCCCAACAGAGTGGACCGACGATCTGGTGAAGGTCGTGGCTAGCCGCTGGATGAGCAGCACACAACCGGTCGTCGTGGAGATCCTTAAGGGTGGCCTTTCACCAGCAGTGGACGTCTTTTGACGTCTAACATGATAAGGCAAAATACGTCTTCCTGCTGTGGACTTTGATTATGTAGACGTGCACATAATCAAAGACTGTGGTTGTGGAATAATGCGGGCAACATCACCTCTTTGGATTATCAGGCTATAGGCAAAGTTAGCTGCCAACCTTTTTGTTACCTGAGGCTTATTGTGATAGAATAAAACATCTTTCTTAAAAGCATCGCGCACAAATAAATTTGGTGACTCGGTTCTTTGTCACACTTCCAAAAGATACAATAGTCTACCAGCACACGTTTTCCCTCCTTGCTATGATATGGGGTCTTTCAAACGAGGCGTGAAGAGGCACCATGTGGGCCGGCAGGGTGAGGGTGACTGATGCTGCGTTGTTTTCGCGCTGCACCAGTTGGCCTCGCGTCTGGACTCCGTTTTCACTTAACATCAGCTGGAGCGGAGTCATTCGCAGAGCTATAAATAAAAAAAAATTAAAAAACTTATTAGCGGAAACTGTACAGGATTAATTATTTATTCAGTTATCACTTCTAATCGTGATGAAAACTTTCTGTTTGTGGTGAAATGAAAACAGTGTTATGGTAGTAAGCAAAAAAAAAAAAAAGCAGTCTCTGGGCAGGCCTCCAACAGAGTGGACTGACGATCTGGGGGTCGACCGCCTAACTCTCTCGCTTTCGATCGCTTTGGAGGCGAGGCGAGGAGGAGGCGTCATCTTGTCATTTCGAAAGCAATATGAAAGCAACATCAAAAGCTATAGGCTATAGCTTTCGATATTATTCTTTATTTTATTTCGATATTATAATAGAAAGCGAGGCGAGGGCCTCGCTTTCAAAGCGATCGAAAGCGAGAGTGTTAGGCGGTTGGGGGGCAGGTGAAGGTCGTGGGAAGCCGCTGGATGCGAGCAGCACAAAACCGGTTGTTGTAGAGATCTTTGTCGAACAGTGGACGTCTTTTGGCTGAGATGATGATGATAATGATGATGATGAAAATATGAGTATAACTAGCGAGATGCCGACCATAAGCTATTACGCTTCTATACCACAGAGGTGGTCAACATTTGTCAGACGTTTATTCAGCGCACCAACAAACAATTTAATTTAGAAACAATTTATCACCAGCTCGCAATAGGCCTTGCAAACATTATTAATTAGTATTGTTGAACTAAACCGTTGGATAAACACAATTGATTGACCAGTTAATTAGGCAATCAATCATGCAAACAGACACCGAACACGTTTATGCAATGTATACGCTAAGTGCTGGTTGATTCTGCGCGTTGTTACTAGGTTATCGATAGACGTACTAAGCCCTTATAAATTGCCTCAGTACCTATTATTCTAGAGGTTTAATAGATTATATACAACGGGTTATTGAAAACATGCAAAACGTATATATATTGATCTATCTCTTTTCAGACAAAACAGGACAAAGGCAAGGTTTTTTATTTATACCGCTTTACAAATAAACTGAGGATAAGCTTGGAATTGTTTTTCGTGTTTTGATTGTATCATCTTTATATACTCGTATGTATATATGTAATTCTTCTGTGCGTGTGTTTGTCACCTAACTCATAAACAGCAGGACCGATTTGGATGAAATTTTGTGTTTATATTTCAAGGTTCCTGGATGGTTTGAAAACACAATTGGACCCGGTAGGTGGCGCTACAATAAGGGTCCTTCATGGGGTACGGTACGGGTGTTCTCAGGCGGATGAAGTTGCGAGCGGGCTACTAGTTTAAATATAATTTTGAATCGTTTGAAGAGAGACAAAACACTGAATATTTATCCGAAGCTTATACTATAGTTTATTAAATAAACTTTTGTCGGAGAGTTAAAGTATTACGGAAGATATTTTAATGTATTGAAAGAAAGAGTTAAAAGAAAGAAAACACATTTATTTGGGGCAAAACACATTAAAATATAACAAACATAAGAAATACACAAAAGATGTCAGATAAAAAGTTTATCCCAAAACGGTGCCAACTCAGCATATAGCAGGCCTTGCGACCAGCGCTGGTTTTATCTCGGAACCGGTTTAGTGGGAAAAGTGCACAAAAAAACCAAGACTCATGTATAATAAAAAAAAATGAGTATTGGTGTCTCTATTATTCTGATCGACTCATTGGCATGTTGAAATGAAAAAAGACAAAGTTTTGAAAAAAATCCACGAGCGATTCAACCAGCACTCCATGACATGCCGGGTCAGGTGCACTACCAACTATGCTATCGTGGCTCAATCCAACTTGCCGACATTAATCAACACTTTGTAAGTCAAAGAAGCTCCATGCAATGTCGACAACTACGTCATCAACATCCAATCTTAATATTTTACAAATATGAAATAATTTGCGTGAAATAATATTTTTTTGGTGGAATTTTTTCAACACTTTGTATTTTATAAAATGTTCAAAATGATTTTTAAAGCAAATTTTGTTGCGAACAAATTACAAAAACACAAATGTTGAAAAAATTTCCACGAGCAGGATTTGGACATTGAATGGGCGCCTTTGGCTTACAAAGTAAAAAGTGTTGAATAATTTCGGCGGGCTGGATAGAACCACGATAGCTCAATTGGAAGAGCACCTGACCCGGAATGTCAGAAGGGTGCAGGTTCAAATCCTGCTCGTGGAATTTTTTTCAACATTTGTGTTTTGGTACTTTGTATTTTTTTAAATTGTAATTTGTTCGAATCAAAATTTGCGTAAAATAATGTGTAACCACAATTATAAGTGTAGAAATGATATGATTTTGATGATGGAAGCCTTTGCCTAGCAGTGAATAAATTTACTCGCGTCCACGTAGTAGAGGATATACCTCAGTTGATGAATACCCGTGAAGTGGCAACAGCGCTTCTAATAAGAAGCGCTGTTGCCCGCCACTTAACGGGAGATATTCAGATATTACGTCGATGCTGAGTTTACACATAATATTAGTATAGATGAAGGCTTATTCTGTTCATAATAATAATAAGTCGCTAAGTACTGGTTCCAGTGTTCGTATTGTAAAGGGGTATGAGTAATTTGGTGGGTTTTTATTTTTGGCGATGTCGATTCAAAAAAAAAAATATGTTAAAGATCTTATCCCGATAAGCAAAAATTATTAAACAGATTCACAAGTCTATCATGGGCAGATTTTGAGCTATTTCTAATTTAAAAAAATACTGCTCCTTTGATCTTTTCTAATTATCTTGATTCCCTGAGAAACTGAATGAAAATATACTGAAGTTCCAAATCCACATTACGGAAAGCAAACAAGAGTCGATATCTCAAAAACTGCCTAATACTGGAATATGTTATCATAGTATTTTTTTTATGTCTTGACAAGTTCTTTTAAATAAAATAAAAAATTGAAGCGCGACAAGTAAAATTTTTTTTTCACACATTTTCGTATTATATAATATGAGCAATTTTTCACAAACTACATATGAGGTTTTGACTTTGCGTTTATTTTTATGTTGAAGTATATTTTATGTCGGTAATGAATTAATTAAAAAAACCCACCCCTCCATACAAAATTACTCAAACCTCTTTTAATTTACTTGAATTTGGAGTTTTAACTTTTAAATAGTTAGCATAGTTTTATAATGTTACAATAACATAACATAACGCCTCGGTGGCCCAGTGGTAAAGCGCTCGGCCCGATACCCTAAGCTCCCGGGTTCAATTCCCAGGTCGGGCAAAGTGTGTTTCGGATTTTTCGATGCATAGCCCGGGTTTATGATCACCAATTGTAGTGATGACTTGATTTCAATGATGGAGGCCTTTGCCCAGCAGTGGGACAGTAGATAGGCTATTTACTTACTTTTAACTTACAGTTTATTAATTATTATTATTCCTTCACTTATTTTTTCTTTTAAATAAATTTACATTTTAAAATATTTTCTAAAACAAAATAAATAAAACATTAAAAATATATAAAGAATAGGGGCCCGCCGGCATCGGTACCAGGGTCCAAGCTACCGGTGGTTAGGGTTCCAGAGACAGGAACCTCCTCACAATGCGTGCCGTATCGAGGAGAACTGCCTTCTGAATCGGACCCTTGATGTCCTCACCTAGCGTCTTATTCTATGGATATTTTTTTGTCCTAAAGCGATATTTACCATTTGTCGTATATTACGTTATGATTGTGTCCTATAAGGGCAAACTGCAGACTTGTTTTCGATTCGCCTCATGCTTTTAAACCTTATAGGTATATGTAAATCGAGTTTCCTTACAATTAACAGTGTAAATTTTATATTATTTATTTATAGCACTCACTGTCCCACTGCTAGGCAACGGCCTCCCTTCATAAACTTAAACGTAAACGTAATTAAAATAACATAAGCGTAAACTTTATAAAACAATATTAATGGTCCGTATTCAAGGAGCGTCCAGAATACGCCCCCGTCCCGGCTAATGCATGCCAGATTATTGGACAATGGCCACGATATTATCTGGGGATAGCTGGTATTATCTGGGGATAGCCGGTATTGATTGTCGGCGATTGTTGCGCTCCACCCGCCGTGGGTAAATGGCACCAGCCCAATGACGATGCAATAAAACACAGGACAATGGGTAAAGTAGATTGAATGGTGGATGATCTTCGGTCTATTTTCATGTAAGTTCATAAAATTAAACATTAGTAATTTGATTAAAGAATAGAGATAGAAATAAAACTAATTTAACTAATTATTCGGATTTAATATAGGAAGAGCTCGATGGCGCAGTGGTTAACGCGACCGGTCTGTGAGTGTTGAAGTTATGCAACTTTCGCAAAGCCCGGTCATCGGATGGGTGACCAAAATCGTTTCAAGCTCCTCCGTGCTTCAGAAGGCACGTAAAGGCGTTGGTCCCGACTGCATTAGCAGTCGTTAACAACCACCAATCCGCACTAGGCCAGCGTGGTGGTTTGTAAGCCGTTCTCCCTATCCATCCATAAGGAAGGCTCGTGCCCCAATAGTGGGGACATAAAATGAGCTGATGATGATGATGATGATGAACTAATTATAAAGAGTTAATTTTTATTCAATAGAGAGCTATAATATTATGACAGATTATTGAAAAACCGCCAAGACACTATCTGGGGATAGCTGGTATTATCTGGGTAAAGCTGGTACTATCTGTGCATGTATGTATCAACTACCTACCAAGTCGAGCAGATTATGTTCGGGCAGCTGGGATTCAAATGATCAACGAAAATGTATAAAACGGTGTGCACTGAGTACCAGTGTAGCACTCATGATACACCGACAAGTGAAATTGGTGAGTCAGGTGTATCATTAAGGATACACTGACCAGTGACAAGAATATCCCATAGTGTATCAAAAAAGATACAATGGCGCTGAAAGTGTTAAAAGAAATTTTTTTTCTCGCCTCGGTGGCCGAGTGGTAATCGGCCCGATACTCGAAGGTCTTGGGTTCAATTCCCAGGCCGGGCAAAGTATGTTTAAGATTTATTCGGTGCTCTCGTTTGTGATAACCAACCCGCATTGGGCAAGCGTGGTAATTAAGCAATTACCTATCAATTGTAGTGATGACTTTATTTCAATGATGGAGGCCTTTTCCCCAGCAGTGGGACAGTTATAGGCTATTTACTTTACTTACTTAAATCTTAACTTGTAATTTAAACATTTTTAGCATTAACAAAACGCATGATAAACATGCCAATCGTGTAATTAAGTTCAAACATGGAAGCCTCGTTTGCATCTAGTGTGGCTAATCGTGTTAGCTGAATTACGGTGGTGCTGGCGTTGTGTGGTTTAAGATACAACAGCTGAGCGAAAGGAGCAATCTTTTCACATTTTTCTTTTATTTTATTTGTATTGACACGCTACTTGTTTTTAGGTTACACAAGAGTGTCAGACGTCTTCGTGCTGGCATATCTGGCACAAGAGACTATCTACGTCAAGTATCAGGCAGAACAGACTACCAGTGAAACGCAACTCATTACTTTTGATGCGATGTAATGCAAAGGAAAACGATTGTTAATCGGACATAATATTCAAGTTAAGAGTTTCAAATAAAATTACATAATGTTATCATTTTCAACAACAAAGACAAGTCCTTTTTTTGGTAGGTATTTATGGTTTGAATTTTTTTTTCTCCAAACAGACACTGCGGAGATGAGAACTCATATTTGAGTATATACTTATACACTTATTGTCATAAGGATTTTTTACACAACTAGGCATTTAGTAGCAACTGGGGGTCTGCTTAGCTAGCTACGGCAACTACGACTGCTACGATCACTACGACAACTACGATGCCTACGACGACTACGTTGACATATTCGTAGCACAGTTACGAAGCGTAGTGCATTTTAAACATACTTTTTAATAAAAAATTCGCTATTTCTTATGTATTAGACGATAAGCTAATTATGGACAGTTTGCGCAATGTACCATGTAGTCTATAACGGTGCTGCTGTCGCACGTTGAGTGTCCCATTGCGATAGTAGCAAAACAATAATGCTGAACGTGTGTTGAGTCAAGACTAAAGCGTGTCACACTGTGAAATGATTACACTAGCGGTTGCAGAGCCAGTATCGCAGGTTCGATCCCCAGTAAAAAGATACATATTATTGAACTCGGGTGCTAGGTGTGGTTAATGGCATGGGCTTATTTTAAGTCCGTATTACTGAGGGTCTTGCTAAGGGTCAGTAATGATACACGTGGTTATACCTAGCTAGCTACCGATAACTTTTTTCTTTACATTGCTATCAAATTACTACATCTCTGTATTTCCTTTAAGGATAGAATGTTTCATTAGAATTGGGTTATTGGTTTGAAAAATTTTAAACTTAAAAGCTTATATGGGACAACATTGAATGTTCTTAGTCTCTTTGTATACGAATTATTTGTAAAGTATACAGCTTGTTAGTTAAACCAAGGGACATATTAAATGAGGACATTAGGTATTCGATTCCCGATCCGATTCATTAAAAAAAATATTTTTATTTTTTTGCATAATCCTAATAAATAGTTTATCGTATACACTAAGCGCGGGAAAAGATCAAATATGTGCCGACTGACTGCGTCAGCGGAGCGCGGCACCGCCGATAGTTTATCCCGAAAGGTCACTTTTTGCTTTGCACACCGCACGCACCCCGCGAGGCCACGCTTTCATCTCCGCCTCGCGGCGCGTGCTCCGGCGCGTACCCCGCCGCGGGCAGTCTACTCCGAATTTTTTTATTGGTTTATGTTTACCCAGGCATAAACTACCATAGGATAAAATATGTCCCTCGTGTTAACTAACACGCTGTATAATATGTACCTATTTTAAATATAGGATCACGTCTATCAACAACTTATTAACATCTTTGATAAAAAGAATTGTCAAAAGAGTGATTAATATAAACGACTCATTTCGGCCATAATTGACTTGTGGACAGCGGTGGCTCTGTTGTTTTCTTGCGCTCCTCAGAATGCAATTTATTTTGGGAAGGAAAACGCTGAGGACTCCGACGGAACTCCTTATTCTGAATGGCGATGTTGTAAAGTTTTCAAAACCCGATTATGTTAATGTCAAATTAGAACAATCGTGAATTCTTACTTTGTGGATATTTATTTACCACATATTATTTAATACTTAAAATAATTTAAATTTAAATTTCTAGTTCCATTTTTTTTCAAATGAAAAAAAATACGTGAATTATATTACATACCTATAATTGAAAGGTTGGGTCAAGGGTCAGATGCAAAAAGGAGTACTCCTTGACACGGCACGTATTGTCAGGAGGTTCCTCACTCTGCAGCCCTAATCACCGATAGCTTGGGTCTATCCCCGTTGCCGGTGGCAACCTAGGTTAAGTTTTTTTATAATATTTTATATTGTAAATATGTTTTTATATTAAATATTGTAAAAAAAAATCCTAAGATATATGTATAATAATAATAATATTTACATATACCACACAGTTAACGTTATCAAGCATAACGTCATATTCGTATGATAGAGCTAAAGTAAACTAAGCAAATAGCCTATAACTGTCCCACTGCTGGGCAAAGGCCTCCATCATTGAAATCTTATATTGATGGATAATCATTAGTCATTACTACAATAGACGGGTAATAAAGAGGTAACGTAATTTAATGTATAACGTTATACAAAGCCCTGGTTACAAGTGCCCATGGGCCCATAAAAAAAAAGTTCAGGGTGTCTAGTGTGAAAACTCACACTAGACACCCTGAACTTTTTTTTTAAACAAATACGGATAGAAAACAAAACTGTTTTCTATCCGTATTTATTCGATTACGTTAACGAAAACGAAACGAAAGCATGGAATTGAAGCAACGCCTTCTGGCGACATAGGTACGAGAAGAGTTAAAATTTTGCCATACAAATTCTCGTTTTCGTTAACGTGATCGAATGGCGAATGAAAGTCGCACTAGGCACCCAGAATAGGGCTTCTCGTGGACACCGTTCGCCCATGATTTATTATAGTGACAACATAAATAAATGTGGACGCTTTGTTTACCGGAACTTTCGCTCCGCGCTGGAAACAAAAGTTTTTGACACTTTACAAATTAAAAAACACAGTGATACTGTGGAAATGATACAGTATTATTGACACTTTATTTCCACACCACCATTTCAGTAGTGACGTCAATGGGAGCTTTAGAACCGTGTGCGTATGAATACAATTTGAAAAAGTGTTCAATAAATCCACTAGTTGAATTAAAATCCTCACCCTATGAAATACCGGGTCAGCTGCACCACCAACTGTAAATTGTAATTTGTTCTTAAAGAAATTTGCGTTAAATCACATTGAACTATAATTATGATTAAATCATTAGTGAAACTTTGAGTCTATTTGGACAACCTGAGTAGGTAAGGTACGAAAAATAAACAAAGACCCATATTTTCGTGCATTATAATTGTTCTGCCTCATTAAACATTTAATATTACTAGTGGTCGCCCAGTGGTCGAAATTCGACCGTAATTTTATTAAGGCTGCACGAATTGTATCCTAAGTAATGAAAAATTAAAAAAGTTAGAATGTGAGTTTATATTGGCATTGACAGATTTCGGTCCTCTTCCATTTTTGACATTTTTGAAAAGAGTATATTTGCGTATGTGTCAATTACATGGTAGTGTGTGTAATGTTTGTTTTATTGATTAAATGTATTTTTTATGCATAATTAAAATATATATTAACATTCTGCAATCCTTCTCTATATAAACTATAAGTGTGCGAAATGTCATACTCCTCCGTCCGCGCAATTTTCGTAAAAAGGGGTACAAAGTTTTTGCTTCACGTCTTAATATATAGATTTCCAACACCTAAACTGAATGAAAAAAATGTTAAACACTTTACTATACTCGTAAAGAGGTAAATTACACAAAAGAGTATTTATAGCTACCCGCAATATTCTAACCCCACTTAAATTGGTGATAACCTTAAACACCCCACGTTTGCATTAAGGGTGACAAGCGATCCATCGATATTTAATTAATCTTCGTTAACTCCCACGCTCTGTTATGGTTAAACTTCTGCTTAAGGAGTTTAGTTTAAAGGGTTAAGAAATAATGGTAATGAGCTGACTGTTATAAATGAGGCACGATTATACCTTCATTTGTTTCTTTGAATCTGGAATGTTTTAAAAATATTTTACGGTTAGCTCTAAAAAGGTTTTTGCTAATAGTTTGTTCTATTATTTTCTAATAGTCCTGTTTACCCATTTAGAAAGCTAATACGCTTGAGGGTATGGATTTACGTTGGAAGTAGGTAGGTCTGTATGCTAATAGGTTTGTATGGAATGGAGCTATAGGAATTGAATCACGATATGTCGCATTCAACCTTTAAACTTAATAGAAAAATGGCTAGCATGGTGGGTTGCGATCTTGTATGTTTCATCAAGGGATAAAAAAAGGTTTATCTCATACAATCTATAAATTACAAAAAAAAAACAACCTGATAAGAAAATTTCCGTACGTCGGCACGTTAAGCCTATGGTCCTGGTTGGAACAGCATGGTGAGTTATGGTATGATCCCCATGTTTCATGAACACACATGCATACGAAGATTAGGCCTTAGCCCAGCCGTGGGACGGTTATAGGATGATGATGATGATCCGTACAAAGTGTTTAATTTCAATATTTTTTTAAATCCAAACTTAAAAGGCACATTTTTCAGGGTACATTCTCATAAAGTCTATAATGAATTAATATTTTGTCCGAAAATTCCATGTATGCCCTTTTGCGGACAGCCTCTCAAGCTCAGTCGACCGACAGCAGCGCGTATCCTACCTACGCCGCGCGCCAGCGCCGGTCAGTAGTCAGTCGTTCGCTAGCCACGCGCCTGCTTACGCATGCGCCACTAACCAAATGGGTACATCAGTAACATCGCAATGCTCTTACTATAGCAGTGTTTATGTATGATACGGTTCACCAAACACACAGTTCACAAACAGTTATTGAAGAGTTGCTATATGACTCCGCTCTCCTTGATGGAGTCGAGATGCGAGGACAGCTTGTGGAGCAGGATTGTGACTCACTAGCCTTCTTCAACTTGCCTACCCTCAAGTTGCTTCTTCACGTTAGCTTGTTCGCATAGACTTAAGTGGTAGAGCCACGCTGCGTTGCAGCTCGAAATGGGCCGGCTCTCCAGGCGTAATACCACCTTCTCACAGAATATCGGCGTGAAACAATGGCACTCGTTGCTGTTGTGTTTCGTCCGGTGAGTGAAAGTACCGGAGGCCCATGACTCACCCCTCCCCCCTCCCAATTCCTACTCCCTCCTCAAGATCCAACACCTTCCTCAAGGCCGGCAACGCATCTGCGATTACTTTGGTTTTGCGGGTGTCCATGGGCGGCGGTGATTACTTTCCATCAGGTGACCCGCCTGCTCGTTTGCCTACTTTTAACATTTAAAAAAAACTTAAGAAATCAATGTACATAACTTAAGAATTTGGAGCAGTGGCCAACGCGCCCAGTCAGCGATTGCTGAAGCTAAGCAACTTTCGCAACAGTTTAACGGGTGACGAAAAATGTATCATCTTGAAATCTTTCTCGCTTCGGAAGGCACGTAAAGCCGTTGGTCCCGACTGTATTAGCAGTCGTTAACAACCACCAATCCGCATTGGGCCCGCGTGGTGGTTTATGGCCCGTTATCCCTATCCATCCATAGGGAAGGCTCGTGCTCCAGCAGTGGGGACATAAAATGAACTGATGATGATGATGAACAAGCTTATAACCCGTTCTCCCAGTAGTGTCCCCCCTAGCTCTTGCCCTAGCAGTGGGAATACATAATGAGCTGGTAATACATAACTTAAGTCACTAAATGTGCTGTACTTATCCAAATGACTAGTTTCAGAAACTTCTATCTCTTCAGAATTTCTTTGCACGAAGTCTGTGGACCAATAAATTTTCCGCCCCAACATTTTACAATCCTCTTACGCCGATTTCAAAATTGGGTCGCGTCTTCCACACGGCAAGAACTATATCCACTACGTGATTTTGTTCACTCGTAAAAGTGGAAAGTCGTTTCGTTTAACTGGCCAGTCGATCAAGTGGCTATACAGTATATGGAAAAGGTAGGGCGCCATTGTTTGGTACGACTCTCTGATGTGAATGATAAATTGACGTACTTAAATTTATTTATTTATTTATTTATTTATTTATTTATTTATTTATTTATTTCTAGGAAGATTTACAGACAAATAACATCTAAAGTTAAGGAGAATAAATAGACATATGCTATTAACAAATCTTCACAATTATATAAACAACTAGCTTTTGCCCGCGGCTTCGCACGCGTGGACTACATGCATACAGCATACTACAGCATACTTCAGAGTTTGTCCTTGAGCCTTATTAATTGTCATGGCAAAGCAGACTTTCAAAGGAAACTGCAGTCTCTTGAATTCAAAGGGAACATCATTACGTCCTTGTGACGTAATCGTTGCCAATTAACTGAAGCAGTCACAATCATCATCGCATCTAAAAGGAATGCATCCGCAATGCAATGCTTCTAATTTTTTAAAACGTGAATAGATACAGTACACAAATGAGTTCAACTCGTCTGTATACTGTACTTACCGTAAGCTCTGATTATGATACTGATAGTATGGTAGCCAGAGCTCACGTTAGGCGCCGCGGATTATACCTAGGTACCTACACTTACTTATTTCCTATCACTGATTCATTTATTAAGTAGTTAGAAACCCATCTACAGAAGTAATTGTTAGGTAATACATTCTTTATAGGATTCCTATTTTTGATTTGCTACACTACTGACCCCTTATGTACTTATCAGAAAATGAAATTAAAACGATATAAAATGAAAATTATTTCGGTAGAATTGTTACACGTCAATGTTTAACATTGATAAGTTAGGTCTATCCCTATCCCGTCCCTATTTAATTCCTATATCTATGCGTTGAGCCATTTTATACTTACCAACAGACTGTAAAGACTTAAAAGTATTTTTAATAATTTTGCCTTTGTAAAGACTTTTTTACACAACATTTCATCCCGCATGATCCTTCCCCAAGGACAGAATTCCCAAAAAACCTTAATTTGCGTTAATCTTCAGCCCAAACCCAAAATTCGAAGATACTAACTCAAAACTGACCGACTTTTATACAAACTTTCATCCCTTATTTCTCCCCCTTAGGGGTGGCATTCACAAAAATCCTTTCTTAGTAGATGCCTGCACAATATAAAACATATATGTGCAAAATTTCAAGTCTCTAGACGATTTCATTATTCCCATGACTTCATCCCCCTTTTCACCCTCATGGGGATGTAATAATCAAAATCGCTGAGACACGTGTAATTTATTTTTTAATCTTCAGTCCAAACACAAAATTATAAGATCATTACTTCAAAACTGACGGATTTTCATACAAACTTTCACCCCCCTTTTAACCCCCTTAAAATTAGAATTTCCAAAAATCCGTTCTTAGTTCTCATCTACACTACCAAAGGAACCTACGTGCCAAGTTTCATGATTGTAGCTTCAGCCGTTTGGGCTGTGCGTTGATGGTCAGTCAGTCAGTCACTTTCTTCTTTTATATATTTTTTTTAATAATTTTGCCTTTGTAAAGACTTTTTTACACAACATTTCATCCCGCATGATCCTTCCCCAAGGACAGAATTCCCAAAAAACCTTAATTTGCGTTAATCTTCAGCCCAAACCCAAAATTCGAAGATACTAACTCAAAACTGACCGACTTTTATACAAACTTTCATCCCTTATTTCACCCCCTTAGGGGTGGCATTCACAAAAATCCTTTCTTAGTAGATGCCTGCACAATATAAAACATATATGTGCAAAATTTCAAGTCTCTAGACGATTTCATTATTCCCATGACTTCATCCCCCTTTTCACCCTCATGGGGATGTAATAATCAAAATCGCTGAGACACGTGTAATTTATTTTTTAATCTTCAGTCCAAACACAAAATTATAAGATCATTACTTCAAAACTGACGGATTTTCATACAAACTTTCACCCCCCTTTTAACCCCCTTAAAATTAGAATTTCCAAAAATCCGTTCTTAGTGCTCATCTACACTACCAAAGGAACCTACGTGCCAAGTTTCATGATTGTAGCTTCAGCCGTTTGGGCTGTGCGTTGATGGTCAGTCAGTCAGTCACTTTCTTCTTTTATATATTTTTTTTAATAATTTTGCCTTTGTAAAGACTTTTTTACACAACATTTCATCCCGCATGATCCTTCCCCAAGGACAGAATTCCCAAAAAACCTTAATTTGCGTTAATCTTCAGCCCAAACCCAAAATTCGAAGATACTAACTCAAAACTGACCGACTTTTATACAAACTTTCATCCCTTATTTCACCCCCTTAGGGGTGGCATTCACAAAAATCCTTTCTTAGTAGATGCCTGCACAATATAAAACATATATGTGCAAAATTTCAAGTCTCTAGACGATTTCATTATTCCCATGACTTCATCCCCCTTTTCACCCTCATGGGGATGTAATAATCAAAATCGCTGAGACACGTGTAATTTATTTTTTAATCTTCAGTCCAAACACAAAATTATAAGATCATTACTTCAAAACTGACGGATTTTCATACAAACTTTCACCCCCCTTTTAACCCCCTTAAAATTAGAATTTCCAAAAATCCGTTCTTAGTGCTCATCTACACTACCAAAGGAACCTACGTGCCAAGTTTCATTATTGTAGCTTCAGCCGTTTGGGCTGTGCGTTGATGGTCAGTCAGTCAGTCAGTCACTTTCTTCTTTTATATATTTAGATAATGTTCAGTTAACCAGCTGTGGAGACTACGTTAAATTTAGTTAAAAATAGAAAAAAAAAAAACAAATATTTTAAAGTGCGATATGTATAATGAATGAAAACATAAATATGTATTTATGTTTACATTCATTTGAATGAATGAGTGAATTTACAGCTTACAGTAGGTTGTTGCTGTATATTTAACTTATACCTATAGATTTCTACGATATTCCTTAAACTATATATTTTATTATATTTATTATATAATACTAATACTTATTCACTATTGTACTATTTTTATTTTATTGCTTGCTGTCAATAAAAAAATTAGAACATATAATCTCTTTTACTGATGAGGCGCTGGAGCAGAACAAGTCGATATCGCATGGTAAGAGGTTAAATGATTTACAAGCACGTATCATAAATGTATTCGCTCTATATTTAGTCTTTGCTGGAGGGACAATCAGAGCTGATCTTTGTCTTAGTCGGAGTGTGTTGGTTTTTAAGCTGATCTGAGATAAAAGATCAGGACAATCGACATTACCGTTAGCGATGTTAATGAGATAACAAACGTCATTAATCATTCGTCTGGTTTCAAGTGGTAGGAAGTGATATTTGTTGCACCTGTGGTAGTAGTCGGTATTGTATTGTCGAAATTTAAAATCAAGATATTTAAAGAATTTTCTCTGAACACGTTCGATGCGCTTTATATATATGTCGTATTGAGGATTCCATATTTGAGATGCATACTCAAGGTGGCTACGAACGTAGGCACAGTAGAGAACCTTCAACGTCTTCATGTTTCGAAAGTTAGAGGAGCTTCGCAAGATGAAACCTAGGGCCTGTAATGATTTTTAACAACGTAGTCAACATGCTTGTCGAATATAAGTTTGTCATCGTGAATAATGCCAAGATCCCTAATTTCGTGCACCTTTAACAGAACCTGGTCCTTCAATGTGTATTTCGAGTCAATTATTTTATGACATCGTGTGAAGGACATATAAAAACATTTAGAAACATTAAGATCCAATTTATTAATAAAGCAATAGTTTTCAAATCTTTGTAGATCAGCCTGAAGATCCTCAACATCGCTCGGATCACGGACCACTTTAAGAATCTTCATATCATCGGCAAATAAAATTATTTTTGATTTATGAAAACATTCTTTTATGTCCATTATGAAGATTGTAAAAAGTAGTGGTCCGAGCAGAGACCCCTGAGGCACCCCGGATGGTATTGGAGCCCAAGTTGATGTGTAGCCACTTAAGACGACTGCCTGACTACGATTGTCAATGTAGGATGAGAACCACCTAAACAGATCACCATGAATCCCAGCCAACGATATTTTGCTCTTAAGTACGAGATGGTCAATTCGGTCAAAGCACTTACTGTAATCAGTATAGATTACGTCCACCTGAGCACGTTTCTCCATACCTGCAGTTATAAAATCATTCGCGAGTGAGAGATTAGAAACCGTTGAACGACCCTTTAGAAATCCATGCTGAACATCACTGAAAGAACACCTTAAAGCACCATAGACCTGATCATAGACTACTCTTTCTAATATTTTGGCGAAAAGGCAGAGTTTCGAAATTGGTCTATAGTTTTCAACTAATGTTTTATCCCCTTTTTTGAAGATCGGTGTTACGAATGCCGATTTCCATATTGATGGAACAAGGCCCTCCGTCAGGGAACGCTCAAATAGAATACATATCGGGATCAATAGACTATCCGCACAGCTAGTTATAAAAATTGGTGGTATGTTATCTGGACCGCCTGACTTGGACAGATCCAGAGATTTTAAAAGTTTAAGCACTGCTTCTGGACTTACCATTACTGAGCCAAACGATGCAGTTTAAAAAGTTTTTTGGCGATTCAAGCGTTATCACAATAACGCTGTATCAGACTTGTGTAGAGGACTCTGACCCTGATTGTAAAAAGATAAAAATTCCGCTACCGAAAATGTATTTTTGGAACAACATATTTTGTTAATTAATGTACACATACCTAACATATTATTATAAATATGGCTCCGTGGTGCTAAATAATTAAATTAATGCCTACTGAGATTATTGCCTAAATTAATGCCTACTGAGATATTAGACTGGCCATAATGAGCCTTTCCATCACAAAAAGTAAAATACCCAAACTTTGTAATTGTGCCCATATATTATTCTTTGTAGATGTCAAATTATATGTAGGTAGTTACCACAGGTGGTAATTACTTTGTTTTGTTGAAGATTGCGCAAAAGAGTCTTCTCCATTTACACTTTTAAACTTTCGCGTTCCATAGTTAAACAAAGAATTTAAATGGGGTTATCGCAAACTAATAAGTAATTAGGTATCATACCTTCTTTATACCAGACGTTTCGACCGAGTTACAACGGCCGTGGTCACGGGCTGACTCAGCATAAAGAAGATATGATACCTTGTTACTAACTAGTTTTCGTCAATCCTTGTTTAAATTCTTCTTCATCTAATGTTAAGGTTATATAATAACATAAAGTAACTAAAACTAATACAAAAATAAAATATGGCGTCAAAAAATTCCTCCGCGTCGCAGTCGACTGGTAAAGTACCCAAGAGACTGGCGGCATTGCCACGTTGTATGGCAATGCTTAACCTCTGGCCAAGGAAAAAGCCAGCCTTGAAGTCCAGAGTGACTTCAAACAGGATTTTGTCACACTAACCGTCCGTCCATCCGTGATTTGCATTTTCAGATCTCGTTTAGACGACCTCATAATGTAGGAAAGGGAGAACACATGTGCTGGGAAAGCATTCCATTTTTTGCAATGTGACAAGTAAATGAGTTAGAAAGATTTTTTAAAATAAGGTTTTTTTAAAATATTTTATGGGTGGAAGCGCACTTCACCCGGAAACCTCAACTACTGAGGCACTGGCTATCTTATTTCTAGCTGCTGGAACACAACAATGCTACAAAAATTGCTGTTATGGCGACATATTTTAGATAAGATGGTGGTAGCTAGCCAGGCAGACAAACAAGCCCTACCACCAACCAAACCGAGTTCACAAACATGTAGGTACTCCCCGCTGGGAATCGAACCTGGCACGTCTGGATCTGTGACCGGTGGTCTTAACCACTAAACCACAGGGGCGGTTAAGAGTTTACTTACTCGCGTCTAGAAAGACAGTCTCATCTGTGACCACACAAGACCTTGTACACGTCAGAAAAAAATAAAATAAAGTCAACGTGTAAATAAATGAGTAGATCCTAAAAAGTTGTTTCAATGTGTCTCACAGCATCGCAAAGGTTCGTACTTCGTAGCTCAGAGACGTATTCACCCGCATTGCAAGTAAATCGCAGATTTTCACTTACAATCAGTTGCACTCCTTGTTCAACTGTTGTTCTTTGTAAAACTGTGTCTGTAACATATTGTCTGTATTTGTTCAGTGTTAACATTAAAAGCGTAGACGCCCACATCAGACTATCAAATTTCTTTATTCAATGTTCAATCATGTGCCATAGACATAAAGTTCAATGTCTATTGAGGAATTAAGACAGTTTCGGATTTTGTAGTAGATTAACGCAAACTGTTTAGTTTAAGTATTATAGGCATACATTTGTACGACGTTTTGACTAAGTTGCACCAGCTGTGGTCACGGGCTGACCGCTGTCGCGATGTTTTGTCTCCGTTTGCACGGCAGTCTTCTTTTACAATGAATGGTAACATAAATATTAACATAATGTGACTTTGATTTTAGTAACACTTTACGATTTCAGTTGTATTTTTTTCTCCGTTCTCAAATAAAAGAAACATTAATTCGTACTAGTGGTCGCATAGTGGTTGAAATTCGACTGTATTTTTATTAAGGCTGCACGGATTGTATCCTAAGCAATGAAAAATTAAAAAAGATATAATGTGAGTTTGGATTGGCATTGACAGATGTCGGTCGCATTAAAGGCAAACAATACGTTTGTGTCAAATACATGGTAGTGTGTGTAATGTTGTTTTTGTTGATTTAATGTATTTTTTATGCATAATTTAAAAAAAGTATTAATATTCTGATAACCTTATCTATATAAACTATAAGTGTGCAAAATTTCATACTCCTCCGTCCGCGCAATATTCTTAAAAACGGGTACAAAGTTTTTGCTTCACGTATTAATATATAGATTAGCCTTCAATTGTGTACCTACTAAGGCGCCTACCGTTTTTCAAGCGCTCATAGGGAATCTTCCCTATGAGCGCTTGAAAAACGGTAGGCGCCTTAGTACAAATATTTTAAATATTTTTTGCAACCTTTTTTAATCTTTGATGATGCATGCAAGATGCATTTTTGTTCCGGTTCCTGTATCTAGTACATAATTGATTAAAGGTTTATCATAAACACAACTTTATCATAAACATATTATTAACAAATTTATTGACATAAGTGTACGTACACACTAACTATAAACTCACTAGCAGCTACAAACTAATTATTATAGATGTTGTCTTGATTATACGTTCGTAAAGCTACTTGTTTGTTAAAAGATCCTGACGGATGACCGGTGCTGGATCTTCAGCCAGCATTATGCTGAGTTGGAACCTTTTTGTGACAACACATTTAATGCAAATTTTGTTTTGTTTAATTCTTGTTTTTTTTTTTTACAGAACGTTAGTCAAAAACACAAATGTTAAAAAAATTGCCACGAGCAGGATTTGAACAGGATAAGAACCACGATAGCTCAATTGGAAGAGCACCTGACCCGGTATATCAGAAAGGTGTAAGTTCAAATCCTGCTCGTGGAAATTTTTTCAACATTTGCGTTTTTGTAATTTGTTCGCAACAAAATTTGCGTTAAAAATTATTTGAACATTTTTTGACGTTAGTCAAATTAAAGAAAGTTGGTAACTTTAATTGTCCATAAAAGTATTTAACATTGATGTTAATGTTAAGTAATTGTAATTTGCTATCAAAGAACAAAAGGTATAACGAACTTCAAAGCGTAGTATTAACGGTACAGTTGCTGAAGACATTAGACCAGAAAACACGTACCAAGATAAATTGGAAAAAGGGAAGAATTTACGTAACTTATTTAAATATCAAATCAATTTAGCGCCGCAGTCGAAACGAGGGGATTTTTCACAAAGAGGCTGTATTGAAATAGAATTTCAATATTTTGGAGCGCTGGCACACTGGGCCACTAGTGAACACAGCAAAGCCATCAGTGGCTTCCACTAGTTGCGGACATGTTACTTACATACAAAAATGCATGTATAGATTATAAGGAAATTAATTAGTTAAGTGCTTGTACTCACATTAGGTTTTAAATCTGTAATAGCAGTACTAAGTTTAAAAAAAAATTATAATGCGGTACGAAAGCATCGCCTTCCGCGCGCAAAATTATGCATATGCAGAAGGATCAATGGATGGTTGCTTAAAACTTTTCGTAAAGTAACGCTTTATGCCATTAATTATTTTTCATACATACTCATAGCATCCTAAGTTTATTGTAAAGCGTAACAACCATTACTGTTTTCAATAAATACATTATTTATTTTTAATAATATCTTGTCACCGCTCGTGGTGGTGTACGCTCGCTACTTAGCCACCAGTCGCCTGACCTGATCCGAACCCCTCGAAAAATCTAATAGGGCACGGAGACACGCACTAGTGAGTGATCCCGTTCCCTCTAAAAAGCCTCTGACGGTGCTTCGTTTCACAGTACCTCAAGCCTTGCGAAACCTTTAAGTTTCTCGCCACCCCCAGAAAAGCCCGGTGAAGCTGAAAATGCCGTCTGAGGCAATCAGCAAATTCTCACAAAAAAACTCACAGTCGCCGGCTTCTCCCAGTCCATCAAATATCGAGGGTTTAGTGTTTAGTGGCCGCCACTAGTGATTCAAAGAGCGTAGACTAAAAGAAAATAATGATTATTGTATGGGATTAAAATAAGCTAATGATTCGTATAAATAACGTTTGATCGGCCATACACAATCCCGTAGGTACGTTTATCGTTATATTCCATTTCTATTCTACTAGCGTTATGCCACTAGTCTAGACCCTTAGTTTAACCACTAGTAGTCGCGTATGATGGCCGCCACTCGTGGCCCAGTGTGCAGTCGCTCTTACGGTAACGCTCCCAGAAAGCCAATAAATTTTAAATACCCAGTTCTATTTACAGTGTTTGTATTAGTATTCCTACCAAAATGATTGATTTAGTTAGTAGGTATGATATTTAAAATCTGGTCGATGCAGAAATTTGTTGTAATTAAAAGCAATCATGCAAGTTAACTTTTTAAACTGTTGTTTTGATTTAATGATATCTTATATGATATTTCTATATCTTATTTGGTGTTCTTGTAGTCAGAGATGTTAAGTCGATTCTTCTTTGGTTGATAACGTCGTTTATAGTGCGCCTCCAGCACTTTTTTCATGGTAAAAAAAAACTCTCACCTCATTAACGCGATAATTTCTAATTGACACGAAAATTGACACGCACAATACTTTCCCATTGTCATATAATAAAATAGTATTTTTCTCAAAATACCTGACAGGTGAAGCATTTCATTATTAGGAATAGCATGTAGGTAATGGCTTGGTAATTGATTGACATTCTCAATCACTGAGATATCTCCGACTGACATTGCACAACAACATTACTAATGTTTTTGTTATGGCGACAGACTAAGATGGTGGTAGGTAGCCAGGCGGACTTAAAACAAACCGTAGGTACCACAAACCAAACCGATTAAAATGTTATACAACTTCCGCTGGAAATCAAACCTCGACCTCTGTGGCCGAGACCGGTTGAATCACTAAACCACAGAAGCGGTTCAATAAAGTACTCGTATACGTTTTAGTGGAAAAAGGAATGCTTTGATATGCTAAGCATATTTTGATAAGCCTGCATTAGCTTTAGAACATGCCGACGGATGCATTGGTAAGCCCATTTCCACACACCCTTGTGCACGAATATTGGAGGCGTACTTGAAGAAAATATAGGCAAGGCGCTAGTTAAGGGTATGTTACACTGTCAAATCGTAAAAAACTTAATAATTTTAATATGTAATATATTGAAGAGCTCAATGTCGCAGTGGTTAACGCGCTCGGTCTGCGATTGCTGAGGTTACCAACTTTCGCAAAAGCCAGTCATTGGATGGGTGACCAAAAATGTATCATTTCGAGCTCCTCCGATCTTCAACAGGTACGTAAAGCCGTTGGTCCCGGCTGCATTAGCAGTCGTTAACAACCACCAATCCACACTAGCTCGTGTGGTAGTTTATGGCCCGTTCTCTTTATCCATCCATAGGGAAGACTGGTACCCCAGCAGCGGGGACATAAAATGAACTAGTGATAATGATGATGTTAATTGGTGAGTGTAAGCACTAACTAGACCTGAAAATATAATAGTGACTTTAATATTGTTCATAATACAGTACATTTTACAAGTGAAAACTTCCACATTCCCGAACAATCGTTGGTATAATATACACATCCACTAATAAAATGAAAACATTTGGTAAACTGAAAATAACAAAAATGTTTCGCCTCCTAAATTAATCATTGAGTTTTGTGGAGATTGTTCTATTATCGTTTTAGGAGTCTCTGACTTAATTGATAATTTAGTACATAAACGGTTTTCGATATGCATCACTTATCTATACTAATATTATAAAGCTAAAGAGTTTGTTTAATTGTTTGTTTGGTTGAAGGCGCTAATCTCAGGAACTACTGGTTTGAATTGAAAAATTATTTTTGTGTTGAATAGTCCATTTATTGAGAAAGGCTATAGGCTATATTACATCACGCTATGACTAATAGAAGTGGAGCAGCATTGAAAAATGTTGCAAAGACGGGAAATATTTTTTTTGAGAGCTTTCCTTGCGTGCGTTGCGTAGATTGTTCGCTAATTAACGCGGGTGAAACCGCGGGGCACAGCTAGTGTTATTATAAAGCTGGAGACTGACCGGAGCGATCATCGTAACGTAACCGTAACGTATACCATTCGCGGCGAGCTTGATACGTCATTACTGACAGACCGATAACAGAGCGGAGCGAGCGGCGAGCGGCTCGACTCACTGTACTGATCTTGCGAATGCTCGCAACGAACATGTTATGTCAGTCTCCACCATAGCATAGTGCTAAAGAGTTTAGTGACTTCTGTTGCTGACCGTACTTACTGTTGATATGTATAAGGAGCTCGATGGCGCAGTGGCTTGTGTGTTCAATGTGGTCATGCAAATTAAGCAACTTGATAATGTCTGACCACCGGGTGGGTGTACAAATGAAAACATCTCGCTTTCCTCCGTGCTTCAGAAGGCACGTTTTTAAGCCCCAGCAGTCAAAAACAACTACCATTCCTCACCGGGCCTGCGTGGTGGTTAGTGGCCCGTTCGCTCTTTGGTGTTTCCGTATAGGTAAGGCTCGTGCCCTAGCAATGGAGACATAACAGGAACTGGTGATATAGTACTTTAACATAATAGTCTCAATATTTATATAAAATACAGTGAAAAAATTAAACGCCCACCCAACCCAGTCAAGAATCGAACCTGGGTCTTCCGCAATCAGGGCGGCTGCACTGACCGTTATGCTACCGGGAAGGCTGACGTTCAACGCCCACGAACGCCCAGGTTCGATTTCTGGTTGGGTCGGGTGGGCGTTTAACTTTTTCACTGTTTTTTATATAAATATTTAATTCAGCTTAAGTGTAGCAATTATCACTAAAAAATAAAAAATCTTTTTTTATAATAGTCTCATTTAAATGAAACTACTTTAACGGATCTCTTATTGCTCGCGTTTATTTTACACATTACTTTTTAATGTTTATCCTGACGTTTCGAACCCTTTGCAGGGTTCGTGGTCACAGGGAGATTTAGGTGTTGGTCATCTCATAATTAGTTAGTAGCTTGTATACCCTCATTTAAATTTAGCCAACATCTTGTTACAAGTTCCGCTTCCTGTCCCTCGCTAGTTAGCGCCAATTCCCTAAGTTAATTATTGATTAGACTATTGCTGATTAATATCTTAATTTTAATTGATTATTGTTATTTGATCAATAAGTAAATTAAATATGTTGCTTATAAATGATATTTTAAAATGTTTGTTAATCATAATTTAATTTACACTTCCGTTCTATATAATATGTTTACTATGTGTTAATAAGACTCTAAAATCCTTTTCACTACTTTGAATAGGTACTCTAATAATTGAAACATTAATTTAGAAAATCTATTTGTATTAAATTTGTATTAACTTAATAATTAAGTAAATCATTTGATTGAATTACGTTGGAATGTATATAAGACGGCGTCGTCCATTTTGAAGACGATTATTAAAGCTGCCTTCGAGCTGACAAGTACACTTACGTCGTATTATTTCTCCACTTCGAACTGCTCCTTTTACAATTCAGAAGTGGGATGGAGCATTTCCACGGCCCATATTACCTCGGTCTGGGGAAACGGAGGCCCAGCGACGCATCGACTGAAGGTGAGAATATGGATAGAAATGACGACTTTTTTTTCCACTCGCCGGGCGAAATGTACCCACAATCTACGAAAAAACGAAGAATTACTCACCTGGAAGCTGAAATTATCCCCAAATTTGATCCTGGCAAGAAGACAACAAATGTAAAAGGCTGGCTTCACAAAATTGACCAGCTGGGCGACATGTATGACTGGGAACAACGAGACAAGATCTTCGTCATGCAAACCCGACTACGTGGCGCAGCTCGCGATTGGTACGACGACCTTGATGACTATGAAGCAACGTGGGACTTATGGAAAGACCGATTAACAAAGGCGTTCCCTCGATCAACGGAGTTTGTGGATCGACTTGAAGAAATGCTGGTGCGTGTAAAAGATAACCGTGAAACTATGACTCGTTACTACCATGACAAGATATCTCTTATGAAGAAATGTGGCATAGAAGGAGAAGAAGCAATATCATGTCTTATTCGCGGTCTACCCACTGAGCTACGTGCGAACGCTAAGGCCTGCTGTTCTAAGACACCTGACGAACTATACTACGGTTTTCTGTCTTCACTTGAAAACTATAAGAAGGTGGAAGCTAGGACAATGGAGCTGAAGTCGACATGGCAACGAGGTTCTACGGGCAGCATGCCGAAAATTTGCTACAACTGCCGCAAGACGGGACACACTGCTCGCGACTGCCGAGCTACGTACTGCCAGATCTGCCAGCGCCCGGGGCATGCAGCCAACGCCTGCTGGTATGCAGCGCAGACTTCGCGAGATCCGCAGATGCAGAGAAACCAACAGGTACGTGATATTAATTTCGTATCTACTGAAGTTATTGCCGATTTATACAAAAAAGAAGTCACTATAAATGCAGTCAAAGCACTTGCGTACATTGACACGGGTAGTAAAGTAAACATTATTTCTTTAAATTTAGTTGAAGGATTAGGTTTATACATTACTTATTCAAATGTTATCATGAGAGGTTTCGGTGGACTTTTGATTAACTCATTAGGTAAAACAAGTTTCAATCTTATTGTTGATGATTTATGCTTAGAAACTAGTGCGGAGGTGACAGAGACTAACTTGTATGGCACAGATTTAATTATTGGTCAACCTACAATTAACCA
The DNA here is from genome assembly GCA_963082485.1 of Eudonia mercurella. Classification (NCBI taxonomy): domain Eukaryota; kingdom Metazoa; phylum Arthropoda; class Insecta; order Lepidoptera; family Crambidae; genus Eudonia; species Eudonia mercurella. The sequence goes on from OY720045.1 coordinate 7,058,571, forward strand.
GAGAAATATAATTTTATTGGTTAACTCGAACTCTGTTAAGCTATTGAAAAATGCTGAGCCTGAGTCCCCGTTACCTAGTATAACTTTAAAGTGCGAAGATTTTATTTCAAAAGTTTCTTTATTTTTATCAGATACTGTAAGTATTCAGCCAGGAACAAGTTGTAATATAAATGTTCATACTAATGTGGACTTATTGCCATATAATATTATTGTAACGAGGCCTGTACTGTACTCGTTGGGTCAGGAATCTTATTTTATACCACAGGTTATCATGGCCCCTTATTACCTCTCGCTCAATGTTATTAACTTAGGAGATTCAGTTATACAGTGGAAGGCTGACAGACTCATAGCTCGCGCGGAAATGTACCTACAAACTGATGTATCGTTAGTTAATTATGAAACTTCTAGTGATGCTAATAAACAACACAGCCAAAATAGAATATTATTGTCTGATTTAGACGTAGGCGATTTAGACCCTGTACATACTAAATTATTGTTAATATTACTGAATAAATACAAACATTGCTTTGCTGAATGTAGTAGTGAACTAGGGTGTACTGATTTAGTCGAAATGAACATTTCTACGACTACCAATAAATCTGTTTATTGCAAGCCTTATAGGCTATCATATAAAGAAAATGAAATTGTTCAAGAAAAAGTAGATGAGCTTTTATCTGCCGGTATTGTTAGGGAGTCCTGCTCGGATTATGCGAGTCCTGTAATCTTAGTTAAAAAAAAGGGAGGTGACTATCGGCTTTGTATTGATTATCGCGCTTTGAACGCATGCACCGTTAAGGACCGCTTTCCATTGCCACACATAGATGACCAAATAGGTAGATTAGCGGGGAAGGTATATTTCACTGTTCTAGATATGGCCCAAAGTTATTATCAAGTGAGGGTATCTGAAGATTCAATACATAAAACTGCATTCGTAACATCGTCAGGGCAATTTGAATTCATGAAAATGCCATTCGGTTTAGCCAACGCGCCCGCAGTTTTCTCTCGTTTAATACGTAAGGCACTTGGTTCCTTAAATAATAGAATTGCGACCTACCTTGATGACGTAACTTTGCCTACAATTACGATAGAAGAGGGTATTCAGTTATTAGAAGAAGTTCTGGTACTTCTTTCACAAGCAAACCTGAAACTTAACCTAAAAAAATGTTCATTTTTAAAAAGTAGCGTCAATTATTTAGGACATGAAATCACTGAGGGTTCTGTGCGACCGGGGCAATCGAAAATTAACAGTGTTACGCAATTCAGACAACCACGAAATGTTCACGAACTGCGTCAGTTTATTGGATTAGCGTCATATTTTCGCAAATTTGTTAGAGGGTTTGCTGAAATTGCTAGACCCCTAACATATTTGACAAAAAAGGATGTAGTCTGGTCATGGGGCCCTGAGCAAGATGATGCTTTTAATAAATTAAAATCTATCCTTACTGATCGTCCTGTTTTGGCTATCTACGATCGCCATGCAAAAACAGAAATTCATACTGATGCTAGCAAATTAGGCTTGGGTGGCATTTTACTTCAATATCAAAACGATGAATCGCTTAAACCAGTGGCGTACTTTAGCCGCGTTACTAGTCCCGAGGAAATGCATTACCATAGTTATGAATTAGAAACGTTAGCCGTTGTAGAATCCTTGAAACGTTTTCGGATATACGCCACAGGTATCCCGGTAAAAATTGTTACCGATTGTGCCGCGTTAAGAACGACCCTTAGTAAGAGAGATTTGATACCGCGCGTGGCTAGATGGTGGCTTACTATACAAGATTTTGACCTAGAGATTGAATATCGTCCGGGCGATCGCATGAAACACGTGGATGCACTAAGTCGAAATCCCGTGGAATCAATTTCAATTCTTCACATTGACGAAGTTGACTGGCGCCTAACTTTGCAAGCTCAAGATGATAGTGTTCAAGGGGTTATTAAACAACTCCGCGAAGGTACTACCAACCGCGACATCATTAATAATTACAAAGTTATAGACGGATACTTATTTCGTAAAACATTCCATGGGGATAAGTTTGTCATACCAAAACTCTCAAAATGGTCGTTGTTACAAAAATACCACGATGAGGTGGGGCATTTAGGTTTTGATAAGTGTGAAAAGATTATAAAGGCCCAATTTTGGTTCCCTAATATGACAAGGTTTATTCGTAAGTACATTCATGCATGTCTACGTTGTGCCTATGGCAAAGGTAATTACGGTAAAACTGAAGGGGAATTACACCCTATTGAAAAGGCCGCAGTGCCTATGCACACTTTGCATTTAGACCATTTAGGCCCGTTTCTAAAAACTCGTAATGGAAATTGTTACATACTAGTTCTTATAGATTCTTTTACGAAATTTGTTTTTGCTAAAGCTGTTAAAGGGGTGAGTTCCATTGAAACTATCAAAAACTTGAAAGAAATAATTTCGCTGTTTGGCAACCCCCGTAGAATAATTACTGATCGAGGCGTTGCATTTACTAGTAGATACTTCAAAGAATTTGCCATACAAAAGCAGTTCAAACATATTTTAAACGCAGTTGCGTGTCCACGTTCTAATGGTCAGGTAGAACGCGTAAACCGAACGATTATTAACGGTCTCAATACTACCGCAGAGAATGAGTGCACTTGGGATGACAAGCTTTCAGATGTGATCTGGGGTATAAATAATTCTCCACATGCTGTAACGGGAGTTGCCCCGTTTAGTTTGATGTTCTCTCACGATAATCCCCTTTTACCCGGTTTCCCTAGCACTTCTGCGGCAGATACTAATCCCCAAGACCAATTAGACGAGCGTAGACGCCGAGCCAAGTTACGTATTGATAAATATATGACGATTATGAAAAGTCAGTACGACAAAAAGCATAAGAAGTGTAGGAAGTATCAAGTAGGCGAATTAGTATTATGGAAAGGTGGTTTAGCACGAGATCACAAAGCAGGTGTAACCAAGAAATTAGGAAGTTTGTATACTGGACCATACAAAATCAGTAAGGCTGATCACGCTATTGACCGTTATACCATAAACAGTATACAAGGTATGAAAGGGTACAGAAAATTTAGTGCAGTTGTGCCCTCGGATTCCCTCCGTCCTTACAAATCGTCTATATCCGATAGCTCCACCGAATCCGACCATGAAGTAGATAGGGATGATCTAATCGACTTGTTAGAGAGTTAAAATCCTTATAAGGAGTAGATTTGGAATTGATTAATTGCAGCTCGATTTAATGTAATTTATAGAACCAAAATATTAATCTAATGTACAAGTATTCTTGGCTGATGGAAATTATTGTAAACACCTGAGTCATAATAAAATATATAACTGAATTTCATTATTTTATTACACTCTCTACAGATTTTATCATAGTTTTAAAAATCTATTCTGTTTCTGTGTGATATAACAGATAGATCTAAGTGACTAGACTACTACATTACATAAACACAACTCAACCGCCTAAAATAATATCTATTCTGTTTCTGTGTGATATAACAGATGGATCTTAGTGACTACTACTTAAACATTCAACCTTTACTATAATATATATCTTGTTTTATGATATAACAGATAGATCTAAGTGACTACTACATAAACACTCGACCTTCTATCATAATATCTATTCTATTTCTGTGTGATATAATAGATAGATCTAAGTGATTACTCTATAAAAACTCAACCTGCTTTTATAATATCTATTCTATTTCTGTGTGGTATAATAGATAGATCTAAATGATTACTCTATAAAAACTCAACCTGCTTTTATAATATCTATTCTGTTTCTGTGTGATAATAAAACAGATAGATCTATGTGACTTGAAACAACATATGTACATAATAATACAAAATCTCTTTAGTAGGTATGTAATTTAATGTAGGTACCAGAAAGATCTATGCAACTGCACAACCTCAAGTAAATAAACAACCAGATGTACAGTACTATAATATAGTTTTATGGAAACTAAGGGAAAGCTCGCTCGGTTCAAATAAAACAAATATACTGTGTAAGCAAAATTTTATTTCAGGTGCCTGCGCTGACAGGTGGAAAAGCAGACCAGAGAAGCCGTGAGGGGCCACGGCAGTTGCAGGATGGCCGAGTGTTACAAGTTCCGCTTCCTGTCCCTCGCTAGTTAGCGCCAATTCCCTAAGTTAATTATTGATTAGACTATTGCTGATTAATATCTTAATTTTAATTGATTATTGTTATTTGATCAATAAGTAAATTAAATATGTTGCTTATAAATGATATTTTAAAATGTTTGTTAATCATAATTTAATTTACACTTCCGTTCTATATAATATGTTTACTATGTGTTAATAAGACTCTAAAATCCTTTTCACTACTTTGAATAGGTACTCTAATAATTGAAACATTAATTTAGAAAATCTATTTGTATTAAATTTGTATTAACTTAATAATTAAGTAAATCATTTGATTGAATTACGTTGGAATGTATATAAGACGGCGTCGTCCATTTTGAAGACGATTATTAAAGCTGCCTTCGAGCTGACAAGTACACTTACGTCGTATTATTTCTCCACTTCGAACTGCTCCTTTTACAATCTCAGTCTCCCTGTGTCCACGTACCCTGGAAACGTCAGGATAAACATTAAAAAGTAATGTGTAAAATAAACGTGAGTAGATCCGTAAAAGTTGTTTCATTAAAACTTTAGAAAACAATATAATAGTCTCAGATAAAAATTAGAAAATTTCCACACAATGTTTACATTTAACATAGTATTAGGTATAAACGTTTGAAATCGTTTGCATCTCCGATTTTAGAATTTCTTAGTTCTACAGATGAGATTGAAACATTCGAATCACGGTTTGCATTACATTTTATTCAATCTGCAAATTGAATGGGTTACCTTCGCTTAACCTTCGCGTCGGGGTGCCGAGAAAACCACAATTTCCATTATACAAGGTTTCTCGCACGAGGTAGCATAGATATTCCATTTAGTTCTATAGTTTTTCGTATAGATTTAGAAGTAAAAATAAATTTGTTCTAAACTAGAACTATTTAGTATATTTGCTTCTTATCAAGGACTAGATTTATACACTCACGAACACTTAACGGTTAATAATCCACCATTATTTCACATTAATATTCGACATAACACAAATTTTAGAAAATAAAATAAAACCGCAGACATGACTCTTTACTTTCCCGCTAAGAAGTCCGATTTTAACTGTTAAATTGAGATCAGATTTTTTTTTCTTTTAATTGATGGCTTCGTGCTGTAAGCACATTTAGCCAGTGTCATAGTAATATTTTATTAATTTATACATATAAATAAACAATATTTCTTTCCTGTATGATGGTGATGAATAATAATACAAATAGGAAATGAAACATGATATACCCCCCAACCCCTTGAGTAGCTCAGCAAAGATGTGGGGCCTTACTAAGATCTCACGCGGACTTCTTGAGAGAATTTGAAAAGTGACGTTGCTCTACTTTGTTTCATTTACCAATACTCATGTACGCTCACGAACACTTAACGGCTAATAACCTACTATTAATTTACACTAATATTCGACATAACACTATTAAAAAATACTAGCTGACCCGGCGGACTTCGTACCGCATTTCTTTTTTTTTCTTCTTTTTTTTAATATAGCCTATGTTACTCAGCGCTAATGTAACATTCTAATGGTGAAAGAATTTTTTAAATCGGTCTAGTAGTTTTTGAGTTTATTCGTTGTAAACATACATACATACAAAAATACAAAGGTTTCCTCTTTATAATATTAGTATAGAAAACAAAACCGCAGAGATGACACTTTTACGCCAAGAAGTCTAGATTAATACTTGGCTTTGGAAATTACAGTTGACTTATTAAATATTATTCTAAATGGCAAGATACTTCTAAAAAAATTTTCTTCGACTTCTATTACGTTTAAGCAAATGTAATTTGTTACTTAATGATTACACAAAAGCTTACATCGTAGCAAATGTTAGAGGCTATGTTATAAACTAGCTATATAAACTATGATATTATTATTATTTTTCATCATCAAAAACGAAAAAAGGAATAACAAATCTCCTCAAAAAGAATAAGAAACGTGACACGTTACTCAAATTATCTAGAGGTACTTTTAATAAGGGAGTTTATTTCTAGTGTAAAAAGGGCCTAACCTTCTAACGTTAGGGCTGGTACAAATCAGAATATCGTCTATACTAATATTATAAAGAATATTTTTGTATGTTTGCAACGAATAAACTCAAAAACTACTGGATCGATTAAAAAAATTAATTCACCATTAGAATGCTACATTAGCGCTGAGTAACATTGGCTATATAAAAAATAAATAAATAAAATGTGTACTAAAAACGACAATTTCATTTTCTAATAAAAAATTATTTGTTTGTTTTGTTGTCATGGAAACCATTGATATAATATTTGACTCAATGATGGAAACTGTCGAAGCGGTACGAAGTCCGCCGGGTCAGCTAGTATAAAATAAAGAGATGATAGGTCAGACCCCTAGACAAGTGGCATAATGCTAATGAATACAGGCATTGACTTTAGTCAACGATAAGTATAAATGACGTCTATGTCAATCCCATACAATAATCATTCTGTTTAATTTCTATTCTATTAGCATTATGCCACTTATCGTGGGGGGTTTGTGCCTACTTCATCAGACCCGGTATGTCATGTCTTTATTTTCCAACCTGCGAAAATGTATCAACATCTATTAAAATGTATATTTTCCCATATTTATAAACATAGCTTGCCATTTTTAATTACAATTAGATCGGGTGTTAAGGACGTATTTGTTGACATTAAATAAGTCTCCTTCCGTTGGCAAAATACGCCTGAATTGACGCCTGCACATAATTTCTTCAATACATTTTCAACCATATAACTTAGTCATAAGGTTCAACGTCTTTTGAAAAAAATTGACAGTTTGTGGTGACAGTTGATGTGCGTGTGTACGTAGATAGACTGTGTTGATAAATTGGAGCGAGCGACACATCGTTCAATTCCGATGAGCTTCCTAGATTCCTAATAGATTCCCGATGAGCGCTTGAAAAACGGTACGCGATTTGGGGCCACGAGACCACGATGATGTTTGTGGCGGTGACAGTAAATAATAAGTACAAATATTTTGCAACCTTAATTTAATCTTTATCTTAAAGATTTAAGAGTCATAGTAAGCTGAAGTTGTTATTGTTGTTACATTCAATGTTTTTTAAGATTTTGTTCAAAATTTAAATGTATGTATAGGCAAACAGCACCAGTTTCAAGATGCATTATTATATAGTACATAATTTATCGAAGAAGCGACAGCATAATAAGTAATGTATCGATAATAAATATGTAGTAACCCTAGTATAAAATATTTAAGTATTATTTCCCGCGCTCTCCATCCGACATCTTGCAGGAAATGGTAGCTATTTCGCGCCATTCAACGACACACGAAGACTTTCTAATACTTATCTTAAACTTAAGTACACTTTAAAATTGTAAAGAAAGAAATAGATTTGCTGTCACCTTGGTTGCCAATACTCGAGACAGAGATATAGATATAACAAGATAAATAAAATATAGTTTCGAATACTTAAACTCAATGCTGCTGCTTAAGGCGTTATAATTATATATTATAACGCCTAATGCAGCATATAATGAGTTAAATAAACTCATTATTAGCTAGTAAACAATTTTTTATTACTTTATTATCTTTTTGTACCACAGCAGGCACTAGATGCTGTCTTATATAGTATATTTTTAAACTTAACTTAGAGTATAACTTTAAATATTTTTAAGATCCATTACAATGGAATTACAATTATACTGTTTGTGATCTCAACTGTATAAGCTACACATTAAACGGATAACTCAACAACTCGACACTGCCATGACTTAAGGTCATAGCACACATATCAACTTGGAAAGAGATGTTAACTAGGCCCGATCCGTCCCGAACCCCTCGGAGAATCTAGTAGGGTACGAGGACACGCACTAGTGGGTGATGCCGTTCGTTCTAGAAATCCTCTAACGGCGCTTTGCTCTCCGGTGAAGAACGGTGAAGTTTGAAAAAGCCACGTGAAGCTGAAAAGGCCCAGTTGCAATTAGCAAACTCTATTAAAAAAATGTTTTAACCGCCTCTGTGGTCTAATGGTTAAGACCACCGGTTTAGACCCAGAGGTCCGGGTTTGATTCCTAGCAGGGTACATGTTTGTGTACTCGGTTTGCTTGGTGGTTGGACTTGTTTGTCCGCCTGGCTAGCTACCACTATCTTATCTAAATATGTCGCCATAACATCAATATTCGTAGCATTGTTGTGTTCCGGCAGCTAGAGGCCAGTGCCTCACTAGTTGAAGATCCCGGGTAAAATGCGTTTCCACCAAGTGGCCTTAAAAAGCTAGGTATGTTTTTAAAATCCAAATAATTAATAAATAAAAAAATTCGATAAAGCCGATCATCATGATCATCATCATTATCATCACCAGCTCATTTTATGTCCTCATTGCTGGGGCAAGAGCCTTCGTTATATGTATATACCTTTACCTCATTTATTTTATCCGATATAATGCCTTTACCTTCCACTAATAATGGGTCTTTTCATTTAAAAATAAATTATTAAAATCCTTTTTGTAGTCACGTCCGTAGTCGTCCCATACTCGTAGATGGAAACAATTTCCATCTATGGGACGGTTTTGCTTAATACCTCCTCGATGCACTTGATAGACTGCAAAGGCGAGCGATACGCATTATTGGAGATGCTGAGGTTACAGCCTCTCTTGAGGACCTCCAGCTGCGTAGAGACATTGCTTCTCTCAGTGTCTTCTACCAGAATTACTACGGAGTGTGTTCTGAAGAATTTTTTGATCAAATCCCGCCCTCTCCTTTCTTCTCCCGGACTACACGTGCTGGTCTTAGGAACCACCATCATACTGTACAGACAATCAGTACTCGTACCAACAAATTTAGCAAGTTGTTTCTCTGTAAGACTATTTGGCTTTGGAATTCTTTGCCGGCGCATGTGTTTCCCAGCCCCTATAGTACCGGGTCTTTTAAGCGGGGCGTGAAACGGCATTTATGCAGGCCGTCATGAATGGGTGTGCTTGTTACCGAGCTTGTTCCACGGTGAGGAGCGCTCATATTATTTTGAACTGCATCGTCTGCTTACCATCAGGCAGGATGTGGTCACTATGACGAGCATTGTTTTTTATATATTGATATAAAAATCAGCCAAGTCACTGCCACGAAGGTGGGTAGGTCACTGCTATATACTCGTATTCTCGTAGTAGATAGCAAAGAGGTTTGACCGTTTTGCAATGTCATGGAGTCATTGTAGTTGCAATAGTTACGTATTAACATTTAATTGAAGTGCTCCGTCCATAGCTAATGCGATAATTATTAATATTATATCCATCCCAATACGCTGGACTAATTACGCAATATACAATTAACTGTCTGATCTACATAGCTTAACATGAATACAATCGCAGATCTAATAAATTACAATACCAAAAACAGTGTAAATCTATATAGTAATAATATATATGGCGTTATCAAACAACACAATAAACGGTCAGTCCAGACTGCCTAGTGTGACTTTTGTTTGTTTGTCCGTATGCATTCGAATACGTTTACGATGACGATAATTAGTAAGGAATTATAGCAGCGCCTCCTGGCAACATACGAGAAGAGTTAAAATGTTGCCACATAAATTCTCGTTTTTCGATAAGAGGCCTATCACAAAATGGGCGCGCTCGCGCTTTGTCAGTACTACGAGCGGCCGACGACGACGCATCGTAAAAGTAGCATTTTGTGCAGTTGTAATTACATTGATTTGAAGTTTAATAATTTTTTGTCGTTCAAATAAAGTATATAATTTGAAATCTTATAAACTAACGTTAATTCTGGTGTACATTTTACTTAATAATATTAATAGAGTAAAGAGATATTTACAGTTAATTCTGAATGTTTTATGGCTTTCGATGGGATTTTTTTGTAGAAATTCCGTTCATTTTCGAAATTCCGAGGCCGCTGCGAACGTAACCACTATTTAAGAGATTTTATTATATATTTTTCATTTCGTTTGCTTAGTACAGTAAGTAGTTCAATCCGTGAGCTTGAAAATTGCCGTCAGCGTATTTAGTTGAAACTAGCTTCGGAATTTTGGAAATATAAATAGATAAGGGAAAATTACAAAAAGCGAGGCCGCTACGAATTATACTAATAACTATTCCACCATACAATAAGTCAAAATTGTCTAAGGATTTCAGTTTCTTTGTACAAGAACGCCGAAGTTGGGCATTTTATGCAAAAATCACGGTCAATGAAACTCGCACTATGCACACTGAGAGCCTAGCGAGATATTTTTGACATTTGTTTGAGAATTTGTATGACAAAATTTTAACTCTTCTCGTTTGCTCTCAAACAAAACTCATACTAGGCACCCTTACCATGCAAATGCTCGCATCGAACATGTTACGATGATACGCTTTGGTCAGTCTCCAGTATCTGGAGACACGGCAGTGCCATCGCCAAGTCGAGCAAAAAAGCGGCACGGCCGTTACCATCATCATCATCTTTTCTCGAAACAGTTCAGGCCATTTTCTACCCCCTATAACTTCGTTGTGGATAGAATTAGATGCCTGAATTTTCAGTAATCAAGCAAGCATTGTATATACACGTTATATTTCAAATTTCATTCAATTTAAACTAGCAGTTTAAGAATTATAAATAGTCAAAGTTTCTAAATTTTGTCACTCACTCACTCACTGACTGAGTGACCGATCATCAAAACTCTAAGGCACTTCTAGCAGACACAGAAGCTTCAAATTTAGAATACAATGAGTGTTTAGTGTATAAATCAAGGAAAAACTAAAATATTTTGCAATTTCGGTCCAGTTTTCTAGATTCACCAACTGCATAAACAACTTTGTAATCCTATATAAATGTATTGGATTACAAAGTTACATTTGCATAATGAGATCAGTGTACTTGTTTAAGTATAATATAATGCAATGATAGGTGAAGATAGGTACCTAAATGGTACCGGAAAGGAAAAAAAGTAGGACTATCTACAAAAAAAATGAGATGCCATCAAAAACAAACTTGTAAAAAAAACCAAGTCAATCTATTTATTTAAAACATAAAAGATTTTTTTAATATTGATATGGCCCCTTTAAAATGTTGTTAGGTTAGCTAATTACGTAATAATATATGACAGAAGGTCCCTTAAGTAGGGACTGAATAAATTAACCGACTTGGTATTACATTGATCTCACAACTTTTAACGGTAGATAGAAGAACTGAGTTGCGAGACTTGGTTTTTTTTACAAATTTGTTTTTGATAGCATAAGCTTATTCACAAACATTACTATCTCTATTGAACTCTTGCTTACTCACGAACATTCGTCAACCAACAAGATTTGTCAAACAGCTGTCATAGACTGCGACATTGAAAGTTTCTTCATTCATCACTCTCCCCAAAGTTAGTCAAGATAATTACATCTTATCCTCATCAATATAGAGTTGGAAATCCCACTGAATTAAAGAGAACTAAGTACATCTGGGTAAGTCAAATCATTGGCATTTTGCCATGGCTTCGGAAAACTTTGTGCCGATGTGTTTTTAAATGAAATTAAACTTTAATTGTGTGTTATAAAGTCTTTTGTGGATTGCTTTGTTACTTTTCGATTATTACCTGTTGCTGACACGACAGAATATTAATTAACATTATTTTGCTACGATATTTAGTGAAAGATGATTAGGTATATTTATAATAATATAGCCTATAGCCTTCCTCAATAAATGTACTATTTAACACAAAAAGAATTTTTCAATTCGAACCAGTAGTTCCTGAGATTAGCGCGTTCAAACAAACAAACTCTTCAGCTTTATAATATTAAGTATAGATTATACTGTCCACCTGTGTTTTGTTGATTTCGTGTTTAATTATAAGAATGCTAATAGTTACACAATATTATCATCATCATCATCTCAGCCAATAGACGTCCACTACTGGACAAAGGCCTCCCTCAAGATTGAGGGGAATTTGCCATAATCGCCACGCTTGGCAGGCGGGTTGGCGATCGCAGTATGGTTAGAATTATCACAAAGAGACGCTGCTGCCCAACCTCTGAAATGGTCCCTAAGTCGCCTTCTACGACACCCACGGGAAGAGATGGGGTGGTGCAATTCTTTATCCCCGGCACCACACGGGGGCGGTTACACAATATATTTATAGTATATTGGTCTATTCAATGAAGTATTTAAAAGTTTAAAGACTGAATTTCAACAGTGTTTACATTTTTATGGATACCATAGTAGATCATTTAAATTTCTCAGACAAGATAAGGACGGTGAGTGAGGAGTAAAAAAAACTATGTAATTAATAACTGTATTTAGACTAATCTAACTTAAAATTATATCGGCTGGCCCAGAAGGAGATGGCGAGACTAGCTTGATTCTCTTCATTATCATTAGCTCATTTTATGTCCTCACTGCTGGGGCACGAACCTTCCCTATGGATGGATAGGCAGAACGGGCCATGAACCACCACGCGGGCCCAGTGCGGATTGGTAGTTGTTAACGACTGCTAATGCAGCCGAGACCAACGGCTTAACGTGCCTTCCGAAGCACGAAGGAGCTCGAGATGATAAATTTTTGGTCACCCATCCGATGACCGGCCTTTGCGAAAGTTGCTTAACCTCAGCACTCGCAGACCGGGCGCGTTAACCACAAAGGGTCATAATCCATCATGCTAGGACCCCCCATGCTAGGATATCCCCGAGGACATCAAAAATTTGGTCACCCATCCGGCATTACTGAAGTTGCTTAGGAAATCTGGAAAATCAATTTTAATCTGTTTACAACACAGTCCGATTAACCTACAACTTTATTCAGTTTGATGTTGCCAACAAACTCTAGGATTCAGTGGGTCGACTTTGTACTCGTAATGAACAGCGGAATAACTACTACCAGCAAGCACGCAACCATTGCTAATCCTGTTATAAATTAACGTTAAACATGGTAAATTATTAGCGTAATACATTTTAAGTGAGCGCCGAATGTGGCGACGTTATCGCGTGATATTGAAACGGCTTTTAGTTAATGAAAAGGGTGGTGTTGCGATTGCGACTTTCATTCACCGTTCAATCAGCCCGCCCGATTCTCTAAATGCCACACATTTATATGATACACTATACATGAAAACTTGCTATGGCCCAAAACACTGTAGGTACTCGTATAACAAGCAATGACGACCCGGGGGGTCACACGCGCTCTATACCAGTTACAGTCATAAATTTAAAGCCGTGTCAAAAAGACTAATAATGAGTATAGGTTATTATAAAGTGGAAGACTATGTTAATGACAAAAATGTATGGATATAGTTGTACATACACAGTGATATAATTATATAATAAGTTAATATTATTAAGTTTATTAAAAAAAAAACAAATAATTATTGGCTTATATTGTAACACTACAGGAGAAAGAAACAGCCCTTGCCGAGTATCTTGCGACATCTTCTCAGTACAAGGTCTCCACCGTAGGGTTTACGAAGTCATGGCTTTGAATTGACGTTCAAAAAACACTTGTAAAAGATCATTTTAAATAAAAAACTATGAATTTTGATTTTTTTTTTTAATTTTAATACCTGGGCGCTTCTCCCCACCCCCACGCCCGGTCAACCCGAGCCGAGGTCCTAGTTTTTAGAGGAACTCTCGGGTTGTTCCACTCCCGGTCGGATCCAAACCCTTCGGAGTATCTAGTAGGGAACGGGGAGACGCACTAGTGCGTGATGCCATTCCTTCTAGTAAACCTCTGACGGCGATTCGTTTCTCATTGCTTGAGGAACATTTTAAGTTTCTCACCGCCCCCCAAAACAGTCCGGTGACGCTGAAAATGCCGCCTGAGGCAATCAGTATAATCTCGAGCCAAAATAAACCGCTCAATTAGTTAAAGATAACTTGGTATGGTATCGTCGTTTGTTATTTTAATCACCATTCGATGACGTTGACGAAATGGACTGGCTTACTGACGAAAAGGACTGACGTAAGCTGGCAAACTCGGACTCTTACTGTGGACATGATGCTGAAGTTGTAATTAACACAAAAAGCCATGCAATCTATGCTAGGAGTATCTCTGCGAAATAAAAAATGCTATACCACAAAGGTAACAGACGTCGAAAAACGGGTAGCGCAATTAAAATGGCAATGGTCAGGGCATATCTGTTGCAGGGATGACGGTAAATGTAGCGAGATAGTTCTGGCAAAGAATTAAAAAAAAAATCAAAATGATTTATTCAGTTTAGGCTACAAATAGCTCTTGTGAACATCATTATGCCATCAGTTCGTAAGCCTACTTTGAGCGTGAGACCTTGTACTGAGAAGAACCGGCAAGAAACTCAGCAAGTGTCAAGCTCCTTTCTGCCTTACAGCGTAAAAAATATTGGAAAATACCCTATCATAAAAGGATACTTACCATCACAAATAAAAACACAAAATATAAAGGACAATCACAATATGTAAAAAAAAACAAAAGAGAGAAAAAAGAAGTTTGCAAATTTACATCAGTTACCAGTTTAAATTTTTACAATGTGATTCAGTATTAATAAAAGTCAAAAGCTGTTCAAGAAAAAACAAAGTTAAACTATAGTTAATAATAATAAAAATAAAAATAAAACAAGTAAGTGTGCAAGAGCAGACCAGCCTCCACAGGCGGCACCCGTTCACGAGTATGACATATGAATCAGCCATCGCTTCGCTCAACCATATTTTAGGGAAACCCGAACGGTGAGAAGAAATGTTAGCAGACCACCGGCAAATGGTCTGACGATATTAAAATGTCAACAGGCCCTAACTGTATCGAAGAGGTGCAGCTGTGGACAGCACTATGCTGAAAGGAAGGAAGACAAAATTTTAACTCTCTTCGTTTATCACCAGGAGGCGCTGCTTCAACGCTAAACCCACAATACCAATTCTCGTTATCATCGTTAACATTCAAAAACTATTTTTTACTTTTTTACTTTGTCAACGACTTTTTTACTTATTTACCGTTTACGAACTTAAAGACTTTTTTGATGATGATGCTCTCTGTACTAAGCAAACTACAAAACCTGAATGGGCCGTTTGTCTGAAATGTTTGTGTCCAACAAAGTCGCAAAGTAAACAAATTACTACAGTATACTAATATGACAATGGAATATCAAACATTCCACACAAAGTCAACGTAGTGCTGAAGATCTGAACGCGGCCCTAAGTAAATAGACTCGAGAATTTGTATGGACGACAAATAGACATTGGAGGGAAAAAAAATGTTTTTAAGTTATAATTTGGTCGTATTTGCGTTCAGTTGTGAAAACTCTTACCCAAATAAGGCCCGATTTTTCAATACTCAGAAAAGTTTTATTCAACGAATAACATTGTCATTGTGACATATTTTCTAAAGAGATCCTGTCATTATGTCAAAGTTATTCAATGAAACTTAAACTTTACCCTGACGATTGAAAAATCAGCCCTAAGTTATTATGCTAAACCTTAGGACACCAATCTTTATTATAATTTTGTTTTTCTATCAAGTTCCGAGATGATTCTGTTTTCGTATCGGTCAAGGCTCTGGGTTGGGTTCATCATGAATATTGATTATCTGTTGAATTGAATATCTGAATAATAAATCTTGGACAGTACCAGTATTGTAATAGCCCATAATAGCCACTGCTTGGTAAAGACCTCAATCATTGAAATCAATTCATGGCTACAATTGACGGTTATTGGCTAAATCACCACGCTTTTTTTATGTTAAAAGGAGGCAAACGAGCAGGTGGGTCACCTGATGGAAAGTAATCGCCGCCGCCTATGGAAACCCGCAAAACCAAAGTAATCGCAGATGCGTTGCCGGCTTTGAGGAAGGAGTTGGATCTTGAGGAAGGAGTAGGAATTGGGAGGGGGAGGGGTGAGAGATGGGCCTCCGATACTTTCACTCACCGGACGAAATACAACAGCAACAAGTGCCATTGTTTCACGTCGATATTCTGTGAGAGGGTGGTATTACGCCGGATGAGCCAGCCCATTTCGTGCCGCAACGCAGCGGCTCTACCACTCAGACAGTGTCACTTATTTAGCACCACCCAGGGGTCACATGTAGGGTCTCAAGGGTAAACCTACGGACGCAAGTAACTTTAACCCCCAAAAACACCCAAAAACTCCAAAAACCCCCACGCTTGCCAAATGTGGGTCTGTGATCCCCGCCAGTTTCCCGAAATGCCACTACAATGCCAAAACAATGGCACTCGTTGCTGTTGTGTTTCGTCCGGTGAGTGAAGTACCGAAGGCCGATCTCTCACCCCTCCCCCCTCCGCCCTCCCAATTCCTACTCCCTCCTCAAGATCCAACTCCTTCCTCAAGGCCGGCAACGCAGCTGTGATTACTTTGGTTTTGCGGGTGTCCATGGGCGGCGCGGATTACTTTCCATCAGGTGACCCACCTGCTCGTTTGCCTCCTTTTAACATTAAAAAAAAATGATTTCAGTACATTCCATATTAAACAAGCCTGCACATCAGACTACAACCAACTGTCAAATTTCCTCAAAAGATTTTAAACATGGTTGAAAATGTATTGAAGAAATTTGAAAGTTTTGGATAGAGTCCTCGCACACTACAGACTTTTGATCGGCCAATAGTTTGGTCGGCGCACGGCGTCTTAATCAGTATGGAGAAGTATGCAAATCATATCAATATCAGCCGATAAAAAAGTTTGAAGGGCTTCACAATTGCCTTCAAACCATAAAATCAGCGAACTATCGGCCGACCGCTTGATCAGTACGGTGCTCTTCTCCGCCCGCACACTTGCCGATAGTTTGGTCAGCCGACAGCTTTAGTTCGCCCTGCCGCCCCGCGTTGAATGCGGGAATGGTCGTGCACGTGGGCACGTGTGATGATGGATTCAATTTTTTCGGGAAATCTAGTAATTGAATGAATCGTGTAAATCTTGTCTAATCTATTACTGTAGATGGGATGCACCCAATACTTTCGATTTCTCTTGTTCTTCATCCTTCTTCTCCTTTGTATAAAAGCAATAATAACATTTCCGGGCAACATTCCACTAACTTATGCAACTGACCTCTCCATGAGCCACTAACCAACTACTTAGCGAATATAATCAATCGGCTGACTTTTGGTCGGCTAGTCTGCCCACTCACGTCCAACCCAACTGTTTTGTTGGCACAGTGTGCACCCTAGCAACCCAACCCGACTAAACTATTGGCCGATTAAAAGTCTGCAGTCTGCGAGTCTCTAAGTTGATGTGCAGCTAGTTAACCAGACTGCAGCAGATCGGAAAATCTTGCGGAATCATAGCAAAGTTTCCGAGGCTGCAAAGGAACGCCTGTCGAAATCATAGCAAAGTTTCCGAGGCTGCAAAGGAACGCTCTTAGCTAGGGTTGCCAGGTTGCCAAACCTAATAGCCGGACAGACCAGCCATTTTGGCCGGACATTTGGGTAAAAAGAACGGACACCCTACATTATTGAGGATTTTGTGTCTGAGTATTATAGTTACGACAAAAAAAATTGTAAAATCAAGCTTTCTTGATTATTACCATAAATGTTGATAAATTCTAAAGAAATATAAATAAAATCGAACGCCAAATCAGTCAAAGTACTTAACAAAAGCCGGACAAGCCGGACACCGTTTGTTTTTGCCGGACACGCTATCAAAAAGCCTAACTATGTCCGGTTTATCCGGACGCCTGGTAACGCTACTCGTAACTAACAACTGCTCAAGTTTGCTTTTTAAACGTGCATGACGTGTGTGATGCTGTAAAATAAAAATTATGTATTCTCGTTTGTAATATTGTGCTGCTCACGTCCCATCCCATCAAAATAAATGTGTACCGCCACATTATCTTAGAAATTATAATATTAGAAACAGTTATTTTGCTTTTTTTATATCTAAGGGATGAGCACTTGACCTTCGTCTCATCTGATGTTGTGATGATAAAGCCAATAATATAAACGCACTTCAACCGTTATCCTCAAATACTGAAGCCCTAGCAGCCGGAACACAACAATGCTACAAATATTGATATTATGGCGACACATTTAGATACGATTAACAGAAGCTGATAAAGTAATAGTATCGCTGAGTATGAGGAGCTCGATGGCGCAGTGGTTAACGCACCTGGTCTGCGAGTGCTGAGGTTAAGCAACTTTCGCAAAGGCCGGTCATCGGATGGGTGACCAAAAATCTATCATCTTGAAGTAAAGCCGTTGGTCTCGGCTACATTAGCAGTTGTTAACAACCACCAACGCGTACTGGGCCTGCGTGGTGGTTTATGGCCCGCTCTCACTATCCATCCAAGGGATGGCTCGTGTCCCAGCAGTGTTGACATAATATGGGCTGATGATGATGATGATGATGATCGTACAATACAATATTTTTTGGAGTTTTTTATAGAACATACTTAATTTAAATCAAATCTCGTCTTCACTAAGAAAAGAGGAACTCCCTACGAGAAAAAAAGTTCAGCCAAGCATCCAAGTTATGCAACAGCACGCTGCCGTGAGCCTGTGACCACAAAATATGTTGACTGCAGAAGGTAAGCCTCACACAAACGCGCTCGAGCATCGCACACACAGACAACTTCTCACGAACACGAAATCTCGCAACTACTGCTGCGCTCGGACTGGCTAAAGATGGTCAGAGATTCCATGTTCATGAGAGTGTCTATGTTTGCGATGCTCGAGCGCGTTATGTATTAAGTCTCATCTCTCACCCCTCTCTCCTCCCAATTCCTACTTCCTCCTCAAGATCCAACTCCTTCCTCAAGGCCGGCAACACATCTGCGATTACTTTGGTTTTGCGGGTGTCCATGGGCGGCGGCGATTACTTCATCATATCTCAGCTAAAAGACGTCCACTGCTGGAGAAAGGCCTCCCCCAAGGATCTCCAGAACAACAGCCGGTTTTGTGCTGCTCGCATCCAGCGGCTTCCCGTGACCTTTACCAGATTGTCGGTCCCCCTTGTTGGACCTGTCCACACTGCACTTTCCGGTACGTGGTCGCCACTAGAGGACTGTTCCACCCCAGCAGCCATCAGCCCTGCGAGCGATGTGCCCTAAGTGTGTGTATTAACCCTTTCACGGGCAATAAATTTGCAATTTTGTATAGCTTTTCAATCTTATTATAAGTGCATAAAGTTTAATATTCGGTGGCAACATAGCTGCCATTACCTTCGAAAGGGTAAAGCTTACCTTCCGAGTTCTACTTATTTTGTGCTGTGACGCAGCGTGCAAGCTTACTAAAATGCTAATTTCCTGTTTGTTTGGCTTGACCTCCATCGAGAGCGGTTGACACGGATTCTGCAGTATAACACTTATTAGTAACACCCGAGTAGGAAACTAGTTAGGAAATTTGTTTCCTTTTTTAATCGAGCTGCTGACAACTATACAAATACACAAATAGTACGTGATACATACATTTATCCCCTAGAGAGGTGTAATAGGGGAGGAAAGTTTGAAGTATCGCAATGTGACATTTTTGAAGTTAAATCCTTGAATTTCGGTATTTGGCCTGGTAAGAAATTATGAAGTGTTTCAGGGTTTTTGGAAAGGATCCCTATATTAACTAGTCCCCTTATATAGAGCGATCTTGATAACGTTGTTTTGTGTTACACCCTTTTAACAATTGTTTTCTAAACTAGCTCGCATTGATGAGTTCTTTATTAATAATTATTAAAGCGTTTATTTATTACAACAGGTGTGAAGATGATACTTACCTGTTATAAGTTTGGCTTTTATTATATACTATCAGAAGTCATGTAGCTCTTGTGGGCAAAGTCGCGGGCAAAAGCTTGTTACATATATGCATACATATATATATTTAGTAAAGAGCTTTCTTGGTAATGTCCGCTTTAAAAGATTGTTATGTGTACATTAAAAAATAGTTTTGAGTTAAATCGATTTGCTGAAACAGACGCTAATGATAACGAATAAATGTTAAAATAATTATCGAAATCCTTAGTCTGCAAACCCAGTTATATCTTAACGTCAAACTCAATTCAATTCATTTAATTAAAAACGAAGTGTTGCTTCGTTTTCCAAAACAATTTTCAATTCGTTACAGTCAAGCATGATACTTTGTTACACTGTTCAGTGATTTGTTATAATATTAATGCGAGAACAAAGTAGTAGCAACAACGACTTCCAAACAACTCACATATCAACATTTTGATATTGAGTTGGGAGGTAAATGACTTAAGAACAACATCACGTCTTGTGCCGATCCAAAGTTATTTAGCTAAATCATTCGTTTTGCGGGAATTGGAAACGAAGGGGGCTGGAAAAGTTAATTTTCTAAATTGATTTGTACGGGGAATGGAACTGAAGGCTCTTGCATTGTTAAGATAAAATAATATTCACTCGACTTTAAATTAAAAATCAAAAAGAGCTACCAAATCAAGTACTATATGTACCGTCGCTGGGAGTCGAACTCGGGATCTCTGGGTTTGAGACCGGTGTTCTTACCACTGAACTAAGAAATTTACTGCAGCTAAGAACAATCTATACTAATATTATAAAGATGAAAAGCTTGTTTGTTTGGTTGAACGCGCTAATCTCAGGAACTACTGATTTGAATTGAAAAATTATTTTTGTGTTGAATAGTCCATTTATTTAGGAAGGCTATAGGCTATATTACATCACGCTATGACTAATTAACGCGGGTGAAACCGCGGAGCACAGCTAGTATTTTAATATGCTAAGTAAAGTGGTTCAGATAGTACTCCTAATACCACTTGCAATAAAGAAGCCAACCAAGGATCGGGTATTTAAACTTGCAATTAAAAAGCCTCAACGTTTAAATTAGTTTACTTCAGTATAACAATATTGAATGTGTAGCAGTATAAGATCGCGAGTGGAATTAACTTACATTAGCTCGACATGCGTGTTTATACAGAAAACTGTTAATAATTTACGGTACACGCTTGACCTTTTCTAAAAAACAACTCGAACTTGACACTTTTGCATTAATTCCGTTGTCGTACCTTATCTTATGACCTTATAATTATCTTATCCGATCTTATCTCACATCATCATCATCGTCATCATCTCAGCCAAAAGACGTCCACTGCTGGCCAAAGGCCTTCCCCAAGGATCTCCACAACGACCGGTTTTGTGCTGCTCGCATCCAGCGGCTTTCCACGACCTTCGCCAGATCGTGTTCGTCCACCTTGTTGGAGGGCCATCTCAACTCACCTCATGTTTCTTACCCTTATCTATATCTTATCCAAATTGTCTAATTTATTTCAACTTATCATACCTTATTGTATCTTATCTTAGTGGTCTTCCATTGTTTCTCTTTCGCAGTAGCACTTCACCCATTGTGTCTCATAAGCCTCGTTAATTTCGGTTCATTATCATCATCATCAGCTCATTTAATGTACCCACTGCTGGGGCACGAGCTTTCCCTATTGTGATTGTTAACGACTGCTAATGCAGCCGGGACCAACGGCTTTACGTGCCTTCCGAAGCACGGAGGAGCTCGAGATGATAAATTTTTGGTCACCCATCCGATGACCGGCCTTTGCGAAAGTTGCTTAACCTCAGCACTCGCAGACCGGGCGCGTCAACCACTGCGCCATCGAGCTCCTCAGTTTTCAATTTCGGTTAAGATTTCTCAAAACAAACAATAAGATGATGCAACCTATTACAACCTAATCCATTTTGTCCTTCAACAAAGGTCATACCACAAGGAAACACCAGTTCTAATATAATTTATTTGCAGGATAGATGCTGGGAGTAGTTGCCTTGACATGACTGTCCCTGGAGTGAATCTCGGCCCCGAAAGCGTCGTCGCCTTGAAACCTGATATAGGGATATCAGCTACTTATCAGTAGAGGAATTAATCAGAGCCACCCTGGCTATGGCGTTTGTAGGAAGATCAGCCTCCCTAGACAAGTGGCATAACGCTAATAGAATAGAAATGAAATAGAATGATTATTCTATGGGATTGAAATATCGGATGCATATTTACCTAAAGTTGAGATGTTGGCTGTCATGGAATGCACTTTTGTATCTAAAAAAATCCCGGGATTTCGGAATCAACAAATTTTTATAAGGAAGATTTACTTATGTTCAGGTGTTAGCTAATATGGAATGCACTCTTTTTACAAAAGAATCTCTAGAAATAATAACTTCCTTGTAATTATCGTATCTCTAGCTGCCGGAACACAACAATGCTACTAACATTGATGTGATGGAGACATATTTATAAAATGTTCAAATAATTTTTAACGCAAATTTAGTTGCGAACAAATTACAAAAAATATTTGAACATTTTATAAATAGCTTGCCTACTTCTGAACTGATCTTTAATATTTGTAAAAATATTATGATCGGATGTTGGTGACGGTAGTTGTTGACATTGAATGGGCGCCTTTGGCTTTCAAAGTATATAAAAAAAGTAAAAAGTTAGAAGAGCACCTGACCCGGTATGTCAGAAGGGTGCAGGTTCGAATCCTGCTCGTGGAAATTTTTTCAACATTTGTATTTTTGAGACATGTTTAGATAAGATGCTGGTAGCTAGGCACGCGGACAAACGAGCCCTAAAAATATTAACGTTTACTTAACGTTATTATTATTTTAAAATATAAAAAAGTGCAGCACACATTTTACCCTCCTTCCTATGATATGGGGTCCTTCAATCGAGGCGTGAAGAGGCACCTTGTGGGCCGGCAGAGTGAGGGTAACTGATGCTGCGTTGTTTTCACGCTTCACCAGTTGTCGTCGCATCTGGATTCCATATTCACTTAACATCAGGTGAAATGGAGTCATTTTCCGTGCTACGTATAAAAAAAAGATCATCATCATCATCATCATCTCAGCCAAAAGACGTACACTGCTGAACAAAGACCTAAAGGCTAGTCACTTACTTTTACTTAATAATTAAGTTGTTAATCCGAATTAATAATTCTGCCGCTTTTTGTTTATTTGCGTTCTTTTTGCGTTTTCAAGCATGCAACTGTCAAAGCGGTACGAAGTCCACCGGATCACCTAGTAGTAACATAAAAATACATTTGAGAATTACGTTAAACAAAACCAATCACAGATTATAGTACGAACTCGAGGCCGGGCTTCGTGAGAATATATTACTTTTATAATTCGGTCAGAATTTCCGAAGCTACAAAAGGCTGAATAGCTTCCAACAATAGAAATAGCCTTTTGAAGCCTTTTACTTGATCGGAAGCGATTGTGAATTGTGATGTTGTACCGTGAAAAGCCTATTCATTCTTGTTTTGTACATGAAAGAGGCGATATTAATGTGCCCCGCTCTGTAAGAATTTCGACTTTTCCCGTCTGATATTGTTGAGGCATTGTAAAATGTTTTGTGTGCCTTTCCGTTCGTTCTTTATAAGATTATTTGCGTCGCACTATATGGAATTGTTTTCTTTTATAAGACATCTGAAGTATGGAATGCATTGTATTCGATAATATTGATTCGACGACTACTAAGCGATTTGGTTACTAACTATCTACGTATATACGACTTTACGACTCACTTCAATTTATAGTGTCCGTGTAACCGTAAAAATCATACCTACATACACTTTCAAAGTACAAAAAAAAATTTGATTCTTTTGCTCCATGTAATTTCGTAAAGGAACTTATTTGTTCAAGGTAAACAAAAACATTTCTTAACTGTAGAACAATGGTTATCCTAACTTAAAACCTATGTACAACTTCGTTTACCTTAATTACTTCGTTGACTATGTTTAGTTTTACGCAAATGTATGTTTTGAACAAACTACGATTTGGAAATGTTTTGAAAAAGGTCCGTGAGCAAGATTCGAACCCGCACCCTCTGACAAGTCGGGTCAGGTGCGCTACCAATTACGCTACCGTGGTTCAGTCCAACTTGCCCAAATATACTACCATTAAAAATTCATTTTTATTTCTCTTATTGTTTAACTTACACTTACTTACTTACTCCGCTGGCTCCGTGACCCGTAGTTGATCTTGATTTTCTCCCATTCTCTCCACGTGCCCAAGCCAACGGAGTCTAGCTGACTTGATTTCTCCGATGATGTAAGGGTCAGATACCAGCTCTTCGATCTACATTGAACTTAATTACTACAATAGCAAATATTTTTTTCACACTTTCACAGTTCTTAATATGATGGCCACATCAAAATCCCGTGAACCAAATGAAAATTCTTAACTACCACTGTAACTAGATTCGGTAAAAGCGAATTTAATTCGCCCTCCTCAAAAGCAGTATAGACAATGAAAACGGGATCATAACGTTTTATAAGACTTTTATTGCTTCATAGCGCTCGTTAACAGTTGGGGATAATTGAACAAAAAGGGCCTTCACAAAGTTTAACCTCTCTTTTCAGATATTTTTTTGATTATACGAGTGAAAGCGTAGCGGAAGGGATGCGAATTTGAATGCGAGAAATCGTGGTTTAAACCTCATTAGGCAAGTTGACAGCAACAATAATTATTTCTACGAGAACATTAAACGTATTCACGCAGTGTGCATCAGTCATCAACCTACCACAAACTGTAAAAGTTCCTAAACAGACTTTGAATTTTATGCCTAAAGCATATGGTTGAAAATATGTTATAGAAATTTGTCAGTTTAAGTGCATGCGTATCTGTACAAATGAAATCACGTAACAGTTCTTTAAAACATGAACCTATTTTTGATGTGTAACGTCTTTCCGCTCGCTTCCTATATAAGCAATTTGTGGGAGTGATTTTGTTGAAAGGGGACGGAAGTACCGTAACAGTGTGATCCGCAACAGCCACTAGTGATCGACACTTTAAGCCCAATGTCCTTTGTAGGTAGTAATATTTGTGGGAGTGATTTCGTAGAAATGTGATAGTAACAGTGTGATACTGCCGCACAATTTATGAACGCATTAAGTACAACTTACTGTGTTTGTGATTATGATATTTGAGGTGCTGACATTATGATCTATTTTCTCGAAACTGTTCACATGTTCTTTACTCATAAATAAATTGCGCGGCAGATAGGATGTGTCAGTGTGACATGTCTTTTAATGAGTATTTACTGCATTCTCTTTATGATTTGAAAAAAAAAATACGGAGTCGGAAGCGCGCATTTAAAATCGATAATAAAAACAAGACATATTATTATTTTAAGTGACATATTGTGTCATTCATTATTTTGATATGTCAAATGTCTTCTAATGAGTATTTACTGCATTCTCTTTATGATTTGTAAAAAAATATACGTCATTGTTAATTTCTATATTTTATTTTATATTGTAATATAGATTAATAAATATTTTACTGATGATGTCTCATAAAGTTCAGATCATTGATAAAAAATCCAAGTAGTTATGTCAAACGTTACACATCATATGCGATTACTGTAAGGCTCGTTATTTTTTTATTTGACCGAAGCATGAATTTCTGTAACCTAAAAAGTTATTAATAAACACGCGATTGCCGGAACAAAATAGTGACGTCATAGTTTGCCATTCCCAAACCATTTCTGTTTAGAAAATCGTTATGGCAGTTGCTTAAAATTGTTTCGTTTCTCTATTGACGACAAGTCTACTACTAAGCTCCGCAAGTGTTGTGAGACTCCATTTTAATGTCAATATACCATACAATAATTGTACGCTTACTATTCATAATAAAAAAAATACTTGAAAATGGCTTAATGCTAAACGCGAAGCAATTAATTAAGATAATTAATAGCTCCGTTACACTACTGAAGTGAAAACCAAACCAAAAACAAAACCAAATCACATCCCACATCATCAGCTCATTTTTGTGTCCCCACTACTGGGGCACGAGCCTTTCCTACAGATCAGTGGTTCCCAACCTTTCCCATACCTAGCACCCTATCCAAATGTTTTTGTTAGCAGGGACCACATAAACTGTACTTAAAAAGAAAGTTTAATCTTTATTCAAAACTTAATGCTACCAAAAATGCTGATTCGAAACATTCAGCGCTTAGTGGTACTCCTCTAGGAACGCCATATACATTCGTTGTTGTTGTTGTCATTGTTCCACCCCGGGACCTAGTAAATATCCATCTGTTAGCGCAGACACCGCTTGTTCGCGCAATACGAGTGGTAAACAGGGTCCATGACCAAATGGACGTATTCGGGGGTCACTTGAGTAAACTCGCAAAATTTACTTTGTATATAATAAGTTATGTTAGATAATAAGTTTTTTAATATGCGTTTATTTTATAAGTTCAGATAGATATGTAGTAACTAGTTTTTAAGGATGGCCACGCTATCGCATTAGGTTAAGAAAACCTGTAAAGATAGTTTAAGGTTTTAAATAAATAAATAAATAAATATATAGCGAAGGTGACAATGCAGGAAATAAAAAAATCAATTGCCTTTTTAACAATTAATTGTTCAGTCGATTTAATTATGTTCTGTCTCGCGGACATTACCGATGCGCTCACGGACTATCTGTGGTCCGCGGACCACCAGTTGGGAAGCACTACTATAGATGGAAACACACACGGAAATCGGGCCTTAAAGAAACACGCATACCCAGTGCAGTGCGGTGGTTGTTAACGACTGCTAATGCAGATGGGACGGACGGCTTACGTGCCTTCCAAGCACGAAGGAGCTCGAGATGATACATTTTTGGTCTCCCTTACGATAACCAGTATTTGCAAAAATTTCTAAATTTCAACAACCGTAGATTGACCGTACTATGTTCGCGTCACTTTCTGGATTTTTACAGGACTTTAATAAAAGTGTTATTAACATATTAATCATTTTTATATTTGCAAAAAGGTATGACCTTTTTAGGTTTGAAGTATCGCAAAATGATTTTTGCTTTAAAAAGGGACATTGCTTTGTGTTGCATTAATTACTTTGAACTTAAGTTTAATAATGAAACTAAATTAATATAGCAATTTAATGTAAAATATGCACAGCGAATATTCTCTTCAAAGTTAAAATGTGATTGAAATTTTATATTGATGCAGCAAAATATAATTTTCTATGATGAAATAATATCTTTTTAAAACACTTCTAAAAGAATTCATATTTTCTAAAACTAAGATAAAACAAAACTGAAATTTACTTTTTCAAACACGAATTTAATAAACGCCTTCTAAATAAGGTTAGGGTTAATTGTCTCTAAATTGTATTTTTTTTTATATTTAACAATATTGTTTTTTTGAACAAACAAATTATACTCGTAGCTCTTGAAATTTAATCACCCGGCAAAAGTGGGTCTCGAAGCTATTAACTTTCACCACTCAAGCAACTGCTCTTTAAATCAGCTACTGAAAAACTGAAACTGAGAGCTACTAAGAAATTTAAAGCTTTTAAATATATACTCCTTGACTCATAAATCGAGCCACCTAGTATAATGATCGTCCTTAACTTAAAAAAATTTATGAATGACCAAACAATTTAGAACAACAGCACATGAGCCTAATGTTCAATATGCTAGCTACAAAACTGCATAAAAACTTATTGGTCATTCATAATTTTTTATTAAAGTTATGGACGATACAAACTCATTATGCTAGGTGGCTCGATTTAGGAGTCCGGGAGTGTATTATCTTCAGAAGTTAAGGGTGTTTGGATGCGCTTCTACTTTCGGCCTTATCGTCAATTAACATTTTTTTTATGAAAATGAAAAATTATTTAAGTACAAATTAATTTGGTCCTGGCTAGGTACTGTAAAAAAATAAACTTGTGGAACAGCAGCAACAGCAACATCAGCTGTGATAAAAGCAAGGCGCACCAAAACCGTTGTTAAAATATATTATTGTTATAAGCACATGTGTGCCACAGCAGTTGAGGATTCCAGGTGAAGTGTGCTTCCACCTTTTTTTTTTTTTTATATTGACACGTCATAGTGACCACATCCTGCCTGATGGTAAGCAGCCGATGCAGTCCAAAATAATGAGAGCGCTCCTCACCGTGGAACAAACACGGTGACAAGCGCACCCACTCATTACGGCCTGCATAAATGCCGTTTCACGCCCCGCTTAAAAGACCCGGGACTATAGGAGCTGGGAAACACATGCGCCGGCAAAGAATTCCAAAGCCGAATGGTCTTACAGAGGAACGACTTGCCAAATTTTTTGGTACGAGTACTGATTGTCTGTACAGTATGATGGTGGTTCCTAAGACCAGCACGTGTAGTCCGGGAGAGGAAAGGAGAAGGCGGAACCTTTGGATTAAATATTTATAAAGTACAGTGAAAAAATTAAACGCCCACCCGACCCTTCAGGAATTGAACCTGGGTCTTCCACAATCCGGGCGGCTGCACTGACCACTTTGCTACCGGGAAGGCTGACGTAAGCGCTGAATTTTGTCACTTTTTCACTGTATTTTATAAATAATTAAATTAGCTTCAGTGCAGCAATTAGCACTTAAAATAAAAAGTAAAAATTTACTATAGCGTTGTGTCATCAAATTTGTGGTATTTCATCTGCAAAGATGAATCTGCATAGCCATCGGTTGCAATAACGTTTGGATAGATGGCACTGTGCCGCTATAAGCACTCAAAAAAATAATTAAAAAGCAGTGACAAAATTCAGCGCTTACGTCAGCCTTCCCGGTAGCATTGCGGTCAGTGCAGCCGTCCGGATTGCGGAAGACCCAGGTTCGATTCCTGGCTGGGTCTGGTAGGCGTTTAGTTTTTTCACTGAATTTTATAAATATTTAATTCAGCTTCAATGCAGCAATTATCACTAAAAATAAAAAATAAAAATTCCACCTTTGGCCTTATCGCTTGACATCCGGTGGGATGAAGGCACTGTGTTTACCCGTAAGATAAAAAAACATAGATATAGTCCTCTTCACCGTATCCGGTGATAGCGACCCAGACTAATCATTCCCGTTCCTAGATGAGCCCTGCAATGAATGGCAAATCCAAATTTGGTTTTGATAACCAGAAGAGCTGGCCAGCATAGTTATATGTGTATGTGTAGAAGGGAGGAATGTATGTATGCAAAAGCAATAGTAATAATAATAATATTTTTATTATTATTCCCCGCTGCTGAAGCACGAGCCTTTCCTATGGATGGATAGGGAAAACGGGCCATAAACCACCACGCGGGCCCAGTGCGGACTAGTGGTTGTTAACGATTGCTAATGCAGCCGGGACCAACGGCTTTACGTGCATTCCGAAGCACGGAGGAGCTCGAGCTGATACATTTTTGGTCACCCATCCGATGACCGGCCTTTGCGAAAGTCGCACTCGCAGACCGGGCGCGTTAACCACTGCGCCATCGAGCTCCTCTACTTTCCATAGTAGACTTTTATTGCTATTAACTGACAATATCTTCATTTTCATTGCTTAGGATACAATCCGTGCAGCCTTATAAAATTACGGTCGAATTTCGACAACTGGGCGACCACTAGTATAAATAAATAAACATCCTATTGTCTAATCCACGTTCGTTTGACAATTTCCCTTGAATTTCGTCGCAACCATGTAGACTATAGTCACAAATACTTTTTCCTTTCTTTCTCTCATAATATTGAATCAAAGTTAACGAAGCTTGGCCTTCATCACACTTGACAGTATTTGACAATAAGGCCGAAATTAGAAGCGCCTCGCTTGGAGATTTCGACAAAAAGGTTTTTTACACGGCTGCACAAAAAAGGCGTGTTATGTTTTCAGGTTACATTAATGTGCAGTGAATTTTATATTTAGGGTAAAAATGAAAATCTGAAATGTGTAAAACCAGCCTAGGAGATTTGTCATTTCTAAAAAATAAGTATAGAACATATTTGTTGTTTAATTGTTTTTCTACATGTTTTGTATATATGTTACAATGTTTGGTGTATGTAACCTAAGTAATACTATAAATGCGGAAGAAAGTTTGTTTGTTTGTTTTATGTAACGCTTTCACGCGTAAACTATTCAACAAATCATAATGAAATTTTGTATACATATTCTCAAGAATATAATTAAAGACATAGGATACTTATTTTTAAAAAAAGTGAGTTTGTTTGTTTGTTTGTTTCATACGCTTTTTAATGATTTGTTTGCATTGATGTCATAGAAACTGTCAAAGCGATACGAAGTCCGCCGGATCAGCTAGACTATATATAAATACGTGACGCTTTTTGCTTCTTTTAAGGCACATTGCGCGCACAAATAGTTTGCGATTTGGCATTGTCATAGAATTATAATATAAAGTATTCCATCGCATTAAAAGTTAACATGAAGTCCTGAAAGATAAAATCTTTGTAAAGTATCTGTTAGTTATCTGTTGCATTGTATATTTTTGAGGCAATACACTATTTCAATATTCATTATAAACATTATCTATGTGTAAAATACGATTGAATTTCGACCGCTAGGTGACCAATATAGTGGTCAAAATAGATAAGCTAGTGTTCAATTAATGCTTCCTTATACCTCATTATTTCAATATACCTGAGCCATATTCTGCACACATTAGAGTTATTAATACCATAACACTTTCTAAAACGTTGTTATATATGTGTAAAGCTATAGCTTGTTATATGTGCCAAAATAAATCAATAAACACACATACATGTTATTGTTATAATCAGAAAAATGTAAAATAAATCAAAATATCGTTCTCAAAGACCATACTAGAGAATCCCTTCTCTTACTGGAACAGAACATATTGAACAACCCAACATATTATTTTAACGTCGCCACTGAGAGACTCTGTGACTACAGGGAAACTGGTACGAAACGTCAGTTTAAAATAACATTTAAAATAAATGCGACCTCGTCCGTACAAAGTGCTTTATTTCATGCACGGAAAGAGCTTTGAGACTTTGATGCGACTTCCAATAAAACCTTATTGCTCAAAACTTAATTATATACTGTGACAGACAAATTACTGCAGACGCGGAGTTAAAAGGAATGCACTCTATGGAGGACTTCTTGGCGGGAAAGTAAAGAGTCATGTCTGCGGTTTTGTTTTATTTTCTAAAATTTGTGTTATGTCGAATATTAATGTGAAATAATGGTGCATTATTAACCATTAAGTGTTCGTGAGTGTGCATGAGTGTTGGCAAATGAAACAAAACAGTGCAACGTCACTTTTCAAATTCTCTCAAGAAGTCCGCCTGAGGACTTAGTAAAGCTCCACATCTTTACTGAGATACTCGAAGGGTTGGGTGGTATAACATTTCTCATTTCTATTATCATTCATTATCATCATACAGAAAAGAAATATTGTTTATTTATGTATTACTTGTTAGAAAAATTACTTTGACACTGGCTAAATGTGCTAATCGCACGAAGCCATCAACAAAATGAAAAAAAAAAACTATGGAAAAGAAGAAAACCTATTTACATTTCAATATCCCATACAAACTTTAAAGCTCTTATTCTTTCAAACCAATAAATTTGTTATTCTGTGCCAATGAGCAGATTTTAATATTATTTTCTACACTTGAGTGAAATACAGAATTTCTTTTATACTAGTTGACCGGCGGACTTCATACCGCTTTGTAGGTTTCCAATTAAGTTAATATACATCAATGGTTTCCGTGACAACAATTCAAACAAATCATTTTGTATTGAAAAATTAAATTATCGTTTTTAGTATTTAATTTAATATATTTTTTTAATATAGCCTATGTTACTCAGCGCTTATGTAGCATTCTAATGGTAAAGGAATTTTTTAAATCGGTCCAGCAGTTTTTTAGTTTATTTGTTGCAAACATACATACATACATACATACATACATACATACATACATACATACATACATACATACATACATACATACATACATACATACATACATACATACATACATACATACATACATACATACATACATACATACGTACATACATGCATACTTACATACATACAAAAATACAAAGGTTCCTTCTTTATAATATTAGTATAGATAGAAAGTTACGCTAAATAATTCTAATCTGCTCAGGCAGGCTTTCTTAATATCAGTATTAAGCTGAAGCAGAGTCCAACCGTAAGCACAGCACTACCTGAGTGCCTAGTGTGACTTTTGTTTACTATTCATATTCATTCGAGAACGTTTACGCCTCTTGGCGACATGCGAGAAGAGTTAACATTTTGCCATACAAATTTTCGTCGAATCGAATTGCGAATGAAACTCGCACTT
This sequence comes from Eudonia mercurella, assembly GCA_963082485.1. NCBI lineage: Eukaryota > Metazoa > Arthropoda > Insecta > Lepidoptera > Crambidae > Eudonia > Eudonia mercurella. Next base: position 7,090,632 of record OY720045.1, read on the forward strand.
GGCACCCTATACTTACGGTTGAACTCTGCTTCAGCAAGATTCTGCCTCACTAGCCGTCATCACCTTCCCTACCGCAAGTTGCACTGAGGCACTGGAGATGTTGACAGTTAAAAGAAAATGTGGTTGTTAACGACAGCTAATGCAGCCGGGACCAACGGTTTTACGTGCCTTCCGAAGCACGGAGGAGCTCGAGATGATAATTTTTTTTGACCCGATGCGGTCATCGCAAGGGCTGGTGCCCTTGCGAAAGTTGCTTAACCTCAGCACTCGGAGACCGGGCGCGTTAACCACTGCGCCATCGAGCTCCTCAAACTTCTCAAACTTTCCATAGTAGACTTTTTAACACAATTTCATTAATATTGGATTATTGATTTGAAAAAATTTGAGCTTTGAAGATTTTAGAAAATGGCTCTAAAATAAAACCTTATAACTAAAAATTTAATTATATACTACAACAAACAAATGACTGCAGACGTGTTACTTTAAAGAGCAGCTTAAAAAGGAATGCAGTTTATGAGAAAATTTAAGTAATTTCACTTTAATTGATAGAGGTAACCGCAGATCTAACGATTGCAAAGTTCATTAGCGGCGAGCAAGATGAGATCTTTTAATAGACTCCTCAAGTTTATAGATTTTATTACTCGTTTAAGTTCTAGCGAAAGATACACAAAACAATGAGCAAGCTTTTTGTTGTTGTTATTTTTAAACTTAACTTTGGTTATTATTAATTTATGGTTTCGTTTTGGTAAAAGTAGGCATACAAAGTTCAAAGAAAAATTTTTTGCTTTTATCTACTTGGTCTATTGGAAACATTACATAGTGGAAATTCAATCTCATAAATGGAGTATACAACCGTCTCTTTAACAGTTTCGTGTTTCCGAAAAGAAGAGATTCAAAAGAGAACTAAAAGCCACTTGACTGACATAGCAGAAAGAATAAAAAAGCTGAAATGGCAATGGGCAGGGCATTTTTGAGGAGCTCGATGGCGCAGTGGTTAACGCGCCCGGTCTGCGAGTGCTGAGGTTAAGCAACTTTTGCAAAAAAGCCGGTTATCGTAGGGGGGACCAAAAATTATCATCTCAAGCTCCTCCGTGCTTCGGAAGGCACGTAAAGCCGTTGGTCCCGGCTGCATTAGTAGTCGTTAACAACCACCAATCCGTACTAGGCCCGCGTGGTGGTATATGGACCGTTCTCCCTATCTATCCATAGGGAAGGCTCGTGCCCTAGAAGTGGGGACATAAAATGAGCTGATAATGAGGGCATTTTTGTCGTAGAGCCGATGGAGTTAGGGACAGACGTGGAGATCCATTGAAATGGCCTATGTTCAGCAGTGGACCTACGTAGACTGAGGAATCATCCTCAGTCAGAGGAGGAGGAGTCATCATTAGATGACGAAAAAAAATTTCATTAAAATTGCCTTATTGATTATAAAAAAACTTGCATTAAAAGAACTATGAAGTTTGCCCTGAATTGGAATAAAGGGCGCCCATTTCTGCCAACAAACAGCATTGTTTTGTATTGCTGTGTACCGGTTTAAAGGGTACGAGTTCCTTTGCTCTTTACAGACAGGGAATTCACAGGGAATAGACGATAAAGAACTGAAGGTTGGCTACGGGAGAGTGATACCTTAGGTGTCGCAAGCGTCAAGTGCGGTGGCATCCATCTTGATAGATATCCATCCATCCATCGTTTCCCGCTTTGTAACTTAAATATAAACATTCTGTAGCTAAAATGTATGTAACTTAAATACATACAAGAGTGGAATTCCCTACAGGCGTGTGTGTCCCGAGTGCATAATAACTCTAAAGTTTTTAAAGCCAGAGTGAATAGGCTTTTTCTGGGCAAGCTTGTTCCATCATCGGCCTCTTCTTAGCCCTTCTTAACTACTGGTCCGATTCCAAAAATTCTTTCACTTTTAAATTGCTATGTTTTGAGAACATAGGCCATATTCTATTTCGGTAAAAAAAAAGATTTCTTTTTATAATTTTAAGGTGAAGCATATTTGGCAATCTACGTGGACAAAGTCGCGGGAAAACTGCTAGTTTAGTATAACTAAGTAGGGTTCCGAGATAGAGTAAATAACATCAGTGATGGGTTGCCGATCGCCTGATGTGCGAGTATCTTGGAACCCTTGTCATACCATGAAGCTGCTTACGACATGCAGTGGAAGTCAAGCAGCTGATTCATTATTTTGACGTTCCAGACCGGCATAGGATAATTTAAATCTAGACCACAGAGAAGATACAATGAGCACTTAAATTCGTCCACACATTAACAATAGTTTGACCTCGGTCTGACATATTGTTTGTTAATGTATAATGCCCATTTAATATGATTAATGTGTTACTCAACTTTGCTTTCACGTTTCACCTTGCTACAAATAAAATATGAAATCTGCGTTGCTATGCGGTAGATATAATTCGTTGCATTTAACTAACACACATAAATATTAAAAAGCGTTTGATTGTCGTTTTACATAAAGCTGCATTGCCGTATTTCTTGATACTTATGATGTTGAAAAACTTAGCTTAAACCGTACATCATCATCATCATCATCATCATCTCAGCCAAAAGACGTCCACTGCTGGACAAAGGCCTCCCCCAAGGATCTCCACAACGACCGGTTTTGTGCTGCTCGCATCCAGCGGCTTCCCGCGACCTTCACCAGATCGTCGGTCCACCTTGTTGGAGGCCTGCCCACACTGCGCTTTCCGGTACGCGGTCGCCACTCGAGGACTGCTCCGCCCCAGCGGCCATCAGTCCTGCGAGCAATGTGCCCTGCCCACTGCCACTTGAGCTTAGCAATTCTTCGGGCTATGTCGGTTACCTTTGTTCTTCTGCGGATCTCCTCATTTCTGATTCGATCTCGCAGAGAAACCCCGAGCATAGCCCTCTCCATTGCTCTTTGAGTGACCTTGAGCCTTCTGATAAGGCCCATAGTGAGCGACCACGTCTCAGTCCCGTATGTCATCACTGGCAACACACACTGGTCAAAGACTTTCGTCCGTACAATCTAAAAAAAATCTCTGCTTTAATAAAACAGATGACGACCACAATAATTAACGGTCTCGTTAATTATTGTGGTCGTCATCTGTTTTATTAAATTACCGTAACGCCTTAAGCAAATTTGGCATTCACTAATCCTCTGATCATAAGAAACGTTTCCATTACAAACATGTTTCACGTTTTCTTATTTTCTGTGTACCTATTGAGAATTCAGCATGAATTCTGTTTGATTTATCTGAAACGATTTGGAGGTACCTTTCTTTTTTTAGAAACCATTTTAATGTGGGCGATTGTGATATATCGAAGTCATATTTTACTCGTTCAATTGATGAAAAATGTAAATTTTTTTCTCATTTTCTTTACATTGGTTCATTCTTATTTGAGATTATGCGGCCTTCAATACACTATATGGAATAAGTTTTAAATTGTAAAACACAGTGGGACGATTGTATTTTGAAAATGTTTTTTACTTACAACTTAAATTTCAGTAAAAATTTTATGTGATACCGAAATATTATACTTATAAGATAACAAATATTTTTTAATTTACGTGACAGAACAGGTTAACGATTTAATGTGATCTGAAAATATTCTGTGATACAATTAAGAAATAAATCAAACTTATTTATTTGCGTTCCTTAAAAATTATCAATAAATACATTGTATCGCCAAGGAGAGTCTCTGAACCAGGTATGACACAGCGCGCTCGTACCCACGATCCGCTAAACGGTGCCCTAGTTTGGCAATAAAAGATTTCGCTTCTGTGCCCCACACCCTAGAAGTCTCTACAGCGAAAGGGAGAAAGTAGTACTGTGACTTCAAGACAGCAAACTTCAAATTAATGTTTCTGCCTCGCGGCACTCTCAGCAGTAGACCCAGCAGTCCGCATTGTGCCTTGAATGTGCGACGTCGCGAAGGTGCTAACGCACGTCGCATCCCACAACAAGCAACGACCTTTCTCCCAACAACAACAACGCAGCACTATTATTCATTATATTTATTCATTATCTTTACCAAATCATAGTATGTCCCCACTGCTGGGGCATCGTTCCGTGTAGATAGAAACACGACAGGAAGAACCAGAACCACGCGGGCCCAGTGCGGTGGTTGTTAACGACTGCTAATGCAGCTGGGACCTACGGCTTCACATGCCTTCCAAAGCATAGAGGAGCTGTAGAGGATAACCTATGAGATGACCGGCCTTTGCGAGAGTTCCTTAACTTAGCCATCGCAGACCGAGTGCGTTTACCAATGTGCTAGCGAGCTCCTTATTATTGAGACACAGTAATCAGTGTGAGGAGCTCGATGGCGCAGTGGTTAACTCGCCCGGTCTGCGAGTGCTGAGGTTAAGCAACTTTCGCAAAGGCCGGTCATCGGATAGGTGACCAAAAATTTATCATCTCGAGCTCCTCCGTGCTTCGGAAGGCACGTTAAGCCGTTGGCCCCGGCTGCATTAGCAGTCGTTAACAACCACCAATCCGCACTGGGCCCGCGTGGTGGTTTATGGCCCCTTCTCCTTATCCATCCATAGGGAAGGCTCGTGCCCCAGCAGTGGGGACATAAATGAGCTGATGATGATGATGATGAATCAGTGTGAACCTTTGCATAAAAAGTAATACATGATTAATAACATACCTAATTATATATTGTAAGAGGAATGATGACACGCTTATCTCGAAACGTAAACATCCGTCGTCACGGGCAGCGAGGCGTCACCAGCTCGCCACTCTTGCTGGCACCTTCTAGGGCGTAAGTTGCGTCACGGTAATAGTTGCGTACTGATTGCGTTGTTGTGCATCGTTCGTATAGTGAATTGTGAGATAGTGACACTGATTAGTAATTAAGTTAAATCGTTTAGGAAAACGTTAGATGTAAGTACTTTTGTATTTTTGTTTTTAATATATCGGTGTGCCTATAACTAATTCGTGTTATTATTTGTTGTCATAGCCATTTATTATTAGATATTTTGATATTATGTTACTAACTAAACCACGCAAGTTCTATTAACGTTCAATACACACCGGTCCCAGTAGAAAACCTTCAGGCATTTAGTGGTGTAATGAAAGCTTACATTGTTTAATTCCATTTGTTTTTCTTATGGTAGCATTTTCTTTATTAAATACATTTTTGGGAACAAGCAAATACTTAATGTTAGAAACAATTGGTTTTCGTAATATATTATCTACAATTGATTCTAATTTGCTTAACAGGTCTCTGAATGCGAGCAGCACGAATCAGTCTTTGCGGATTTTTTAAAAGGAGGCCTTTGTCCAGCAGTGGGCGTTTATTGTCTGAGGTGATGGATGATGATGATGATGATACAAAAGAACATTTGCAAAGCATTGTGCAGCTGTAGTGAATTCAAATCAAGCCCTACCACCAACCAAACCGAGTACAAACATGTACCCCCCACTAGGAATCGAACCTCTGGGTCTGAGACCAGGGATCTAACCACTAAACCAGAGAGGTGGTTAAGTAAACTGTGGAATAAAAAATCTACGTAATAAGCCAGTTGAGAAAAATTCTAAAGTATGAATTTTGATTAGGGGCTGAACCAGTCCAATATCTTCCTGATAATAATGCTCCATTGTAATTGGAATAAGAGGATTTTGAACCGTCCGCGTATTCAAATAGAAGTGGGATTCGCCTGTGTTTGTTGCCCAATATTTAGATTGTATTTGGAAAATCTTTCGTACGCGTGAATATGAAGTTCATTGTCGATTCGTCACTCTGAATAGAATCCCATTGAGTTTTTTTCTATTTTCCTCAACAAAAAGACCAATAATTTTTCCACCGGAACATATATGCAAATAGAATCGTAAAACTTATACAATATTTGACAAAACCTTAGAGGAAGCAGTTAGGGACATGTATGTATGTATTGTTATACAGACAGAGTATGTAGTCGCCCGGTGGACGAATTTCGACCGGGCGGGGCGGGCGTTCACGAAATATACAATTTTTAAAGAATGTAATGTAACACATACATTCTATATTTCGGGACTCCTTCGGCATTATAAGCTTTAATACTAAAATTTCCTCTTCTCTACTCGCAAAGTGCTTTAAAGAGGCACAAAGTTTTCTTTTCACGTATTTATATCTGACAAATGTATTTAAAATTGTAATCAACTGTGCAAAATCATACGGCGATTCAAACACTGTGTCGGCACCTTTGACACTAAAACTTTTATGTAAGCCAAAAAGTAAAGTAAATAGCATATATACTGTCACTCTGCTGCAAAGGTTTCCATCAATGAATGTGTTTGAATGTTTATGCGTAATTGTACCAAAGAGCACAGACCACCCACTTGCTAACAAGAGAAGACACTATGCTGTATGTAAAGTAGTATCATGTAGAACCATGCTCGCCAAGAGATTTTTCAAGTACCAGGGAGCTAGACAATACAACACAGCAAATAAGCATCATAACATATACGCTCTTAATAAATTTAAATGTAAAAATATAATTCAAAAGTGGCTGCAGTCAATGGACTATTACGAGACAGAGACTATGATCGCTAAATAAACACCCCCCCCCACACACACACACACACCCACACACCCTCACACACAATGTATAAATGTTACTATTTTATGTGTTCTTGTGCCTTTAGGCAGGGATGAGACCTGCCCCCCAACCGCGTAACGCTCTCGCTTTCGATCGCTTTGTAGGCGAAGCCCTCGCCTCGCTTTTTAATATAATATCGAAATATAATATCGAATAATATCAAAAGCTATAGCCTATAGCTTTCGATATTGCTTTCATATTGCTTTCGAAATGACAAGATGACGCCTCCTCCTCGCCTCGCCTTCAAAGCGATCGAAAGCGAGAGTGTTAGGCGGTCGACCCCCTGGTGTCCTACGCACAGGGTTTACCTAGTTAGGGCACCAGTCTCCTATATTATTTGACACCAATATATAAATAGTTATAAGAATACTGTGTAATAGGAGAAAATAAATATTTTTATTATTATTATTATTATATTATAAAGATTTTTTCTATTTCTTTTTATATTTAATGAAATCGAGTCACCGTTACAATTAATGGTTATTTTTACACGCTATGCCAAATGCGGTTCGGTGATCACAGACCCGGGCTACACATCGGATAATCTCAAACACGCTTTGCCTAACCTAGAAAATGAACTAAGGATCTCCGCTTGTCGGGTCGGTGGCTAAGACTTTCTAGGTTAACCATAAGCTCTTTTAGCAGTATTGTAGTAGTGTTGTTGCAGTTATGAAAACAAGTCGCGTTTAGCGACGTATACACACGCGTCTTGTTTTCACAACTGCTGTTGTGTTGTTTTCACAACATTGCGAGGAGCTCGATGGCACAATAACGCACCCGGTCTTCGAGTGCTAAAATTAGGCATCTTTCGTAAAGGCCTGTCATCGAATGAGTGAATAAAATTATCATCTTGAGCTCATCTGTGCTCCGGAAGGCACGTAAAGCCGTTGGTCCCGGCTGTATTAGCAGCAGTTAGCAACCATCAATCCGCACTGGGCCTGCGTGATGGTTTATGGTTCGTTCTTCCAGTCCATCTAATGAAGGCTCGTGCCTCAGCAGTAGGGAGATAAAATGATCTGATGATGATAAATAAAAAGATGATAAACAATACACTGCTTTAGCAGCCTTAACGTTGTGCTCGTATATCTCGTATTAAGTTCAACAATCTCTCCCGCCACAAACTTTTATTTCAATCACTCGCATTCTCCCAAAGGATGAAGATGGAGTTTCCTAATGTTAGCAATACACTCGGTGGCAATAAAATTTGACAATAATAAGTAACAGGGCTTAAAAGAAAGCGAAGAGGTCGTTATAAAAACCCATTTCCTAAATAGTAAATAATATAACAGCAATGTTCGTAGTCGAGGGCAGAACAACAACACAATCACAGTATTTATTTATATATTTAGGGACGATTAACGGCGCTATTGATTTGAATATCTCGTTTTGTAATCCATATTAACAATATATTTTATATTTACATATAAAGGTGTGAGAAAAGTGATAAATATAAGTGGTGATGGATAGTTTAGTTTTTAGTCCAGGGCTGGAAGGTGAATAAATAAATAATATAGATTTAATAGTTTTACTTATATTATAATGCTTTTACTACTAGCTAAAATTGTAATGACTTTAATATGTATTGTGGTAGTGCTTTGCATAAATAAGTCAAATTGATAAGTGTGCCAAATTTATTGTCTGCCAGTGTACGATTGCTACCAAAAATCAATGAGGTGATTACTGATTTAGGCGGAACTGATGAAATTCATTGAGCAAACACAATACGCCCGATTACAATGAACCCCGAATGTGAAAGAAAATGTCGAAAGCATTCATTCTGACGGCTATTTTTATGATTGAAATTTTGGTTAGAATTTTGCTCTTGTTGATTTAACGGTTTATGTTTAAATTTATGGTAATATAAAATTTTTGATTTGATTTGATTATTACGAAACAACAGAATGGTACTTATAATAAAAGGTTATATATATTGCTAACCTAGCGATTAGGTAGGGAATTATTTTTGAATTACCGTAAATACATTAATTTTAAATACTAACATTCACTTATGTAACCGCGCAGTTGGAATAACGCCCAATATGGGAGGGCAGTGTGATTACAACTATTGAAATATTCAAATCGTCCGGGCATTGTCTATCTTCTATCTATATAAATAAAAATGAATGTTGCTAAGCGCAAAACTCGAGGACGGCTAGACTAATTCGGCATTTTTTTTAAGCACCCGGAAAGTTTTAATAAAGAGAAAAAAAATATGCTTTTGACAGAACGAAGTCTGTCCGGGCAGCTAGTGTATAATGTTTATCACCAAGGCAGAGTAATTAAAACCAGGTTTTATTTATGTTTTTTGCACAATAAGCTCGTGGTCGAGCCGAACATAATGGGCGAGACAAAGTCGGTTAGACTGCGCTGGTTCGGCCACGTTGAGAGAATGGAGTCGAATCGGGCTGCGAAGAGAGCATACCTGGGCCGACCAACCAGGAACCGCCCCGTGGGACGCCCCAGGTATCGCTGAATAGACCAGATTGAGAAGGATCTTACCTCCAACGGCCGGACTGGCGAGAAGTGGCTGAGGATAGAGCAGAGTGGAAAAATCTCGTGTCGGAGGCCAAGATCCACTTCGGGTCCCTGAGCCAGCGCAGTAAGTAAGTTTTGCACAATAACGCCAAATTTATCACAAATACGTCAAATGGACAAAGATCTATTATTCAATTTTAATTTAATATAATGGTTACTTGGCCAGTAACACATTAGGCAATACTAATTACTAATAATACTAATACTAATAATACAATGGTCGGTCCAGGAAGAACGGAGAACCTCTGTTCTGAGGGACGGAGGGGATTATTGAATTAAATATTTATAAAATACAGTGAAAAAATGAAATGCCTACCAAACTCAGCCAGGAATCGAACTGGGTCTTCCACAATCGGGCGGCTGCACTGACCATTATGCTACTGGGAAGGCTGACGAAAGCACTGAGTTTTTTCACTGCTTTTTAATTTTTGAGTGCTTTTTAGCGGCACAGTGCCAATATTTAATTCAGCTTCAGTGCGGCAATTAGCATTTAAAAACAAAAAGTAAAATATTAGTAAATTGTTTAAAAAATATATTATGTTGTATTTTGGTCAAACTTATTATTTGTAAAACTTACCTTTTGCTTTCTAAATAACGTTGATATGTCAGTTTATCTTTTCAAATAAAATAAAATGATGATTTATAAAATAACAGCTGACCATTGAATGTTTATATTTTGATGCCATATTTAAAGCAATAGTTTGTGAAATAAAACGTTGATAAAATGTTGCTTGTGGAATGAAAGCTGGCTAATGAATTGTGTGTAAAACATTAATAATAATAATAATAATAAACAATTTAATTCAGACACTTGGTCCATAGAGTGTTAGTAACAATGTTTCTTAAAACTAAGTTAGTAAGATTATTATAATACAAAATCAAAATAAAATCAAATTAAACCATAAGACCACCTTGTTCTCCTCCACGCACCACGTGCAATGTAAAATACACAGGGTATTATCAGATTGCCCGAAAACCATATGGCAATGTTCATAATGTTTAGGCAATGTGATAAATAAGGAAGCTGAATTATAATTATTTACTTCGCCCAATTCGTAATGCCCGGGCATTAAAAATGCCCCAATTTCTTACTTGGTCCATTCCCTAGTACGAATATGTCGAAACGCCATATTATGGTACGTAACAATCGATTTAACCATTGTTATACGTTATTGACAGACGAGGAATTATCATAATATATATGCGTGTACTGCTTGTCTCAGCGGAGCTCACTTGTCACGCTTGTTCACTTGATGCGTGTTAAACCCGTGCGTAACTTGACATGCCTCAGGCGGCATATTCAGCGTCACCAGACGTTTTAGGAGGCAGCGAGAAACTTAAAAGGTTTCTCAAGCCGTAACACCATCAGAGGTTTTCTAGGGGGAATGGCATCACGCGCTAGTACATGTCACCTTCCTCAACTGATTCTCCGAGGTGTTCGGATCAGATCGGGGTTGACACACCGCATGCTACTATCATACCGTGTGTCTCTGTCGACTTGCGCCCTTCTAACATAAGTTATCTTGACGTTCATCGTCATCATCATCATCATCAGCTCATTTTATGTCCCCAATGCTGGGACACGAGCCTTTCCTATGGATGGATAGGGAGAACATGCCATAAACCAACACGCAGGCCCTGTAAGGATTGGTGGTTGTTAACGACTGCTAATGCAGCCGGGACTTTACGTGCCTTCCGAAGCATGGAGGAGACTCGAGATGACTTTTGGTTACCCATCCGATGACTGACCTTTGCGAAAGTTGCAGACCAGGCACGTTTACCACTGCGCCGTCGAGCTCCTCACGTCGTTATCTCTTTTACCTTTACGCTCCTTTACACTTGATACATCGTTAAGCGCATGGCCTCACTTTCCACTTGTTACGCTGCTTAACGCTTGTCACATCGCTTACGGGTGCCTTATATGACTTTTGTTTATTATTCGTATTCATTCAATAACTTTTACGAAATCGAAAATTAGTATGGCATTGAAGCAGCGCTTCCTGGCTACATACGAAAAGAGTTGAAATTTTGCCATACAAATTCTAGTTTTCGTTGACGTGAATGAATGAATCTCAGACTAGGCCCTCTGCTCACCCAAAGTGGTGGGCAACCCGGTACCCGTAATAAGAGGGAAAGTCGTGAGTATTTTCCGATATCCCACTCCTCCAAATACAAAGTAAGGGACATGTACCTTACCCCGAAATAGTCAAGAGCTCTTTAAGGTTTTTTATAGAAATTACGTGATTCGAAAACATGACGCTTTTTCTCGTCCAGCTCACTGATATCTTCATTGCTGTCTTCGCACTTTGTGGTATAGTGGTTAGACCGATTATTTTAGACCTAGAGATCCCAGATAAGATTCTCAGCAAAGGTTACAAGGTTATACGTATTGTACCTACTAGGTTTAAGTAGGAGCTCGATGGCGCAATGGTTAACGCGCCCGGACTGCGTGTGCTAGGTCGGTCATCGGATGGGTGACCAAAAAAAGTTTTTGGCCCGTTCTCCCTAGTCATCCATAGTGAAGGCTCGTGCCCCAGCAGTGGGGATATAAAATGAGCTGATGATGATGATGATGATGAGGTTTAATTTATAAGTCCACCTAGTTATGTTTCGCCATATTGTCTAATTCTGTCGCCATAATAACTCGCCATAAGAGTTACTATCGTTCTGTATTTTTTTAAATGTACTGATAAAAGTTATTATTATATTACGTGACAAAGGTTCATTAAAGCTTTTATACAGCATGTAGGTAACAGCGTGCTCAAGTTATTCATGTAAAGTTAAATAACCGTGATATTTACATGTAAATTATGAAAACAAAAGTGAAAAATTGCTAGAATGCATTGCATTGTGTTTTAATTTTACGTTACTATTAATCTACACTAAGGCGTACGAAACTACACAATAGTTATAACTGCATTTGTGTCCCTTAGGTCGCTTTTTGAGCTAAGCTATAGAAACAATAAGCAATCAAATACTAATAAAAAATGATTAGCATCGATATCCTAATTAAATTAACTAATAGATGGGCTTAAAACAAAGCCTACTAAGCCAAGCACAATAATATTAACCTCAGCTGGATATCGAACCCTTTTGTCTAAGTCCGGTGGTTTAACTACAATGCTACAGACAGAGGCTTTATCCATATAAAGATACCTACTACAATATGTATTTTTAACTATCGTGCTCTATGTAGATGTAACTACCTATATACTGATATTCTATATATACTGATACCAAAACTTTCGCCCAAGTGTTGACTTCGGACGGAAACACAAAGATTGTGACTTTGAATCTCTTCAAGATCTGTACGAATGTTCTACGCGACTGTTGTGCAAACGCTAACTTCAGAATAAAACTGAAGTTATATGACTAATAGCACTTTGTTGGGCAACTATGGAAAATAACTTACGTCCAAAGTTTGAGAATGGCTTTACTTTATGCAATATTGATGTTCGTGACAATATTTCTATTCTAAACTATTATTTTTTAAAGAGGTTGCATTTGTAGTGAAATGCAATCTAAGTCGCTGGTTATAATCCGGCTCGAAGGACCACTGTTTAAGACAGAAGACAGACTGCAAGCATTTCTTTGTCTCTTTACAGATTCTTTATGAGACAATCCAAGGGCGCTGTTCCAAACTATTCTATTCTAAACGCGGTCCTTGTTGTTCGATAAGTGGTATTGCAAGCTGAGCAAGTTTCATAATGTCGTTGTGTCAACTGCCGGGAAGGCAATGCCGACAGCAGAGTGGGCAGATTGGGGAGGAATAGGGAGCTGAAGAGGGATGGATGATGAATTTGCGAGCTGACGTTGACGGCGTGGCCACGACACGACTGTCGTGGAGATAGAGCTGATGCTGGTAGAGGCGCTTATTTCGCGCACACACACACACACACGCGCACGGGCACTTCATGAAGGGGTGTACCGGCCGGTAGGCAATTCACGGGTAGTTCTAGAAGGTTTTGAAGGGGAGAGCTGATAGTATAACGCGACGTCACGGGCGGGCCGATCGGTGAGAACTTAATGACTGAAAGCACGCTGCACGTCTATGCACGTGAGTGAAGGTCGCGCCGTCCGTTAGCACACTAGCTCCGCCGTCGGCTTGTACGGCGTATCTTTTATTTGAATGAGTGCACTGTCACGCTTCTGACGCGAACAGTCGTGAAATCGGATGGGTGACCAAATTAAAGATATATATTTTCGAAAGATGGCAGTTGTCGACCACCTGCCAACCCTTTTTAGGCCAGGGTAGTAGGTTATAGCCCAATATTCTCTAGTGTTTTTGTTCATGTAGAATAGTTCATGTAGCTTGAGCTCAGCTGTTGGGACGTTTATAAACTGATGATAATTATGATGATGAAGTCATAGAAATGGCCTAAGCGATATCTTTCAGGCAATCTAGGGATGGAAAAGAGCGATATCGATATCGATATAAATAGTCTAATAAAATCCAGAACACTTCATTTCAGTAATCAACAAGTCACATGCAATATAAACATTAATTTGTCCATTCAAATCGTCACCCGAAATCTCTTAATTCAACAACAGCGACACGACAGTAAAGAAAAATGATTTTCTACAAAAAAATACATTAGTGGGTGCTAATGTAAACACGGCGCAATCGATTGCCACAGAAGTTGTTTTAGGTACGATAGACGACTCGATTCAAATATTTTGATATTCGATTGTTATAGTAGGTAGGTCACAGTCACAAAATAAGGAGAAAGCAGAAAGTACGCTTTAAGGGCCGACCAACCAAAAACGACGACCAAAACGACCAAAAAAAGCCAAAAGTGTAGTCACGGTTAAATTGATATATTATGATGAAAAACTATCGTATTACATAATCAAAATATATATTTAGTATCAAAGGGAACGTGTTTACAATTAGTCCGACCCATAAATTCATAACACGCTATAGTTTTTTCTACAATATCGTTTATAGTTGGGGAAAAACATGAAAACGAGTGGCGGCGTTTAGTTCTTAATTATGTCTAAACAATCACCAATGTCTTAACTAAAAATCGTCCGTCATACATTTTCGATTTATCGAGCGGTTTTTTAAATTATTATTTTTCAAATTAACACGTTAAATTCCCCATACAAAATTACTATGGCCGCGCGGCATCAAATAAATATGGACGAAGACATTTCAAATAAAATATAATAATATGACACAGTCACTTACGGACGGCGCACCCTTAAACATACGCGCTCGAGCATACATAGACAACTTTTCACGGACACGGAATCTCACAACCAGGGCTTTGAATACCGTTAAAGAATTGGTATCGATCCTTCTGTCAAACGAAGATACCGGTAAAAACGAAATACCGGTAAGCTGGCATCGTTACCTGGGTGGCATTTTTACCGGTAAATTAACTGTACTAGTAATTAACCGCTTTACGCAGATTGGCTAAAGCGCAATATTTACCGAGAAAAGTAGCGATACTTTTCTAGTAACGTTACCTGCATTACCGGTACCAAATTACCTTTATAGAAATATTGCTTCATCATCATTATCAGCTCATTTTAATGTCCCCACTGCTGGGGCACGAGCCTTCCCTATGGATGGATAGGGAGAAAAGGGCATAAACCACCACGCGGGCCCAGTGCGGATTGGTGATTGTTAACGACTGCTAATGCAATCGGGAAAAACGGCTTTACGTGCCTTCCGAAGCACGGAGGAGCTCAAGATGATAAGTTTTGGGTCACCCATCCGATGACCGGGCTTAGCGAAAGTTGCTTAACCTCAGCATTCGCAGACCGGGCGCGTTAACCACTGCGCCATCGAGCTCCTCAGAAATATTACTTACCGGTACTTATAGTGGGAATTCAGTAACGGTATCAAGCCCTGCTCGCAACAACTGCGCTCGGACTGTTGCGAGCTGGGTGCCTAGTGTGAGTTTTGTTTACTATCCGTATTCATTCGATTACGTTTACGATAACGAAAATTAGTATGGCATTGAAGCAGCGCCTCCTGGCGGCATACGAGAAGAGTTAACATTTTGTCATACAAATTCTCGTTTTCGTTAACGTGACCGAATGTCAAAAACAACTCACACTAGGCCATTGAATGGGCGCCTTTGGCTTTCAAAGTAAAAAGTGTTGAATAATTTCGGCGGGCTGGTTAGAACCACGATAGCTCAATTGGAAGAGCACCTGACCCGGTATGTCAGAAGGGTGCACAGGTTCAAATCCTGCTCGTGGAAATTTTTTCAACATTTGTGTTTTTGTAATAGGCCCTCTGTTGTGTCTGTGAGAGGGTTGTGTGCGTTAAGGCCTACGCAGACCGGGACGGCACGGCAAAGGATTAAAATTTTTACCAATGGACATTCAAACATATCGAAATATAAATAAGATATAAACTCCTTTGCTTTAAAATTATCCCGTGGCAACCCGCCACGGGCTCCCGCGGCGGCATGCCAAAGCATGCCTTGGCAAGGCTCTGGAATATCGCGGTATCTAAGCGGCTATAGTGCGCTGACTGGCGGCAAAATACTTTGCCTAGCCGCCCCGGTCTGCGTAGGCCTTTACTCGAGCGAGTCATGTATGAAAACTTACCTTCTGCCGTCTCCTTATTTTGTGTTAGAGTGGTGTGACAACGGACGTTGTCACATTTACTTTACGAACCGACGATGATGTTTACGGAATCTATCATTATAATAAAATATTCTATCATGTGACTTTTTTATTTGAAAGGGGTTGATGTTAGCCGTTTATGCCCGCAGCGTGTCTATATCTATATATATATATGTCTATACTACTATATAAATCTGTAGGCTCTGTCTATACAAGCAATTTTTCAGACAAATTTTGGGATAAATATTTGTTTTATGACTCACTGACACCAATTCTACGATTTTTGAAATTTTTGTCTCTCTGTATGTCCTCTTATAACTCAAGAACGGCTTGACCGATCTTGATGAAAATTTGTATGGAGCAAGAACATGAGATTGTGCAAATGTTGGTAAACCTAATAATTATTTTATTTAGCATTCATTGAGTCATTATTTTCGCACAGCGAAGCGGGCGGGTGACGGCTAGTGTACGTATAAAATTCGCGTTCCATTTTTATAATGCTAAGTTTGATAGTGGGAATTAACGCAAACTCTGTAAATAGAAGTAGGATGTGAATAGGAGTAGGATGTAAATAGGAGTAGGATGAGGAGCTCGATGATGCAGTGGTAAACGCGGTTGGTCTGCAACTGCTGAAGTTAAGAATTTTCCTAAAGGCCTGTCATCGGATGGGTAAGCAAAAATTCAAAAAAGGCTGATCCTTACTGGCGCTGTCATAAGGTCGAAAATACGTAGCACCTGCAACAACTAAGACCACAAATTAAAAAAAATCAAAAAAAATCTTTAAAAATTTATTGATTTTAAGTAGTTATTAAAATATGCAGCTACTAAATTACGAATATTGATGTTCTCAATATATTTAACTGGTTTCCAAGCATATCAATTAAGTAATTCTGTTGTAATTTTAACAATAGTGGTTTTTTTGTGGTGTTTTCGAAAATAATTATGACCGTGTAAATAATTATACAATCGTGTATTTGAGCAAGCAAATTCAAGACAATTTAAAGAATTTACCTATATCAACATTTCAGATTCGTGAGTCATATTATAGACTTAAACTATAAATTTGGTACATTTTTTCAGTGTGTCGCCTTAACAACTTCTGCACTGCATTGAGCCCGTGTGGTGACGTATGGCTCGTTCTCCCTTTAGTGTTTCCATCCATAGGGAAGGCTCGTGCTACAGCAGTGGGGATATAAAATGAGCTGATGATGACTTAGTATGGGTATCAAAATAATTACTCGTTTCATTACTCTTTACAGCGTCTCCGGATTTTAGGGGCAGCGAGAAACTTAAGATTCCACAAGCCATAGTGATCGAACATAAGGCGTCTATAGGAGATAGCATTACGCAAGCCATCCTGTATATAAATTCTCCGAAGCGTTCGGATCGAAATCGAGAGCGGAACAACCTGAGGGCGCGTTTAAAATCTAGCTAACTTCGGCTCGGGTTGACAGAGTCGTGGAGACCACCATGTTCTATTCGTTTTATGTACTTTTGCAGGTTTTGACCACTTTGCTCAAAAATCTATAAATACAGTTTAAAAAAAAAACAAATTAAATTTCAAAATTCAAAAACTCAAAATTCAAAATCATTTATTCAGTTTAAGCTACAAATAGCTCTTATGAACGTCATTATGCCAACGGTTTGTAAGTCCACTCTGGGTGGGAGAAAATAAATAAATAAAATATTCAAGTTTGCAAAAACATCATTTACCAGTTGAATTTTTTACAATGTCATACAGTACTAGTAAAAGTCAAAACCTGTCTAAGAAAAACAAAGTTAAACTATAGTTAATAATAATAAAAATAAGACAAGTATGCAAGAGCAGACCAGCCTCCACAGACGGCACTCGTTCACGAGTATGACATAATGAATCAGCCATCGCCATCTCTTTCATCTATATGCTTTTTTTGAAATATTTAGGTATTTTTTTAACGCGACGTAATAACAACCATGTTCAATTCGTTTTACGCACTTATGCAGGTTTTAATGTAGGAAGTTACTTATGCAATATTAAAAAAAACAAGTAAAATCTCCTTAGAGTATGATTTGCTATTTTAAATAATTAAGGTATTTCTCTTTCAAACGCGATGTACGCGCCTACGTTATTTTCACAATGAACAATTTTTTTTTAAGATTTAATAACCACAAAAGATATTTATGTAACTGTTTCAAAATGTGTACAAAAATCAAAGCAAGAAATTTACCTTATCCTTAAAAAGCTCAATTTATTAAAAAAAATAAAACAAAAAATTCATCAGCCATGAAAAAGATATTCGTTAAGTACCAAAACACAATCCACCGCTCCGCTGCAATTCTTTCCAAGCGAATAGGTAAATATTCAATACAATGACATCAACCAATCGTACCAAAAAACTTTTAAAGTCTCTTAATCACAGTTTAATAATAATATGTGTTAAGGAATTAATTAATAAGATAACTAAAGGAAAATATCGGTATTTCGTCGCCGACTAACAGGTGCGCGCTTCCATAACTCTGCCCCACCATAGGCATACCATTTAGTTGGTCCGCGACAGTGGCTGAGAGAGGACGTCTCTATGCCTCGCTCCGTACAGCAGTTTCGCGCCAAAGAAAAACTAAAATGTGTGCGTGATGTATATTAGATATTTAAAGTGCAGTGTTGTGTATTACTCCCGATTGTGACTAGTTCACTCCTATTATCTTATCGAGTTGTGCGTCTTCGTTTTGACACTGATAAGATCCGACGATAGTGGGAATTCAAGATTAATTGTGTTTAAATAATAAAAAGTATTTTTGAAGTACGTAAGTGTAGAGTTTATTGTAAGAACGCAAAATTGTTGTTGTGGGAGATATTAACAGCTGCTCCCGACGTCTGAAAATGTAAGTTTCACATTTTATATTTGTTCAAGGTTTTCGCTAAGTTTTTAATTGCTCAGTCTCTTCTCCAATATATTTTTAGAGTTTCCAAATTGAACAATGGCCGGTGGACTAAACAAATATTGTCAGAGATAGTTTTATGTTTAATTGAATCGAACTGTTTACTGAACCTATTGTTCTACGTTCTCATCTTTACAGTTCCTAAATGATTTTTGTGTATTTTGTTTCTAAGTCTTTTTTTTTAACTTTCTGTTACGTTTACATATTAAGGTAGTCTATGAATTGGAATACTACAATTAATTGGTCTGTTAATATAAATGGATTACCTTAAAAGCGTTAAAATACTTATTATAGACAAATAACAACCTATAACAAAAAAAAAAACTGAAAAAAAAATTATTCTCAATTTTATATTTTTTGCATAGGTAGATCCTATAACCAGTGTTACCAATCTCGAAATGAATTAACACAAATTCATACCGAAAACGTTATATTTGCCTACATAGGTACCTAAATTGTCTAAATAAAATAAAGGTTGGTAGGTACTTTAATGGGAAGCTGTTTCAAGGTACAAACTCAATTGCAGCTAAGAACACATTTTTTGCGTTGATAAAATAGCCCATGGATAGCCCACTGATAGGTATTTTATTTTTATTTTATAGCTCACGGATAGCCACCATCTTCAAAACAGCTTCAAGTAACATTACATGACAACTGGTGATCGACCCTTTTTTCTTTAATCACTAGTAATAGAGGTCAGCAACTGTTTTGTATCTCTAGCGACTGGAACACAGGCCACCGGCTCTCTAGCTATCTATCCAGTTATTCCAGTAAAATTTCAAATTAATTCTTTGTTTTTTGACGACGAAATACAAGTGTTGATCATTGGTTACTATGACGAACACTGGTGCCACGACATTACATATATTCTTAACAAAAATACAGTACTTAAATCATTTTAAAAACAAAACTGATTGTATATAGGTATACCTACTACCTACAATTCGTTTTGCGATCAACGTGTTTTTTTTTCAATTTGAAAAAAGAGAAATTGTTGAAAATATTCAACGAGCGGGATTCGAACCCACACCTCCATGGCAGGTCAAGTGCACTACCAACTATGCTATCGTGGCTCAATCCAACTTTTTCGTGTTTGTTTTCTTTGATCGTGTTTTTTTTCTTTAATTATAAAATGCGACAGTTACTAACATCGAAATTATTTAACATCTTCATTTTTTGTCGTTACAAATCCTGTACATATTTTTTTTTAAACAAAAACGCGATAATTCATTTTTTATTTTGACTGTATACATATAACTTGCAATCAAAATGACTTTTTTCTTTAAGTATTCGCATAGATGCTGAATTACGACTGTTTGTGTTGACGAAATTTTTATTAAACATCTTCACATTTTGTCTTTACATCACCTGATCATAATTTTTAACAAACACGAAATAAATTACCAAACTTTTGATCGTATTTACACAACTTTGATTGCATGCTATCTAAAAATTCTTTTAGCGATCAATGTGTTATTTTCTTTAATTTAAATTATAGAGTGCGACGGTAACTAACATCGAAATTATTTAACATCATCTCTTTTTGTCATTACGCCACCTGAACATATTTTTGTAACAAAAACGCGATAAATTATCACTTATTTTGATTGTATACATACAACTAGTAAGAGTAAATAGGATGACTAGGTATATACTTCCTACAACTGTTTTTTCATTCAAGATGACGTACAAAAACATGAATGTTGAAAAAATTTCCACGAGCAGGATTTGAACCTGCACCCTTCTGACATACCGGGTCAGGTGCTCTTCCAATTGAGCTATCGTGGTTCTAACCAGCCCACCGAAATTATTCAACACTTTTCACTTTGAAAGCCAAAGGCGAACAAGTTACAAAAACATTTGTGTTTTTGTAATTTGTTCGCAACAAAAAAAAATATTTTAACATTTCAAGATGACTTTTTTTTTTAATTATTCGCATTTACTTAATTGCGACTGTTAGTAACATCAAAATATTTAACTTCATCACTTTTTGTCGTTCCTCCACCAAAAACGCGATTAACTATTTAAAAGGTAGTTAGTACTAATCTAATTTGATTGTTTTTATACTACATAAATAGCTCTTTTTGCAATCTAAATTGCTTTTTTCTTTTATACGCATAGGTAAATAATTAGTTGCGATTGTTACTTAAAATTAAATTTATTTAACATAATCACTTTATGTCATCGTTACACTACATAAGCATAATTTAAAAAAAAACGCGATAAATTATCACTTATTTTGATTGTATATAACTATTATGAAAATAGTACCGACATCTTCTATATACATATAGGTAGTAGTGGTAACAACAACGCTTTTTGTAATTAAAATTATTTTTTTCTTTAATTATTCGCATAAATACATATTTGCGACTGTTACTAACATTAAAATTATTGAACATCATCACGTTTTGTCGTTTCTCTACCAAAAATGCGATAAATTATTTAAAAAGTAGTTTGATTGTATTTGTACTACTTATAGCTCTTTTTGCAATAAAAATTGCTTTGTTCTCTAATTATACGCATAAATACTTAATTGCGACTGTGACTAACATCGAAATTATTGAACACCATCACCTTTTACCCTGCACATAGTTTAACAAAACGTGATACAATTTCACTTTTGATTGTATACATATACCACTTGTATACATCCTACCTCTCTTTTCAATCAAAATTTCTTTTTTCTTTAATTATACGCTTAAATACTTACTTGCGACTGTTACTAACATCGAAATTATTGAACATCATCACTTTTTGTCGTAACACCACCTAAGAATAGTTGTTTTGTGACGCAAACAGCATAAAATGCTAAACAAACAAGTTAGGTATCTGACGCCAGTTGGTTTTGCGTGTGTTTGCTAAAGATTTACGTTTAATCATTGAAAACGGCCATTTCTCTCTGCTCCTTAAGCCTTAGATAATAACTACAGTTATATGTCAATCTTAGCAGTGTTTTATAGTTTAAGAAGGTATTCCATATTTCGAAAAAGTTTTGGAAAAATTTCCGCTAACCTCCTTTTTGACAATCAAATTCAGTATTTGTATATAGGTGCGAATTTAAAACCTTAAACGAACCATATTTTTCTGACTTATAATTTGTTTGCAACAATATTTAGGTACGTAAAAACTTTATCATCTATATTATAATTAGCCTTTATTAGTTAAAACATTATAACACATATAGAAGATAGAAAGATATATACTTTATTGCTCACACAAATAAAAAAAAATACAGGTACACATAATCACAAAGCTAGCATGGGCAAAGGCGGTCTTATCATATATTTATTTATGTATTTTAAACACAATACCGAAGTCATGAATCCTTCAGCAAACGATCAGGGTGCCTAGTTCGGGTTTAATTTCAATTAGAACACAAAATAGAAAATTTCTACTGAAAAGAATTATCTCTCCTCGTTTGTTACTAAGTAGCAGGCGCTGCTTCAATGCCATAAAAAAGCGTTATTTGGATTATCCGATCCATAGCCCGGGATTGTGATCTCCGACCCGCATTTGGTTCGTTAGTAATTGCCGAGTGTGTGCCGAGGATTGAAAGTAAATATTAATTATTAAATGCACTCGAAGGATAGCGGGCCAAAATTGGATCCCGACAGCCCAAAATAGAACGAAATGGAGGGCTCAAGCAATCCCAGCTCAAGCAGGTGATTTTTCAAAAATCTTTATTTAAAGATTTTTGTTGCAGTTTTAATTATTTTTAAAAATAAAGGAATGTTTCCTTTCAGTAAAATTTGCCAACCAGGGTCTTTTTTTTCCACCCACCAACCACACACATGTTTCTTTATTCCACCGTAACTTTTAAACGCCTGATTCGATTTAGATATATGAGGTATCGTTACAATCCTTGCATCGTTCCGACTAACATAGGCTAGTAAAAATTTGGAAATTCAACCCCTATGTGGGTAAAATAGGGGATAAAATTTTGTATGATGAAAATTCGTCATTATTGGAGTTAGAGTCTAGAACTTGATGTTTAGCATGATATCTGTTGAGGTTAATTTTTGTTTCTTCTTGTATTAAAAGGCTTACAAATTAAATTACGTAGCATGACATGTTTTATTTAAATTAAACTTATCACGAAAAGTTACAAAATAACTTTCACTTTACTTTCCTAGGCGACTATTCCGTTCTGGAATTAGCTGTTTGATGTGGTTTAGTTAAAAGAAGATTTTGCTAATACAACATTTGACACCGAAATTTTGGAAGGGGCACATAAATGCGGTTACTGTTTTATAGGACGACGAAAGGTTTTTAAAGGGTCTACAACGCAAAAGTTGTCATTCCTGGTGCTAACAAACCACGTTGTGTAGATATTAGTAAATTTTACAGTTTATTTATTTATTTATTTATGACACAATAACAACTCGCAAACCGAGACACTTAATGTAATATTATTTATAAACATGATTTAAGTTTGGAGCACAGTTTATAATTTACAGATTACAATTGTGCACAGCATTCGAATGAAATATTAATATTTAAGTTTGTGTAACTTAAATATTAATATTTCATTCGAAACTTTAAACAAACCTTAATTCGTTACCTACTTTAAACAAACTTGAAAATCATACAAAAAAACCTGTTTTAGAAAAAATTTTATAAAAAGCAATCATTGACAAGAAGCTTTTTTACCTGATTGTGAGACTTTATATACGCTATAAAGTATTTTAAACTGTGGTGGAATACATATCCACTGCGGTGCTAACTTTATTACAATTTCTGTAAATGAAAAATAAAACATAAGTAAAATTTTACAAAAATATTATACAATCCTTAACAAGCAACACATTATAATGTCTAGGCCATTTAGGTACTTAAGTAGTAGTAATAGTAGGACTTTTACTTCTTACATCAAAATCTAATTGTCGACCATTGTGTATTACATTACATATAAATGTTAAGAGGCCTCTAGCATAGGTCGATAAGATGATCTAAATAATAATACAAACTTGTGAAACCAAAGATTAATTAGAAGGTGTGTATGTACTTATAACTCTACCTACTACGCAATATTTGAAAAAAATATTATTCTTTATTATGTTAAAATGTTCAAATATTTTTTAACGCAAATTTTGTTGCGAACAAATTACAAAAACACAAATGTTGAAAAAATTTCCACGAGCAGGATTTCGCCGCAGCCGGTATGTCAGAAGGTTGCAGGTTCAAATCCTCTTCGTCTTCCTCGTCTTTATTATGTTATCAAATTCTAAAAATATTCACTGTTGAGTATACTATATACCTAGTTATGTTATTCTTTTATTACATTGACTACGGCTCCCGCCCACTTTTTGTATCCATCGACTTTTTGTATTACCGATAATCGGACCGATTTATTTCGCCGACGTTTTAGTACCGATTTTTGTAGGACTTGTGCGTTGCAACATTATTATTATTATTATCTCCTTTATTTATTTTCTTTCTGAAAACTAGATTTTTACAATATTTTAAAATAAAAACAATAAAACATTATAAAAACCTAATCTTACGAGTACCGCCAGCAGCGGGGCAGGGCTCAAGCTACCGGTGGTCAGGGCTGCAGAGTGAGGAACCTCCTGACAATACGTGTCGTGTCAAGCAGTACTGCTTTCTGAATCTGACCCTTGATCCAACCATCAAGCGAGAGCCTCTTATTATTATTATTATTATTTTCTTGTGGGGACGATCCACCCGTGTTATCTGCGGGCCACTTCATCCTTTTCCCCGTTCTCCCCTTTGAGGGAGCTTAGGTTTATCGTATGCGTTGCAACATAGAATTTCATACGTTTAATTTTCACCGAACCTACTAATCAGTGTAGATATTAAAAAAAATCGTAATCATAATGTTTATTTAGAGGATCTCGATGGCGCAGTGGTTAACGCGCCCGGTCTGCGAGTGCTAAGGTTAAGCAACTTTCGTAAAGGCCGGTCATCGGATGGGTGACCAAAAATTTATCATCTCGAGCTCCTCCGTGCTTCGGAAGGCACGTAAAGCCGTGGGTCCCGGTTGCATTACCAGTCGTTAACAACCACCAACCCGCACTGGGCCCGCGTGGTGCTTTATGGCCCGTTCTCCCTATCCATCCATAGGGAAGGCTCGTGCCCCAACAGTAGGGACAAAAATGAGCTGATAATGATGATGATGATGATGGTTAAACATTTGTTCAAGAATAATCATAATCATAATGTTTATTTGCATCATGTTGTACACACGGCTGCACATCAGACTATTACAAACTGTCAAGATAACTCAATAGACTATGAACTTTATTAACACGACATATGGTTGAACATTTGTTAAAGAAAAATCATAATCATAATGTTTATTGGCATCATGTTGTACACACGGCTGCACATCAGACTATTACAAACTGTCAAATTACCACAATAGACTATGAGTTTTAATAACACAAAATATGGTTGAACATGGTGTTGAATAAATTTGACAGTTTTGGATAAGTTGATGTGTAGGTGTCTATATGTATGTACATACATTAGTAGTCTTGAGTATAAAGTTCAAAACATGAACCCTACAAGGGCATTGCGAAAAATCTTAATCTAAGTTAGAAAAATAATATAATGTAAAAGAGAAATATTAGACAACATCACATACATTGTTCTGATCCCAAGGTAAGTAGCTAAAGCACTCGTTTTATGGAAATCAGGAACAACTACGGTACCATAACCACCCAGACCTAGACCCGACACAATATCGAAAACTTTGTTTTCGACATTGACCCGACCAGGTATCGAACCAGGGACCTCAGACTTAGCGCCGCCCAAAGTCCGGCGTGCAATTGCACTAATTACGGAGGGAGGTCGAGAGATATATGTAAACTACAAGTAAATACAAAAATACCCACACACTTTTTAGGGTTCCGTAGCCAAATGACAAAAAACGGAACCCTTATGGATTCGTCATGTCTGTCTGTCTGTCTGTCTGGCCGTCCGTATGTCACAGCCACTTTTTTCCGAAACTATAAGAACTATACTGTTGAAACTTGGTAAGTAGATGTATTCTGTGAACCGCATAAAGATTTTTACACAAAAATATAAAAAAAAAACAATAAATTTTGGGAGTTCCCCTAAGTATGGTATACTTAGAACTGAAACTCAATTTTTTTTTATCAAACCCATACGTGTGGGGTATCTATGGATAGGTCTTCAAAAATGATATTGAGGTTTCTAATTTCATTTTTTTTCTAAACTGAATAGTTTACGCGAGAGACACTTCCAAAGTGGTAAAATGTGTGTCTCCCCCCCTGTAACTTCTAAAATAAGAGAATAATAAAACTAAAAAAAATATATGATGTACATTACCATGCAAACTTCCACCGAAAATTGGTTTGAACAAAATCTAGTAAGTAATTTTTTTTTAATACGTCATAAAGTACGGAACCCTTCGTACGCGAGTCCGACTCGCACTTGGCCGGTTTTTTAATACTTACCTCACAAAATACCTAGACGGTTCATATTTAATTGCCTAGTATCGGTAGCGTATCGATCGTATTGTAATTGAGGTCAAGAATAATGCCAAAGCGATATTATCATAATTTATAAGGTGTTAGTTAACCGTTTTTCCTTTTTTCTAAAGACTGTTCTGCAAACGCACCTTAAATACATAAAAAATCTCATGTTCCATAAGATATTTTTGACAAGAATCTAGTAGGGATTGGGGGCACGCACTAGTGCGTGATGCCGTTTCCTCTAGAAAACCTCTGACGGTGCTACGTTTCTCACGACTTGAGGAACCCTTTAAGTTTCTCGATACCCCTAAAAAGTCCGGTGAAACTGAAAATGCCGCCTGAGGCAATCAGCATACTCTCTTCATAGAAAACTGCGATTTTATCTTCGATATCGAAATAAATAAAAAAACAAAAAAAATATATAATAATAAAAAATAAAAAAATAATAAAAAAATAATAATAAAAAAAAATATATATTAACGTCTTTTATCTATTTATCATCATGTGATATGCTCTTGTCATCCCGGTTGCGTAGCAAACGTTATTTGTCTAAGAAAAGCTATCCTATTGAATGTTTTGCTGACTTTGTTATCTCTCGCTGAGTAATAGTAGATTGGTATACCTAACAAGTTATTCACACTAAAATATTATAAAACCGCGTCTGTGCAAACACTACGCTATTTGCATACTCACAAGTACGTTACAGGTGTATTCTTGAAAATGAAAGGACTTTTTTTCACAGATAGCGATATTTAATGAGCGTAGAAACAAATGTCATTGAGTTTTTTGATATGTGAAATAGGTAGTGATTGTTTTAGAACAGAAAAGCAAAGAAAACATTTAATAACACTTACGCATAACTTGACAATTTAACTTAATTAAACAAAAAGTGACACTTCATCACATCCCCAGCTTATTTTATGTCCCCACTGCTGGGGCACGAGTCTTCCCTACGGATGGATAGGGAGAACGGACCATAATCAACCACGCGGGCCCAGTGCGGATTGGTAGTTGTTAATGACTGCTAATGCAGCCTGGACCAACGGCCTTACGTGCCTTCCGAAGTACGAAGGAGCTCGAGATGATAAATTTTTGGTCACCCATCCAATAACCGGCCTTTGCGAAAGTTAGTTAAACTCAGCACTCGCAGACCAGGCGGGTTAACATTGTACCATCGAGCTCCTCGTAACTTATGCTCGTGCATTTATCATTTTTAGTGCTATTTTTAGTTTCTATTTCCAGCGTTGTGTGAAACAAATAATATTTTACCAAATAACCCGTACATCAGCTAAGCCTTTTCGTAAATGTGTATTCAATTTACAATTAGCTAAAATGTACATTTAATTAACATTTATAACCATTACGCGTCTAAGTACGTTGTGGAAATAACAGTTGGAACAGTATCAAAGAGATAACTTTAATTAATCACCTGCGAATGTTCTCACAAGGAAATTTATTAGGTAGGAATTTATTGACGCCCTCCAGGTACTGTAGTGCTAGCAATCTTGACTTCAAAACTCACTTACGGGTTCATATCTTCATCAACATCTTGCAGCTTACTTAGAATACAACTTTTTTTTTATTTGCGTTTTTCGCGACATTTTATGAACGGTTGGCTATTTTTTTAAACGTCATTGATACAATGGACGAGATCAACATCTTGCAGATCTGTAAGCTCAACTTCAAGAAGGACGAGATTTGTATTGGTAAACCACTGCTTTCCTGGACCGTTGCACTGATAAGACCATGCAAACGCCATCTCGCCGGAGGTATGGCGATAGAACTAAGAAAAGTCTCCATGACATCATTGTTAAATACTTCTTTATGTAAACACAATGATTAATAACTATTTTGTCGGCTCCTTATTGCACTCACAACATCAATCTGCTTCCTTTCTTTCTTCCCGCCCAGAGTGATCTTCAGCTGTCAACGTCTAACTTCAAACCATAGTGCGCAAAGGAGACGACAGCATACATCTTTACATACGCTACAGTCATAACTCTCTTGAAGGAGACCCATCAAGACATCGTATGCACATTCGTGATGATGAAGCTTCTTCTCAGCGCGGCGCGTGCGGTCTCGTTTATGTTACCAGTGTATAATGACATGACCTTCGTAAAAGCAAGCCTCACCGAAGTTGTGGACATATATGAAGACCCGAATAATCGCATCGCTTTGCGCTACTATTAAATTTGCTTTATTGCGCACACTTAGGTGTGATTGTTTGCTCAAAACTATTGAATGATAACTTGTTAAGTGGAAACTTCTTTGGCATGTGTAAGATTTTATAGTTATATCTATTGAAATGTATTTAAAATGCTGTTTATTTTCCAAATAAAGAAAAAGAAATTAAAAGAATCAATATGTTTTGCCTAACGTAGTAAGAGAATACAAATCACACAGACTCCGCTGGCTCGGTCACATGCTGCGAATGGGGGACGATCGAAGCGTCAAGAGAGCATACTTGGGTCGACCGATCGGCAGCCGACCGATTGGTCGCCACAGGTACCGTTGGAGCGATAAGGTGGAAGCTGACCTGCGCGACCTTGGAGCTGTCAACTGGCAAGAGACTGCAATGGACAACCCACTCAACACTACTTTAAAGTTTATACTGACACCCCCTACCAACCATCCGGTTACAAAGTAGGTGTCAGACATCCTTGTGCAAGCACAAGGGACCATCTACGTCAGGTCATAACGCCAGATCAGGACGCACCGAGGCGCATTCTTCATCCGGTACTTTTAAGACTAGTGTCTCAAGCTAGTCGCCCCGTGGACACGTATAGTCCACTACCTATTATCCAGATAGGTTACCGGAGCTGTAAGCTCGCTCACTTCTCGTTGCACTAGAGCACAACTCGCAGATTCCTCTGCTCGGGTCGTCAACTCTAAGTTGACTACCAATTATCCTCTTTGGTGGCGGAGTTGTAAGCCCACTCACTTCTCAGTACCTATCCAGGCACCTTGCCGATTTCAACATCCTACGCGGCTGGCTCAACCGGAGGTATTGCATCTAGCGGGCACCTCTACTAGTTATCCAGACTAGTGCCGGAGATGTTGGAGCTCTGCTCAGTGAAAACCACCGAGCATGACAACCAACTATGGGCAACTCACGTGCCCCGCAAGTCTTTTCGCCTCGGGCCCCTCGAGACCGCTACTTGGACCTGCTCGCTGTGCACGAAATGGAAGCCTGGCCACATCAACCAGGCAGACGAACATTCCCACTTCTACAGCTAACCACGCGCCACCACGAGTCCAACCCATGTCCGGAACCTGTCGGAGACGCCCGCGAAGGCATAACCGACAGGGGGCTTAGGATCCGGAACTCCCGTGGTACCCTTGAAAAGACAGCCGGACCCGTAGTTCCAGCTGCCATACCCTACCTATCAGGGTCAGTAGATAGGGACTGCAATGGACAGGGGAAAGTGGCGAGTTCTCGTTTTGGAGGCCAAGACTCACCTTGGGTCCCTGCACCAATGGAGTAGTACCTAATAAGTTTTGTGCCCAACTAGTGTTATCAAGTGACGCTGACCCCGCTGCTAGGCATAGGCCTCTTCCAAGCTCAATGTTACGCCATTCCCTTCTGTTTTTCCAGCGACCAGCTATAATCTTTGGCCCATCTGGCTGTAGCTGGCCAGCGCTCCGCTTGCCTGTCCTCGGCAAACATTCCATTACCTTTACTCCACCGGCTGGCTGTTTTCGCTTGTCGTCACGAAAGGAGCTAATGTTAATTGTGTGTAAATATGAAAAATGTTAGCATCAATATCTGGACCTAGATTCTGCTATTATAAAGCGTTCAATATAGTCGTTATAAAAAAGCTACCCACTCACTACTTAGACGTTATTGAAACAGGCAGACTTGAAACCCTGGGAGGTGGGCGTTTTTTGTTTATAATATAGACAAATATACCTACTCGTAACTACATTTCTTTATATTGCACACTAATTGTTTACCTATTAGCTTAAGTACAAACTCTGCTTAATTTGTTTCCAATTAGTTACATAATTATTGTATTAAAAAAACAAATTTATTATAAAAAGGGCTCATAATCAATGTGCCAAGGATAAACTAATAAATTGAGTAGAATAACAATATTTATTTTTATCAAAATTGACGAAGAATAATGATGTTTAGCACAAAGTTATGATGATTAATGTCTTGGAACTGCGCCGCGCCGCCAAAAGTTACAAAAAAGTTATTGAAAATTAGTTAAATAATAGCTTTAGCTTTTGATTAGGCCAATCAGGTGTCAATTATCATATCAATAGTAATTTGTTATGTTTATTAAGGATGTTAACCTTATCATTGATGATTAACAATGCTGAATCTATTATTTCGATTTATCGTTTATGGCCCTTTCTCGCTATCTATCCATAAGAAAGGCTCGTGCACTTTTTGGCGGGAAAGTGAAGAGTCTTGACTGCGGTCTTGTTTTATTTTCTAAAATTTGTGTAATGTCGAATATTAATGTGAAATAATGGTGGATCATTAACCGTTAAGTGTTCGTGAGTGTACATAAGTGTTGGCAAATGAAACAAAACATTGCAACGTCACTTTTCAAATTCTCTCAAGAAGTCCGCCCGAGGATTTAGTAAAGCCCCACATCTTTACTGAGATACTCGAAAGGTTGGGTGTATGTCATTTCTCACTTCTCATTTCTATTATCACTCATCATCATCATACAGGAAAGTAATATTGTTTATTTATCTATTACTTGTAAGAAAAATTACTTTGACATTGGCTAAATGTGCTAATCGCACGAAGCCACCAACTAAAGGAAAAAAGAAAGAAGGCTCGTGCCCCAGCAGTGTCAAAAAACTTCTGACTCCGTCGTCAAACCGCACGGAATCAGACACTAAGGTCTGTATTATTTCCCTAGTGAAGGTAAATATAATGCTAGACTAGTTACCACTATCTTATCTTATTTTAGCCTTAATAAATCGTCATGATGTAAAAGCCAAGCAATTTCCATATTGTGTATATGAGGAGCTCGATGGCGCAGTGGTTAACGCGCCCGGTCTGCGACTGCTGAGGTTAAGCAACTTTAGCAAAGGCCGGTCATCGGTTGGGTGACCAAAAATTTATCATCTCGAGCTCCTCTGTGCTTCGGAAGACACGTGAAGTCCCGGCTGCATTAGCAGTCGTAAACAACCAGCAATCTGCACTGGGCCCGCGTTGTGGTTTATGACCAGTTCTCCCTATCCATTCATAGGGAAGACTCTTGCCCCAGCAGTGGGGACATAAAATGAGCTGATTATGATGATGACGATGATAATGATGATGATGATGTATATGAACACGCAAAGTGTTTCGGATCTTTCGATGCAAAGCCCGGATTTGTGTTGTTTGTTAACGGCGGCGATTAAATAAAAGAGTTCCACAAGCCGTAAGATCGAAACACCGTCAGAGGTTTTTCTCGGAGTGGTTCGGATCGGCTCGGGTCAATTTTAGCGATGGAGACCTTTGCCCAGTAAAGAGACAGTTTCTAGATAATAAGTTATTATACTTACTTCTGTTGTGTACACATGAATAATCGAAAATCTCGCTCAGTTTGGGATAGTTTTTATCGTCTCTTCAAATCAGATGAGATGAAAGCCGATAGTCGATAGCTCAGTAACTCATTTGGAAGAGCGATTAAGGATTCGAGTTCAAAATAAGACAGTTATTTTCCTTTATTTTCCGAGTGGTTTATCAACCTTTTTTTATTCTGTCTCATTTCCTAACAATTGAAGTGGAAACGCAAAATTTCGTTACTCACATACCAAAGCAACGGTATTCATAAAAAAATAACAATAATATAATGTTTCGGTAAGCTCTTGGCTTAGACTTCCAAACAAACGATTCTTATGTGAACAAAATATATTTGATTTGAAACGCTATCTCTCCCACATTGACTATTCACTTAAGTAAGAGAGATAATATTAAATATTATGTAATAATAATAAAAATGTATTTTTCTGAAGAAGCCACCAGTAATGTGTGGTAGATTATGCTATATTTTAGAATGAGATATTTGCTTTGTCGTTTAGAGCTTTGCTATAAAAATAAAATAAAAAACTTTTAAAAAATCTTGTTACTGACGTTAAAGCTTCAGTTTTTATTCTTCCATGCCTTCAATTTAATTGTATTTAGTACCGTTTTAACAGCAACATAACAATGCAAATGATGCTCCTTAAAACCACCACACACATTCGGAGTATAAAAGGCAATACAAATCATCATCATCATCATCATCACCAGCTAATTTTATGAATCCACTGTTGAGGCACGAGCTTTCTATGAATGAAAGCACCACCCAAGGAGAACGGCGGGCCATAAACAAGACAAAATTTATTGAAATAGAGAGAAGTCAGCGATGTCTACTCAAAGTAATGCATTTTAAACCATTTAGGTTCCCTACGGAGGAACTATATAAGTTCTGTGAGCTCCTCTCGGTCAGAAGGTTGTACATCCTATCTGCAATTTTAAGATTACATAAATCCCTGCCGTACAATGTGAATGTGGTGAGTAAGAGGAGAAAAGATAAGGTAGCTAATACACAAAGATCTGAAACCGTTTTCGCCAAACGTCAATACACCAGACAATCAGCATACATTTACAATAAAATAAACAAAAACCTAAAAATTCACAAATTAAACTTACGCAAATGTAAAGAAGTAGTATCGGGTTGGCTTCTAACAAAATCTTACGATGAAACCGAAAAATGTTTGCAGCACATGTTTTGATTAAAGTTATTTAATTAATATTTAATAACAATAATATTATTAAATTAAAGAAAGAAAATAAATAAAAATGATAATAATAATAAATAATAAAACAAATACAAATAATTTTATAAATTACACTTACAATTACACACACACACACACCCCCCCACACACACACACCCTCCCCCCTCCCACACACACACACACACCCCCACACACTCACTCACCCCCCCCACACACACACAAACCCCCTCACACACCCTCGCACCCACACAAACACTGAATAATGTCAATTAAATAATAAATTAAGCATATTTACTAAAAGATGATTTTAGTGAATATTTTGAATATTAATTTCTTTTTTTTGTAATAAACTCAAAACTCAATTATATACATTATGTTAGTAAGCTAAGGAAGAGCGGGGCCTCCTGGTACAGGTATCTTGTATACTTAACAGGTTGGTCCCAACCACTTGTAAAATTGTAATTAATGTAAATTGAATAAAAAAATATTTTCATATTTTCAAAAAATATTTTCAAAAAAAAATATTTTCATAAACCACTACGTGAGCCCAGTGTGGTGCGATGGTTGTTAATGGTTGCTAATGCAGCCAGAACCCACGGCTATACGTGCCTTCCGAAGCACGGAGGAGCTCGAGATGAAAAATGTTTGCCAATCATAACTTTTTCAAAGAAAAAAAGAACACTTTACTGAAAAGCCACAACGGCAACGCACGTCAGCCTCTCAAACAGATAATTAGATAATACAAACAAACTCGGTTTATTGGCTCAAAGAAAAATGGGAGTGACGAGTCTACTAAAGCAATTCGTAAAGATTCATTGTTCCTGAATACGATTAGGCTTAATTGAAAAACAAAATTGCGATGTACTTAGCCAAATAAGTAACGCTTCGGTGGTCGAGTGGCTTGGTCCGATATTCGGAGGACCTGGGTTCAATTCCCAGGTTGAGTAAAGTGTGTTTCATATTTTTGCCCGAATTTGTGACACAAACCCGGCGAACCCGGGCGATACAATCGAAAAATATACACTTTTGTGATCACACACCCGCATTTGGCAAAGCGTGATGATTATGCCAATACCCGTCAATTGTAGCGATGACTCGATGATGCGATGACGCGATGATGAGGAGCTTGATGTCGCGGTGGTTAACGCGCTTGGTCTGCGAGTGCTGAGGTTAAGTAATTTTCGCAAAGGCCGTTCATCGGATGGGTGACCAAAAATGTATCATCTCGAGCTCCTCCGTGCTTCGGAAGGCACGTAAAGCCGTTGGTCTCGGCTGCATTAGCGGTCGTTAACAACCACCAACCCACACTGGGCCCGAATGGTGGTTTATGGCCCGTTCTCCCTATCCATCCATAGGGAAGGCTCGTGCCCCAGCAGTGGGGACATAAAATTAGCTCATGATGTAGCGATGATTTGATTTCAATGATGGAGGCATTTGCCTAGCAGTGGGATGGTATATATAACTATAACTTAGCCAAATATGTTATCTTAGTGGGGCCTGCTGAGTTTTTAATCTCCTACTTCGATCCATCGAGATCTTTTGTGCATTCTTTGACTCTTCTTTCACTGCAAAGATAGATGCCATAAGTTTGACAACGTCTTTAAGGTCCAAATAAGAAACGGTTACCCTGTCATCTACCTTGTTATTTGGTACGATTGGGACACTACATTAGTTATTTAACAAAATTAAAATGATAAATCTTTTTCGCAGAATACTAAATAAATAAAACATATTTAAGCCAGCCAGTAACTGTGAAAAATGTTGTCGACTTCTCGACTTGTACCTGACGGCGATGACACCTACATTGAATATAGATTAGAAAAAATATTTCTAAAGAGTTTGTTATTACAAATAGTAGTGTGGTTTAATCTGTGCTAGCGTTTGTTTCTTTTATCTTTTACGGATAAACATTTGGCCTTTCATCTCACCTGGTTCTGAGTGATGGATAAAGCCCAAGGTGGAAGCGCTACACCCGGAATATTCAACTACTGAGGCACTGGCTATCTTCTCTCTCACTGCGGAGCAAAACAACGCTACTATCGTTGAAGTTATAAGATAAGATAAATAAACTTATTCAACACCAAAAAAAAAAATTACAAAAGTAACTACATAAAAATACACGTACAAAGGGCGATCTTATAAAGTGATCCTTTCCAGTCACCCTTTGGATGGACAAGTAAATATTGAAGTTTAAAGTGGGCTTGTCGTCGTGTCGGTGCATCAAAAATAATTATAGAATAACTAACAACAGCTCAGCAAAAAATAAATATAAATAACTAGCTGATCCGGCGGACTTCGTACCGCATTTTCTTTCTTTTTTTAAATATAGCCTATGTTACTCAGCGCTAGTGTAGCATTTTAATGGTGAAAGAATTTTTTAAATTGGTCCAGTAGTTTTTGAGTTTATTCGTTGCAAACATACATACATACAAAACTACAAAGGTTTCCTCTTTATAATATTAGTATAGATAAAAAATCACTACATAGTATAAAACAAAGTCGCTTCCCGCTGTCTGTCTGTCCCTATGTATGCTTAGATCTTTAAAACTACGCAACGGATTTTGATGTGGTTTTTTTAATAGATACTCGTAGTGATTCAAGAGGACGGTTTATATGTTATAAAACATGCATATAATTGTAGTTGTACTGTTGTACGTAATAAAACAAAAAGTTACGGGTTACATGTCATACGGGTTTGGATAAGTGTGTCCTGGCCTTTTATCCTAGGAAAATCATATTTCTTAA
Source organism: Eudonia mercurella (assembly GCA_963082485.1). Lineage (NCBI taxonomy): Eukaryota > Metazoa > Arthropoda > Insecta > Lepidoptera > Crambidae > Eudonia > Eudonia mercurella. Next base: position 7,126,185 of record OY720045.1, read on the forward strand.
TCATATTTCTTAGTGTTTGAACGTTGTGACAGACAGATTATAAAAGGGGTAACGGGTTATAAACTACATTCACAGGTAGAAAGAAAATAATAAATTATACGCCGTGCTTATAATAAGACAAAAGCGAGTGCTCTGAAGAACTCTTTGACCTCATCCCACCTTCTCCCTTCCACCATAGAAGTACACGTGCTGCTCCGGAGTCACCGCTTCACTGTCTTAAATATTCCATCGCGCACTAAGTTTGGTGAATCGTTTCTTTGTCGCACCTCCAAAACATGGAATCGATTGCCAGCACACGTTTTCCCTCTTTCCTATGATATGGGGTCCTTCAATCGAGGCGTGAATAGGTACCTTGTGGGCCGGCAGAGTGAGGGTAACTGATGCTGCGTTGTTTTCACGCTGCACCAGTTCTCGTCGCATCTGCATTCCATGTTCACTTAACATCAGGTGAAATGGAGTCATTTGCTGTGGTACGCATAAAAAAATATAGACCCTCTTAGGTACTCGGATCTAGGAACAGTCCGTGAGCAGCTATTGCGAGGATCCGTCATGTTCGTGAGAGATAATCATAAATAAAGAATGTGTGTGTTGCTCGAGTACGTTTGTATGAAGCTTACCTTTTACAGTCTCCTTATTTTGTGGTGGGGATAAGAGACCCACTTAACTCGAGGTGGCCCCTGGCTCCGATGTATGCTCATTTTATGTCCTTACTGCTAGGGCACGAGCCTTCCCTATGGATGGGTAGGGAGAACGGGCCATACATCACCACGCGGGCTAATGCAGCCGGAACCAACGGCTTTACATGCCTTCCGAAGCCCGGAGGAGCTCGAGATGATACACTTTTGGTCACCCATCCGCTTAACCTCAGCAAACTCAGACCGGGCGTGTTTACCTCTGCGTCATCGAGGTCCATCATCTTAAAACTGAACACGTAGACAATTCTCTCGCTCAATTATTCTACCAAGTTTGTGTCAATTCATCGGACTTACTTTCGAGTTTCTCACGTTCAGGCTATACGACTGCTGAGGATTGCGTTCCGGCACTGTCTGGGCGGACATTGCCCCTTTGATGTTCTGCTCACTTACTGCTTCATTGGGTTTTTGTCTGATCTCTCTGAGGTTTTTTTTTTGTAATGTTAATGTTTGCTGCGCAGACGATGACAATTGACAGCCGCAGTGATGGCAGGTGACAGACATTGGTTTTGATTTTATGTTTATTTTATCTGTTTGTCACTATGTCAGGCAAAGGCATCTCTGTCCTTCAGCCGAGCTTTATAAAGTTCTTGTGGCGTGCGATCTTTGTTTTTGATTTATTGTTACTGTATTGTTTTATTGTGTACACGTTAATGTTTGTAATGTTGTATTTGAATAGTTTTTATTTATGTTTTTTGTTCCGTGTCGTAGCGACCTCTAGGTCCGGCCAGAATACCAGCGCTGCAGCGGCTATTGTCGTTGTAGCCTATGCTGAGGCTGGGGCCTAGTTGGCCACACTAAAATTTATGTTTTACTACTTATGTACCTATCTGTAAACTTTTTTTATTTTTTCCTATGTTACTGTACAATCTGTTTGTGGTCAATAAAAATTCATTCTATTCTATTCTATTCTACCTGTAAGTAGAAAATATGTTATAACCATAAATACAGGATTCCATACCTCCGTCATTTTGAGTGAGGTATGCACTACAAACGATGGATTCACGTAAGACTTCGAATATTTACGATGCCAGGAAATTTCCGGCATTTTCGTCGGCATTCGGAATATGGGCGAGGTATGAGGAATTAAAAATTTAATATACCAGCATTGGTTGTCAACTTTTAGAATATGCTGTGAGCATCTAACTCGTTATGTTTCTGGGTGCCTAGTACGAATGTTATTAATTGCTGTCATCGTCATCATCATCAGCTCTTTTTATGCCCCCACGGTTGGGACACGAGCCTTCCTTATAGATAGATATCCTCGGTTAAAAATATTCTGATGGTTCAATATAATTTCAAGGAAATGTCTTGCATTGATTTTTATGATTATCAAATTCAAGAGCACACTTTTGAAAGACATTCGTACTTCAAAAAATACGATTTGTTTAGTACAAATAAATACAATACAAATACATAAATTTTTCTTTTATTTATTTTGTCCCGATTTTATGTGACGAGAACGCCTGTTTTTCCGCTTTCTTATACAGAGCACCCGATTTAAGTCAAGGGCGCTATGGCAACCTTAGTCCCGGATGGTCTCTACTAATTTAATTGATATAATTATCTTTAAAAAGCTTGTGAGCACCCGGGCCCCATGAAGCTAATGTCTCTACCCCAAACGGCTCAAATAAGAGATTCCCAGAATATATAGTTAGAAATTGATCTAGATTGTGCAAATTGACGTTTCTAGATGTGCAGGTCAGAGCGTTCCCTAAACTGGTATCCGTTATCTTGGGGCAATGATCATTGCGTCTAAATGGAGGAAGACACAATTGATCTGTTAAGATGTTGTAAATTGGCCGGCAACTACATAACTGCGTCCGTGATGCGCGTTTTCATCAATATCTTGTTGCATGCAACGTTGTTTAGATTTACTCGTACATTGCTTATACACCTCCCGCACACACTCGCACATGCTTACCCCCAGACACACACACACACGCACACACACACACACAGGTGTCTTCTGACTACTTTTTGGGGTAGCCCCGGTAACTTAATTGTAATTGATTTACCTGAAATAAATACATTTTTTTTTTGCTTATTTGAGAAAATGTTGAAACTTTTTCAACGGGCGGGATTTAAACCCGCACTCTCTGTCATTCAGTATTTCAATATATCATACTGAATGACAGCTAGGAAGCACTTATAGTTACTATAGTAACCATTGTTACACCACTACACTTTAATCTATAGCATTAACGCTACACACTATATAAGTGTAGTATAGCTATATTACTAATATTATAAAGAAGAAACCTTTGTAATTTTGTATGTATGTATGTTTGCAACGAATAAACTCAAAAACTACTAAACCGATTTAAAAAATTCTTTCACCATTAGAATGCTACATTAGCGTTGAGTAACATAGGCTATATTAAAAAAAAGAAATGCGGTACGAAGTCCGCCGGGTCAGGTAGTTGAGTATGAAGTTAAGTGCTTGTTGTAAAAAGACGTTACATTTATTCACTGTTTCAAGTAAAAAACAATGTTATTTATTTATACTGTAAGACAATGCTACATGATACTTTTAAACAATTAACAGTAAACTTGACCCAATGTCGCCATAAAGTCGTATATACATAACATGTGTTATCAATTGAATGTAGGTATTACATAAAACTAAAAATAAACAAAGTTCTAATTATTTAAATAAATTACACTACGTTGTGTTTCAATCATTAAATTGTAATAAGATAACGTGGGCGAGCTAAATTCGAATTAAGTACGACTAAGTTTCTTACGACCGACGATCTGGTGAAGGTCGCAGGAAGCCGCTGGATGCGAGCAGCACAAAACCGGTCGTTGTGGAGATCCTTGGGGGAGGCCTTTGTCCAGCAGTGGACGTCTTTTGGCTGAGATGATGTTGATGATGATGATGAAGTTACGAATGTTTGTTTCGCGATGTAAGTTAGTAAAAGAAGAAATAAAAACTTGAAGTCGCGAAAAGAATAAGAAAATAATAATGATAATCACACATTTATATGTGTATGTATGTAACAGAGGAGCTCGATGGCGCAGTAGTTAACGCGCCCGGTCTGCAAGTGTTGAGGTTAAACAACTTTCGAAAAGGCCGGTCATCGAATGGGTGACCAAAAATATATCATCTCGAGCTCCTCCGTGCTTCGGAAGGCACGTAAAGCCTTTGGTCCCGGCTGCATTAGTAGTCGTTAACAATCACCAAACTGCCCCCCAACCGCCTAACTCTCTCGCTTTCGATCGCTTTGAAGGCGAGACCCTCGCCTCGTTTTCTAATATAATATCGAAATACAATACCGAATGATATCGAAAGCTATAGCCTATAGCTTTCGAAATGCTTTCATATTGCTTTCGAAATGACAAGATGACGCCTTCTCCTCGCCTCGCCTTCAAAGCGATCGAAAGCGAGAGAGTTAGGCGGTCGACCCCCTGGGCCCGTGTGGTGGTTTATGGCCCGTTCTCCCTATCCATCCATAGGGAAGGCTCGTGCCCCAACAGTGGGGACATAAAATGAGCTGAATGATGAATGATGATGATGATGATGATGTATGTAACAAGCAAAACATTGTCTGTCTGTATATTATCTATACTATTAAAGAGGTAACGTTTGTGACTATATTTGTTTGTTTATTTATCGGGGCTAATCTCTGGTCCAATTCCAAAAATCCCTTCACTGGTAGAATGACACAGCTGTTCTTACGGGTAAGATAGACTTCTTTTTTTCATTAAAAAAAAGTATGAAATTTTGTGCGGAAAAATACGAAATCGAAACGGACGAAGTCATAGGCAAAGTTCTAGTTACAATAACGATTATAAAAACCTTCATAATTATCTCCTTATAAACTTTGACTTTGGATATACAGACAGATTTTGACAGTAAAGTGTTCAAAACGTCAGAGTACAATCAATTAGAAATTAAATCTTTTTTTTTTTTTTAAAGCAAACTGTCTAATCATTTGGCCACCAACCTGCCTTTTGGTGAGCGGGATGTGGCCTAAGGTGATACATGCTTAGACAGGAAATGCCTATTCACTCTTGCTTTGAAGAGACCCAGGTCGTAGTGAACAGGGAACACGTGACCAGTTAGCGCATTCCACTCTTTGGCGGTTCGCAAAAGAAAAGAGTTAGCAAACGGCTTGGTACGGACAGGTGGTATGTCTACAACGTACGGATGGTAGGCTAACCTGCGTCTAGTACCCGTAAATATATAATAGTAAATCGTAATAAGATCCTTTAAAATTTGTTTTAACTCAATCATATTATTCTGTCTGATTGTATGGGCGGGTTGTCGGACGGGTGACCTAAAATTTATTATAGAAAAGCACGTAAAGCCGTTGGTCCCGGCTGCATTAGCAGTCGTTAACAACCACCAATCCTGGGCCTGTGTGATGGTCAATGGTCCGTTCTTCCAGTGGCGTTTCCATAGGGACGGGGGCATTAAAATGAGCTGGTAGTGATGATGTGATGATCCTGAAGATCACAAACTCCTCACCACAATGAACAACAATATTTATACAAAAACAAATATATTGTTTAAACAGTACAAGTGCTGAAACGTAAATGCATTTAATCGTAACTATTTAGATTAAATACTCATGGTTGCGAGAACGCGTTGGCTAATTGCTATGGACGTGTTGATGACATAACGGCGACAGTTAAGACTCGAACAATACACTGTGTGTAGCTATAATAGTTGTTAAAAGACCGGTGGAAATATATTATTATCATCATCATCAGCTCATTTTATGTCCCCACTGCTGGGGCTGGTATTCCTTATGGATGGATAGGGAGAACGGGCCATAAACTACCACGCGGCTCCAGTGCGGATTGGTGGTTGTTAACGACTGCTAATGCAGCAGGGACCAACGGCTTAACGTGCCTTCCGAAGCACGGACGAGATCGGGATTATAAATTTTTGGTCACCCATCCGATGACCGCTTTTGCAAAAGTTGCTTAACCTCAGCACTCACATACCGGGCGCGTTAACCACTACGCCATCGAGCTCCTCAGTAAATATATACTGAATATGAAACCATATTACACCATCACCAGCAAATTTGTATGTCTCCGTAGCAAGGGAACGACCCTTCTTATGGATGGAAACACTACGGAGAGAACGGGCAATAAGCCACCAGGCGGGCCCAGTGCAGATTGGTTGTTAACGACTGCTTAATGCCGGGACTAACGGCTTTACGTACCTTCTGAAGCACGAAGGAATATACTAAATGAAATCTTAAACAAGTTGTAATTAATTGAAATGCTATTTGTTGATAAGCGCATCACTTCAGAACCGCTGAACGGATTTCAGTGAAATTTTGCATATAGACAGTCCATGACCCGGACTAGGGCATAGTAGACTTTTTGTCTTAGTAACAGGTTTCTGTGAGACAGAGTAGTCCTCAACGAGATTCTTATTGATAGAGTTGTGAAAACGCAAAGGATTAGCCTTGATGCTATGGAATGCTTGATGACATAATGGCGACAGTTCAGGCTCCTAATAAAAAGTATTCTTATATTGTTTTATTATAAAATTTATGCGAACACTATTACACATTGAAACGTGACGACTTTTCTTTATACCCGGTCTTTGTCATGGATTCGAAACGTCAGGATAAAAAATCAAATGTAAAAATTTACGCGAGTTGTTCCTTATAAGTTGTTTCATTTCAATGAAACCTTACCTATATTATTACTGATAATAACACATTAATTAAGTAAGGAACAGTTAGGACTTCTCTTTTTAGATCTATATATATTTATTGATATAAACATTTATCTATCAATAAAAAATATATCTGCGCGTACTTCTTAGGGTAAAAAAACATTTGCCTCGAAATAAACTTTACTTTCCACTTAATGAAAAATTACATACTAATTACACTTGTCACCTACTAAAATTAAATACAAATGAGAGCATGTATGAACTCATGAACAGATTAATGAAATCACTCCTATAAATATGTAACTGCAACGTTATGAATTAAAAATCAATTATCTAAAAGCAAACAGGAAGTAATAGCCTAGTAAAAATACTGAAGTCTAAATAATAAAGTAAGATTAGGTAGTTTGAAACATAAAACTACAGAAAACAATGCAAATATAATATAATCTAGTACTACATTGATCCCTGCCTGACATTAGATTATGAATATTGATAGACAATGATTAGTTACCACTTATTCAAGAGTCTTCAAATAGGTGTGTCATGTTTTTCAGTTTTATCTACATAGCTACATATACTGATAGCTAAGCCAATTTTCTTCAATAACAAAGAAAAAGACAAAGTTAATACTGTAAAAAGACCGTTGCACAGAAAAATATATTTACAACAGAAAAATAATTTAAATCCAAAGACCAATGAACTTTTCAGACGTAGCTCACACCTCTATAACACGGATTTGTTATACTTGAATAAGTTTCATAAGTTCGGTATAACACCATTAAAACGTCATGAATAATGTACACCGGTCTTCAATAAACGAGCTTATCTCTTCAATCTTGATACGTTCAGACAAAAAACAAAATATTATACATATTTGTGAATACATGACTACTGAAGACGTGAAATTTTCCTAATCTTATATACAGCTTATCATAAGAGTTTCGTATGTGGGCCGATAGCGTTTTGGGGAATATTAAAAACGATATTATTTGGAGAGAATGGGTTTTCCTTTTTTTAACGTTGTGTTTGACAATATAATATTTTTAAATTAAATACTCATTTGTTTGAGACAGATAACCATTGATACATTGCAATATTAGTACGTACAACTTAATCTTTTGTTTCTGTAAAGCTCGATGGCGCAGTGGTGCACGCGTACAGTTTGCGATTGCTGAAATTAAGCGATCTACACAAAGGTGAGTTATTGGATGGGTGACCAAAAGTCACTCATCTTGACTCTTCTGTGTTTTGGAAGGCACGGGAAGCCGTTGATCAAAAACCACCAACCTGCTGTTTATGGCCCTTTCTCGCTGTGTACTGTGGTGTTAAAGGAAAGTCTGGAGCCCCAGATGTGATATAAAATGAACTGGAGATGATAAGGAAACATTATACTTATTAACATTAATATTATTAATTAATGTGACACTTGAATTTTCATTTAACGTCACTCGCAAATAGATGCAGATGTAGAATCTGTCCGCCAACACTCTTCTCATAATTTATTGTTTTTAATGTTTTGAGGATTACTGTTGCCAAATTTAACGCTTGTCTTTAATCATCAGCAAATATTTCTTTGTAGTTTAAAATGAATGTGCTTTAATCACATAAATAATAGTCCTATTGACCGATTCAAAAAGTATTTACGCTTGTAAAATGTTCAAAATATTTTTTAACGCAAATTTTGTTGCGAACAAATTACAAAAACACAAATGTTGAAAGAATTTCCACGAGCAGGATTTGAACCTGCACCCTTCTGACATACCGGGTCAGGTGCTCTTCCAATTGAGCTATCGTGGTTCTAACTAGCCCGCCGAAATTATTCAACACTTTTTACTTTGAAAGCCAAAGGCGCCCATTCAATGTCAACAACTACCGTTACTAACATCCGACCGTAATATTTTACAAATATTAAAGATCAGTTAAGTAAGCAAGCTATTTATAAAATGTTCAAAATAATTTTAAACGCAAACTTTGTTGCGAACAAATTACAAAAACACAATTAATGTCGAAAAAAATTCATTTAATGGGCGCCTTTGGCTTTCAAAGTAAAAAGTGTTTAATAATTTCGGCGGGCTGGTTAGAACCACGATAGCTCAATTGGAAGAGCAACTGACCCGGTATGTCAGAAGGGTGCAGGTTCAAATCCTGCTCGTGGAAAGTTTTTCAACATTTGTGTTTTTGTATTTACGCTTGTGTTTCAGGTTCAGTCTTACGGAGCTATTTTATTCTTTTATTTTTATTTTATTATATTTTTTTAAGGATCACTAACATCACTTACAACAGTTAACAATTACAAGCGGAAAAAAAAATGAAAATAATAATTCAAACCAAAAAATACTTTTTTACAACCTAAATCTAATAAATTTAATAATGTGAAAACTAACAAAACTAAATCAAATTTGAAACAAAAGCAAAGAACAAAAATTTACTACCTACTAATGTTTTATCAACTAGGTATAGGCAAGTAGATTTTTTCACTATTTCACGTTTCCATTTTCTCATTTAATCCAAGCATCTATCCGTTCAGCTACCGAAACTTCAATTACTTTCGAATGGACGATGATAGCTAAATACATTATTTATATTCCACGGAACCCTTAAACTTTAATAAAGATACCTTCAAGACTTAGCTCAATCCTCTCGCTTGAGAGATTTTTTATCTTCGCCCCGATGTTTTCTTGCGGTCAATCCCCGTTTATCTATACTAATATTAAAAAGCTGAAGAGTTTGTTTGTCTGTTTGTTTGGTTGGTTGAACGCGCTAATCTCAGGAACTATTGATTCGAATTGAAAAATTATTTTTGTGTTCAATAGTCCATTGATTGAGGAAGGCTATAGGCTATATTACATCACGCTATGACTAATAGGAGTGGAGCTTAATGCGGGTGAAACCGCGGGGCACAGCTAGTTGTAAAATGAATCCAAGTAGCAAATATCAGGCGACACAACAAGGGTGATCAAAATACCTCAAGCTTCTCCGTTCTTTGAAAGACACGTTCAGCCGTTAATCCCAGTTACTGTCGAGATATCGCAGTCTTTAAAACTATTTAACCAGCATAAGGCATGGGTGACCGAATTTTTTTAAAGATTTCTGATTGCCACTGGGCGTTTTCATCGTCATCGGGCTTTTTTGGGGGCGGCGAACAACTTAAAGGGTTCCTCAAGAAACGAATCATCGTCAGAGGTTTTCTAGAGGGAACGGCATCACGTACTAATGCGTGTCCCTGTGCCCTACTAGATTCTCCGAGGGGTTCGGATCAGATCGGGGAGTGGAACAACCTGAGGGCGCCTCTAAAGGCTCGGACCTCTGCTCGGGTTGATCGGGTCGTGGGGGTGGGAAGAAGCGCCCAGGTACATGTCTGTACCTGGTTTAGAGAGCGTGTGAATCGGCTCGTCGTACCCTTGTTCTACGAGTACGGTGTCTCGGGCCTAAATTAGTGTACATGTTTATTAGTGTATTCTGTAAATGTGTAGTGGCATTTAAAGGATCGGGCGGGGGCGTTCGCATCTTTATGGCATCGTCGGGGTCATCTACGGGGACGTGTATGGGACGTCTAGATGTGTTAGTATATAGAGCTACTCGGAAGTTAGTATATTACTAACCGTAGGGTCGAAGCTACACTATCTGTAAATAAGTCATCTCTACAAGTATGTTACTTAATTGTTTGTCAATAAACCTGTTGTTGTCTTAATTGGCTGTCAAGAATACCCACCATCCCGCATCAGGCCAGCGTCATGGGTTATGGCCCAACCGCCCCACATGCTTTGGAAAGTCTTGGAGTCCAGCAGGGACGTTTATAGGCTGATGATCAAACAAAAAAGCATCAGCAAGCATCTCATGTTTGGGACGGATCCGCCAAGTACTTGCTCGAAGCTCTTGACAGGTTGCAGAGACGTGCTGTCCTTATTATCGGTAACGATGACGTTACGACCAGTCTGGCTCTTCCTAAGTGCTTTCTACCGCCTTTACCACGGTGAATGCTCTGAGAAGCCCTTTGACCTCATTTCTCCCTCTCCATTTCTTTCCAGAACGACGCGTGCAGGTCTAAGAAGCCACCCCATACCGTGCTGATCATCAAGACACGTACCAATAAGTTTGGACAATCATTCCTTTGCCGAACTGCCCGTATGTGGAATGCGCTTTCCGCACACGTGTTTCCCTCCTCTTTCTCTCCCGGGTTCTATTTAAGCGGGTCGTGAAAAAGCATTTATGCAGGCCGCCATAGTGTTAGCGTTCGGCATAGCGTGGTTACGCTGTGATGAACGCTTTCACTTCTTGGGCTTCACTGACTGCTTCTCATACGGCAGGGTGAGGCCATTTTGGGGTGCCACAATAAAATAAAAAAAAACAAAAAAATACAAAACATATGACCAGACCAGTGGTCAAAGAAATACATTTAATTTTTTTTTCGAGTGCTTGCCCCGACATCTCATCTGATGATAAACAGTGATAAAGCCGAAGATGTAATTGCACTTCACCCTGACTCCTTAACTACGGAGGAACTTACTAACTTCTCTCTAACTGTCAGAGCACAACAAATGCTACTAACATTGAATTTATGGCAACATTTAAATTAGATGGTGGCAGCTAGCCAGCCGGATTTAAAACAAGTTCTACCTACCACGAACATACAAAAACAATTTAAAAAGCTCTCTCTTTGTCTCCTTTTATTAACAAAAACTCGTTTGTCTTTATAATAAAGCAGAACATACACGTACATTTAGGGATGTTGGAATTTTTAATTAAAGTCAAAAGGTAGAGTAAAGAAGAGATCAAATCTTTTTTATTTTATAAGATTCTAAAGGTCACTCGTCTTTGTACGAGATTAAAAATATCTGATAGAAATGGTTGTCAGCGACCTAGCATTATCAGTGTTCAAGCGATCAATGTCTCATTGTTAGCTTACCGCAAAATGCTCAAACTTTGTAAGACGACCTCACAAACTTTTTGTTTTGTTAGCATAAATAAAAGCCTCGGTTCTCAGTAAAATAATGATTGTGAATTTCAGCTGTGTTCTTGGTACCTAATGTCGGGTAAGATAATATCTTTTTAATTGTGCACTACAGGTAAAGTAAGTAGTTATTGAAATCAAGTGATCGCTACAGTTGCTGGGTACTGGCATAATCACCAAGCTATAGTCAAATGCAGATTGGTGATCAAAAACTCGAGCTATGCGTCAAAAATACGTGACATATTTTGCCTAACCTGGGATATGTATTTGAACCGACTTTCAAAAGAGGAGTATTACATCCAATTACAATATGGCTGAAAATTAAAGCGAATCTCAATTGTAACCCTTAACTGAACAGACAATTTGATACCTATCTTATCTCTAACTGTTGGAACACGAAAATGCTACTAACATTAATATCATAGTAGATAAAATGGTGGTAGATATAGAAAGATTTGAAGCCCTATCACCAATCACTAAAAAAGCCAAGCATAATAATATCTACCATCCACTAGAATTTTAACTCGAGACATGTTTTTGACAACGGTAGTTTACCCACTAGAACACAGTGGTTAAATAGTATTTTTGGCAGCCCCTAAGCCTTAAAGTTGATCGTTTCACTCTGGCAACCGTCAGCTAACTTACGTAGTCACGCCTGCACATAAGAGTACCACAAACTGTCTCCTCAATAGTCTTTGAACATTACGTATGGCACATGGTTGAACATTTATTGAAGATATTTTAAAGTTTTGGTTAGACTTCTTGACGGGAAAGTGAAGAGTCATGTTTGCGGTTTTGTTTTATTTTCTAAAATTAATGTCATGTCGAATATTAATGTGAAATAATGGTGGATTATTAACCGTTAAGTGTTCGTGAGTGTGCATGAGTGTTGGCAAATAAAACGAAACAGTGCAACGTCACTTTTCAAATTCTCTCAAGAAGTCCGCCCGAGGACTTAGTAAAGCCCCACATCTTTACTGAGACACTCGAGGGGTGGGGGGGCATATCATTTCTCACTTCTCATTTCTATTATCATTTATCATCATCATCATACAAGAAAGAAATATTGTTTATTTAAGTATTACTTGTAAGAAAAATTACTTTGACACTGGCTAAATGTGCTAATCGCACGAAGCCATCAAATACAAAATAAAAAAAAGTTTTGGTTATGTTGATGCGCAAGCGTGTTACTCACGTGTGAGTAAGTAATCTACCTCATCAACAATTACTATCTATATAATGATGATTTGTCAGATTGAATGATTGATAACGCCGAGGTCTCCGGTGACTAGAAGGAGGCTCTCAACTGTCATCTCAACCACAAAATAAGTAGACCCAGAAGTTAAGCTTGGATTACATACCGCGCTCGAGCAGCTCACACATCGACCCCTTGCACGGACACGGATCACAGCTCAGGTAAGTCCGAGCGTAGCTGTTGCTAGATTACGAGTTTTTAATATTAACGGGTAAACACAGAGTCTTGATCTCACCTGATGTTAAGTGATGATAAGGCCAATGATGGAAGCGCACTTCACCCGGGATCCTGAACTAGTGAGGCACAGGCTATCTTATCTCTAGCTGCCAGAACACAACGATGCTACAAACATTTATGTTATGGCGACATATTTAGATAAGATGGTGGTAGCTAGCCAGGCGGACCAACCAAACCGAGTACATAAACATGTACCCTCCGCTGGGAATCGAACCCTGGAGACCTCTAGGTCTAAACCGGTGGTCTTAGCAACTAGACTTACCACTTACCACTTAGCCACTAGTGCGTTGCTCGAGCCAGTTTGTATGAAGCTTACATTCGGCAGTCTCCTTATTTTATGTCTCAACTCTGTCGAGTATTATCCTGGGAATTTAAAAAGGCCAAATGTCGGCAGCACTCTTAGGCCTAATCCCATGAGCTTACAGGTAAAGAGCATTTTTAGGTAGTTATTTTATACCATATTATTATTAGGTAAGATTTTTCTGTCTTCGTTCAGTAATAGATTGTATAATATAGATTGTATAGCAGCGTGGATAATGAAACGGATTGATGTTGAGGTTGAATGCGACCAATCGTGGTTCAATTCCTATAGTCCGTAAACTACTGACGTGAACCCATGCCACAGTTTTATAAGCATACAGTTGGTTGCGGCCAGTGTCCCACAAACAAGCGCAGTTTGTGGGAGCTACTGTGAAGGGCAGCCACGTCCGCGTACTGCGTGTTTTAAACGTTTTTTGAATTTAAGTTCAGTGATTTCTATTGAATATAATGGTGCATACACTTTGTTTTGTATACGGTTGTAAGTCGACGTCGAAACATTCCCCCGATCCGATCCGAACCCTTCGGAGAATCTAGTAGGGCACGGGGACGCGCACTAGTGCGTGATGCCGTTCCCTCCAGAAAACCTGCGAAGGTGATTCGTTTCACACGGCTTGAGGGACCCTTTACGTTCCTCGCCGCCCACAAAAAAGCCTGGTGAAGCTGAAGATGCCGTCTGAGGCAATCAGCAAACTCTCTGCAAAAAAAAACGTCAAAACACAACAAGAATCGTGACGCAAGGTAAGTTTTTCCTATAGTAATAACTTACAGTACTTTGTCTTTGTTAGAATGTATGTAGATACATGGATGGTAAAATATATATTGTTGGTGAAGTCCAGGGTACTCCAACTACTAGAATAAATAACCGAATTCTTGTGCTCCAACAACAGATGACTATTTAAGTTACTTCGTAACTCTAACTCCAACCTAGCGGGGTTTTCTAGTGTAGGTAGGCATACTCGTATGTATTCTTTACGACGCATGTTCTTGTGCAAAGTGTAATTATTATGTTTTTAACTTAGAGCCGCTTGCATGGAAATGTCGAGTTAAATAAATACCTCCGAGTTTACTAACTCACGGTTAATTTATTAATTTTTTAACTCGGACCTTGCATTGTATCCATGAAAATAAATCCAGAGTCAACTAACCCCGCATTATTCGGTTTTGAAGGTTGGCATCATTTGACAGTTATTCTCGCATTCATTCATTCTATTAACATGCGACCAAATAAAATAAACCGAATAATGAATGAATTAAGTATACATCTCTCTTTTACTCTACAGTAAATAGCAAAAGTCGGTTTCGTTTGGTCGGATTTCAAATAACCATGCCGTTTTTAGTCGTGTTTGTGTATAATGTCATCGGTGTTTGGTTTGGTTGTTGCTTTTTCTCGTCTTGTGTATTTTCATTTGTGATAATAACTGAATTATTGAATCTCTTTACAGTGGTTACGAAAAAATGTCGTTTACGTGAACCAAAAAATGAAAAAAATATGAATTAATGTTCTCTGTATGTGTGTTTTTTTGTGCAATAAAGAATATATAAATAAACATTTTCTTTTTCCATTCGAAAACGTCTATGCTTATGGTGTGTATAGTGTTATGGTGTGATTACGATTAGTAATATTTTACAATATAAAACTATTTTATTTCTTTGCACCGACCGACAACAAACTTACTCTAACCTCACAAATTTGACATTTGGCATAAATAAACAAAGGACCTTAACCCTCCGATTGGCCGGGTTAAATATTTATCGTTTTAACCTGGGGTTTACTGTTAATCCTTAGCAGTGCAAGAAAAAATATTGAGTTAACCTTGGACTAGCACCTAACCTTGAGTTAAATATTGGTAAGAGTAGATAGATAAGTCAGCCAAATTATAACTATTTGTTATTTCTGGCGTTGAAATAGAATGGCGTCTTAAAAGAAATACTTTATTACAAGAATTAAGCTATTAAACTATATACTTTTTCACAATTATATATTCAAATTCAATTCAAATTCAAAATCATTTTATTCAGTTTAGGCTACAAGTAGCTCTTATGAATGTCACTATGCCATCGGTTCGTAAGTCTACTCTGGGCGGGAGATCTTGTACTGAGAAGAACCGGCAAGAAACTCAGCAAGTGTCCAGATCTTTTCTCCCTTACAGCGTCAAAAATATTGGAAAATGCCCGATCATAGCAAGACACTTTCCATTACAAATAAACACAAAACATACTTATAGAAGACAACCACTACATGTAAAAAAAATCTTTTGTAAATTAGTGACATGAACTAATCGAAAATGTTTAGTGTATTCCCTAGAAATGCTAGCGATTATAAAGATTAATTTTGTGCGATTCTTTACAAAACTATTACAATTTATAATATTTTGATTTCCTTTGTTTAAATGTTGTAAGTTTTCTTCGAAACCAGATAACGATAGTCAATATCGATAAAGACAGTAGCATCTTATCAATAACTAAACAACTTTTAAAGGAAAAACAAGAAACATGTTACTAATACTTATTATCATAATATTATGTACCTACTATCAAAAAAAATATTTTGTTTGTCTATGATACACAAGGTTTACATAAAAAAAAAAACGAAAGTTATTTTTCTCTTTTCTTCAAATTTTTTGAAAATATTGAATGATATTTTTTTCATACAAATGTATTTTATGATCTCTTTCATTGTCATTTTTAGCTAGTGTATGATATTCTTCTTTCATTAATATATTGAATGGTTATTATTTCATACACATGTACAATTGTTATCTACATTACTGTCAAATATAGCTACTAACCAAAAAAAAAAAACATAGGTTATATGTTTAGTAGTTTATAAGTTCTCACGAATATAATTTTATTCTTCCAACTTTAAACAAGAAAGTACTTTTTTCTTCAAGTTCCTTAAAAATATCGAGAGTAGACGTTTTTTACAAATTAACGTGCACATCTCTAAAAAACAGATTAAGTATAAATAAACTAAAAATTCTTAAAAGTATTGAATGCAAGATACTTTTACTATTAATACTTTTACTTGTTACACTCAGATATATTATCGATTTCCTTAAGGTACTAATGCTATACCAAAAAGATATTATGAACAGTAAACACAGCCAAAATATTATTGTTAAGTCAAATTAAAAATTAACGGTTCATGAAAAGTAATTACGTTTGATAAGTTATAAAGGTTCTGTCCACTTATAACTCCAAAGGCAGTGGAAATGTTTGGAAGCTAAACCATCTAATGATATACAAATATACAACAATATTTACCTGTGGCGGGCTAACAACCTATAAACAATAATCGCTGATGATATTTCTATACTAATATTATAAAGAGGAAAGCTTTGTATTTTTGTATGCATGTATGTTTGCAACGAATAAACTCAAAAACTACTGGACCGATTTAAAAAAATCTTTCACCATTAGAATGCTACATTAGCGCTGAGTGACATATTTATATAAAAAAAGAAATGCCTTTCGAAGTTCCTCTATAGTGACGTAAAATGTCTCTAATAATGACACTGTAAGCACTTCAGATACACTAAACATGCACACTAGAAAAGGCCCAAGACACCTTACTCGTAAACCAAGAGTACGAAGACCCGGTTCACACGCTATTTATACCAGGTACAGACATGTACCTGGGCGCTTTTCCCCATCCCCACGACGCGGTCAACCTGAGCCGTGGTCCTAGCAGTTTATATCCCTTCTTTTCCTGTTAATGGTAAACGACCTTCCAAGCGTTTTAAATCACGCTAGAAGTCTTCTCTATGCTGATGACTTGAAACTCTTCATGGAAATAAAATCTGAAGACGATTGTGTGGCACTGCAGCAGGATGTTGACGCAATTTTTGAGTGGAGCGTGAAAAACAGGATGGAGTTCAACTCTTCTAAATGTTACGTGATGACTTTTGGTCGAATGCGGCACCCAATCTGTTTTGAATACAAATTAAATAACTTTCCTATCACAAAAACAACTGTGATGAAAGATTTGGGGGTCACATTCGACCATAAACTCACGTTTCATGGACATATGATTGCGTTGGCTAAAGAGTCCTTCAGGCGGCTTGGCTTTGTCCTACGGAATGTGCGTGACTTTAAAAATACCAAAATTATAAAATCACTTTACGGCGCACTGGTACGAAGCAAGCTCGAAACCAGTGCTTGTATCTGGAATCCGTATGAAAGCACGTACTCTTTGCTTTTGAGGTATCTATATAAGCGATAATATGGGTATTATCCTTTTATGTACCCCACTATGTTCCTTTTGGGTACCTTGGGTTACAACTCACTAGAAGTAAGGCGGGCAAATGATCAGGTCAAATTAGCGTGCAAAATTCTCCACGACAAAATTGATGCTCCTGATCTCCATAGTGAGCTGTGTCGGTTCTTTACACCGAACAATTACCTGCGGGCTAGAAAGCACGCACTATTTGCTGTGCCATCGTGCCGCACCGTGGCTCGTGCACAATCCCCGATACCTCGTACCCTGACCACACTCAACGCTCTACTGGACTCCAACCCAGACTGCGACTTGTTTGCGGACGAATGGATGAAATTATTGTTTAAATGCTTAGAGTTTTGTGAGAGTGATATTTGAATGGATGTCAATGACGTTAATGCCAATATTTTTAATAATATTTTTAATTTAATTTTATATTTGTAATTCTATTTGATGTATTTTAATGTGTTTTTAATTTTATTATTTTATGATGTCTTTTAAGTGTGTTTTAAATAATGTAATTGGCTTATTGCCGTGTTATTTAAATAAAAAATAAATAAATAGGCGCCCTCAGGTTGTTCCGCTTCCTATTCGGTCTGAACTCCTCGGAGAATCTAGTAGGGACCGGGGACACGTTTGCGTGATGCCATTCCTTATAGATACCTTCAGACGGTGATTTGATCTTGATGAACCTTTTAAGTTTCTTGCCGTCAGTAAGGAGATACAATTAAACTTTTTATATATATGGAAGAGCTCGATGGCGCAGTGGTTAACGCTCCCGGTCTGGCAACTTTCGCAAAGGCCGATCATCGGATGGGTGACGAAAGTGTATTAACTCAAGCTCCTCCGTGCTTCGGAAAGCACGTAAAGCCGTTGGTCCCGGCTGCATTAGCAGTCGTTAACAACAATCAATCCGCACTGGGCCCGCGTGGTGGGTTATGGCCCGTTCTTCCTATCCATCCATGCAGAAGGCTCATGCCCCAGCAGTGGGGACATAAATGAGCTGATAATGATATATCGTCGTTCCTCCTATCGAACGCTACGTTGAAACTCTTTAGACACACTTTATGCAATAACTTTAGAAAACTATATACATAAAACAGATACTTAAATTAGTTTATATTCATTCAAATAAAATTTCTGCTACTCCAGGAAACTACCAGATTGCCACACCAAAAATTTTAATAGCTGACCGCATCTGTTGAGAAGACATATATAAGTTTTATCGATCACTTTTAAAAGAAACATATTCGATTCTCGACTTTAACACCATCACGATAAAGGTTAAGTATTTGTATGTTGATAGTTGTGCCGTCACGATTCAATTTTACTTTAGTAAATTATTCTTTTTAACCTTCCCTGAGTTTATTTACATTACAAACATTTTTGTCTCTTGACATGTGAATAGAAGCTAATGCTTAGCACGTTTTCTAGTAATAGTAAGGTAATAGTTTTCCGAATTTACTAGCATTTTTATTTTACATAATTATTAAATGTATTAATACGTGAACCAAAAACTTTGTACCCGTTTTTACGAAAATTGTGCGGACGGAGGAGTATGAAATTTCGCACACTTATAGTTTATATAGAGGAGGTTATCCGAATGTTATTTTTTTTTTTAATTATGCATAAAAAATACATTAAATCAACCAAAACAACATTACACACACTACCATGTATTTGACACACACGTATGGTTTGTCTTTAATGCGGCCGACTTCTGTCAATGTCAATCCAAACTCACATTCTATCTTCTTAAATTTTTCATTGCTTAGGATACAATCCGTGCAGCCTTAATAAAATTACGGTCGAATTTCGACTACTGGGCGACCACTAGTAATTATTAAATCCTAAATGATAATTACAGACTTTTTACAGGGTCTGTGGTCACAGGGAGTCTGAGGTGTTGGTCGTCTCTTAATTTGTTTGTACTTGCATACCGTCTTTTATATTTTCTTTCTAAGCATAATTAGCTTATAGAGTATCTTTTATTTATATATATTTATTATTTATACATAATGGCACAATAACAAACATTAGGCAGAACACTTACAATAATAATATAAAAAATAAAAAAAGTGCATGTCTGTGCCCAATTAGAATTGTGCACAACATTTACCAAAATGGTTGACAGTAATAAAGAAATCAGTCTTGCGTATCATCCTAGGGATGAATCGTTGTTCATCGAGTATTTCAGGGTTTATCGAATGTGACATGGCAGGGCAGGGCAGGGTCCAGGGCATGTTTAGGTCGTGTTTGAATAAACAATAAATATTACAAGTTGCCTTGGGGAAGGATTATGCCAGGTAATAGACTAAAGGGTAGCCACCCTTATAGTGCTTAAGGTTTCCAATGAAGCGTAGTTTCCATTTCGCTAACTGTATCCTAAGGTAAAACAATAAAATAAGATTGTTATCATTTTAAAGTCAGTTTTCATGAAGCCTTATAAAACAAAAGCGTTTATGCATATTCAGGTTTTTCGAGTTTCGTAGTCAATAAGGAACCCTTATAGTTTCGCCATGTCTGTCTGTCTGCCTGTCTGTCCGTTCCCAGCCTAGCTCATAGACTCTTAGAACTAGAAAGCTGTAATTTGGCATGGATATTCATATTAATCACGTCGACAAAGTGGTGTAGTAAAGTTTTAAAAAAATATATTTTTTTAGGTTACCTCCCCTAAACGTGAAGTGTGGATGTAATTTTTTTTTTCGTGTCTACGCCATAGTGTGGGTGTCGTTCGATAGCCATTTCAAAAATATTGTTTGTGTAAACAGTTTTTTGATGGAGGCATCCATTTGTGAACTATTAAGCTTTAAAGGCAAAATTTTATTAGAGTCAAGTGTCCCCCACCTGCCAGCTAAATGGTTGTTTTTGGATACGTGAAAAAATTCACGGTTGTTGTATATATAACGAAGTTAAAAGGGAAACTATCACAGCTAAGTAGGCGTACCAAGTTTACGAGTAACAGTCGACCAACTTATAAATGTACTTGGCGCAGTACAAATTCCTCATTGGGAACTACTTAAATAACGTTGTCAGGTGTTTGAAACCGGTGTATCTACATTTAAGTATTTGAGCCAGCGTTAAATAAATGTTCATAAAAGCCCTCTTCTCAGAGTCTGCATTATTGAGATGGGCTACGGAACCCTACACTGCGCGTGGCCCGACACGCACTTGGCCGGTTTTAATTCAATGTTTTTGATAAATATCGCTAGTAAACATGATAGTTTGTCATTATCACAATTAATCTAAAGTGCAATTCAGTGATTAACTAACATTAGTAATAAATCTTTGTTTTCCGCAACAGTGTCCACTTGAGTCAATGATTGTTGTGTGTTGAAAGATCACTTGCAGATAATATCAAATTACAGTAGCGGTCTACTCAAGGTTTTGCATCACGTGAAATTCCATCATCTTTATGGTTTTTATATATTTTTACGCATATTTTGTTGCGAACAAATTACAATTTGAAAAAAGACAAACTATTGAAACAATTCTACGAAAGGAATTCGAACCCGCACCGCATGACATGCCTGGTCAGGCGCAATACCAATTAAGCTATCGTGGCTCCACGTGGACCATATTAGTCGGAGTAGTGGACATAGTATCTTTATCGCGTGCTCCGGGAACAAAGTCTTTGCCAGTCGTGATATTATAAAAAAATTCCTCCATAAAAAAATGTGGTAGCAGAAAAACAGATAGCCAACATAGATTGAATAAAAAAATAAAAAATAAAAATAGTTTATTTCATTAACAATCGATACAAAACATATGCAAAGGCCAGAACCAACCCAGGAAGCATGTGACCAAGCTTGTAGTGGGAGGTCCTGCTCTTCCTAAGATAGAATTAAGATAAATTATTAAGGTTTAAGATACAAAGAGTAAGTACAGTTGTAAATAAACTATTTTATCTATGGCTTATTAATTGTGTGTGTATGTGAGAGAGTGTGCGAGAGGGTGCGTGTGTGTGTGTGTTAACGACTTAGAAAGCATTCTTGAATAATAAATCCTCTGTCTCACAATATCCAATTGTCACAAGCCCTTCAACAACCTTTTTGCATTCGTTGAATGGAAGGTTAAAGATCTTATACATGAGTTCCAGGATTTACCATTAAAAACAATGGCTGTATCGTCCGCAAATGAGAACATTTGTCCCTTTTTAATATCAAGGTTAGTTAAATCATTAAGGTATATTAAGAATAATTTAGGGCCCAGAACGCTGCCTTGATGTACCCCATACTCGATTTTAGTGTCAGTGCTTGTGTAACCGTTTATTTTTACACTCTGTGATCGGCCCTTCAGGTAATCAGTTAGGAGCTCTAGTGGGATATCCCTAATGCCGATTTTCTCTATTTTATTTACAAGAGTGGAGATGGAGACAGTGTCAAAAGCTTAAATCGATAAAGACTGTTAGACACTTAGATGTTGGGTTACTAAAATTGGGATAACCTAAAATTGCATCTTCTGTAGATTTTTCTTTTCTGAACCCATATTGAGAGCTAGATAAAATATTACATTTTTCAAGATAATTTATTAAACGCGAGTTTAATCAACCTTTTCATATTTTTTGAGATATCTGACAAAACCGAGATGGGCCTATAATAATTTATATAATTTTTATCACCACTCATAAAAACGGGTGTCACAATTGGTTTTTTGAGCAAAGTCGGGAATATACCTGTTGTTGCATTGAAGCAGCGTCTCCTGGTGAGAAACAAGATGAGTTACACCTTTGTTCATCAAATTTTCGTTTTCGTAAACGTTATTGAATGGTATATAAAACTCGAACTCAACACTTAGGTAATATTAATCATATTCGAATAAAAAAGTTATCGCGCTGTCGTTTGCTGACCTCCAATTAAAAGTCAAGTAATTTACCTACTCATAACTATACAATCATTCGGTTGTTAACTGCCGAGTGACTATCAATTGATAAAAAAGGTCAATATGTAGGTAATTATATTTTTATCTCGCGCACAAATCGATCAATTTACTTAAAAGTTAACTGAAATAATTTTGAGTCAAAAGCTTTTTTAAATTATGAAGTTAAAATGTTGTAGGTTGTAATGCATTTTTTTTTTGTAATTTTAAAAAACAAAAGAAAAAGGCAGTGGAATGCACTTGGCCCAGCAGTTGGCTAATATAATTATGTTGATGATGGTGATGAGTGTGCGAGAAAACCTGGTCTTTATACTAGACTTTGTGACGTGTAGGCCACGACCCTGAACCACTTCTGCGGATTGCGGGATATACAGTCACAAGCATCAACATGTAAACAATGTAACTCTTAATACAATGGAATGTCAAAGACAAAAAAAGTCAAAATCAAAAATTTTTAATCAAATAAACCTACGAAAAGTGCTTTTGAATCGTCCATATAATGATTAAGAGTCAAAAGTCATATTAATGCTCGTGACTGTGAAACAGTATAAGTAAGTTGGACCCTCCTCCCGAATCCTGGCCGAGGCCAAAGGCTTAGGCTGAAAGGCGGAAACCTTTCTGTCTAAGCCTTTGGCCTGGTCTCGAGGGTAGAGCTCTACATAACCATCCGTGCCTTTCTGGGCGCGATGGTACTACGACAAGTTTTCTGCGGTTTAAAAACGAAAGAAAACAAAAAAGTTTTCTACTGTTAAAAGAAAAACAAAACAAAAGAAAGCGTCTTCAACTCTAATACATGTGTATTGTAGTGATACACTGGTGTATTGACATTGGAAGAATCGTGAGGGGGACGATATGACCGTGCGATTTCATTCATGCGTAGTCACGAGCGTGTGACTATACTCACGACAAATGAAATTGAGCTGCCGCCTCCAAACGTTATACTCGTAAACATTAATGTTGGTAGCATTTAGATCGTGCCTTGGATCTCGCAAAATATTGCTAAAATCTGACATCAAATAAAATTATGTCTTTGAAAAAGTGATTCTAACTATTATATTTGAAAGAAACGTTTAGCTTTCATCTAACTTAATGATGAGTGATGATACTGATGATCAAAGGTGGAGGTGTAATTCATCTGGATCCCTTAGCTAGTGAGGGATTAATAATGTTATCTCCAACTGTAAGAATACAACAGAGGCTTAGATATAACAAGATGATGGTAGCTAGCCTGGCGGACATGAAACAAACAAATCACCATACAAACACACATAACGAAGGTTATAAAGGTTATAAGAAGTCTGGAGATCGAATCAGGGATCTCTACTACAAAGACAGCAGCAAAGATAGTATAAATAACCAGTATAGCCATAAAGCCAGTTTACTACTTATTTATGAACTAGATACCATTTAAAAAAATTAAAATACTATATTTTCCACATTGCATGCCGTGGCAGCCTTTAAGTAAGATGACAGTTAGCTTAAGTTCATTTTTGTACGAAAACAATGTTGCTCTTATTTGTGGTAATTTTGTTGGTTGTCCTATTAAATAAAATAAAAATAAATTATTTTATTTAGCTGTCAAACAACTCGCTGCTATAAAAAGACAAGCGTTCGCAGGTGGCAAACAGGCAATAGAAATGCTCGCTAAAGAGCCGCCTTGGTAAACAAAATAATTTGCATTCACTTTGCATAGTAATGACATAGTTAGGATTGTTGAACTATGGTAATCATGGGCTCATTTAAATCTCAGCCAATGTAACCTATTAGACCAAATAGTGTGCTTGCCACAAAGCCATCAAGGTTTTATTATTTTTAACTAACTGTTGCCCGCGACTCTTGTTTATAGTCCTATATTTTTTTTTAACATTGTTGTGTATTTTCTAGGTCAATAAAGTATTTTTATTATAATATTACTTTGTTCATAACACTATTCCACACGAACATGGAATTGCCGAGATAAAAAGTATCCTTTAAACTAGTTTTTTTTTAAATATATATCAATCAACCTTGGCTGGTGGAAAAGAAGTGATAGAAAATAAAAAATATATAAAATATTAATTTATTTCTTCACCAAAGTAAAATAATAAGAAAGATAACATAGCATTAATAAACATTGCTAGTTCCAAATTTCTTGTGTCGACTGATGCTTGAAATTACGAAAAAAAATTTTATCGAGACATATTAACCTCCTAAACAGTTTTATTGTTTGTTTTATATTAATACGTAAATCACCTATTTTAAATTTAAATACATTTACAAAAATATGAGACTATACAATTAATGTAGGATAGTATGAAGATAAAAATGACCCTTGAAAGACTCCAAACATTTAAACACTCCTGAATATCCCATAATCAGACAGCATGCACAGTAGGAAGATGACAAAAGAATACAACAAGAAATCAAT
Organism: Eudonia mercurella; assembly: GCA_963082485.1. Lineage (NCBI taxonomy): Eukaryota > Metazoa > Arthropoda > Insecta > Lepidoptera > Crambidae > Eudonia > Eudonia mercurella. The sequence continues at coordinate 7,150,786 of OY720045.1, forward strand.
GTAAAATGTATCGGAGATACCAGAGACAAGGTGGTAACCAAAACACAAGTACTGCTTGAGATTTTTTTTATATCTTACGTGTAAGCAAAGTGCCTTTATCTCACCTGATGAAGTAATGATAAGGCCAATGGTGGAAGCGCAATTCACCGGATCCTCATCTACTGAGGCACTGGCTATCTTATCTCTAGCTGCCGGAACACAACAATGCCACAAATAATCTTGTAAATACATTGTGAAAGCAAAAATTAAAATAATAAAAATGCTACAAACATTGATGTTATGGCAGAATATGGCACGACAGGAAAAACAATTTGAAGATACAGACAAGTGGGTAGAAAAAGACTGTATACAGAAAGGCGAGAGCGGATAAGCCCTTAATAATAACACAGTTAATGAAATAACGTCCTTACGCGATAAGAAGAACTGTTCAATATAGTTCCTTCCTAATATGATTAAACTACTAATTGACAAGTAAGTTATTGCTTCGCCCTCCACGGCGGCGACTGTTTTGTGTTGCCTCACACAATTAATTACAAACACACTATAGATAATTGGAGTGTGTTTTTGTTTTTGCTTCACGAATTTATTGGTATAATTTTGATCGTCATCACCATAATGTAGTTGCGTTATAGCTTACAACATACTTTTTTGGCAGTGTTTTTTGTCAGTAAATTACCTTAATGTCTTCATTCCAAAAAAGTGCTTAGGATATCTTCATTGGAGACTAATTTGCTATGAAGAATTATAGGGCTTAAATTAAGTAATCCTTATTGTTTGAAAGTAAGACAGCATATTGCAGAAATAAACTTTGAGTCTATTACCTCTCTAGTCTAGTGAACTCCTAGACAGTTTCCGTAATTCGCCAGATTGTGTTTTTGTAGCCATTTTCTTTTCTCGGTCCTCCATATCTTTTCAGTTGAGTTAAGGATCTACAGAGGAATGTGCTCTCATTTTGAGTATGGTTGTCACTTACATCAGGTGACATGAAAGCAAAGCGCTTATACTTTAAAGAAAATAAATAACAACTATCAACCAGCAGCTTTTATATAAGCCAGAAACCTGAGTAAATGCATCCATTTTGCGTTACTGTGACTCCCTAACCAGGAAAATATTTAGACTCCTGGGTCGGTCTATCCGCAACCAGAAGACTTTAGGTTCCTCGCACAAATCTTCACTGAGAAAGAAATGTAAAAGAATGGGACCCTGATGGGTCTTTGACTTTGACATTGTGTTACTAAAAAAAGAAGAGAAACCTTGGCAGGCCCCACTAAGATAAGATAAGCTAAGATAAACAGGACAGCAACCGTCGAGTTAGTCTAAACGTTATCTAAAGCCTGAAGCTGCGTCCCGTAAATCGAAGTCGAAATCTGACTGAGCCAAGCCAGATTCATTTATCTTTGACTATTTTATTCATCTGTGACTTTATCTTTATCTTTTCTTTCTTTAATTTTAATTCAGTTTCTTTATCATTGGTATTATCAATCATTTCAACCGCCTCTGCGGTCTAATGGCTAAGACAACCGGTTTAGATTCAGAGGTTCCTTCAATTCCCAGCGGGGGGTACATGTTTGTGTACTCGGTTTGGTTGGTGGTAGGGCTTGTTTGTCTGCCTGGCTAGCTACCACCATCTTATCTAAATATGTCGCCATAACATCAATGTTTGTTGCATTGTTGGGTTCCGGCAGCTAGAGACAAGATAGCCAGTGCCTCAGTAGTTGAGGATCCCGGGTGAAGTGCACTTCCATCATTGGCCTTATCATCACTTAACATCAGGTGAGATCAAGGCACTGCGGTTACCCATAAAATATAAAAAAAACAATTGGTGATTTCATCGTCTCACAACATTCAGTGAGTATAACATGATAATTGTATTTGTCCAGCACTTAACACTGTCGAGTGCTCAAATATTTGATAGTAAATTGAAGTTTTGTGTTAGTGTTTGTCCAGAGGATGCTTTAGAGCTTCGAATAATTATTAAATGAAACTAACACTAGAAAAAATTTTAAAATGTCGCGAACTCTTTTGAGAATTTTATTAATTCAGAAAAAGTGTTGATGGCCGTTCTTATATTTTGTTTCTGTTAGCAGTCGATGGTCTTTACAGTTAATTGGACATTTTGTGGGCACCGAAAAATTTAAGGTTGCTCAATCTCTTTTTGATCAAACATCCTAACAAGAGTTCTAGGGCAGAACATTACGCATCTGTGATACGCTAGTCTCTACTAGATTCTCAAAGGCTTTAGGATTGGATTCAAAAGCGGAACTCTATATATAAAATAACGGAACTCTATATCTAAATATAGACTAAGAAATCGGCTTGGGTTGACCGTATCGTGGTGGTAGATGGTGATAGCCCGTATTGTTAAAAGGTGCAGTCAAATACTACTTTTGTATATTTACCGGTATGTTTTTCACATGCGATGACCTGAGACCATTGGGGACGTTCATATTATGCTGATTAACTGCTGTTCATATTATACTGACAAATAACTTCATCTAGATGGTATAAAATAATAAAACTCTGTAGGCAGTGAATGACTGCTTGAAGTTTTCGGTCCTAGTGATAGACAGGTGCTCTGGGGTTCTAGTGGGTCGGCCACATGCCCCGCGGAGATCCGCGGGATAAATAGGAAGCAAATAACCCTCTAAATGTTGGAATCCTATCTCCAGGAATGGTGAGACTTGGTTGGCGAGATACAATTACGACATTCCTAGAAAGAGTCGGATGTAACCTTTGCCATGAGATCTGGGACAAAACCACTTCAATAAAAAAAGTAAATATCAAAGTATGTCAACAGTAATAATGTCGATTTAGTTATATCCAATTATCCATAATTGTTTTCTATTGTTATGACCACAATACAAGAGTTGTGCCATTGTCGCCACCAACGACTTATATACTGACCTATAAAATATTATGAGGAATATAATACCAGGCTTTATTGGCGACATCGAAAGCCATCTCGATAGAAATTATTGTGTTAATAAGAATAATAGACGCTTTCTTGGATATACTAAAGAATATTCTTAATAAAACTCCACCTATTTGTTTCGTATACAATACAACGTTTAGAGGAGCTCGATGGCGCAGTGGTTAATGCGCCCGGTCTGAGAGTGCTGAGGTTAAGCCACTTTCGCAGGTCATCGGATGGGTGACCAAAAAATGTATCACCTCGAGCTCCTCCATGCTTCGGAAGCACGTAAAGCCGTTAGTCCCGGTTGCATTTGCAGTCGTTAACAATCACCGCAAAGGGCTCGCGTGGTGGTTTATGGCCCGTTCTCCCTATCCATCCATAATGAAGGCTCATGCTCCAGCAGTGGGACATAAAATGAGGTGATGATGATGATGATATCGTTTATGATACAGACCGATGAAAATGTAACCGCCTACGTGGAAGACCCAAAGGTTTCGGGTTTAATTTCGAGCTGGGGGACATGTTTGGCTACCTGCCACCATGTTAACAAAATATGTCACCATCAATATTATATTGTCCTCACCTCAGTTCCGTACATATTTATAAACGTATTTTATCTTTTTACTTTTTTATCTCGGACGCACGAAATTATTGCGACTCACTAAAACGGTAAGGTGTTATTGCGTGTCTCGACTGACAACCGACAGTTATATTATGAAGTCATAATAGGAACACTTTCGCTTTTCGTATTCTTAGCAATATATGTAATGAGCGGTTTACGACTCCATTGAAGGACTCGTTGGTGCGATGTCTGCTGCGATCGTGAAAGCTGAACAACTTTTGTAGTCCACAGATGGGTGACCAAGTCATAACTGACTTGGTTGAGATAACTCTGAAGCTCCTCTCCGATTGTGATTTCATTGAAGGAGCAGTGAACTCCGATGATTGTTAATAACGGTCCTGGATCATCCGGGCGGCTAGGAGGGGAAGTGCAGGAGCTTTGAGTGGGTATACCCTTCTTTCCCCACGCAAGGGGTCGGGGGAAGAGTCCCACACAACTATTTGCGTCTCCCCATGTGCAGTGATATGCGTAACGAATTTTCTCCTTTATATAAAAAGATCTTAAGCACATCTGAAGGCACATTTGCTGAAACTGATCATCGCCATTTTTAAAAGACTAATAGCACTATCAATATATCCAGAAAGCGTCTACTAATGTCTGATAATGTAATTACTGAGGGCATATACAAGTGGCATAACGCTAATGAAATAGAAATGGTATAGTATGATTAACGTGGGATATATTTATGCCGTCATTTATACGTATCCTTGGTTTTAGCCACTGTCATACGTTGTTCATTCTATTCCATTTCTATTCTATTAGCATTATGCAGTGGCACAACGCTAATAGTATTAGTGGTAATTAAGTTCTTATTTAGAGTAGCTTGAGTGTGGCATGCTCTCTTTATTGTCTCTGCGGTGGTGGCATGTGCGTCGGGTCGTTACATTCCCTAAGATATGGTTGAGTGAAGCGATGGCTGATTCATATGTCATACTCGTGAACGGGGTGCCTCCTGTGGAGGCAGGTCTGCTCTTGCTTACTTATCTTATTTTTATTATTATTATACTCGTATACTTTAACTTTGTTTTCTTAGATAATTTTTGACTTCTATTAGTACTGTATGACATTGTGAAAATTGAAATTGGTAGGTACCTGATGTAAATTTTGCAAACTTAATTTTTTTTTTATTTAGTTTTATTTTTGGGTGTTGTGATTGTCCTTTTTTTGTGTTTGTTTGTGATGGAAAGTGTCCTTTTATGATAGGGCATTTTCCAATAATGTGTATTCAGTTTGTAGCCTAAACTGAATAAATGGTTTTGAATTTTAAATATATAGAACAATAATAATATAATCTACTACTATCTTTAATATAATAATATATAATATACTATCTTATCACTAGCTAACGGAACACAACAATGCTACTAACATTGTAGCTATGGCAACATACTTAGATAAGATACAGAGATTTGTTTGGTGGTAGGGACCACCTACCTATCAAATCTCATTTGAAGTTCACTTCTTCCCAAAAGTTTCTCTTTTTCATTGCAATATTAAAGGTTTCGTGAAAATGAAAATGTAAAATAGTTAATTTCCCTCAACATCCGTGACCCGGGCCGTGTTCATAAATTTTTATTACGTCCAATTTATTAGAACAGCGGGAGTTAAAGGAATCGTCTGGAGGCTAGGCCGGTGAGCGTTGAACCTTAAAACAGTATTTCTTTTAAAGGCGATGCCTACATTTATGTTTGTTGTACGAAAATGAAAATTTTTGTATTACAATACAAATATTTGATGCTTACACTATATTGATCAAAGCTTACATTAGTAGGACTGTAACATTTTAAATGCAGTTATTACCAAAAAGGTACATTCACCTTTCTAAATATGTGATTGAAATGAAACCATTATTTTGTATTATTATTTTACGATGGCGCAGGGATTAACGCGCCTAGTCTGCGAGTGCTGAGGTTAAGCAACTTTCGTAAGGGCCGGTCATCGGATGGGTGACCAAAAATTTATCAGCTTGAGCTCCTCCGTGCTTCGGAAGGCACGTAAAGCCGTTGATCCCGGCTGCATTAGCAGTCGTTAACCACCACCAATCCGCACCGGGCCCGCGTGGTGGTTTATGGCCCGTTTTCCCTATCCATCCATAGGGAAGGCTCGTGCCCCCAGTGGGGACATAAAGTAAGCTGATGATGATGAACCATTTGCAGGGTCCATGGTCATAGAGAGAATATATATCAATGGTTTCCATGACAACAAAACAAATAAATCATTTTGTATTGGAAAATTAAATTGTCGTTTTTAGTATTTTATATATATTTTTTAATATAGCCTATGTTACTTAGCGCTAATGTAGCATTCTAATGGTGAAAGAATTTTTTAAATCGGTTCAGTAGTTTTTGAGTTTATTCGTTGCAAACATATATACATACATACAAAAATACAAAGGTTTCCTCTTTATAATATTTATTTTATTTTATTTGGAAAACCAACAGCTTTATGAAATTTATTAGCATAGATATCTTTTACTTTGCATTTTGTTTCCATTTCTTTCTCCGTTACAATAGTAAATATAAATAAAACCAGAATAACCTTTTTACCAAGCGATATGAGTTCGATTTCTTGGTTCTAGGCATTTGTGTTCAGTACATAAATGGGACTAAAGATTATAATTTATTGTTTTCTTTTTTGTTTTTCGCGAGACGTTGAACGAAATGTTTTTCATGAATATACTAGCATTGAATGACGGAAGAGAGAGAGCATTAAATGAACTCTTTACTGTGTTTGTCTCTTTACAGTGCGGTCTGTGGTGGACCAGCTCTAGTAATTTAAATATGGTCACCCATCCAATGCACCGCCTTTTCAAAATTCCTTAACCTACCGAACCAAACCGCTTTGATAAAGAGCTCCTCCAAAAGTAATATTTCTTGAGAATCCGTTCCATATGGCTGCTTACTATCTACTAAACACTGTAGCTACGAGTATTATTGGAATACATAAATATGGCATCAAGATCGATTGCCGGCCAAGAACGCGGCCATAATTATGTCTACCGTTTCTACTTAAGGTAATTTAAGAATGAAAATTGGTATAACCGTTCAACCGGAGCTCGATGATTGCTAAGGTTAAGCTACTTTCGCAAAGGCCGGTCATCGGATGGGTGATCTAAAATATATCATCTCGAGTTCCTCGGAAGGCACGTAAAGCCGTCGGTCCCGGCTGCATTAGCAGTCGTTAACAGCCACCAATCCGCACTGCTTTATGACCCGTTCTCCCTATCCACCCGTAAAAAGGGCTCGTGCCCCAGCAGTGGGACACGAGCTCAGAGATGATAATGATGATGATAACCGTTCATATGTACATGAAACACCTTTATAAAGACATTGTTTGTTATTCTTAACGATTGTACTTTAGCAAAAAGAGCCGAAAACTTTGACACTTATCACTAAATAAATCTAACAGGAGCTTGTCAACTTCTAGTACAGTCACGAGCATTAACATGTATACACTATTGACTATAGTCTGTTCAATATAGCTTGATACCCGTGACAGATGTCAAATTGGCATGCCTAGGGTTGAGACAATACTGAGGTAATTGCATCAAATGATAATTGAAGTTATCAAATGAATATCATTATTCTAATGTGCCTATCTAATGTACCAATTGATTGTCTTTTCTTATTTTTAGAAGTTCTATAAAAACGTCATAATTCATATAGGTACTCAAAAAAATTAAAGACTAACAAATTAATGAATACAGCTAGGATGAAAAAAATTAAGATAAATTTAGTCGATTGGTCACTGGATATCAATTGAACTTCACTTGGTGTACTATCCCAACACTAGTATTTATTTCTAATGAAATGAGTACGTTTATTTTATTGTAATGTTTTAAAATTATGATAAATGTGTGTTATGCGGGAATTTATTGGGATACATCTAATCTAACACATAAAACAGAATCACAAAAGTAATTGTAGTACATTATATTAAGTGATGGATTATAAATAATAATGTTATTTTAATATAGTAAAATAGAAATAGAAATAGAAAGAAATAATCTTTATTAACATTGAAACTTACATACTTTTGACAAGTAAGTAACATATATAATAAATAATTTATAAATAATTTCATACGCTTTTACAAAGTCACGTCTTCGATTTTGATGACTTCTGTCACAGCTATAATGAACAAACCATAGGTTCCATTGAATTAAGAGTTAGATTGTTTACATGTTAATGCTCGTGACTGTACTTAAAGTTATTATTATTAAATGACATGACACAAAAATGGTCAACAATTTGCACTGCTGACTGTACCATGACAACTCGTCAACGTTTATTTTAGGCTCGTTTACACATTAGGTAGGTACTTATTATGTAGATTTTATATGTGCTATTAACATATTAAAACAGTCCTATTAACCTAACTAGAAAGCTATACTTATGCATGTTTAGACATGGGCTCATGTCAGTAGCCGTTCGTAATTAAGTGTGGCAGTTTTCAGCAATAGCAGTGTTATCAATAATAGGTCCTAAGAAAAAATAAAAAAAACAATCAGCCTCAGGAAACTCGAGTGGGAATCGAATCCACGACCTTTGGATAACCGATCCAATGCTTTGACCGCTGAGCTACCGAGGCCCCGATGGTTGATTTTTTTTCTAGTAAAATTTTATCTTTTAACTAAAAATAATAATAGTTCCTGATAAGGGCTTTATAATATGGTGTACGAATAAGAATATTACATTCATCATCATCATCATCATCAGCTCATTCTTGTCTCCCAGTAGTGGGGACAAGAATGAGCTGAGCCTTCCCTATGGATGGATAGGAAGAATGGGGCATAAACCACCACGCGGGCCCATTGCGGATTGGTGGTTGTTAACGACTGCTAATGCAGTCGGGACCAACGGCTTTGTCTGCGTCTGCGTCTTACGTCTTTTCTGTGTGTCCAGCGCATAATGAGTATCTGTAGGAATAATCGTGAAACACTTCATAATAATTTAAAATGGCCAAATACCGAAATACAAGGATTTAACTTTGAAAATGACAGATTGCGATACTTCAACCTTTCCTCCCCTTTATTTAACCTCTCTAGAGGAGATTTTTTTTAAAAGGCTAAAACACCTAATTCCTTATTTTTATAGAAAAATCTATTAAATTCTTAATTTTTGTAGTTCTTACTTTAAAAATAACGATTTTCCCCAAAAAAAACCTTTTTTCCTTTTATACTCCTTTAAAGGAAAATAAACAAAATTCCTGAGACATGTCATTCTTTATTTCTTTCCAAAAAGCCAAATACTTAACAATTTTCATGTATTTTACTTCAAAACTGACGGACTTGCATTCAAACTTTCTCCCCATTTTTGATCCCTTCAGAGTTTGATTTCCGTAAAATCTTTTTCATTGGCTGGTTACGTCACTCAATTAACCTACAGACCAAATTTCATCTAATTAGCTTCAGCGGTTTCGGCTCGGCGATGATGAATCAGTCAGTCAGGACAAGTCATTAGGTATATTATGTATATTATTAAAAATTGCACCACGTAAGTAATTTTATTTGTTCCGTTGTTCATTTTTCACTTTCGATATTCTACACACTGCCTCTTTTTCGATACAAAACATAGTTAAATGTTTAATTAATTATAAACGAAAATAAACGACGACCACTGACAACGACGCGAGTCGTAAACCTGTTTGCTGGCTCAATTAATTATGACAAAAAACTTATTACCGATGACGACGATGATGGTTCGATGATGACTTAACATTTTGTCATATAATGCTTTAATAGTGTTTACGATAAGAAAAATATTAATTGTATAAATATCTTACTTATTAATGAATATAAAGAAAGAAAGAATAACAATTTTACTAACAATTAACAACACACACATACATAACATACAAAAAAATCATGATGCGGACGGTATTGTGCGGCGATTCTTTACGCCTGATCAGCTGTGCCTTCTATGTGACATGGGGCCAAAGCACACAGAGTTAGTTGAAGTTTTTTATTTATTTTTATTGTTTTTATTAATAAAGATGATTTGTTATTAAGCTCTGGAAATAAAACTGTTAACTGAAATAAACGCGAACACTACATACATAGGTAAATAATGATACACATTTTGTAGCTCTACATGCGTTTAATTGAAGAAAAAAATATATATTGAGTATTGAGGAAATACAACAACGTCACATTATCAAACATTCGCAAAAACGACAGAAGAAGTGGACGAATTAAATTAAACAAGACTCGTTTAGAGGCGCGTCTGCCTACTCCGAATAAATTATGTTAATTCATAATGTTATGGAAATTAAGAAACGTTGATAAATAATAAAATATCGTACGATCGTTGAATTCTTACGTAATTCCAACGTGATGTTTGTTTTTTGTTAACATAATAACTCAATATTTTTAATTCACTTGCTTTAAAATCGTATAAAAATTTTACACTTGTATTTTTTTGTTTTTAATAATTTGAAAAAAGACAAAGTGTTTAAAAAATTCCACGAGCGGGATTTGAATCCGCACCCCATGACATGCCGGCTCAGGTGGTCTGCCAACTATGCTATCGTGGCTCAATCCAACTCGCCGAAATTAATCAACACTATCTACTTTTACTTTATAAGCCAAAGGAGCCCTATATGTCGACAACTACGTCATCAATATCCAATCTTAATATTTTTACAAAAATTGAAAGAATTGGAATTTTTTCAACACTTTGTCTTTTTTCAAATTGTAATTTGTTCGCAACCATATTTACGTAAAATTATATTAAATAAATAATCATAAGAAACGATAAGATTGAAGCTGGAAGCGTATTGCATCTGCAATTGTTAATTGCTGTGATCCTTACTATCTCAGCTCCCAACTTTCGAAACACAACAATACTTTGTTGTTATGGCGACAGACTTAGATAAGATAGCTAGCTAGCCAAGCGGATTCAAAACAAGTTCTACCTTTAACCAAAGCGAGAACAATATTAATAATGTAATTAAAGTAAATTCTACTAATATTATAAACGCGAAAGTTTGTAAGTATGGATGGATGGATCTTTGTTACTCTTTCACGTAAAAACTACTGAATGGATTTGGATGAAATTTGGCATACAGATAGTTTATAACCTGGATTAACACATAGGACAGTTTTTATCCCGATATTCCCACGGGAATGAATGGAAACTGTCAAAGTGGATGTTTGTTACTCTTTCACGTAAAAACTACAGAATGGATTTGGATGAAATTCGGCATACAGATAGTTTATAACCTGGATTAACACATAGGATAGTTTTTATCTCGATATTTTTACAGGAATGAATGGAAACTGTCAAAGCGGTACGAAGTCTGCCGGGTCCACTAGTTTACTATAATTACATTATTAACATAGTACATTATTAATATTGTTCTCTGTGATGGTGCAACCACCATCTTGTCAAAATAAATTTATTATGGCGACAAACTTAGACAAGATGGTGGTTGCAAGCCAGTCGAATTCAGAACAAATAAATAAATGTTATGTGATACCAATAAAAGTTTTTCTTCTTCGTTATCTTCTTTTCTTCTTACCACCAACCAAACGGAGTACAATATCATGTAGGTTCCCCACACTAGGAACAATACCCGTATCCTCGTATCCATTTTAACCACTAGACCAGAGAGTGTGTTAACGTCAAACCAGTTATCTAATTTCCCTTTATCTTAATCCGGCAACAGGAATTGAGTAAGATTGGGGGCTAAATGTAAATGTTTGAATATAAAAGATAACAAGATTAGAGATAAGCGGGAGCTTAAATAGCCGCATTCAAATTCAAAACTCTGATGTAATTGAAATGTTAAAACGGTGCCTCGGTGAAAAAAAAGCGGCTTGCGTACCCAAATTTCATTATAAGCAAGGGCATTTCGACACTCCACTCATTATTTAGATGCCGGTGTGCAGACGGTTACATTTGAAGACTCGCCCGAACAGACGCGGACCGCGTTTGCGAGCCGGTCGCGGTCAGATGTGTAGTAGATCAAATAAGCGCGGGCAGGCCGCGATTATATTTATTATTAGCTGCAGAACCGATAACGGATGGGGTAAACAAATTCTCGAGTGGAGACCGCGTACCGGCAAACATAGTGTAGGACGCCATCAGACTAGGTGGAGCGACGAGCTTCGCAAGGTGGCTGGCAAGAGCTTGATGAGGGTAGCCGCGGATAATTGTAATTTGTTAAAATTATATACGTATATATATATATATATATAAGGTCACATTTTATCAACTGCAAATATTTTGAGGATAAATTCAACAATATAATATTAACTATTTTTATAAAGAAACCTTAAATTTTTATACGCTAGTTTTCAAGAAAAACGCCAAAAGACATTTCGATTAAAAAGAAAAATAAAGCACTTTTGGTACGTTCAATTCAAAGGAGCCGAAAAAGAGAGGCCGTAATGCCTTCACCGCTGACACGTGCCCCTAGTTTCATTCAAAAGAGCCGACAGAGAGGCCGCTCTTTAAAATATTACAATTTTTGTGTCAGGAAATGTAAAAAAAAACTAGCTTGAATTTTTTTTAATGCTAGGGCCTTATTTCTCTGGTATAATTAGGTATTTTGTCAAAATATTTGCAGTTGATAAAAAGTGACCTTATATATATATATATATATTATCATAATCGTAACGTGCCCGCGCGCGCGGGCAGACCGCGATCGTGCCCGCGATCGCAGATCGCCTCTGTTTGTGTGAGACTTAATACTTATGTGCTCGTACTATGTGTCCTATGTGTACATACATGTGAAAATCTACAACCGCCAACGTCCGTCGCGGTCGGCCATTTTGTAACAGTAAAAAGTATGGTTAATGTATGAATAGACAGTATGTGATACCATATACATTGCTGTGTAAGCTGTGTTGCTAAGTGCTAAAGCTACCTAAGTGATATAAAAAGCCTTGGTGGCTGAATGGCAAAGCGCATTTAAGAGGAATTTCGACACCGCATTAAGGCCGAGTTTCCACTGACGCAGAGCTGGACGGAGAGGTGCTTAACGGTGCATGAATTGACCAATCACTATGCTCGAAATCTCCGCTCCACTTCAAAGGAAACAGCACGAGCGGAGTGGAGCAGAGCTGAACGGATATTCATAATAAAAATACAACGGGGCGATACGGAGCGGAGGACAGCGAGGTTGTGTAGTAGACGAATGGGAGAGCGGAGCGGCGAGGTGCGGACCGGGGTGCGGGGGTGGGTGCATGACACCACGCCGCTTGACTCGCGCTCAGTGCATCATAGTAGTTATCATCCGCTCCGCTTTATTACTACGCTCCGCTCCGCTTCACTACTCCGCTCTGCTCCACTTCAGTGGAAACACTCACCACTTTTCACCGCTCCTCTCCGTCCAGCTCCGCGTCAGTGGAAACCTGGCCTAAAAAGTTGGTACGGAATATCCCTATATTCTGTCCCATCATATGCTAGTCCCATCCCTATATCCCTATATACACTACCGCCCCGCCTCTGCGGTCAAGCGATTATGGGTCGCAGATCCTAATTCCGGGTTCAATTTCAACGGAAGATATGTATCCTCAAACTTACTGAGTACAGTAACTACTGTTATCTATATCCGCCCGTCTAAGTACCACCATCTTATATAAATCGTTCGCCATATCAACAATTTAATAAGCATTGTTGACATGGAGACAGCCTAATGAGATAGCCTTTTCCTCGTTCTTATTAATCACCATCAGTGATAATGAGCATAGTTCCGGTCAGTTCAAACCAGCAATTTAAAGGTGCTGCCTCACCAGGAGCGTTCCTCAGTAATGCAACGTTACAAATCCGAGCATTACATCAGTGAGGGTAGAAAACCTTGCATTAGTGCGTAACCTGTAATGTTATAGATTTGTTGAACATTAGGTACATGATGAGTGAGGAGAACCGAGCAATGCAGTGCGTAACCTGTAATGTTACAGATTTGATTATTACTTAAATGAGTGAGGAGAACCAAGCATTACAGTGGGTGCGCAACTTGATTATACAATGTGTAATATTTTGTTACATTACAGGCGAATGCTCCTGGTGAGGGAGCACCTTTATAATGTCTCTGATTCTAATTCTATGTTTTTTATTTTAGATACCGCAGTCTCTAACTTCATAATGTAAGTAGACCAGATATACAGTAACGTACTTTAAGTCTTCTTCTTATATGAATATATAAGTTAATAAGTCTGTAACGTTAATAAAACAATTTAAAAACCCTGCAATATTTTTTACACTGGAGACACAATTACGTTAAAATGATAATTATGACGTTTGAGATATTTTTTTTGTGAAAAATAAGTGTTGAAAAATATCAACGAGCGGGATTGTAATATTTTCGTAACAAAGCGTGAAATTATACAACTGTAATATTTTTTTGTAATAAATAATATCGCCAAAGATGACGTCCCTCTCGCACGAGACAAATGCGGGTTTGACACCCGTGTTCGACAATTTAAGTCCAGTGTTCGCCTCAATTTTCATCTATTGTTTTCTAAAGTTTACGCGAACACTACACATTGAAATGAAACAACTTTTACGAATCTACTCGCTACTACTATTTAAAAAGTAATGTGTAAAATAAACGCGAGTAAATCCGTAAAAGTCGTTTCATAATAAATTTTCATCGTCAAAAAATAACATTGATCTTTATTGGAATGTTAAGGGATGAAAGCACTAGGAAGCAGGAGGTCTATATTCAATTGTTACTAAAGACTAAAATAAGTTTTATGAACTCTATTTTGAATTATTAAATGAAAAAACTCGTTCTCGTTCGCTCGTTCCTGCCGAACACTGGTGCATTTACCCTAAGTACCTAATATACATTTATTTAACTTTTTTCGGTAACTTGATCGAATAGTGAATAAAACTCATATATTAGTCTATACAATATGTGAAAAACCCTGACCGATTGCAAAAGGGTAGTGTACATAGGTATGTAAGTATACAAATAACAATAACAAAAAAAAACAAATATTATTCATGAAAATAAAAGAGTTACCGTGATTTAAAACGCAAGTCTTTTGTACCGAAATTGCTCAAATTACCCCAAAATCTAACGAATGTTTTAAGTGACCACACTTCACATCAATGGCGGCGGCGTCAAAGGTCACCTACCGAACTGCCGACAAAAGTATGCCAGTAGCCATGTAAGTTTTGTCATTGAACAACAATTTTATCGGGGTTTATTTTTTCACTTATTTTTTTTTAAATGATTTCGTAAATTGAACTGAATCTAGATACTTACCTTAACGGATCGATCAGGGCTTTTTTTTACATATTTATTGATAATAGAGTGTGCTAGTGTCGCCATCTATGTTAAACTTTGCACACTAAAAGTAAGCTGTGTCTCATTCATGCCAAGTACAAATACCAATTCCACACCGCGATTCGAGTCGGTAATTCTGACGTTCAATATTTAATTAACCATCTCATTCAAAGTATTCATTAAAGAAATATGGAAGCAATTAGTAGTCTTGCCAAAAGCTTTTCAGTAGGTTTGAATAAATAATCAGTTAAGTAAAGGGTTTGGTCTATAAAAAGAGTTGGTAAACGGGGCAGCCTCAAAATAAAATAAGTATTGAATTATTTATTGAATTTCGACCGCGAAGATGTTATTTGTACAATGTTGTGGTACTCTTATAATCTTTGAATATTATTCGGGGAATCCGATTAGCGTTTTAAGGTTGGGGGTTTTTTATTAAGAGGGATTTTTTGTGACACCATTGATTACGTAGATTCGTTATTTATCGTAGTTACTCATGACCGCTGGGGCACGAGCCTTCCCTATGAATGGATAGGGAGAACGGGCCATAAACCACCACGCGGGACCAGTGCGGATTGGTGATTGTTAACGACTGCTAATGCAGCCGGGACCAACGACTTTACGTGCATTCCGAAGCACTGAGGAGCTCAAGATAATACATTTTTGGTCACCCATCCGATGACCGGCCTCTGCGAAAGTTGCTTAACGTCAGCAATCGCAGATCGGGCCACAGAATATATACTAGTACAAATACCGGGTGCGTTAACCACTGCGTCATCGAGCTCCTCCATAATTAATTACCGTAATTACTCATACGAAGAATATGGTTATGAAACAATATAAATTATATTTATCTCTCGTGCAAAGGGATCTAAACATCGGCATATATTAAAATTTTGTTTTTTTTTAAACAGCACATTGTTTAAGAGTGCGCCGACCAAAAAATGCCAAAATTGCAGTCACGGTTAAGTTAATATAATTGAAAAATACTATCTTATTAAATAACCAAAATATATATTTAGTATCAAAGAGAACGTGTTTACAATTAGTCCGATCCATAAATTCATAACACACTATAATTTTTTTTACAGTATCAAAAATCATGAAAACGAGTGGTGGCATTTAGTTGATATCTTATAGTTTATCTAAATTATTGTACTTCAGATTTTGTCTAAACAATCTCCAATGGTCTAAACTACAAATCGTCCGTCTCACATTTTCGATTTATCCAGCGGTTTTTTAAATTATTATTTTTCAAATTAACACTTAAATTCCCCATACAAAATTAATATGACTTCGCAGCATCAAATAAATATAGACGAAGACATTTCTGATAAAATATATGACACTAGTTACTTACGGACGGCGCACCCTTAACATAAAGGTAGAGAGATAGGTAGGTACCAAAATTAAATACAGAGTTAATAGAGATGTTGACAACAACAGCAAATAATTCCAGAACACTAAACAAATAAATGAAATCACGTGACAGTTTTTTAAAACATTGACCTATTTTTTATTAATTTTATTAATTTTATTAATTTTATTAATTAACTAAGCATAAATTTCTGTAACCTAAAAAGTTATTAATAAACACTGAGTTGACAAAAAAAAATAGTGACGTCATAGTTCACCATTCCAATACTAATTCTATTTAAAAAATCATTTTGACAGTTGATAAAAAGTTTCTCTATTGACTACCTACCCAATGTTAATAACAGCTTAAAGAATATATTATTAGTAACTAATATGTTTGATACACGCGAATATATCTGTAAAAGTTTATAAGAAAATTAAAAAAATATATACGTAAAGAACAATAAATAATTTAGTACTACCAAAAAATAAACACAAGAATATCACCAAATCCTCCAAAAATTTTCAGATTCAATTGAACGAAAGATATTTTACAAGACCAATAGAAAGAGACCTGAGATAAGACCGTGATAAGTTAATAAGAACAATGAGAAAGACTTTTATTGCAGTAATAAGTTATAACGATGAAGAACAAGAGGGAAAGGGAAATCAAACTTTTAACTTTTAAAATGAACAAATGAAATGTCATCTTGCGACAGTAAAGAGTTTAATTTGTGACAACCGTTTTATCACACTATATATCACATCACACTAATCTTATATATGTGAAAGCTTATGTGTATGTGTGTATATTTGTTGCTTCTTCACGCTTTTATTTACGCAGTTTTTATCCCGATATTCCCACGGGAATGAATGGAAACTGTCAAAGCGTTACGAAGTCCGCCGGGTGCCACTAGTTGTACATACAATAAGGATGTTGTTTCGAGTAACAAAGCTGTTGCGTACTGTTATGGAGTGTTGGATTGTTGAAATCAAATTGTTGGAGAAAAATACTAGTTCAGCACGGGATAAGATAAAAAATTCATTATGTTTAAAGCATACTGCGATATGGTATGTTGCTGTTCAGGTGAACCTTTTTGTATGTTGACGACAACAACAAATAATTCCGGAACACTAAAACAAATAAATGGAATCACGTGACAGTTCTTTAAAACATTGACCTATTTTTATTTGATCTAAGCATAAATTTCTGTAAATCACAAGTCACAATCTAATATCGTCTGTTGACAGCTGGGGCTTGAGCCTTCCCTATAGATGGATAGTGAGAACGAACGAACGAACACACGGGCTCAGTGCAGTGCGGTAGTTGTTAACGACTGCTAATAAAACCGGGAACAATGGCTTTATACGCCTTTCGAAGCTTGGGTAAGCATTAGTAGTTGCTTATATTACTATTATTATTATCTCCTTTATTTATTTTATTTCTTAGAACTAGATTTTTACAATATTTTAATATAAAAACAATAAAACATTATAAAAACCTTATCCTAGAGTACCACCAGCAGCGGGGCAGGGCCCAAGCTACCGGTGGTCAGGGCTGCAGAGTGAGGAACCTTCTGACAATAAGTGCCGTGTCAAGGAGTACTGCCTTTTGCATCTGACCCTAACCCAACCTTTCAACGAGAGCCTCTCTAGGTGTTGATCGAGGCTCTTCGCTATCAGACCGTTTGCCGAAACGACTATCGGTACAATAATGGTTGAATCCACATCCCACATGGCGGTAACCTCGTGAGCCAAGTCAAGGTACTTACTGAGCTTGTCCTTCTCGGCTTTCACAAGGTTCTCATCATGAGGTATGGTGATATCTACCAGTATTGCCCGGCGCTGGGATCGGTCGACCACCACGATATCAGGCTTATTGGCGACAATAGTCCTGTCCATAATGATAGAGCGATCCCAGTAAAGCGTTGCATGACCATTTTCGAGTACCTAGTTATTTCACAATACTGATGATAATAAACAAACCTGAATTTAAATTAATAACTTCGATTGATATCTACTTGATTAGAAACAATGAATTTAATATTTATATAAAATAACCTACAGTTGCAGACTCCAAAGTCGAAACAGATATAATCTTGATAACACAAATCCTAAGTAACAATACTAACGACAAAAAATATCATACACTATCTGTGTAGGTAAGAACGTGATTCTCACGAAATGAGTTTTGCTATGACTGCTTTAAAAAATATGTCACTTTTCTCTTTTTAAGTTTATTAGCCGTTAGCGTATTTTATCCCACAGCTGGGCGAACCACTTTTCAGACATCCACTTTTCTTGACCCCTGCCGGTTTCTCACCATACATAAGTAGGTATGTGGCAACTTTAATAAATAATTTTTAAAAAATACAAGAAAAAATGATGTCAGGACAAAAGTTATTACTATTGATCCCCCATTGGTCGTTCATCATTTTTCATCTATATAGGTACCAAGTTAGTTTAGAAAGTCCGTTAGTTTTGAAGTAAAATTATAATAAATAAATGTACTTCTTCTCTCCATAATAAACTTTAACTACACCTTATTATCATTATCATCATCATCATCATCTCTTCACGTATTAAATCGACTTTATTGTCCTGGTACGGTTTATTCAATGGCAAATGGCGGCAGTGAGTTGCATTTTTATTTAACACTCTTTATTTAATATATAAAGGCATCGAGATCATACAGCCAAGTAACGCCTGCGCGGTCGACTCACTCATAAAGTTTAATAAACTATGATAGCCATTAACGCGTTACTACTACTAAACTAACATTAGAATATTAATTAACATGATTACTACCATGTTTTTGTTGCTTATGTATATTTGATATTTCGGCACAGTTCACGTCATGATCGCGAATGTGGTGTATGAGAGCATACGCGATTATAGCGCATGCCAGTCATAGTCACGCCATAATCACGGATATACTTATTCATCCAGCATTATACTCATACGAGTTGCGGCTGTGCAAAAATATCGGATGACACTTACTGTTTTTTTTATGTTAATGCTACATTGATGTTATGGCGACATATTTAGATAAGATGGTGGTAGCTAGCCAGGCGGACAAACAAGTCCTACCACCAACCAAATCGAGTACACAAGATGCACCCTACGGTGAGAATCGAACCCGGGACCTCTGGGTCTAAACCGGTGGTCCTAACCACTAGACCACAGAGGTTGGATCGATTCTCAGCAAGGAATACATATCGTTGTAGTCGGTTTGGTTTCAATTATGGCTGGTTTTAAATTCTCCTTGGTTTAAATCTTATCTGTTAACAAGTCTGTCGTCAAGAAACTTAAAGGGTTCAAACAGTGCGATCGAAACACCGTCAGTGAGTTAATAGAGGGAATGGCATCACGCAAGCATACCCATGTCCCCTACTAAATTCTCCGAGCGGTTCGGATCGGAACGGGCGGTTGGTACGACTTGGTAAAAAAATCAACTGTTCCATTTATGTATGTAAGTATGGCACAGCTAATAAAACAGAAAGATTATATTTATAGGGCAAAACAACTATATAAAGTCTTGGTGTAAAAATAAACCTTTTTTAAATGTTAGTCCCAAATAATCTATCACCAATAATCTGATTAATAAAGAGGTAAAGTTTGTGACTTTGTTTGTTTGTTTGTTTGTTTGTGGAGGGTAATCTCAGGAACTACTAATCCAATTCCAAAAAATCTTTTACTGTTAGAATGCTACATTCCTTGCAAGTAACATAGGCTATACTTTATTTTAAAAAAGAGTTTTTTTTTTAATTCTCAAATCCACGCGGATGAAGTCGCGAGTGAAGTGCTAGTCACCAATTATCTGATAACACAAATCGATTTCATTTGCGCCGCTACACCGCTCGCCTCCGCTTGCTACCTCCAATTTTATACCCCATTTCCATTAACCAATAATAACTGTTATCTGTTTGATAACCGCAGCTACCGGCGATATTTGCTACGTCGATTTATTAATAAAACGCACACGCCCAATGATTTAATAAACGTATGACATGTTAATTACGTGTTATAATGGCACGTCAGTCAAAGTTGGAATTTGGAATAGGACTCCTTTGGCTTACAGAGTAGAATTGTTTCATACGTACCACAACCACACCACAACCACAACACGTGGGCGGGCGGTAATTTGTATGAAAATTAATAGTTGAATTCACACGGGTCACATTTTGGCGTCATTGTTGACCGCGTGTGTGATACCGACTGCATCGCAGCCACGTAGCAACTACAACGCAACTACCCGCGACCCGCGAACTAGTCGGAGTCGAACTATGTTAACTAGTGGTTGCCCAGTGGTCGAAATTCGACCGTAATTTTATTAAGGCTGCACGGATTGTATCCTAAGCAATGATGAAAAATTAAAAAAGATAGAATGTGAGTTTGGATTGGCATTGACAGCTGATGTCCACTGCATTAAAGACAAATAATACGTGTGTGTCAAATATATATGCGTGTGTGTTAAATTCACGGTAGTGTGTGTAGTGTTGTTTTTGTTGATTTAATGTATTTTTTATGCATAATTAAAAAAAAAATAACATTCGGATAAACTTCTCTATATAAACTATAAGTGTGCGAAATTTCATACTCCTCCGTCCCGCGTAAGTTTCGTAAACACGGGCAAAAAGTTTTTGCTTCACTTATTAATATATAGATGATGATAAATGATGTTTTTGCAAACTTAAATATTTAATTTATTTTTTTCTTCTTTTTGTGTTTTTTTTTACATGTTTTGATTCTCCTTTATATTATGTGTTTTTATTTGTGATGGAAAGTGTCCTTTTATGACAGGGCATTTCCAATATTTATGACGCTGTAAGGGAGAAAAGATCTGGACACTTGCTGAGTTTCTTGCCGGTTCTTCTCAGTACAAGATCTCCCGCCCAGAGTCGACTTACGAACCGATGGCATAATGACGTTCATAAGAGCTATTCGTAGCTTAAACTGAATAATTGATTTTGAATTTAGAATTTTTGAATTTTGAACTGTCTGTCTGTACGCTTCGCAACCGCATCAACCACTAGCAACAGCGCAACTTCCACATTTTGTTGGCAACAACGCAACCGCAAGAAGCCGCAGCGACACTATTCACACGTAACCACAGCTTGATAACCTTTTGTCGCGACGGTGTGGTGTGGTTGTGGTACCTGTGTAACAAGCCAATAGAGTAGATAGTGTTGGTTAATTTCGGCGAGTTGGACAGAGCCGCGATAGCATAGTTTTTTTTTTTTTATATTGACACGTCATAGTGACCACATCCTGCCTGATGGTAAGCAGCCGATGCAGTCCAAAATAATGAGAGCGCTCCTCACCGTGGAACAAGCACGGTGACAAGCGCACCCACTCATGACGGCCTGCATAAATGCCGTTTCACGCCCCGCTTAAAAGACCCGAGACTATAGGAGCTGGGAAACACATGCGCCGGCAAAGAATTCCAAAGCCGAATGGTCTTACAGAGGAACGACTTGCCAAATTTTTCGGTACGAGTACTGATTGTCTGTACAGTATGATGGTGGTTCCTAAGACCAGCACGTGTAGTCCGGGAGAGGAAAGGAGAAGGCGGGATTAGATCAAAAAGTTCTTCAGAACACTCACCGTAGTAATTCCGGTAGAAGACACTGAGAGAAGAAAGTTGGTAGTGCACCTGACCGGGCATGACATGGGGTGCGGTTTCAAATCCTGCTCCTGGATTTTTTTTAACACTTTGTCTTTTGCAAAACATTCTAAGTTTATTATCAGCTCAATTTATGTCTCCACTACAGGAGCTCGAGCCTTCCCTATGGAAAGATTTGGAAAACGAGCCATAAACCACCACGCGGGCCCAGTGCGGGTTGACGGTTATTAAAGATTGCTAATGCAACCGGGACCAACGACTTTACGTGCCTTCTGAAGCACGGGGGAGATCGAGATAAAAAAATTACCGTCACGTTAACCACTACGCCATCGAGCTTCTCCTCGTTCTAATATATCTGCCGTAATGTAGTAACTGTCTAAATATAAATACCTACGAGTATATATGAATACAAATACTTTTTAAGATATATAAACCATATTTCGTATCATTAAAAAACTTCGTTTGTATGAGATCACGTATGTCACAAAGGTTTTTATCGCATGCCTTGGGAGCATTATATTTGACCGGGACAAAAAGAAACCTTATACTATCTCTAGTTTAGACAGTTATTTTTTATAGGTTATTTTTGTTGTGTGTGCTGAATAAATTATTATTCTATTCTATGCAAAACAGCATGTTCGGCAAGACGGAAGGAAGACGTATCAAGGAATGCCAGACAGACACACAATATCGCATGAATAAAAATTATCAGAGTTAGATTTGTATTATCAATCTGATATGATTTAAAAACAATTTATGTTATCAAAAATTAAGGCTTATTCCTTTATCTTTTTTGTACAATAAAGTAAAATTAGTGGACGCTAGAGCTATTTTACATTTCTATAACCTATACAAACTTCAAAGATTTTAAACTGATAAGCCAATAATCATGAAACTTTTTATGCTTAAGAGAAATACAAGAATATTTTTTAAAACTTGTTTAATGCATTTTTTCAAGTGTTTCACGAACTTTCCAAATGTTCCACTATGGAAAGTATCGCATTAATCCGCAAAACATTATCGCATCGATTCAGTAAGTTTTTTAATTGTGTCGTATTATTAAATAAGCTGTGCCCCGCGGTTTCACCCGCGTTAATTAGCGAACAGTCTACGCAGTTCAAGCAAGGAAAGCTCTCAAAAAAAATATTTTGCCGATTTTGCAACATTTTTCATTGCTGCTCCACTCCTATTAGTGATAGCGTAATGTAATATAGCCTATAGCCCTCCTCAAGAAATGGACTATTCAACACAAAAATATTTTTTGAATTCGAAACAGTAGTTCCTGAGATTAGCGTGTTCAACCAAACAAACAAACAAACTCTTCAGCTTTATAATATTAGTATAGATAAGTATAGATTTTTTTTCCTTTATTTGATGGCTTCGTGCGATTAGCACATTTAGCCAGTGTCAAAGTAATTTTTCTTACAAGTAATACATAAATAAACAATATTTCCTCCCAGTATGATGATGATGACTGATAATAGAAATGAGAAGTGAGAAATAATATACCCCCCAACCCCTCGAGTATCTCAGTAAAGATGTGAGGGCTTTACTAAGTCCTCGGGCGGACTTCTTGAGAGAATTTGAAAAGTGACGTTGCACTGTTTTGTTGCATTTGCCAACACTTATGCACACTCACGAACACTTAACGGTTAATAATCCACCATTATTTCAAATTAATATTCGACATAACACAAATTTTAGAAAATAAAACAAAACCGCAGACATAACTCTTCACTTTCCCGCCAACAAGTATAGATTAAAATTTAAAATTGTATGAAAAGACACATAAAATGGTTCTATAGTAATGGCAATGGTATATTCTCCACCGCTTAAAGTATTTTTAAAACAAAAAAAGTCCCAAAGTGCTAAGTACCACTCAAGACCATACAAAAACAAAAAAAATACTTTTAAAACACACAATAGCCCCGATTATCACATCACTCTGTGGAACGTGAACATAGGCTGTAGATGAATATTTTAACACACGTACGCGATTAAAAGTTCATATTTCAACGAGTGATGTAGGTTCTAACCCTCGTGTACAGTCAACAACAAAAGTCATTGACCACTTTATAATAAACGTAATTCGCATAACATTAAATATTTAGTATCGTCAATTGTTATTAGAATAAGAAAATAATTTTTTTATTACTTTCGTAGGTACTTTGTCAAGGCAACTAATGAATTTATCAAGCAAGCTCCTTATAAGCAATTGAGCAATTGTCAATCTCTAATGTTATAATGCAAAGTACTAAAGTGGTCTGTGACTTTTGGTTGCTGACCGGTACAGTCACAAGCAAAATAATATGACTATCGCCATTTCAGCATCTAACCTTTAGCTGACTAACAAGAATCAAAACAAAGATTTGTCAAAGAAGTATTTATGGGTTAAAGCTATTACGAGTATGTGCACACTATAAAAGACGCCTCAGTGACTGAGTGGCATAGCACTCAGCCTGATACCTGATGGTCTTAGGTTCAATTTCTAGGTCAAAGTGTGTTTCGAATTTTTCGATGCATAATATTTCTAATATATATTAGCAAGCATAGTGATTAACCCATTACTTACCCATCAATTGTAGCGATGACTTGATATCAATGATGGAGGCCTTTACCCAGCAGTGGGATAGTATGCTACTTACTTACTTACTTAGCCATACAATAAATTAAATATAAGCACGAATAATTCCGATATTTAAATTACTTTTGTCCTTATTGTGGCTTTAACGATGGTCAGGAAAATAGGTACCTATGATTACATAGATACCTATTTTCCTGACCATTGTTTGGGGTGGAGGGTCGATAACCTGTATTTACGGGAAAATTCCTAGTTCTGGTATCGGCCCGCCACAATCTGTGAATTGTATCACTCTTGTAATTATATTATTTTGTATGTTGATTGTGGTGTGAAATAAAAGTTACTTACTTACTTACTTATTTTTTACACTAAAAGAAATCACGTAGTATATTTTGCTCTATCGGTCGTGTAGTCAGAAATTATGGAATAAATATTTTTAGTGACTTGGCTATAGTAAATTACAAAATTAAAATCTGAGATTATAATAACCTAAAGTAACTAAAACTAATACAAAACTAAAATACGGCGTCAAAAAATTTGCTATAGTAATATATTTAAGCTCATGTCTGTACCTATACTAGCTGTGTCTTTTTAGTCTGTGACTTATTCTAAGTTCGCCTAATTCACTACCGCTATCTTATGTCAGTCTATCGCCATAACAACAATCTTAGTTGCTTTGTTCGTTTGTTGTTTCCCTTTTAATAAACGAAGTAACTTTTATATTTTATTTTTGTTATTTAATTTGAAACTAAATAATTAATTTGAATTTGAATATTGCAAGATCGCAACGCGAATGTACAAGGCACACCGCCATCGAGTGTAATACTCGACCTCAAATATTTGTACAGTAGGTACTTACTCAAACAAATTGTGTATTACTTTATTTATTTATTTTATTTATTTATTTATTTTTTATTGCACAATAAAATAAAATAAAGTACAAAAGGCGGACTTAATGCCAAATGGCATTCTCTACCAGTCGACCTAAGGGCTAGGCAGAAAAATTTGTAAGCGGTGCGACAAAGAACGTAAATGAAACATATACTACATAAATTTGTAAGAACTGAAATATACATATTGAGTTTATTAAATTAAAGATTATTAAAAAATTAAATTAAATTAAATTAACATATTGAGTTTATTAAACTCCTAGTTATTGTTGGTATCAATATTGATTATTGTCATATGTGCAAATGTTTAGTCAACGATGTACCATTGATATATTTTATTTATTCATGTCAAAAGTCTTATTTAAAGAATATAATGTGATGGAGCAACGATCATCAACGAGCATCGATGGCGCAGTGGAAAACACGCTCGGTCTGAGATTGCTGAAGTTATACCACTGGTATTTACACACGGTATTTCTACTAAAGTCATAGATAGGCTTCCCGCGACCTTTACCAGATCGTCGGTCCACCTTTTTGGAGGCCTGTCCACACTGCGCTTTCTGGTACGCCGTCGCCACTCGAGACCTGTTCGGCCCCAGCGGCCATTAATCCTGCGAGCGATATGCCCTACCCACTGCCACTTGAGATTAATAACTCTTAAATAACAACAACAATATTTGCGTAAAATTATATTTTTTTAAGTTTAATAGGTATAAGATAGATTAGCACATAGCCGCCTTATGACCAAAGGGTCCAAAATGTTTATCGTAATAGTCCCCCAACTAGAGTTGGGGGACTATCTAAATCTCCTGTGTATGTTATTGAACTCCTTCTAAACGGCCGGACCGATTTGGATGAAATTTTCTGTGTGTGTTCAAGTGGATTCGAGAGTGGTTTAGATTTACAATTGGACCCGGTAGGTGGCGCTGCTATAGGGGTCCATCATGGGATACAGGTGTTCTTAAGCGGCCGAATGATTTGTTTGTTTGTCTTGGAAACTGTCAAATCGGTACAAAGTCCGCCGGTCAGCTAGTAAAAATTACAATTTGGCGGTCGTGTCGCTTTAAAGCGATTTCTTCCAGACAACTAGATAAGTTGGTGATAGTAAGAACATAGATCTTACTTTGTTTTGTCTCTTTATTTAGCTTTAGTCTTACCACCAATCATAACACTCGCTAGAATCGAACCCGAAACTGATAACTTAATAAAAAATAGAAATAACCACTGTTAGCTATAAATAAATAGTTTCATCAGTGGTTTATTAAAAGTTTAATGTCATTCTTCTGCACAAGTTATTGTTTGTTGTATTCCCTATTGAATACATATTCGCAGTTCGGATTAAATGCTATTGACTCAGATTTGATTAGACATCGTAATGGGAGAAGCTTGTTTACAAAGTCTGGAACAATTATAGGCTCTTTAAATAGAAGTTGAGGTTTTCTGAGAGCATGTAAGGTCAAAGCCTTCGTATATTGGTAGTTCAGTGATTCATACAGACAAGTTCTCCTTGTGTCCTTTTTGATGAATGACCTAAGTTGTAGGCCTCTCTTTGATTTAGTATTTCGATTTCATGTAATTTATAAATTTGTCGTTAGTATACTTTATTCTCGAGGAAGAGCTTAATGGCGCAGTGATTAACGCGGCCGGTCTGTTAGCAAAGGCCGGTCATTGGATGGGTGACCCAAAATTTATCATCTCGAGCTCCTCCGTGCTTCGGAAGGCACGTAAAGCCGTTGGTCCCGCTGCAATAGCAGTCGTTAACAACCACCAATCCGCACTGGGCCCGCGTGGTGGTTTATGGCCCGTTCTCCCTATCCATCCATAGGGAAGGCTCGTGCCCCAATAGTGGGTATATAAAATGAGCTGATGATGACGATGATACTTTATTTACAAGATGCTTAACTTTATTTTATTTATAAGAAGAAATTACGTCTTTATCGATTGTTAAATACTTGCAAAAGTTTTCTTTCCACTGTGAGGGTAGGTAGTAACTTCACAGTGACGTAATACCGCTGGCTTGCAGCGTAAATCACAAACTACTAGAAAAATTCAACGAGTCTTCTGTGGCCTCGGTAGCACAGCGGTCAGAGCATTGGATCGGCTATCCAAAGGTCGTGGGTTCGATTCCCACTCGAGCTTCCTGAGGCTGGTTATTTTTTTCTAATAAAATTTGATTTTGTAACTATATATACCATTGTAAATAAAAAATTCAAAATTATCAAAAATATACATATTTTTCCACTGCTGAGCAAAGGTCTTTCCTATTTTCTACCATCTTTTCGGATCTTCAGCTGTCTCCGGTAATAGTAACTATTTAGTTTAGTCAGCTCCCAGCGCCTTCCATTAATTACCACGGCGAGTGCTTCGAAGAACGTTTTTCCCGTATCCCTCCTTGTCCCTCCCTTCATAGTATTATGCGTGGTTCATGGTTGGTCTTCGGTGGTTTCTATCATGGCTTTTTCTCATGGAACTGAATACTTTTTTTGTGGATTTTGGTATTGGGGACGCGGTCCAAAACTGTGATGCCAAGCATGGCGCGCTCCATGGCCCTCTGTGCAACACTAATTTTGAGTATAGCCTCCCTAGTCAGGCGCCATGTATCAGCATCGTAAGTCATAGTTGGCAGAAATATGGTTAATTAATTCTTTGTCGCACCTCCAAAATACGTTTTCTCTTCTAGCACACGTATTCCTTCCTACAATATGGGGTACACTTAATAAGGCGTGAATAGGCATCTGGTGGGTTGACAAGGTGAGGACGACTGGTGTTGCACAACCCTACTCCATGAGATGTCTTCGCTGGACTCCGCTTATGGACATCAGGTGAAACCGAAAATTGCCTACTCTTTTTTTTTGTAAAAAAGGAAAAACTAGTATAATACAACCGCCTATGTGGTCTACTGATTAAGACCGCCAGTCTTAGACCTAGGTCCCGGTTCCCAGCGGTGTTTGTGTACTCGGTTGGGTAGTGGCAGGGCTTGTTTGTCCGCCATGCTAGCTACCACCATCTTCTCTAAACATGTCGCCATAACTGCAATTTGTAGCATTGTTGTGTTCCGGCAGCTAGAGATCTATGATAGCCGGTAACTGCTGAGGGGTAATTGAGGTTTCCGGGTGAAGTGTGCTTCCACCATTAGCCTTATCATTGCTTAACATCAGATGGGATGAAGGCATTGTGCTTACCCGTAAAATATAAAAAACAATACTTGACCCATTTTAATTATTAGACCCATTTAACTTGACAGCCCTGTCAACCACAAACCGTTATGTATAATTCAGCGAGTAGTCATTTCTTGCTTTAAAATTGACGCCGTAACCTGCATTGAATATATGATCTCCGGAAAGGTCCGCCTTTAACTTTGTCCGATCTAATAACCAAGAGCCGACTGAATTTATAATGGAGCTCTGAACTAGGGCGATCGCATGTAGCTTGTAGTATGTCATATATTTATAATAAATTGTATGTCGTATGGGGATTTAGTGGGTCGCACCCCTTTAAGCGTCGGTCGCTGTCAGCGTAGCGATTCGTCCTAACCCTGAAACGAAATGTTTTGGAACGCTTTTCATTTGTTTGATTTGGAAAACGAGGGGCTGGAATTAGTGATCATTGGCTATTTTGTGAATTAAGTTACAGATTTTTAAATAAGTAAATAAATAAAATAACTTTTATTTGGAACATAAAAATATTTAAATGAAACAACTTTTACGGATCTACTCGCGTTTATTTTACACATAACTTTTTAATGTTTATCCTGACGTTTCAAACCCTTTGCAGGGTCCGTGGTCACAAGGAGACTGAGGTGTTGGTCGTCTCATAATTGGTTAGTAGCTTGTATACCCTCATTTAAATTTTATCAGGTGCGTTCCGTTTTATGCAGAAAGAGCTTACAGTATCCTTTGGTCTGGCAGTATGGTGTTGGTGCTGGGATTTAATATTTTGTATGAAAAAAAGTTGTTTCATTTAAATGTGTAGTGTTCGCGTAAACTTTAGAAAACAATATAACATAAAAATAGATAACATTACATACAACTTACAATACGGTTCTATTGTTTGGTCACCCTTCTACACCGTGCACTCCAGTCGTATTGAATCTTTACAAAAGAATTTCCTTAAAATTCTCTCCTACCGACAGGGCTCTCATAGAACATTGTGCACATATAAAGAAAGATTACAAAAATTTTTCATGACAATACTGGAAGCTAGACGCAACCAGATTCAACTTATATATTTACCTACACAAAATTATGAATCCGAAAATAAATTCTCCACGACTTCTTTCAGCCATTAACTTTAACACTTTTAACAGAACTCGTCAAATCAAATCAAAAATCAAAATACTTTTATTTCAGCACTAGACACATTGTAACAATATTATCATTTGGAGCCTCCTATTAGACATGAAAATATCTGTAACAGAAGGCTCCGCTCTTCCATAATCATAACTTTATAATATTTCTAGTTTTAATTGCTAAAGTACTTAAAAGCTAAATTTTTATAATTGCTGTTGGCATAAAAGAATGTGTGTGAGTGTATGTATGTGTGTGTGTGTTGCTGTGTATGTGTTTGTGTTTGTGTGTGCGTACATGCATGTGTGAATGCGTGGGCGTGCGTGATGTTTGCGATTATGTATGTGCGTGTGTATGTGTGAGTATGTGTAAGGGTGTGTGTGTGTGTGTGTGTGTTTCCATGTGTATTTTATACTATAAACTTTAACTTTAACTCGTAATCATAAATTATTTTTTCTTAAGGTATACCGCAATAATATTTCATTTTACAACCCCATAGTTCGTATGTATCGCCAATACAACGAGTTGACTCAAACCAACCAAGAGCATGACATAAATAAATATTTTTACCTCTAGTTCAAATGTCTTCAAGAAGAGCCTCAGGACCCTATTATTTGATTGAACAAAATACCTAAAGAAAATTATAATATAATATCCACGGCCTTATGGCACCAATATAGCTAATATAATATGTAAAACTATTAAATTATACTCATGTCAGGGATGCATGCTTCGGATCCGAACCCTTCGGAGAATCTAGTAGGGCACGGGGACGCGCACTAGTGCGCGATGCCGTTCCCTCTAGAAATCCTCCGAAGGTGATTCGTTTCACACGGTTTGAGGGACCCTTTACGTTCCTCGCCGCCCCCAAAAAAGCCCGGTGAAGCTGAAAATGCCGTCTGAGGCAATCAGCAATCTCTCTCCAAAAAAAATGCTTTTTTTTGTTGCTTTTTTTGATAGTTTAGTGTATAAGCTTTCCATAAAAATTGTGCAACTTTTTTTAACTGTTGCCTGTAATTTGTCCTTATAAATAAAATAAAATAAAAATAAAAAGTGTCTGCTTTATTTAGTATTAAACTGTAGCGCAGCCACAAACGCCCACCTCTGGATAAAATGGCGCGTTCCAAAATTTTGAATTAACGATTAAATAATAGTTATTCCTAAAACGAGGAGCTCGATGGCACAGTGGTTAACGCGCTCGTTCTGCGATTGCTAAAGTTAAGCACTTTCGTAAAGGTCGGTCATCGGATGGGTGACCAATTTATCTTCTCGAGCTCCTCCGTGCTACAGATGGCACGTAAAGCCGTTGGTCCCGGCTGCATTAGCAATCGTAAACAACCACCGCATCGCACTGGGCCTGTGTGATGATTTAGGGCCCGTTCCTCCTACCCATCCATAGGAAAGGCTCGCGCCCCATCAGACGGGACTTAAATGAGCTGGAAATGTGTTCCTTCATTTTAACGTTAATTTTTCATTATATACCCTTGATCTCTGTTTCTTTTCATTTGTGTACCGATTATAGAAGCGCTATTCATTATTAAGACACTGTTATTTGTTTTGTTTACGAATACATAATAGAGTGATGGACTTTCAAATAAAATTGCTTTTTAGTTTGACTGATTATAGGTACTGTTATAGTCTGTGTTATATAACCGACAGGTGTGAGTGTTGTAACCAGGCGTTTGTTCAATGAATCATAGCGATCCAACAAAGTGGAAAATTTTTACTTTTTTTTAAGGTTTTGTACCCAAAAGGTAAAAAGGGACCCTATTACTAAGACTCCGCCGTCTGTCCGTCTGTCTGTCTGTCTGTCCGTCTGTCACCAGGCTGTATCTCATGAACCGTGATAGTTAGACAATTGAAATTTGTACAGATGATGTATTTCTGTTGCCGCTATAACAATAAATACTAAACAACTGAATAAAATAGATATTAAAGGGAGCTCGCATACAACAAACGTGTTTTATTTTCTCGTTTTTGCTCGATATTGATAACGGCAACAGGTAGACGCTTGAAATATTCACAGAATATTGAGTTATATTATTCACTTTAAAAATAAAAAAATAAATCAAAATAAAATTAACATTTAAGTGGGGCTCCCAGACAACAAACGTGATTATTCCAATTTTTTTCTCGGTCTTATTAACGATAACAGGTAGAAACTTGAAATATTTTGATAGATAATGGTACGGAACCCTTCGTACGCGAGTCCGACTCACACTTGGTCAATCATCATCATCATCATCATCACCAGCTCATTTTATGTCCCCACTGCTGGGGCACGAGCCCCTATGGATGAACACAACAAGGAGAACGAGTAATAAGCCACCACGCGGGCTCCGTTGGTGGTTGTTAACGACTGCTAATGCAACCGCAACCAACGGCTTCATGTGTCTTCCAAACCACGGATGAGCTCGAGATGATAACTTTTAAGTCACCTATTCGAATACTGGCACTTACAAAAGTTGCTTTACTTCAGCATTCAGACCATGCGCGTAAACCACGACGCCATCGAGCTCCTAAATCCTATGGACGCTAAAATTTTGAAATTAAGAACTTTATACGACATCCGACATCTTTTAGCTCAGTCTCTATTTAGGAGTAAAACAATAAAAAAAGTCTCTTTTTTAATACCATTTGCTTTTCTGTACCATTAATCGTTTTTGAGTTGGTAAACTAAAAACACGGTTGGACAGATGAAACGAACGAAACTAAAATATAATTTTGAAAAAAGACAATGTGTTGAAAAATATCCACGAGCGGGATTCGAACCAGCACCGCATGACACGCCGGGTCAGGTGCACTGCCAACTATGCTATTACATAGTTATGTATGTTACATAGTTATTATTGCGTAGTTATGTTATGATGATGATGATGATGATGATGATGATGATGATGATGATGAATCATCATTTAGTTACTTATGTTATATACAGTTATGCTATAGTTGGCAGTGCGGCTGACCCGGCGTGTCATGGGGTGCGGGTTCCAATCCCACTCGTGGATATTTTTCAACACATTGTCTCTTTTCAAATTGTAATTTATTCGCAACAATATTTGCGTAAATTATAAATAACCATAATCATAAATATTATTTTATTGGAAACATTAATATGTATTTGAAAATTCCGATTCTTTATACTTTCAGAGTGTCTTTTATTATGAAATATGATATAAACTATTTTTACTTTTAAAACACCCCTTTTTATACAACCGTCCGCATTACTCACCGCATTGTTTTGCTAGGACATGACTTGTGGAATATCAACAGTTTCTTAAATGAGGAAGCACATCAAACGATTGTTACACAAGATGATGACGATAATGGCGGAAGTACAGACATCTGCATATCAACCCATCCAAAGCTGTCAAATTTCCTCAATTAATATTCAACCATATGTCATGTGTATAAAGTTCAAAATCGAAAGTTTGTGGCAGTCGGATTTGCAGGCGTGTGAACGGTAATACTGGCAGCCATGATGCGTGTACGAAATCGTGGGAGTTCTGTTGATCTACGGCTACAGTGAAAAACTATTTGCGTGACGGAAGTACGCCACAAGCGTAGATAAAAAAAAATATTTTTGTTTTTGGTCGATCAAATGTAGCACTAGGATCCGGAACAAAAATGAATCATCATGAATCATGAAAATGGGCGCGTTTGTTCATATTTAAACATCTTAATATTACATCAAAATATTTTATAAGATGCCTAATGTAAAAAAACTATTATCAACATATTATAAACCTTAAATCTTGAACATAAAAGTCAATGAAGATTGTAAAATTATTGTAATAGATAGTATTGTATTAAAATAAAAGAAAATTAGCGCAATAGAATACACAATATATATATCTAAAAATAAGGTTAGATATTACCAAATAGGTAACCTTCAACATTGTAACCAAAAAAAAAACATTTTGAAATAATTATTTTTGGTTTACCAACAGCTATTTACATTGACACTTAATTGTTAGATACATACAGGGCCATGTAGATTCGAATTTTTTTACTTAATGCACAGCCAATTATAGATAACATCTAGCAGGCAAAAGAAGACTTTAGTTTAAATATATCACCGACATATTGTTATACAAAGAACTGTAAAAGAAAATGCGAGTTAAGTATTTTTTTATTTATTTTGATGACAAAGTATCCGAAGATCCAAAGCAATATGTTTGAAAAGCGATACAAAGTAGATAGGGCGATACTCCCATAAATTTTAGTTACAAACAGAAAGATAAAGCGGTAGGTAATATATCATTGATTCCAATGATGATATTAATAATGATAAACGCTTGAATTGTTAGTTTATCGCAAACTGTTTTGATTATTATCGTCGGTCATTTTCTACCTACCTACCTACTCGTGGACTGTGAAAATAGTACAATATATTATCGTAAGTCTACTGTTAAATAGACTATTGAAGGAAACGTCGGTAAACGAACGCATAGTTACTGGGATTGAATGCGAGAAATCGTGTTTGTTTTTTTTATGTTAAAAGGAGGCAAACGAGCAGGCGGGTCACCTGATGGGAAGTAATCGCCGCCGCCCATGGACACCCGTAAAACCACCCGCAATACCAAAGTAATCGCAGATGCGTTGCCGGCCTTTAGGAAGGAGTTGGATCTTGAGGAGGAAGTAGGGATTGGGAGCCAAGCCGTTCTTGAGTTATAAGAGGACATACAGACAGACAGACAGACAAAAAATTTCAAAAATCGTAGAATTGGTGTCAGTGAGTCATAAAACGACTATTTATCCCAAAATTTGTCAGAAAAATTGCATGTACAGACAGAGCCTACAGATTGATATAATCATAGTAGTAAGTAAGTATAGATAACATAACAAACGTCATACACGTCTTACATAGCACGGGTCCTCGGAAAATTTGCGTCGCAGTTTCTTGAAGCTGCAAGTATGCAGAGTGGGGTCTTATGCATTGTAGCAACAGCATTAATATTAGATTCAAATTTATAACCTAAGCCCAAATGTGCTACTTCGAACAAATGTTTGACTTTGACTTTAATTTTTTCTATTGATAAGTCACGGATTTCAGGTTACCGTTATAGAGGTTACGGTCAGACGACGCGTGTCAACGCGCGATGACGCGTTTACGTAATAACCCCCATTGTTTTTATTAACTTTGTCGTCAACATTGTTTACACTCGTAGTTCAATCAAGTGAGTAATTATCTTCACTTTTACACTTACGCGTTTCACTTTTAACAAAGATTTACTTATAACAGGGATTAACGATAACTACTTTGTAATAGGAATCGTATATCTTTTTACCCAACGCAACGTTTCGACTGAGTTCGCTGGTCGTGGTTACGGGCTGACTGTCATCATCATCATCATCATCATCTAAAGGTATGCCTATGATACCTATTTTAAGTAGTTTACGTTAATCTCCGTTTCTTATTATCTTTCTTCGAGTAATTATCTTCTTTTAATTTAGCATATCACTAAAACGTTGGCGCGTCCATCTAGATTCGTCCGACGCCGCCTAATGAGAGACTAGACTAGATAGACTAGATAGAAGAAATGCGGAGACCTTTTCCGAGTCATGGGCCATTATAAGCTACAAAAAAAAGAAGTATTGCCTATCGGCCAACTTTACTCTTATGAACAGTTACCATCAGATACAAACAAATGACTACTTACTTTTAATTAAAGTAAGTAATCATTTGTTTACTACAGAATTAATTTAACCTCTTAACCAAGACTTTGAAAGCGTTTAAGAAAACATTCTCTTCCACGTTTTCCATTACCTACCTTCCGTTTCATTTCACGCCAAAAACAATTATTGGAAGGAAAGAACAAAAATGTAAACAACAAAAAAATGTGCCCGATTCCGTTCCCTTTAACTTTCCGCGAACCCTTTCGTCGACGACAAATGCCTTATTTCATTGGAAAGAAAAAGCCGGGAATATTTTTCATAAGTTTGACAAATGTTTAAGTGGTACCCCCGGAGGATTTATTGGGGCCGGTCGCCACGCCGAAAGTTTCGTATTGCTGCTATCTGGAAAATGCTAAGTATTTGTGTGATTCATTTTTATCGGTGAGGGTGTTGGGTAGCAGTGTTGTTTTCTTTGCTATTTTAGTTGTGACGTCATCGTTGTCAGTCTGCATTGCAATGTGAAGAAGAATCATGTGCTGAATACCGGTCTAAACATGTTGACTAGTTGTATAGGTTTAATGTGTTGCAATATACTTTGTTAAAATGTTAGGCCCTTCTTTCGCCAACCTCATTCAACTTATAGATCTGCCCCCCTAGACAAGTGGCAAAAAGCTAATATAATAGAAATCAAATAGAATGACTCACCTTAAGTCTATTAGGTCTAAATTCGTCTAAGCACACAATTCTTTGGAAACACACTTGTCGTATGACAAGTGTATCAACTGGACCTAGAGTTGTCACTTTAAAATTTTACTTTATAACACCTCAAAATCTCGCTCATATGGTGCTTTTTAATGCTTATAATTTTCCAAGGTTCTAAGTACGGTACCTTATCTGCCATAATTCGGGATTATAGAGGTATTACCATACATCCTGTATTAAGCCTAATAAAGGATACTCTTTAATACCTTTACTGGCTTTTGTTCAAATACGTTCGGCCGTTGGGCGTCGGTGAATACCTAAGTCTGTAACGACTCTGTAGCATGAGACAACTGAAATAGTATTAAGCGCTTATTGAAAGTTTTCTTTGCTTATTTAGATGAGATTTAACATTTCTAAAGTTTAAAGGTAATAAACAAAACAACGGCTACTGACCCTGGAAATTGGTACCCATTTAGACCTTACTTTTTTTTGTCGTTGAAGTCAACAACCAAGGCATATAATTATCATAATATTGAACTAGACTCTCATTTCACATTTATGTTTTCGATGGGATTTAACATTTCTAAAGTTTTGAATGAAGTCGATAGCCTGCAGTTATATTGGTAATATAATAAAACAAAGGCTACATTGTTTTTCAAATGAGTCGGTAAACATGCATAAAGTCCGTCTGATGTTTACCATTAAGATAAATATTATAACAAATTATCTTTTTAACACAGAACTCATTCTCAAAACAGATGTTGCACATTGAAAAAGTAATGATTTGTGTTTAGTCTGGTAATCTGACGGGCTTTATTGAGCTATTGACATTTGTGTTATGATGAGTGCTCGTAAGTGGTACTCTGATCTCGGATGTACTCGACTCGGTGAAGGTCGTTCTCGTAATTATTCTCGCACCTAAGCATTGCGAAGCAAAAAGTCTTTCATTTACACATTTACTAACGAAATCTGATGTTTGATTCAAATTGATAGATCAAATAAGATTAACTACCGATTGAAAATGTATGCTTAGTGCTTACATTATTGTGTTGTGTTCCAGTGGCAGTGGTGTAAAAGCCAATTACTCAGTATTTATAGATTCGTAATATTCGTAGATACAGAGAAGTACGCTTTATAAATATATAAAAAAAGGAATATTTGATTATAAACAAACAGAAACTACTAATAAAAGATGTTTATCTATATCTTGATATGTCCAATTAAATGAACTTTCACACGTTTTCAAAACGTCCGGGAATCAAACTTAGAAAACATGAAACAGATTGCGTAGGTATGCCATTCGTAGAAGCACATAACATACAATTGTACAATTTAATATATTTTAATATATTTATGTACGAGGAAGAGAATACAAATGCGTCTTAGCCAAATGTCAAACAATGAGAAAAATAAGCAATTTGGCAGTCACGAGCTATTGCAATAGCCATAATAGTTAGCTGATTATTACCAAAGGAACAAATGCACTAAGAATGACAATTGAGATGCTAATTAGTTTTGTCATGTTCATTACAGTCCAACCGTATTTTTGAAACAGCTGGAAATTCTACTACAGAGTTTTCTATTTGCTCCATTCAATTTGAATATGGATTTGTTTTTGCCTAGCATAGACTTCACCATGCCGTTTTCAAAATAAAAATGTGTGAAAATGACGTGTAATCACAAGCAATTTGTGAATACAGTTTTAGTTGGTAGTAGGTGAATGGACGATATGATCTTCGAGGAGCTCGATGGCACAGAGGTTAATGCGCTCGGTTTCCTATTGCTGAATTTAAGTAACTTTCACAAAAGCCAGTCAACTAATAATGGTGACCAAAAATTTTTCATCTTGAGCTCCTCCGAACTTAGAATGCAGGCTCCGCTGGTCTCGTCTGCATTAGCAGTCGTTAACAACCACCAAGCCGCACTGGGCCCACATGGTGGTTTAACCAGTTCTCTCTGTTGTGGTGTTTTCATCCGTAGGGAAGGCTCGTGCCTCAGCAGTGGAGACAAAATGAGCTGGGGATGATTATAATAATAATCAAGGGCCTGATTCAGAAGTCAGTTCTCCTCCATACGGCGCGCATTATGAGGAGATTCCTGTCTCTAGAGCCTTAACCACCGGTAGCTTGGATCCTTGTCCCGATGCTGGCGGACCCCTATTTTTCTTATATTTTGAAATGTTTTGTTTGTTTTGTTTTTAGAAAATATTTAAAAATGTCAATTAATATGTTGAAAAATAAATAAAGGAAATAATAATAAAGAAAGAAAATAAATAAAGTGTATAATAATAATAGTAATACATTTTATTGCACTAAAGTAGGTACAGTACATGTGTTTAAAAATACATAATTTAAAATGTGCAAAGGCAGATTGAGTCAGTACATTTACTAGATGTTCCCAAACTAGGCTGTGCCTGGACCTTGGGAAACCAAATAACTGTTAACTTGGCCTTGCGACCCGAATTACCAATACCTACTGAAAGAAACGGCCATATATACAAATAGAAGACTAACTAAAAATTAAACTAATAATTTTAAATAAAACATGTAAAATTTGAGGTAAACTATGAAACAAATAACAACTTAGAAACATCGACCGAGAAGTGCTTCGGTTTTAATATAAGAACTTTCAAGCAGCCACTTAGTTAAAATATTCTTTGCTTTTGAGACCGAACAGTTCCTTATGTCACAAGCTATAGATTTAGACATATGGTAGGTCAAGAACCTATTTAGCCCCACTTAACGCCGCTCTCTCTTCCGACAATTAAATATCTACATCAATAGTTCAATTCTTATTTGTGTATGTGGGTGGATCAATGATTTCTTTTTTTTTCCATTATGAAATATGCAACATTGCAGAAAAATAAGAATCGACAATTGTAACGCAAGTTTTTACTTTAATAGTAAATCACGAACTGTTTGTTTTACAACAACGTGACGCGTGAATCTTGTTGAAGTTCAAGGAAAACGTGTACGCTGAGTGAAACTACTTTTACGGAGCGTAACAAGTCTTAAGTGCAAAGATTTAAGACTCAAACTTGTACGGAAATTCAATTTGCGACGAGTGAGATTTATCGTTTCGTGAGAACAATAGAATGAAAAGTTTTATACAACGCTCGGTTACTTACCTACTAGAAAACTTCTGCCGGTTTCGATTTTAAAGTGCAATGAATCTTTCCTTTTGCGGTCAGACTACCGGGTGTGGAATTCAGAGGTCCAGCTGCGTCTTCTAGCGAAATTACTTGTAGTTTGGTTGTTGGCAGGATTTGTTAACAGTCTACCTGGGTAGCGAATGTCTAAGTTTATTATCAAAACAGCAAAGATAAAAGCATTATGATGTTCCCGCAGTTCGATGTTAGAAAGTTAATTTCTTGAG
Organism: Eudonia mercurella; assembly: GCA_963082485.1. Lineage (NCBI taxonomy): Eukaryota > Metazoa > Arthropoda > Insecta > Lepidoptera > Crambidae > Eudonia > Eudonia mercurella. Next base: position 7,189,995 of record OY720045.1, read on the forward strand.
TGGTAATTAATTCCAGGTGAAGTGAATCTTCACGCTTATCATAACCATCCATCACCATCCACCAGATGAAATTACGGCTTATCTGCTGTGAAACAAATACAGGAAAATATAATAGAATAGTTTATAACTTTGTTTGCGAACAACAAACCATTTTCCACTGTTTAATCCTGGGGTTCCTCAAGGTACTCTTTTCGGGCTCATTTTATTGTTAGTAGAAATCCCTCAAAGTTGTTTATTGGAACCGATTCTAATATTTACCATTGAATTGTTACGGCCTCGACGACGAGTATAGTGTACGAGCGCGGACAGTTAGAAATTGTGTCGTAACACCTTCACACATCCGATAATATGTACATCTCTACGTAATACAAACCACACTGCTAGTGTAGTGCCGTCATGGTACACGATCTCCATTGTTTGCGATGTCTATGTACAATCGGTCGGAAGCATCACGGTGTGATCACGGTTACTGGTCGCGTGTTTATTCAATCATTTCTAAATCGGTATTTGATTTGCTTGCCGTAAACAACTTTTTTGACGAAGTTTTAGAAGCGGATAATGAAATATTGGAAAATATATTGAATTTGTTCCGTAGCAGTGTTAGAAATTTAGGTATATATAGAAATGGTTAGTGCAAAACTGTTGAAACTGTCACAAAATATTTCGTAAGTGACGATAAGCGTTTCTCTCAGAATAATTTTCTACTAAGGATTTAGCCCGTCTTATTTACAACTATCGGATCAGAACATAGTTGTTTTTAATATTTTTATTTTCTTTTTTCACAATATATTATTTTCCGATTTGATACAAATTGAAGTTAACAGAGGCAATTAACGGAAACAAATAAACATCGAAATTGCTGATGCAATTCATCTCATTGCAATCAAATTATGGCATTAATTTGTGAAATCAAAGTGCCGCGTTGTGTCATTTCCATGAACATACTCAATAATATATTTATTATTAAATATTGCTATCTACAATTTACGTAAACATTTGATATGAAAAACTTTATTCGGATTAGCTCACGTTTAGTAAAGCTTGGGGGGTATTATCAAGTCCGTCTTTAAACAAAGGCTGGTGCATTACGGTCGAAAGCCTATGATGCAATTCATCATCATCATCAGCTCATTTTATGTCCCCACTGCTGGGGCACGAGCCTTCTCTATGGATGGATAGGGAGAAAGGGCCATAAACCACCACGCGGGCTCAGTGCGGATTGGCGGTTGTTAACGACTGCTAATGCAGCCGGGACCAACGGCTTTACGTGCCTTCCGAAGCACGGAGGAGCGAGATGATAAATTTTTGGTCACCCATCCGATGACCGGCCTTTGCGAAAGTTGCTTAACCTTAGCACTCGCAGACCGGGCGCGTTAACCACTGCGCCATCGAGCTCCTCGATGATGCAATTACTAAAATTATAATTGCGGACATTGGAGACGTGGTAGGCTAAAGCCAAGATAGCAGGATGACTCAACCACTTTTACATCGGGACAGAAACAAGTGGAGATATAGAGGGTAGGCCTTTACCTAGTAGACAGACAAAATATAGGTTATATCAGAATTCTATACTATTGGTACTACAAAAGAAAATACACTATAAGCAATTTAAGTGACCCCGAAAATTCTAGTATAAGAAATATATGTAACCACTAGTTTTTATATGGTACTGAGCCAGCAAATGAGCAAGCTGCCCGCTCAATTTTTTTAAAAGAGTTTGCTTTTGACTTTCTTTGCTTTGGCCTTTACAGAGTCACCGATTTTTTTTCGGTCGGCGAGAAATTTAAGGGTTCCTCAAGCTGTGTAATCGTCACTTATCGTCAGAGGGTTTCTTGAGGCAAAGGCATCACGTGAGCGTGTCCCCGTTTCCTATTAAATTATCCAAGGAGCTTAGGCTGGACCGAGAGCAGAACACCTCGAGGGCGCCTCTTAAGGCTAGGACATCGGCTCGGGTCGATCTGGTCGTGGTTACATAGCTGTACCTGAAATATAGCGCGTGCAAACTGGGTACGGTAAATACCCTTGTCCTAAGACCACGGTGCCTTAGGTCTAATCTAATGTGCATATTTAGTGTATCAGAGCTGTTTAGTAACAGAAATATATAGGTATTATAAAGAATGGACGCAATTATGTGCAGATTCCCACCAAACAAATTAATGCGTAGTATCAATAAAATTGAGTCATTCTGTTTTATTGCAAATAAACTTCTATATCGTTAACAAAACGATTTATTATGCATGGACAGTTACAAGAGATCGGAGGTGGTTTGACAAAAACACTTTATTATACAATTAACAAAGACATATTAATTTTCCACAAAATTAACAATTCAAGTAATTCATTACGCAGGCACGTCGGTTTTCCGAGCAACTGCCAACATAAACAGGTGCTACTATGAGTTAACACAGAGCGTACTCGCTTCTAATCGCGCCTCATCATTGGCAAGCAAAACTGAACGGTGACCTTTGGATAGACGGTAGAGCTCAAAGTTCATTTTGCCGTGTATCTAAACTAAAGAGGAAATATGTAAACTTAACCTTTGTGGTGTAATGGTTAGGCCGTTAAGCATTAACTCTCAGTGGGGGGACAATTATTGTACTTGACTTGGTTGTAGGAAAGTCTTGTTCTAAATCATCAAAACAACAATGTTAGTAGCATTGTATAGTGTTCCGACATTAAGAGATATGACAACCCATACCTACATCAGTGGGTGAAGATTTAGGATAAAGTGCGTTTCCATCCTCGGTCTTATCACCCCTTACCTTTTTATTTTACATCGGAAAAGCACTTAGTTTTTTTCAAACCTGATGGTAAGTGAGAAGTGATGATAAGACCAAAGACTGACCACCTAATTTTTAATTCTTGGATTATACGAGTAACAAAGCTAATAACATTGCTGTTGGAGACAAACAGGTATGAACCATTAAACTATACAGAATCCGACTAACCGAAGATAATCAGTCACCTCAGGTTACTGACGCGTCCAAAACAATGGGTAATATTGTACTGGCATATTTCCTCCACTGAGACTTTAGTTGCTATGACCCTCTATGCCCAGTAACTATTGGTTCTCATAGCGTTCAAACTGGAATCAAAACATTTATTTTTTATTTTTTTGATGACTCGTCATAGTGACCATATTATTATCCTGCTTGATGGTAAGCAGCCGATACAGTCCAAAATAATAAGAGCGCTCCTCACCGTGGAATAAGCACGGTAATAAGCGCACCCATTCATGACGGCCTGCATAAATGCCGTTTCATGCCCCGCTTAAAAGATCTGGGACTACAGGAGCTGGGAAACACATGCGCCGGCAAAAAATTCCAAAGCCGAATGGTCTTACAGAGGAACGACTTGCCAAATTTTTTGCTACAAGTACTGATTGTCTGTACAGTATGATGGTGGTTCCTAAGACCAGCAGGTGTAGTCCGGGAGAGGAAAGAAGAGGGTGAGATTAGATCAAAAAGTTCTCCAAAACACTCTCCGTAGTAATTCCGGTAGAAGACACTGAGAGAAGCATTGTCTCTACGCAGCTGGAGGTCCTCAAGAGAGGCTGTAACCTCAGCATCTCCAATAATGCGTACCGCTCGCCTTTGCAGTCTATCAAGTGCATCGAGGAGATATTTAGCGGAGTCGTCCCATAAATGGGAACAATACTCCATACTCATCGCCGCACACGAAAAGCCACCTCACCTTATTGAGAATACCCAACTTACGGGAGGCAGTTAAAATAAAACTCTGATGATGATGTAGCATTTTGGATTCAGTTCCTGACCGATGTCTATGCCAAGAATGCTGAGGTCCATCGAAATTGGTAACGGAAAGTTCTGAAGAGAGGAAGGAATACCTTGGACGAGAATGCACAAACCTGGGTTTTGCTTGCATAAAACTCTACCAGGTTTTTAGATTCCCACTTAGAGACAAGATCGAGAGCCAGGTTCAGTTTGGATATACCACAGAGTAGAACCAGAGAGGTCACTCCGCAAAAATATTAAACTAAATAGCGATACTAGCCCCGACAAAATAAAGTTAATTTCAGATCGAAGATCACGCGGACGGCTAAGAGACGGTTGCAACAACGAGGAACCGTCTCTTTCTATCGCGTAGCTCTTATCTCTTATCGGCCTGTTTTAACAGGTTAGTCGACGTACATGTAGCGTTATACCAAAAGTGCGGAGTGAGACAGGCCTGTTAAGCTGAATCTTAACGCGCTTCCCGAAACATGAACTTACACGATCTCAACTAACCACAGCATCTATGAGCTCTTTTTTATATCCTTGTAACAAATTAGGCTTCTACTTATTGATTCATCAGTGATTATCATGCCACCCTTATGGGTTTACTTTAACAAATTCCTGGAGTTGATGACGACTTAGACACAATTGTATTGGGAAAACTTGTCTGAATTCACTCTTTTTAATTCTAATATGGTTTTCACTGATGATTCGGACACCATTAAAATATTGTAAGACGTTGCTTCTCTCTCTCTAGTTAGTATTTACAGCACGATATCTCGCTGGCTAGCATGAGAGTGAACCGATGGTAGGGCCTCAGATGTTTTCACGCGAACGCGCATTTCACGTGCGACTACTTTAATATTATTGGCGTCGTTCTAGATCACTTGTCAAAGGCAACTCGGTGACGGTAAAGACGACAGTAAATATAATACGCTGTGTATAATAAAAGCAGCGTAGCTTATAGGGGGTTATTTAATATGGCTTGTTTTTCCATCGTAAAGTATGTATTTTATTTATGTTATAAAGCCTTTCTCCTTTTCTGTGCGAATAATAAACAGGGAATTTATATCCGGTAGAGGATAAAGTAAATTGAATTTAGAACATCGTGTGCACTAAGTTTGTAAATTCAAAACTTCATTAAAACTATTTACTTCTACCTCCATGGTGCCGAATTTATTAGTACACAAGTCACTAACACCAAAATTACAGTACCTAACAAAAATATTACAAACTGTAGTTACGTGTTGCACTCGAGTGCAAAGATTTTTCACCTTGTGCTCTTTTGATTCCCTCGCTAACGCTCAGGATTCTAATCCTTCGCTTGCTCGATCATCAATATTGAGCACGCGGTTAAAAAGCAATTTTGCACTCTTGTATAACAAATAACTATTATGTCAATCGCAAAAATCATTCTATTTTTGCCACTTGTCTAGGTGGGCAGAAGTGAAGCGACGATTAACATTTTAAAATTCCTATTGTTTTTAAATATTTTCTAAAAACAAAATAAGTAAAACATTTAAATATATAAAAAAATAGGGGTCCGCCGGCATCGGGACCAGGATCCAAGCTACCGGTGGTTAGGGCTCCAGAGACAGGAACCTCGTCACAATGCGTGCCGTATCGAGGTGAACTGCCTTCTAAATTAGGCCCTTGATTCAGCCGCCTAACGAGAGCCTCATCAGATGTTGATCGAGGCTCTTGGCCATCAGAACTGAACAAATCAAGTGCAAGCTGAGTTCATCAGTAAATGGTTGTGTAATTAATTATACTTAGGTAGTTACACCATATTGAATGCTATGTTATGTAATAATTTTGGAAAATTGTTGTTGAACCAAATAAAAAAAAATATTTAAAAAATGAAAAATATAAACAAAGTGGCAGCAGATTGGATTGCATGAGAAGAGCCGAAGATCGGGCTCAGTAGCATGCATTAGGAGAGGCCTACTTCCAGCACTGGACTGATATGGGCTGTTTATTATGATGGTGTATTTAGATACATTAAGTTTAACATGTAGTTTTATTAATTCCACCTGGTAAAACATTGGTTCAAAATAAAGAGCGCGAGTAGTATTTTCGACAGTTAGATAAACTTTCTTCAGTGTTTTATTTATATCTTGCTGGCCTTCATCTCACCTGATGTTAAGTGATGATAAGGCCAATGGTGGAAGCGAACTTCACCCGGGATCCTCAATTACTGAGGCACTGGGTATCTTATCTCTAGCTGCCGAAACACAACAATGCTACAAACATTGATGTTATGGCGACATATTATTTAGATAAGACGGTGGTAGCTAGCCAGGCGGACAAACAAGCCCTACCACCAACGAAACAGAGTACACAAAGATGTACCTCCCGCTGGGAATCGAACCCGGGACCTCAGGGTCTTAGTCCGGTGGTCTTAACCACTAGACCACAGAGGTGGTTGGGTGTTTGAGGATTCCGGGTGAAGTGGGTTTCCATCGTAGGTCTAATCGTCTCTCATCATTGTGTGGGATGAATGGCTATGTGTTCTTTATATTTAGTAGAAAAATACACTTTTTTAAGAAGTTTTATTGTTGGTTTGAACAGTTAACTTACAGAGGTTTACGTTAGTTAGGTACGTTAGACGATCAATAAAGCACCACTAACCTTCAATCAATCAAGGTGAAATGTTAACAAACCTTTACTTGGTTTGGAATTAAAAAGAATGGAACATGAAAAGAAACGTTTTCTAAAGGGCGAACAGGAAAGATTTTTTTGGTAAATGGTTCGCGGGCTCCGAAAATGGCAGCAAAACGTTTAATACATTTTTTTCTAAGCTTAACTGCTCATATTGACACGAAAATAAAAATGAGGGTTTATCTTAACGATGAAAGGAAAGGCGTCGTGATGGTCTCGTTACAACGATATGTTGCTGTGTGGTGGCCATTAGTTCGATCATCATCATCACCAGTTCATTTTATACCCTCACTGCTGGGGCACGAGCCTTCCCTGTGGATGGATAGGGAGAACGGGTCATAAACCACCACGCGGGCCCAGTGCGGTGCAGTGGTTGTTAACGACTGCAAAAATGCAGCTGGAACCATCGGCTTTACGCGCCTTCCGAAGCACGCAGGAGCTCGAGATGAACATTTTATGGCCACCAATCCAATGACCGGCCTTTGCGAAAGTGGCTTAATCTTAGCAATAGCAGACCAAGCTGCAGAGTCTTGAACATCGACGCAAGGTTGCCAACCTTTCATATACTTCGGAAAGAGTGCGATGGAAGCGAACTTATTCCACCTTCTCCTTTTTATCTCCGGGGGACTAGACGCAGACTGAGGTCACACGCTTATGCTGTCAACATACCGTCTATACGCACAAAGCGCTTTGCGTCATCATTTTTAATGCGAACATCTAAGGAGTAGAATTCCCTTCATGAGGATCTGTTTCCTGATATTCCAACCTGGACATTTTTAAGGCAAAGGTGAACAGGTATTATCTAGGCAAGTACGCTACAAATCCTAATACTTCGTTGCATAAACAGAATTTTAAAAAAACAATTTTTAAGTGCTAATTACTGCACTGAAGCTGAATTAAATATTTATGAAATTTACTATAGCGTTGTGTTATCAAAGTGGTATTTCATCTGTATATATGAATCTGCATAGCCATCATCGGTTGCAGTAACCGTTGGATAGACGGTACTCTACCGCTAAAAAGCAGTCAAAACATTAAAAGAGCAGTGAAAAAATTCAGTGCTTACCTCAGCATTGGTCAGTGCGGCCGCCCTAACAACCTATTATACAGCTATATACCCTTTTAACATCATGTTATTTAAAATCAAATATAAAAGGCACGAAGCTATTGAGATTTATTTTTGATCGTAATAAAACATTATGGTTAGCGGGCAAGGTTAACAGTTATTCTATGACCGTTCCCCATGACAAATAAAATCGTTAACTATTTAACTGATGCTCGTAAATGTTCCGTATATAGTAACCCGATACATTGGTATAGTATTGTAGTACTACAATATATTAAGGTACCTCCTTCCTCGTAAATTTTATCACTATAATGAAATAATTAAAATCATGTTTTCATCATCATCATCAGCTCATTTATTTCCCCACTGCTGGAGCACGAGCCTTCCCTATGGATGGATAGGGAGAGCGGGCCATAAACCACCACGCGAGCCCAGTGCGGATTGGTGGTTGTTAACGACTGCTAATGCAGCCGGGACCAACGGCTTAACGTGCCTTCCGAAAAACGGAGGAGCTCGAGATGATACATTTTTGGTCACCCATCCGATGACCAGCCTTTGCGAAAGTTGCTTTTTGAAACTCGCAGACCGGGCGCGTTAACCACTGCACCATCGAGCTCCATGGTTGTTTTGGAAGGGTTTAAATATAATTTAATTTAATATCATCATATCATCATCATCTCAGCCAAATTTAATATAGTTTAAAATAATGTAAGTGGAGTGTTTCTTTCGATTGTGAGGATAGTAACTTCACAGTGACGTAATACCGCGCTGGCTTGCAGCGTAATCTACTAGAAAAACTCAACAGGTCTTCTGAAGCCTCGGTAGCTCGTTAGAGCATTGGACTGGTTATCAAAAGGCCATGGGTTCGATTCCCACTCCCTGAGGCTGGTTGACTTTTACTAGTAAAATTTTAACTTGTAACTAGCTGACCCGGCGTACTTCGTACCGCTGCTTTGACAGTTTCTATGACAACAAAACAAACAAATCGTTAAAATAGTTTACGCGTGAAAGGGGGTATCACAAAAACAAACAAACAAACAAACTCACTTTATTAATAATAAATCTTTGATTTATACTCTTGGGAATATATGTACATAATTTCATGATGATCGGTTGAATAGTAAACGCGTGAAAGCGTAACAAATAACAAACAAACAAACTCACTTTCGCATATTAAGTTAGGTTACTATTAGTTACGATAGTTAGAGTAGGTATAAACTCTGATTTAAACACACATCTGCTTATAACGTACACCACTATTGTAACCCTGTAAGGGCCATCCCAATCCTATCCAAACTACTCGCAGAATCTAGTAGAGTGCGGGAGCACGCTTGCGCGATTTCATTCCCTCTAGAAACCTTCTGACGTTGTTTTGATCGTGATCAAGCAGTGTAGCTTGAGGAACCCTTTAAGTTTTTTGCCACCCCAAAAAGTCCAGTGACGCTGTGAACCCAGTTTACAGATAACAGCAAACTCTCTCCTAAAAATTTTTGAGCATAACAGCGAAATCAATTTTTTAAATATATATTGATTCAAACTTTTTTGAATAATAACATATAACATAACATAACATAGAACATATAGTAATGTAATAAGCGACAATAAGGCGGCAATTAGGCGACAAAATGGCGGAGGTCCACTTCAGCCAGAATTGTTGTTATGCCAACAGACTTAGATAAGATCAAAATCAGGGATCACCTGCGGGATTAGAACGATCAAAAAGTGACGATGTATATACCTGTACAAAATAATATATCTCGAGTGGGAATAGATTATTTTTCTAGTAAAATATTTATTTTTCATATAGTTACCCTATCTTATCTAAAACTAAAGCAATTTCTAAATACAGCAAGGTACAATTCGTAGGCCTCCATCCCCCATCCATTATTTGTCGAGAACAATTGAAAGCTAACTTTCAACTGTTTCGCAATTTCGTGCCTATGTCGCGTCGTCGCACCGAAGTTGTCTCATTATACAGCCGAAAAAACTTTCAATTACAATTAACTCCCGCGCTTTTGTTTAACTCCTCGTTTTAGAGTGGCTTTTGTTCGAATTGTGCTGACTTGTTGGGTGTGAAGATTCGAACTCTATTAATTGCTCTACGATTCGCTTTAAGAATTTTGTTTCGCTTTTGTTTTTTTGAAAATGTTCAAGTGTTTTGTTTCGCGTATTAATTGCTGTTACAAGTTTTAACTTTTTTTGTTCGATACGATTTTTTAAATCAATATTATATAATATTTTATTTTCTTCGGGGTTCGCCTGTCAGCCAGTGACCACGGTCAGTGCAACTCGGCCAAAACGCCTCAGGTATATAAAGGTATGCGTAAGATAATTAAACTTTAGTGTTTTTTAAGTGCTATTGATAAATGTGTAAATTGATACCTATGCAACTGTTAAATTATTAAATTAAAAAAACTAATTGGCTTTTGTGATATGTTTGAACTTCGATTCTATTCTATTCTTCGATCTTTATTCTTTTTGCTGTGTAACATGAATCGAAATGTACTCATTCAAAGTCAACAGTTAGATTTTTAAAAATCTGTTGCGGTATTCAATTTCACTAGTAAAACTTTAAAGGTAGGTAGATACTGATTAAACAGCACAAATTTATTATTCAAATTCCAATTTAAATAATTTATTACACACATCATAGGCATAAATATATTACATAATGACAGGTCTTGCGCATGATTTAATGTAAACATTTACAGCAACTATACAGCCGTGGATCGTTTTCAGTGGCGTGCACTTGGAGAGGCCTATGTCCAGCAGTGGACGTGTGTAAGTTGATGATGATGCTGATGATGATGATGATGATGATGATGATGATGATGAATATGACGATGATGATGATGATTATGATTATGATTATGATGATTTTGATAATGATGATTACACTAAAGCAGGGACTTAGTATATTGATATAACAGATGGCAACCTTTAATAAATCAAACCGGGCAGGTGGCGGGAGAGAATGAGCTATATATAGAATATACTTTATGGCCAAATGAAAATTATGACAAACCCAATATACTTCCAAACTGAACATAACTTACAACCGTTTAAAGTCCTTTAGTCACAGAAGAGACGTTTATTACATATGTGTGATTTACCGTCTGTATAAGGGAGTGCTCAGTCAGAAATTTTACAAACAAGATGACACAAAGAACGATGACCATTTTTGTATGGGACCCCCTTCTCCAACGGATATTTTATGTATGTTAGTAGTATCATAAGGATCCATAAAAAGGGTAGCAGTTTTAACCTAAGGTTTAGAAAGTATTATAGATAAGATAAGGAAGTTTGAATTGAATTTAATTATATTATAGTTTTCTTTCTAACTTAGATTAAGATTTTTTGCAGTGCCCTTGCAGGGCTCATGTTTGAACTTTATACTCAAGCAAGACACATGTATGTACAACATGATGCTAATAAATATTATGATTATGATTATAAATAAAAAATGTATTTTTTTTATTTTGCTATAAATTTGTTTTTTGTTTATTTATTTTTTATTTTTTTATTTTTTTATTGTGGCACGCCAAAATGGCTTCACCCTGCCTGATGAAAAGCAGCCAGTGAAGCCCAAGAAGTGAAAGCGTTCATCACAGCGCAACCACGCTATGCCGAACGCTCACACTATGACGGCCTGCATAAATGCTTTTTCACGCCCCGGTTAACTAACCCGGGAGAGAAAGAGGAGGGAAACACGTTTTAATTATGTTTGTATTAATTTCATAAATTATGATGGGTAGGTACTATTGAGCAGAAGTTTATTGCATTTTAAGTACAGTGACTGTAGTCGCCTAGTAAGCATAAAGTTTGTAACAAGTGACTTCGCTCTTCTATAGCTAATAAAATAAAACTTAGGTAAACTTAATGCGCATGTGCTTTATCACACACACGATATTTCCCGGAACACCCTGCTCTTTTGAAAGAAAATGTCACCATAGTAAAAGTTTTAACCTTACTAAGATGTTAAAATAAAACTAATCTGCAATCATGACTCTTTACTTTCCCACCAAGAGGTCCTGGAATATTTTTAAATAATAAAAAAAAACAAGTGAAGCATGGCGGTGTGTGACGTCACCAACGCCATTCTGTAGGAAGTGCCAGGTCGGATCCATCAGCGGGGGCCAGTTAGGCGTCGCCTGCATAATTTATTGATTGCTAATCATGACTTGCAGCGTATGAAGTATTTGAGTAAGAAAAAGGTTACATTATTTACCGTCTATATAGACGCGACGACACCTCACTTTTCCGCCAAGAAGTTCTGTAATCTTTTTTATAAAAAAGAAAAAGAAAAAAAACAAGTGAAGTGCGGTGGTGTGACGTCACCAACGCCATTCTGTAAGTAGTGCCAGGTCAGATCCATCAGCGGGGGTCAGCTAGGTGTCGCTTGTATATGATTGATCGCTAATCATGACTTGCGTATGGAGTATTGGAGTAGGGTGTTGCCGCAATGCTGGCGTGCTGTGTAATAGAGATGGACATACTATATTTTATTGTTTATCCGAGATAGATATAAGCATTGTTACTATATGTTAGTGTTCATTGTTACGCTTCGTCTTCCTGTCGTCTGCTGTACCTAAATACAGACACAATATAATATAATTTTTTTTTGTGTATTTGTGTTAAAAACAGTGTAATACAATAATGTTTATGTAAACAAAAAGTGGATGTGAGCAGCACAAAACCGGTCGTTGTGGAGATCCTTGGGGGAGGCCTTTGTCCAGCAGTGGACGTCTTTTGGCTGAGATGATGATGGTGATGATGATGATGAAACAAAAAGTGATTAAGTTAGGTCATTGTGACACCTACATCATTAACCATGACATTATTTTAACAGAAATAGGATAAGAGGGGCTGCTATAAATAATGCAAAAATATTATTCCAAAAATAATTAAGTTTAAGTAACAAGAAAAAAAGAAAAAAATTATCAAGATTTTAAATAAGGTTATATATTTATTTTATATTTTAGTTGTGAACAAATTATAATTCGAAACAATTTACTACAATTCTGATTGTTTAGGGCACTGATTAGTGCTCGCCGCAAGTGAAAGGTTATTTGAGAGGGTGGGAACGGATTTTTTAAATTTTTTTTGTCTTTTCTTTTAGTTTCAACTTAAAATATGACATTAATTTTTTTCTGTAGTACTGCTAATTACTTCACAATATTTTTTCAAAAATTTGGGCTGTCGAATACGACTGTTAGGGAACTAAGCGTGTTTTAAGCAAATTAATTATGTACAATAACTTTGTAAGTACTTATCGTATCGAAGTGAAACAAAAACTATACGTTTTGGAATAACGTCTTCTATAATGATACAGGGTAAAAATAAACTTTTTTTTATTATCTTTCCTAAGGACGTCTTTTGGCTGAGATGATGATGATGATGAAGGCCATTAAGCGTAATCATGAACACTGAAATTGTTGTATTAAATTGTTGAAAATTATTGTACCTATTTAAAAAAACGTAACACACTTTACCCGACTTTGAATCAAACCAAGGACTACCAGATATAGATACAACCGCTATACTTATTTACCACCGAGGTATTATTCTACATCTTTATTATTAAAATTTTTGGCGTTCACAATGATATAATTAGTTACAATATAAAGCAGTCTCAGGAATCGATCGAACCTACGACTCTTGGATTACCGCCCTCCCTCGTGGGTATCGGTAGCTCAGCGGTTCTTAACGCTGCGTGATTTTTTCGGGTATAATTTAAACGCTCACCAGAAATATTTTTAGCCTAAGCCTAAGTACCAAAAAAAAAGACTGTACAAATATTATTTTTGCTTTCCAAAATGGATAAATGCTTACTAAATTTTTACACTATTATTCAAATGATTGAGAATACTAACTGCCCTACTCCTGTAGGTCACGTGATAAGTTACAAATTATTATTTGAATTTCCAGCTAATTTTTTTTATTAGACAAAAGAAAGCAAAAATTACCAAATTGAAACTCGAGGCACTAAGTAGTGGTGACAAAATAATATAATTGGTCTGAAATGCAGTTAAGAGGTATGCAGGTATTCATATATTTTTATTGCATTTAATAAAAATATAAATTGTATCCTTTAAACACAATTTGGTGAGCATTTCGAATTTTACTGGTAGTAGAATTGATACATTTTTGGTAGGCGTTTAAACACAAGCCGATTTTTTCTAATAAAATTTTATCTATAATTATTCTACATGCTACATGCTACGCAGCATTATTTTTCAAGGCTGTGTTTCGTGCATAAATATTGAAGTTTCATATAGGCGCGCGTAATTTCCTTCACTGTCTGATGATCGGTGGCTGATTTCCATTAAACGGGGCTAGAGAGGGCTAGACAACAAAAAAAAAAGAAAATTATTCGTACCAAAAACCTGATTAACGATACACTTTTAAAAATCGAACAGCGCCATCGAAAAACAAAAGACTGGCGTACCCAATTATAATTCGCTTTTACGGAAACATAACACAACCGCCCCTAGTGTCCCGCGACACATAATTTGTCCCCCGCTATATGTATAACCGCATCCCAAAATTACGTAAAAGGCAGCTGGGGGTCACGATTCGCGGCAATACGGGTCAACTCCACTTTGCACCGTTAAAAACCTAATTTCGTCGGGGCAAACGACCTACTAATGTGTTGCCACAAAAGCATTGCTGAGACAGCTACCCGTTGGCCTTGCACATCACAGCTTTATTTTTATTATTTTTTTCACTTTTTTATTTTTTATTTTTTTCATGATTATAGTATATATACAAGGTGTTGCAAAGTTACCCGTTATACGTAAAGGTTGTTAAAGTACATCCTATCAAGAGTCCTCTGTAAATTTCTTAAAACCTTTGCATTAAGATTTAGTTTTCAGTAAAAAGAGTTATTTTAATGATTAATAAAAATATCGACTATATTAAGGCACATGACTATTTCAGGTTCATGACGTTATGTTACCTACCAGGAGTAACGACTCCTGTCTACTCTGTACCTCCCACAGAGTAGCCTATACCTAATCTTCAGACACTGTATTCTGTGCTCCTAGTACATACACACTGGATATTAATATCCCAGATTTGGTGAACGTTGCATCGTCCGTCCAAATGACCCGGTTCACATAGCTGCGGTCAGCTTCTAGCTGCCGCAGATACCACTCGCAGAAGTTTCTTCGGAGAGCGAAATCACCTGGTGTGAACTCCTGTGTACGCCGGTAGTGGTAAGGGTGTTGACCGTCAGCTCGAAAAATCCGCCAAACTGTGACATGGTTCATGCCAAACCTCGCCGCGGCACGCCTCGTCCTGATGGTTGGTTCGTCTTCGAAGATTTCCAGCACCTCTTCTTCTCGCCTTGCATCTAACGTCTTCAGACGTCCACTGCCACGTGAACGATGAAAGGATCCCGTGGAATGCAAACGTGTTGTCATTTCACGAAAACATTGGTAAGATGGTAACCGTCGCTGGTCAGCAGGTGCTCTGCCTTCAATGAAACGTTCATGGTACAAGTCACGAGCGCGAGCTAAGTTTCCATCAGCTCGTCCCACGCACAACATCATCTCGTAGTAATCGGAATTGGAGAACATAGCCATTTTCGCAATTAAAGAAACACACGAAAAACACACATATGGACGACTGAATGAAATAAAAAGAAACTCAAAAATTATGACACCGGCCGGCCTGTCAAAATTTAGGTACTTTAGAAAAAACCATGGTACGCTTTGTTTTACACGGATAATATTTCGTCTGAGATGAGAGTTTTATTCTGAGGTTTTAATGCTAGATGTCAAAATTACGGTTTTTTTGCGTATTATAATCTTCTTCCAACATAATGGTACATGGTACGAAGGCCTGTTGAAAAGTTTCATATGAAATTAAAATCTTACAATTAAATAATAATAACAATAATAAAATTATGTGTTCAATCATCATCAACAAGGTTTTTACGTCTATTATAGACGATTCATGGCGTAGCAGTACATTACATAAAATTACAATTTACTTCATTGACAATCAAATTTTATTAATAACTAATTCACAACATCAGATAGTAATTTTTTATCGGATGTGTATTTATTTATCATTTTTAGTGTAAAACATAAAAAATACACATACACATTGATTTATGCGCGAATACCACTATGCAATTTCCTTCTGCCCGTCGCTCGGCGCGGCGGCAGGGGCGGCTAGGCGACAGCTCTCGAAAGAAGTGTCTATGCTTCTGACTAGTTCTGACCGCCTTGTAGTACGAGGTGGTCAACATTTTGTACGGATTTAATAATCTAATTTGGGTTTTTAATCTTAAAGGACACAGGCCTAATTAATCATAAAAGACTGATTACTATTTTGATATTGTTTAATTTTGATTATTGTTAGTTGTTTGTTTAGTGTAGGTAATCTACTTGTGTAAAAATAAAACATAATGTTTATTTCTGAGTTGGGCTTAAAATAAGTAAAATAGCAAACGAAAGATAAATCGGTGTGGTGTTTTGTATTATTTGTAATATTTCTAACCTGTAGTATTACACGGCTCAGCTTCAGCAGCTTGATCAAATTGATTTGTACAAAATAAAAAGCAAACTGCTTTCAAAGCACGTGTTAGAAAAAATGTTGTCAATCTATGCGGTAAAAATCTAAGTTTTCTGTATTTGGAGTTCCGTAAAAACATTGAAAAGCCAAAATCTGCAGTCACTGCTTTCCTAGTACTACTGCTGTGTAGTTTCTGTTTTTTGGGAAACCACTCCGCATTAAAATTAGGATACGATTTACATTTCCAGAATTAACTGTTTATGTGTTGTACGAGTAATAACTTGTTTTACATCCTAAACCTTAGTGTAAGTTTGTAAAAGTGCAAACGTTACTATCGCGTTTGCTTTAACAGATTAAATTCTCGATCTTATTTACATACCATTACGATCTATCTGTTAAAACTTAACTCAAACGCGATAGTAACGTTTGCACATTCTTACAAACTTACATCCTAATGTAATGATCATTACTAATGATAGATAGAACCCCTAGGTTCTGACGTCTGTTGAAGGCGGCACAATACGACACGTGATCGGTAGCCGATTATTGAAATGAAACCTTTTGCATGGATCTACTCGCGTTTATTGTTACTTGGTTTACAAAAAATATTTCATTTCAATGTGTAGTGTTCGCGTAAACTTTAGAAAACAATGTCAGGTAATCAAAAGAAAGGAACAAACAAGTGCGAAAAGGCAACTCCTCTCTCTTGCATCTTGGGATGATCCTACTGTTAGCATGGTAAGTGAAAACTCACCCACATATCCCATCTATCAACCGATATGTTGCGACGCTATAAAAGACTGTGTAATAATAAATAGCTATCCATCTTTTGTTCCGTTAGAGTAAAATGATTTAATTTCAATTATTATTATGCGGAACCCACTAAATAAATATTACCAAAAGTACCAGGTCAACATGATTTCTAAAAAAAGGAGGTGGGAAAATTCAATTTCAAAGATCAAACTACAGAAAGGTTTTGCGCATAAGTTATGTAAGTACCTACTTAGCTAACAGCTACGATTCTTGTTCCCGTACCTACCTATTAAACTCTCTTTTACTTCTTAGGTCGGCTTGCACCAAAACTCACTAAATACGTTTAGCGCTAAACATGTTTAGAGTATCATTCTGTCTCTTTCAACTTCCAACAGACGTCAGAAATGGAATGATATTTTAAACGTGTTTAGCGCTAAATGTATTTAGGGTAGATTTTACCAAAATCCAATTTATACGAGAATATCTACTATACGAGAGCTATCCCAGTATAACTTTACTCTTATGATTTAATATATGGATAAGTTACTCTCGCTTAGTTACTCTGTGCTGTGACGGAAACGGAAACGAACGAAAATATTAAATTAACCACCAAGCATAAAAGCACATTCATACCATGCGTGAGCAATGGCGCTGCGTATTTTTAATTAACCAGGGTAATATGTCTGCTTGACGTTTTGAATAACTTCAATCAAATATTCTGTCTGTTGTGTTGATTGTTTGTTGACAGATAATATTGTAAAAATAAGAAGTCATGAATAGCGTAATTCTTTAATACATACAAGCTCGTAAATACAACGAGCGCATACAACTCACCTACCTATTTGTTGCATACTCCAGACGATGCTCAATTTTTGTCAGCAAATTATACACAGATGCTTTTGACAAACGGAATCTTATATGGCGAAGTCGTAGACGTCGTTATCTTCAAAGTAAGTACTATGTCCTTTCTTTAAACCATGTAGGGCGAGAGCCAAAATATTCTTTATCGTCATTAGTCAATAAATTGATTCAAACGTAACGACATTTTGTTAGGTTATCTATAAAATTTGTAACAGACAGCTGTTATTGTGAATTATAAAGCAAATCTGAATAAGTATAAATTTAACTATCAAGTATTTAATTTGGAAAATCTTTTAAAAGGGACTTTAACTAGATTAAAGGTCCCTGTACTGTTACACACACAATGCACAAATACCGATAGATGACTAGTCTAAAAAAAATAATAATCTTTGATTTAGAAGCTAATGACTTCAACAGCTGATCAGTAGTGTTGGGGATCTCTTAAAAATCTTAGCGATGTTTTTGCTGAACTTAGATATTGTTTTTTTCGGAAACTACTGTGCCTACAACTTAAAGAACAGCACCCACCACTTCAGTTTTATGTATAGCTACTGACATTTCAGGCCTAACGGGTTTTTTTGAAACAAGTTGTATATATACTAATGTGTATATTTAATTAATTAATATTTTTATTTTTTATTATTGTTTTGCTTTGTACTAGTGCACTACTGCCTTTTATTTTCCTTTTAGTTGTCCTATACCTCAAAGGTTGTCTGGAAGAGAAACCACACTGCCCTGAAACAAATTTTCTACGAAAATATATCTTCAGAGCAGCTAACAAAGTTTTGCAAGTTTTTGAAAAAACGTTTCCAGTGAAGATTTCCCAACATTGCGCGACCTTGCTATGCAAATTTTTAGCAGGTTTGGCTCCGCCTATGTGTGTGAAAAAACATTTTCAACTCTATCATACATCAAATATAAATGTCGCATATCTCTTACTGCAAAACACATATCGGATTTGATTGTACTATCAACATCAGACTTGAAACCAAATATCGACAAATTAATATCAGAAAAAGCACAGCTCACATTAAATAGAAATAATGATGTTTCTAGGTCTTTTTGTGTATAATATGGTATTTGGCCCGGCGCCGCCGCAGTCCATGAAATTTTGCCCACCTGGAAAATCTATTGGCCAGCCTAGCACATAATTGATCGAAGACTGACGGAAATAAAAGACTGTGCCTGTATACATTGCGGCTTGCGTCAACAATAACCTAAAATAAACTGTAGCCACGTCAGTAATGTATGATAGGTATAACAATCATTCGGATGTATTGTGATGTGATGGTATCCGCTATGATTACATTTACATTTCTATCCATCATTGGCTTTGAAGTACGTATGTCTGACGTGTGCGGTAAACTAGATCCCTCGTAGCAATAAACAGAGTAGTCGTGTACGAGTATAGATATTCCGTGTTTTGTGCTTTTCGATTTAATTTGAAATGAACTATGACGAGAACAAAACGTGGAATATATTTAAAGCGTATACTAAAAAAATATTAGACATCATCACATATATTTTTCTGATGCCAAGGTAAGTAGCTAAAGCACTCATCTCTATGAAAGTCATAAACTACGACGGTACCACAACCACCCAGACTCGACACAATATCGAAAAGTTCGTTTTCGATATTGACCTGACCGGGAATCGAAGACGGGACCTCAGAGAGTCCGGCCAAAAGTCTGGCGTGCAAGCCACTCCGCTATTGAGGTCATCAATGTTCATCGTATCGTATCGGTCGTATTAGGGCTTGATATGTTTAGAATTTAAGTATATTTTACCTAGACATATCGAAATATTTGAAAATACATAAGTAAATGCTTTGTTATTTTTGATATGATGGAATAAAAACAAAATATTGGTAACCAGCTCAGCTCCAATCAATGTGAATACAAAATGTACCCAAGCTAGATTCAAACCTGGGACTGTAAGGTATCCAAACGGTGGTCTAGACCAGGGGTTTTCAAACTACGGCCCGCGGGCCAAATCCGGCCCGCCAGTGCCATCAATCTGGCCCACGCCAGCCAATGTTTTACTGTTGTTGTTTGCTTAGGTGGGCAGAAAAATTGAAGTTGTTTTGGCCCTTGGAACATACCGAAAAAAATTATTATGGCTTCGAAGTTTGGAGACCCCTGGACAAGCAACAAGCTGTAAAAATACAATATCCGTTTTAATGGTCACAAATTACGTCTAATATATTTCAAAATTCTACCTATTTTTAGCAAACAACGTCTCATAATGAGCACCAAGAATTTTTCAATGCCACTAACTACTAATTAAATATTTAATTGTACGTCTTTGAATACAATGGTAGGTAACAATACCGATTATCCAGTCTATTTCAAGTGAATTGCTTGAGAAGAACACAACTTAAAACAGATGAGCATTATCATCATCATCAGCTCATTTTATATCCCCACTGCTGGGGCACGAACCTTCCCTAAGGAGAAAGGGGCATAAACCACCACGCGGGCCCAGTGCGGATTGATGGTTGTTAACGACTGCTAATGCAGCCGGGACCAACGGCCTTACGTGACATCTGAAGCACGGAGGAGCTCGAGATGATACATTTTTGGTCACTAATCCCATGACCGGCCTTGCGAAAGTTGTATAACCTTAGCAATCGCCGACCTGTCGCGTTAACCTCTGCGCCATTGAGCTCCTCAACTAATTCTTGAGCTCCTCTCTCCTGAGAATTCAATTAACCGGATCTATTTAAAGTGAATTGCTTGAGAAGAACAGAACTAAAAATAGATAAGAATCGTAGACAATTAATTTTGTTTCTTTTTCTCGTGCGTGACGTCAGTCGTTTAATTGAAAGAGCAATAGAAATAAAATTATGTTTCCTTTTCCACGCCTACACGTCGGTGCTGATGAAGCAACGTCAGAGGTGTTGCTTTTGTGTTGCCGACCTAAGAAAATCCTCTTTACACACCTTTTGAAGCAAATTAAAAAAAAACAAAAACAGTAGAATGAAGTGTATGTTTTTTCTTGACATCAGCAACGACAGAGGTGGACTTGTTGGCGGGAAAGTGAAGAGTCATGTCTGCGGTTTCGTTTTATTTTCTAAAATGGGTGTCAAGTCGAATATTAATGTGAAATAATGGTAAATTATTAACCGTTAAGTGTTCGTGAGTGTGCATGAGTGTTGGCAAATGAAACAAAACAGTGCAACGTCACTTTTCAAATTCTCTCAAGAATTCCGCCCGAGGACTACATCTTTACTGAGATTCTCGAGGGATTGGGGGGGTCTATCATTTCTTACTTCTCATTTCTATTATCATTCATCATCATCATACAGGAAGGTAATATTGTTTATTTATATATTATATTACTTGTAAGAAAAATTACTTTGACACTGGCTAAATGCACTAACCGCGCGAAGCCATCAACTAAAAAAAAAACGTCAGAGGTGTTGATTCTGTGTTGCCAAAATGAGAAAAACCTCTTCACACACTTTGAAACAAACAAAAAAACAAAAACAAAACGCTAACTCTCTTTAATAAAACAGTAGAATGGTAGTGTGTTTTATTCTTTTGGATACTCAATCCTTATAAAGCGGTCACACATCAAAAAGTTATAATACCATAAATACCAAACTCTTTTAACGACTCGCCAATGCTCTCAACAATTTTATGAATAAAACCTTCATTCGTGAAGTATTTAAGCCTGTTTTTGCCAGGAGCCGACCGCTCCTCCAATAAAAGTTAGATCGGATTATATTGCCTTTGTGCCCGGCCTTAACTGAGCAGATTTTTCATTTATATAGTATGTCTGGTACGGCAGATGCTAATATATAATATTGAAAGGTTTAGTTTTTCATTTATAATTTTTTCGTAGCCATGTTCAGTTGTAACACCTTTTAACAAAGTTATGTACCTGCCTTTGTCAAAAAACACAACAAAAGACCGTAAAATTTAATATTCATATTATTTAAAAAAAATTACTTTATATTTGTAAGTTTAATAAAATAATTATAGTAATAATATTTGAAGAAAATAATGACACCATTAACTGATTGAATTTTAACTTCAAAACTATTTTTATTGATATCAAAAAAATATATAACAATATGTGTAGTTACGTTATACGTTTAAAGTAGCCATATCTAAATCCAGTGCCGCAGTAGCCTTGATCAATACATCAATTTTTACAATATAAAAATTCATGATAAACAAAATAAAAACATAAAAAATACATTACCTACTATTTTTACATTTGTAATCGTACAGAGTCGGGTGTAAACAGCATGTACAGTTTACAAACATCAATCAAAACTGTTTGACCTTAAAGCCCTTATTTCGTACTCAATAGAATCTATACTTGCAACTCTACTGTTAAACCAGACGTGCTTGTTGACTGTACAACAACGAGTAAGGGCGCGGTTCCATTGAGAGCTATAAACTTGTATCTAGGAGCTATATAGTTTGAAGTTCAAGAAGACCTAAACTCCAATTTGATCTAAAAGGTTAGATAGAGAAATGGCAATGTATAACCACATAATAAGGAAGTATTACATACAGTATTCTCTCATTATATAAAACCTCTGAAACGACGCGCTACGAGATATCGGTTGGCACCGGATCGAACCTCTCGGAGAACCTAGTACGGCACAGGGGCACTAGTGCGTGATGCCGTTCCCTCTAGAAAACCTCCGAAGGTGATTCGTTTCACACGGCTTGAGGAACCCTTTAAGTTTCTCGCCGCCCCCAAAAATGGCCGACAAAGCTGAAAATGCCATCTGAGGCAATCAGCAAACTCTCCCAAAAAAAGCACCGTGGCATAGTAGAATGAAACAAGTAGGCCATCTTCATACATACGCACCGAGCGCGGCTTGTATGTGAGCGCAGCCGAGCCAACCCGTCCGTACGCATCGTCGCACGCACACACTGACAAAGTTTATTGCTAATAATGAGCCACGTAATGCCGCGCGCGCTTGCTTGTTTCGTCGCTGCGCCCGCCGCGCCGCTGCCGCTCGTAGGTTATATATAATTTGTGAAACGTAAGTCAACGATGGCTACAAAAAAATTCAGGAGATATTGCAGTGTTTACGGATGTCTAAATAGCAGCTTGTCAAATCCAGAATTGTCCTTCTTTACCTTACCTACCGAACAAGAACGGTGAGTACCTCCTGCCTAACCTAATTACATTATTTTGTGTTAGTTATTTACTAGGTATCGAAAGAGTTAAGTTCTGCTTCAGATTTCGTGGATTAGAGAGGTAAATACATGTACCTAAGGATTTGTAAGTTTAATTTATTAGATTACACGGTACACCCTACCGTGAAAACAAGGGACTAATTAGGTACAGTCAGACTAAACACTTTGGACTTTGTACCGCTCTTATATGTTGTGGGCATAAGTACTAATATCGAACTGCAAGTGTTTACCGTGATGTGCTGTTGACCGTACCTACTTACTTATTGTAAGTTGTTGTGTTGTACAGTTAACAAACTACGTTTAGGTAGGTCGGGGGTTCTCTGGAATCCATGAATTCATATTTCTAAGTATGTTCTTATTTTATATGTAGATACCTACCTCATTCTAATTAAAAGCGACAGCCCTACAAGTTTAGGTGATTATCGCTTGCTCGGGGGCCGAGTCGGCCTACTTGTTTTATTCTACTATGACCGTGGCGACGTGCGGACGTAGACCGTCTGTCTGACTGTCTCTCTGTCTGCTACGTGAGCGTAATACTGCAGGAGCACTCGAACTGCTGCTAACCGGTGCCATCCGACATTTTTAAACACGTCGTTCAGCCGTTTTGTAT
The DNA here is from genome assembly GCA_963082485.1 of Eudonia mercurella. Taxonomy (NCBI): domain Eukaryota; kingdom Metazoa; phylum Arthropoda; class Insecta; order Lepidoptera; family Crambidae; genus Eudonia; species Eudonia mercurella. The sequence continues at coordinate 7,213,368 of OY720045.1, forward strand.
GTAGAGAGAATACTGTATGTGCTTCGCTATTATGTGGCTCAGCTGGAGCTGGAATTCTAGTAGCTAATAATGTGGTCTGAAAACTAGTAATCCATTATCATAGTGGCCACCAGTGTTCCACACAGTAACCTAGAGGTCGACATCAGTTTTCAATGCCATATATAATATAAAATTTCATTAAAATTTTACTGGACCGCTAGGAAGCAGGTTTTTTTTTATAGATAGCTCGGCAAATGACTCCATCCCACCTGGAGTTAAGTGGAAATGGAGTCCAGACGCGAAGATAACTGGTGCAGCGTGAAAACAAACGTAGCATCAGTTAACCTAACTCTGCCGGCCCACAAGGTGCTTCTTCAAGCCTCTTTTGAAGGACCCCATATCATAGGAAGGAGGGAAAACGTGTGCTGGTAGACTATTCCATCTTTTGGAGGTGCGACAAAGAAACGAGTCACCAAATTTCTTTGTGCGCGATGGGATATTTGAGACAATGAAGCGGTGACTCCGAAGAGCTGCACGTGTACTCCTCTGAAGGAAGGGAGAAGGTAGTCTGTATTAAATTATTGCTAAAATCAAATATCTATTGCGATCTCATATTTAATGATTAAAATAAAAAATTACGATCACTGTTTCGTGTTGTATAGGTGCCGTGCCTCTACCCTTTGTCATTTATTTCTAAACTTTAGGATCATATTGAAATTTAGCTCTTCGACCTACAAAACCATCATCAGCTCATTATATGTCCCCACTGGTGGGGAACGAGCATTCCCTGTGGATGGATAGGGAGAACGGGCTATGAACCACCACGCGGGCCCAGTGCGGATTGATAGTTGATAACGACTGCTAAGCCCGTCCGGTGACCGGCCTTAGCGAAGGTTGCTTATCCTCGGCACTCGCAGACCGGGCGCGTTAACCATTGCTTCAACGAGCTCCTCCAAATTAGTACAACACCTAACCTACAAAATAGTAGCAACGTATTGGTTAATAGCTTTCACTGGAACCGAGCCCTGATTCTACCACTACTTTGTAGCCATCCAATAATATTTTCAAAGTGCCAATCCCTTCTTAAAGATCGCAATCAGTGATGCTCTCAAATTCAATATATAATTTATCGACTTTCAACCCTTTCAAGATTGGAAGTCTCGACACAAATTCGGTTAAAGCAAAAAGTTTGCGTTCGCCTGATTAGTTTGGCCTCAAATTTCTCGTCCAACTTATGTTGAAACTTTCATATAGCATATCACACATACATACATACATTATCGCACGTCCTTCTATCAAAAAAGAGTAAACAAAGCATTAAAATCCCTAATTGAGAGTAAACTCGCCATTAGCCTTACATTTAGCATAAATCAAAGTATTATTCCAAGGTGGAATGAATAACAATAGTAGAACTTTGTTTTTTCTTATACAATTTATGACCTTTATTAGTACTGTATGACATTGTGAAAATTTTAACTGGTAACTGATGTTTTGTAAACATGGTTATTATTAATTTTTCTCTTTTGTTTTTTTTACATGTTGTGATTGTTCTTTATATTTTGTGTTTTTAGTTGTGATGCTAAGTATCCTTTTATGATAGGGCATTTTCCAATATTTTTGACGCTGTAAGGGAGAAAAGAACTTGACACTTGCTGAGTTTCTTGCCGGTTCTTCTCAGTACAAGATCTCGCGCCCAGAGTAGACTTACGAACTGTTGGCATAATGACGTTTATAAGAGTTATTTGTAGCCTAAACTGATTAAATGATTTTGAACTTGAACTTGAACATTAGTGGTAAGTTGCTGGCCGATCGCCTGATTTGTGAGCATTTTGGAACCCTAGACCCTTAGTTGGCTCTTACGCCATGCTCGGGAAGTAAGGCAGGTGAAACATTGTTTTGAAATCCCAGACCAGCACTATTTTTTTTTTAATATAAAAATAATATTACATCAGGTATTTTTTACATTTTTGAAGCAATATGTAAAACGTTGACTCTTGTGATTACTGAAAGGTCCATATTCAATTCATACATTTTCTAAAAATGTCATAGGTATAAGGTAAATGTCTGCTAATAAGTAATATTCCGACCTACAATCACCTAAGCGACAGTGTTATATAAATAATAGTATTTCCTCAATAAAATTGGTTTAATCACGCAGCCGAGAATACGTTATGGGACCTTTATTAGGTTCAATTAACATTAAATACTGTAACAAAGATATATTATATACTTATGTATATAATTTAAAAGCGCACTTAGCGAGGCCCCGGAGTGAGCTCAACATTTAATATGCTGTAAGTACTTCAAGCAATCAAGAAGGGTGAAACGCGAGGGTGTTTATTATTACACAATTTTATGATTTACTAGAAATAATTTTGCACATTATTATAGAAGGCTGGAGTGGCAAATTCATTCATTTAGTTGAATAAATGAATGAATATGCAGATTTGATCTTGAGATCAAGTTACAAATACTCATTGTGTTAGTAAAAGGTAGAAGCACCAGTGTTCGACACTTTCAGCCCAGTCATCGACACTCAGGTTTCAGACCAGTGTTCGACTCAGTTTTCGTCGTCAAAAAATAACATACTGAAACTTTATGGAATGAAAGCTAGCTACCTGGTTCAGATGGTCTGTGTACCTATTTTAAGGAAAATAATGTCAATCACTGGTTCCCGCCAACATATTACCCTAGTAGCATAAAAATCCAAGCAAAGCTCGATAACTGAAGGAGTACACATTTCAATTTCAATATTCAAAAGAAGTTCAAAATATTTAAAAAAATATATTACTTAATTCATTATTCTAAAAAACAAGTGTTGAATACTTTGCACTACTTGTACACCCATTGTAATTGATAATGGGTCTTATGTGTCTGAGACTGTTGGCTTGTTAATAGCCTTAAGAGGTTGAATGATATTATTCTTAATAAATACTTTTTTGTTTACAGGTAGAAAAACTGCTTCATTGCTGAAACACGTAAGTGATTAGTATGTTTTATGCGTTACAAGAAAAATATAAAATACGTATCTAGCATTTATTCAGATATATTATCAAAACAATAAATAGTTGCCAAATATTTCATGAAAAATAACCTATGTGTTGCCAACATTAGCGTTACTGTCAGAATAGAAAGAATATCAAATATTATTTATTGCACCGAATCAAATTATTTTGTTTTTAAAGCACAATAATTGGACATACTTACCCTACTAAAATTACCCTAGATGGGGCTAAAATTAATTAACAAAATAGTAATAGAATAATAAGTTTAAATTCTTTAAATTGTTAATTCGTGTTCACAATGCTATCTTATCTCTTGGCCTATGTCCAGCAGTGGACTAAGATAGGCCGATGATGATGATGATGATGATGATGATGCTATCTTAAGGGTTATAACTACTCCATTCAAGAGAAGCGGACTAAAGCTATGTGGAAATCAACCAATAGAGTCCCTTTATTAGATTGGAGCGAAGAAGAACCGTTAAATAAATATAAACGATTGGTTGATTTCCACACAGCTGATCTCCGCTCCGCTTCAATAGAGTGTCACCCTAAATGTCGGCACTGAGAACAATACTTAAAAAAAACGACGGGTTGCACTCTGGGAGTGCCGGCAGAAGTGAAAACTTGAATATTAACGTTGTGCATTTTTGATATTTTGGAATGGTTAGGGAATAATTTTGCACGAATTGCTTTAATTATCAGTATAAAAGTACGTAGAGTAGTTATGTGGTAGAATACAATATTTATTTATTGGGCTATCGTACACAAACATGACAATTTATATTACATTAAAAAGTTATATTAAGTTATATTAAAAATTTATATTACGCCGCGCCAGCTGTCTACTCTCCATCCGTCTTACGAATTTCCGATCAGGTCACGTGTCCTGACGGTCACGTGTCCTGACGCGAGTTTAACATTTTTTACCAATTCCAAAAAAAGTGCACAACGCCGCTAAAGAAGTTTTCACTTCAAAAACAAGAAGACAACTCAGTTATTAAAGCTGTTGTCCGGATGATAAGAGGTAATGGATTTGAGTGCCATTTATGACAAACCGTCTTTTCTCAAGTTCTGTTTTCAGTTAAAATAAATAATATTTACCAGTAACAATGATCTCTAGATTTTTTTTTACCTAAAAGCACAGTAAAGGTATTGTATGTTATTATTTTTTTTAAACTTTGCTCTTAAAAAGCCTCTCTAAGCCTATGTCTAACTAAATAGCTCATCATATCTAATGGTAAAGGTAGATACGTTATAAATATACAAAACAACCGCAAAATTTGTTTTGAAGTTTTTTGTTTGAACTTCGAAGCACAGCGGCAGTACACAAGATATAGACACTTTTTATTTCAATTTAAGGTTAACGGTTTAATCCATGGGAAGGCCGAAAATGACATCGCGGCCGACCTAGACGGAGATGGCGGGTGGAGTTGGACTCATTTTTGAAGGAAGGTTTAAGAAATTTACAGATTATGGTTTAAGTAATTTATTTCTTAAAAAGACTACTTTATTCTTAAAGAAATACCGTTTTACTTTAGCAATATATATCAATAAATGATGTTAAAGGAATAGCGTAATAAAAGCAACAAGAACGGAAAAGACAGCTTGTACTTGTAATTTGGCTCTAAAAATTGACACAAATCTAAAAATTGGATTTGTAACTTATTCTTTAAAGACCGATTGAGGCTAAAAGGACACAACTGCCTCTTTTTGTGCGGGTAGTTTGAGGCTCTATGTGGAGACACTCGAGGTGTCGTTTTCCCGTAGCATAAGCATAATTATGTAAAACCAGACTTTTAGCGGCAGTCGTCCCGCGCCTCTAATAAAGACAGCACATACCGTAAACCACCTTTCATTTATCTATCGCATAGGGTCCTCCTAAAGATACCTGCATAGGTATTTACACTCTATAATAGTAAGTAAAAAGTAAACTAGCTAGCTAACTAGCTTGCACACCGGTTTTCATGGTGTCGCTATCTCTGAGGTCCCGGGTTCGATCCCCGGTCGGATTAATTTAGAAATACCTGTTTTTCTATATTGTTTCGGGTGTGGGTGTTTCCTATGTATAATAAGTATGTATTTAAGTATATTAAGAATGTTTATCCGTTGTCTAGTTAACCATATAACGAGTTTCTTAAGGAAGCTTTTCTTGGGGCTAGATAATTGGTGTGAGTGTGGGAAACATTTATTAAGATATTATTAAGATAACTGTCCCACTGATAAGGAAAGGCCTCCATCATTGAAATCACAAGTCATGACTACAATTCATTGGTATTGGCTGTAATCACCACGCTTGCCAAATGAGCTATGCATCGAAAAAATCTAAAACACACTTTGCCCTACCTGGGAATTAAAACCGGGACCTTTGGGTAATGGGCCGAGCGCTTTGCCACTGGGCCACCGAGGCTATAATAGTGGGTCCTTACCTATGAAATTGACGTTTTTTTCTTACTTATTAATAGGTGTATTACTTCTAAAAGTCAATACCGGTTGTTATTATTATACACCTTTAATTAAGACTATGTTACTTAGGCTTCAGTAATAACAATGATTATTCATTTTGTGTTTTTATCGCACATTTTTTTTTTGACTTCTCTTTTTGTTCGCGGACCTTTTGTTTCATTGTAGCTTTGAAGGGACTTGATTTGTTTTCTTTTTAATGTCTGCTATATTTAGCTAGTGAGGCAAACACACTACTCTAAATTTTTTATAGTGTTAATATAAATAGATGCTATGAGAATTAAAAAAAACGTTAGTATAAAAAATATAATTTCATAAAATATCTTCATACAAAACGTCAATTTCATAGGTAAGGAACTAATAGTAACGTTTTTTTTTATTTAAACTCGTATTGTATCACTAGCTGTGCCCCGCGGTTACACCCGCGTTAATTAGGCTCTCAAAAAAAATATTTTCTCGTTTTTGCAACATTTTTCATTGCTGCTCCACTCCTATTAAATTCCTTCCTCATTAAATGTACTATTCAACACAAAAATAATTTTTCAAATCGAACCAGTAGTTCCTGAGATTAGCGCGTTCAACCAAACAAACATACAAACTCATCAGCTTTATAATATTAGTAAAGATTGATCATAACTATGTTTTGAGATAAATGTTTAATCTTTATTTTCATTATTTAGTTTTATTTCTTCATAGGTCGTTTATTATAACATATATTACAATTTACTTATACTCGTATTGTTTAACATATTAAACAAAATGCGACAATTACTTTAATTTATGCGGTCGTTTGATCGAATCATCGATAGCAGTAAACAATAGTGTCTGTCTGTGTATCTCTAAGGGATTACGTTGTGAATGTTGCAAACAACAGCTGCACATGCGTTTTAAATAAATATACATATGAGAAAAAGAAAACATGGTTATAATCTTTTAAGGTTATCTTTTTGAACGACCTCCGTAGCCGAGTGGCTTGCACGCTGGACTTTGGGTGGCGCTAACTCTAAGAACCCGGGTTTGATTCCCGATCGGGTCAATGTCGAAAAAGAACTTTTCGATATTGTGTCGGGTCTGGGTGGTTGTGTACCGTCATTGTTTTTGATTTCCATAAAACGACTGCTTTAACTACTTACCTTGGAATCAGAACAATGTGATCAAGATCAAGGCACTCACCCGTTAAGGCGAAGGGTAAGGCACACTAGCGCCACCAATTGATAATTTGACAATTACTAACGGACCGGATCTTTTTTTAAACATTGCATACCGTCCGATAACAGGAAATCACCCATAGTATTTATTTAATAATTGTGCACTGCTTTTTGTTGCGTGGTTTATTCACAAAACGGGCTATCGCATTTATTCATAAACAATGGCCACTTCTGGTGTTAGCGAATGAATACAAAAACAAACCTAATAGTAGTGCACAATTATTAAATAATAGATGTTTGCTTAGTGTCTGAAGGTCCGCAATGTTTTAAAAAAAATCTAGTAAGTACAGCAGTTATCAAATTAAATCCATTAGCGGCGCTAGTGTGCCTTACCTTTCGCCTTAATATAAAAAAATGTATGTGTTGTTGTCGAATATTGTCTAATATTTTGTCAATATTTATTATTCTAAATTCTAAAAATTCTAAATTTAAAAGTCAACCACATGAACGAGCCTATACCTCTGCTTTACCAAGTCCTCCATCATTGAAAGCAAGTCATCTCGCCAGTCGCTACTCTTGATGGATATTGGCAACCCGCATTTAGGAAGCCTTGAGAGTGATTAAACCAATACCCTTCATCATCATACGTCAATTGTAGCCATTACTTAATTTCAATTACATGGGACAATAACTATTTATACATAGGCTCATTTGTAACTTGTTTATTCACTTGTACTATTATTTTTTGGTCAAAGGAATATAATTTATTTCATAAATGTTTTTATTACTCAATAGCAGAAGGTTTTTCTCTTTATGGCAGTTGTTGGGTCAAGCAATATCGTCCTAAGCCGACAATATCGGCTTAAAATATATTGGATTTGACACTTGGATGACAGATATTTTTATTGTCACGTAGCCGTAGGCTTCGCGGGAAAAGGATACACACAAAAAAGTTGCTGAACAGCTATTCAACTCGACGAAGCTTTCGATCGAGTTTCGATCGAAAGTTCACCTTAAAGGTGGACTTTCGATCTGAGCGTCTGAGCGTCGGCGTTGAATTTCGGTCTGAGCGTGATCTGAGCGCTTAATTGATTTATTTTGGCGACACACTGAAAAAATGCACCAACTTTCGGCGAATAGTTTAGGACTATGAGAAATGTTGATATAGGTAAATTCATGTCTTTATCTTGAATTTGCTTGCTCGAATACATGAATGTATAATTTTGACTCGATCATAATTATTTTAGAAAACACTACAAAAAAAACACTATTGTTCAAATTACAACAGAATTACTTTATTGATATGCTTGGAAACCAGTTAAATATATTGATAACATCAATATTCGTAATTTAGTAGCTGCATATTTGAATAACTAAAACCAATAATTAAAATGAAATATTTTTTTGATTTTTTTTAATTTGCGGTCTCAATTGTCGCAGGCGCTACGTATTTTCGACCTTATGACAGCGCCAGTAAGGATCAGCCTTTTTGAAGGTTCACAAAGCGAGGTGTCATCTTAATACCAATTTACTACTCTATGTCGTACCCCTCGGAGAATCTAGTAGAGCACAGGGACACGCACTAGTGCGTGATGCCATTCTCTCTAGAACACCTCTGAAGGTGATTTGTTTCTCACGGCTTGAGGGGGGACCCTTTAAGTTTCTCGCCATCTCCCAAAAAACCCCGCTGAAAATGTGGTCTAAGGCAATCTACTCTCTTCAAAAAAAGCGTACGTTCTCACCTACTTTAGGAAATTAGCCATATTATCTATAAATTAATACGTGAAGCAAAAACATTGTACCCTTTTTTACGAAAATTGCGCGGACGGAGGAGTATGAAATTTCGCACACTTATAGTTTACTAGCTGTGCCCTGCGGTTTCACCCGCGTTAATTAGCGACTGTTCCACTCCTATTAGTTATAGCGTGATGTAATATAGCCTATAGCCTTCCTCAATAAATGGACTATTCAACACAAAAAGAATTTTTCAATTCGAACCAGTAGTTCCTGAGATTAGCGCGTTCAAACAAACAAACAAACAAACAAACTCTTAAGCTTTATAATATTAGTATAGATAAGTATAGATATAGAGCAGGTTATCCGAATGTTAATATTTATTTTTAATTATGCATAAAAAATACATTAAATCAACATTACACACACTGCCATGTATTTGACACACACGTATAGTTTGTCTTTAATGCGACTAACATCTGTCAATGCCAATCCAAACTCACATTCTATCTTTTTTAATTTTTCATTGCGGATACAATCCGTGCAGCCTTAATAAAACTATGGTCGAATTTCGACCACTGGGCGACCACTAGTTAAGTATAATATAGCTAATTTCCTATTCCATTCATGATTTCAAACAGGGCGAAACGATACAGTCAAAATTTCAGAAAGATTTTGCGTGCAATGTAAGACAACTCTCTTAAAGCAATTCACTATGACAGCGCTATCTAATAGACATAATTAATAAATTTGACACTATACAGGGCATTGTTTAAGAAGAAGCAGAAAGAAAAAAACATTTATTAACAACATACACATACCTACATAATATACAAAAAAAAATTGAGAAAAATAAGATGAAACAAAATGCTGACACAGAAATTGAACCCAGCACCTCAAACAACAGAACAAGTGCTTTGGTACTCTCTCATCAAGCCGTCATTCATTAAACATACTTTGTAATGTTATTTTATTTATTACTCTCAAGACGACGTAGCACAAGACTTGTGAACCGCAGAACTTTTAACAAGACTACACACAGTACTTAACAAGACAAGACTACATTCGACGTTATATATTTACTTCACCACAACTTACTAAAACTCTGTAGGAATACGACAAAACAACAACCGAGTTATATATAGCTACACTCTGCTAGGTATGTATACAAAATAAGGGACCCAGAAAGTTTTAACCGCCTCTGTGGTCTAGTAGCTAAGACCACCGGTTTAGACCCAGAAGTCCCGGGTTCCATTCCCAGCGGGAGGTACATGTTTGTGTACTCGGTTTGGTTGGTGGTAGGGCTTGTTAGTTCGCCTGGCTAGCTACCACTATCTTATCTAAATATGTCGCCATAACATCAATGTTTGTAGCATTGTTGTGTTTCGGCTAGTGATAAGATAGCCAGTGCCTCACTAGTTGAGGTTCCCGGGTGAAGTGCGCTTCCATCATTGGCCTTATCATCACTTTACATCAGGTGAGGTCAAGGCTCTATGCTTACCCGTAAAAAAAAATTAGCTTAATCTAACATTAACATAATGTTGAAAAAAATTCCACGAGCAGGATTTGAACCTGCACCCTCCTGACATACCGGGTCAGGTGCTCTTCCAATTGAGCTTGAACATTGTGTTTTTGTAATTTGTTCGCAACAAAATTTGCGTTTAAAAATTATTTGAACATTTATAAATAGCTTGCTTACTTCTTAACTGATCTTTAATATTTGTAAAAATATTATGATCGGATGTTAGTGACGGTAGTTGTTGACATTGAATGGGCGCCTTTGGCATTCAAAGTAAAAAGTGTTGAATAATTTCGGCGAGCTGGTTCGAACCACGATAGCTCAATTGGAAGAGCACCTGACCCGGAATGTCAGAAGTGTACAGGTTCAAATCCTGCTCGTGGAATTTTTTTCAACATTGTGTTTTTGTAATTAGTTCGCAACAAAATTTGCGTTTATAAATTATTTGAACATTTAATCTAACATTGATGCCCTAACATCCTGTAAGCCATTCTATAAACAGCTTAAGCTGCTGACAGTACCCTGCATGTACATTTATGAAGTGTGTGTGTTTGCTGAAACTGATCCCGAGTTATTTACAAAGATAATAGAACACTGTAATTTCAACACTAGATATACTAATAAACTAGCTCTTCCTTTAAAAACTACGACTCTTTAAATGATAATAAGTATTATTATAATAGATTGCCGGATGATCTAAAGATTTTTGACAAACGAACATTCCCACCTCTACAGCTAACCACATAGCCACCACGAGTCCAACCCATGTCTGGGCCCTGCCAGAGACGCCCGCGAAGGCATAACCAGCAGGGGGCTTAGTATCTGAACTCCCGTGGTACCCATTGAAAAGACAGCAGGATCCGTAGTTCCAGCTGTCATTACCTATCAGGGTCAGTAGACAGGGACCAGCTCGCAACAGTCCGAGCGCAACTCTTGCAAGATTCTGTGTCTGTGAGAAATGTAAGTGTGCGTTGCTCGAGCAAGCTGTTTAAGGGTGCGCCGACCAAAAAATGACAAAAATGCAGTCACGGTTAAGTTGATATAAATGAAAATACTATCGTATTAAATAAACAAAATAAATATTTAGTATCAAAGGGAACGTGTTTACAATAAGTCCGATCCATAAATTCATAACACACTATAGTTTTTTCTACAACAGCATTTAAAGTTGGGTAAAAATCATGAAAACGAGTGGTGGCGTTTAGTTGATATCTTCTAATTTATCTGAATTATTGTACCTCTGATTTTATCTAAACAATCACCAATGGTCTAAACTACAAATCGTCCGTCTCACATTACCGATTTATCGAGCGGTTTTTTAAATTATTATTTTTAAAATTAACACGTTAAATTCCCCATACAAAATTAGTATGGTCGCGGGGCATCAAATAAAAATGGGCGAGACATTTCAAATAAAATATATGACACCTATCACTTAGGGTATGTTCCGATATACACTGCGAGCACTGTAACGTGTAACGTCAATTTAGTATACTGCGAAGCTGTTCCTTTATAGTTAGCTATACTGCTTACTGTTTAAAACGGAACGCAGTCCAGTATACTGTCATCCATGCTGTCATAAATGCTCTAAGGCTGTCATCCATGTCATCATTTCTGGACGCTGTTGATCACGTGATCAAAGCACTGGGAGCACCTTACCTCGAAAATGCCAGTGCTTACAGTACAAAAATGGCGACGATTTATGACGTCATATTCCCTAGGATACTGCGGCAGTATATTGTCAGCCAAAACGGAACAAATTTCTCACCAGTAAGAGCACTGGACAGTGCTCGCAGTGTATATCGGAACATACCCTTCAGCTTGCCTTATTTTGTGTCGGAACAGTCCGGAGCGCATCTGTTGCGAGATTACGTGTCCGTCTATTATGACGTTTGTATGAAGCTTCCTCCCTACCTTCTGCAGTCTAATTATTTTGTGGTATGTATCACTTAAAGCAGTATTGTAGCAGTGTTGTGCGGTTGTGAAAACGTGTAGCAACGTATAACACGCATTTCCTTTTTACAACTGCAATAACATTTCGGTAATACAGAGGAGCTTAATAGTGCAGTGGTTAACGCGCCCGGTCTGCGATTGCTAAAGTTAAGCTACTATCGCAAAGGCCGGTCATCGGATGGGAGACCAAAAATAAATCATCTTGAGCTCCCCCGTGCTTTGGAAGGCACGAAAAGCCGAGACCAACCCGGCTGTATTAGCAGTCGTTAACTATCGTTTAGCCGTTTCTCCCTATCTATAAGGCTTCCATAGGGAAAACTCGTGCCACAGCTGTGGGGACATAAAATGAGCTGGTGATGTGATGGTGGTGAAGGTGGTTAAGTCCGGCAATAGCACAGGCAGCCAATTATTATTAATAATTATTATTATCATATCTGGAGCAGGTATTATGTAGAACATCGCGAAAGTTACCAGACCGGGCGCGTTCACCACTTGACTGCTCCATCGAACCTCCTTATGCAACTTAAGCGAGAGTTATTTTACCGATACTAACATAATAAGTATCATCATCATCATCATCATCAGCTCATTTTATCTCCCCACTGCTGGGGCACGAGCCTTCCCTATGGATGGATAGGGAGAACGGGCCATAAACCACCACGCGGGCCCAGTGCGGATTGGTGGTTGTTAACGACTGCTAATGCAGCCAGGATCAACGGCTTTACGTGCCTTCATAAGTACGGAGGAGCTCGAAATTATACATTTTTGGTCACCCATTCGATGACCGGCCTTTGTGAAAGTGGCTTAATCTCAGCACTCGCAAACCGAGCGCGTTAACCACTGCGCCATCGAGCTCCTCTAAATAAATAAATAATAATATTAATAGAGCTTTATTTATCCCTAATATTGTAGATTTTAATGCTAGGTTAGTCGTTATATTGTTAGACTTAATGGCCGTCTTAAGCGGTCAAAACCTATTAATTCAAAGTCTATTGGAGAAAAGTGGAGGCCCACATTTCTCCAATAGACCCTGCTCCAGACATAAACATACCTTAAACATATTTATAACAAACATTAAACATTATCATCACAAGTAGAAAGTTACAAGATTTAGCTATAGTAATATAGTTGTAAAATAAAGCAGGTGCCACCTCTAAAAATAAAGTTAAAATGGTTGACTTAAAGGATTTAGAACTCTGAAGTGAGTTGGAAGTGAAATTAGACACGAACTACTAGAACCAAGTTCAGGAAACTGAATTGGAAAGACATATACAAGAATACAGTGCGCTAATGAACTTAAACTATCGAACAACGGATTCAGATTGTGTCACAAAATTGGCAATTTAAGTGAAATTGTGTGAATTTTTGGACGACTTCCGTACATAAGTCCGTCTGGATAGGACGGAAATGGTTGGAAATGGAAAAGTTAATTTAAATTATTAAATACACGATCATAATCTATATATTAATACGTGAAGTAAAAACTTTGTACCCGTTTTTACGAAAATTGAGCGTACGGAGGAGTATGAAATTTCGCACACTTATAGTTTATATAGAGAAGGTTATCCGAATGTTAATTTTTTTTTTAATTATGCATAAAAAATACATTTAATCAACAAAAACAACATTACACACACGTATTGTTTGTCTTTAATGCGGCCGACATCTGTCAATGCCAATCCAAACTCACACTCTATCTTTTTTAATTTTTCATTGCTTAGGTTACAATCAGTGCAGCTTTAATAAAATTACGGTCGAATTTCAACCACTGGGCGACAACTAGTTATTATAACTCTGTTTTATAGAAATACTAGCTGACCCGGCGGACTTCATACCACTTTGACCAGTTTCTATGACGAACAAAACAAACAAATCGTAAAATAATTACGCGTGAAACCGTATCAAACAAACAAACAAAAAATATACTCACTTTTTTAAAGAAAAAATGGATGCTGTATCCTTTCCAATACCTTTGAGAATATGTGTACAAAGTTTCATGATGATCGGTGGAGTAGTTTCTGCGTGGAAGCGTAACAAACAAACTCACATTCACATTTATAATATTAGTAGAGATTGACTTATTACCAATGCTACTCCAGCTCGGAACTAGAAAGACTGATTCGTTTGCATACTGAATCAAAAGCCAGATAATCTTGACAAAGCATTGAAATAATATTGGCCAAATAGAACTACGATTATTTATAATGATAATAAATACGCTTTTTATTACGACCTCCTTGATAGTAGAAACCCTATATGATTTCAAGCGCAGTGCTCACTATCAGAGTAATTTCATTAAACACTAGATCGGCTCTAGAACCGACAAAATCAGATGTCAAAATTCTTGTAACATTTTTAATTCATGTATCAAATTCGTAACATTCTTTATAATTTATTTTGAATTTATTTTACAAAAAACAAAAGCTTATAAAACATTATAAGCACACAAAAAATCACTGAGATTTGTACGGAGATACAATATTGAATTGCATACTTACCATTACTACTCGTATAAATAAAATATATAAATATAACTGATATTGTTTTTAATTTGTTCTCCAGTTCCAGTTGATTCACGTTTCCATTTCCATCTGAAAATTTGCCTATACATTTCTCAGTTGGAAGTACAAAAAAAACAGCACCGTAATCATTCGTATTTATTATGATTACAATGATTTATGAATGGGATTTCACTGAAGCGCCGCCGGCCGGTTATCCGCATAACTCTTACGATAACTAACAAATTACATTTCTATACGCGTGCTGTGTTTTTATCTAACCTCGGCAACGCTAAATATAAACTCAGTTCTGGAAGAATGCCTGGGATGATCGAGGGGTGTTTATTTATGTTCGCCTATATGAACCGGCGGTACTGTTGAGAGATCGGTGAACGGGGAGACGCATTCTAAAATATATTGTGACTTAAAGTAGTTTGAGAATAGTAACTGTATTAAAACTGATTATTGTGGAAAAATGTTTTGCAAAAAAACTCTGACTTCAGTTTAACCTTGCTTTTCAGAAGACTGCATAAGTGTTGTTATTGGTAGCCTAATAATTTGCATAGCTTTTATCGCCATAATTTAATGTCAAATATTTTATTAGAAACATAATCGTCGTTTGACATTTACTGACATCTATACTAATATTATAAAGAGGAAAGCTTTGTATTTTTGCATGTATGTTTGCAACGAATAAACTCAAAAACTACTGGACCGATTTAAAAAATTCTTTTACCATTAGAATGCTACATTAGCGCTGAGTAACATAGGCTATATTTAAAAAAATGCGGTACAAAGTCCGCCGGGTCAGCTAGTAACTTATAATTTAATATTTCCGACTTTGGTAACGTCTAAATCTGAATTGATTTATGTCAACAAGCACACCAAATGAAAGCCATAATTTTTGTGTATAATATTATTTTCAACATATAGGTAAAGGTCGCGCCTTACTTCTAGTCCCCTCTGAAGTTGCTTCGTTGCGCAGCTGTACAGTCAGGCCCTACCGCTCGTCCCCGCCTTCGCCTTACTGACGCCTATTTTTCACTACTGCGACGCGAATCGCGCCAACTTCAGAGGGGACTAGAAGTTTGACGCGACCTATACCTAATATTTAAAAAAAGCATACATTTAATAAGCATAACTGACACAAGGCAAATTTATTTTGGCTCAAAATTGCAATAAAAGCTATAGTAAAAAATATACCATGTGACGACAAAGTAAATTGACGCCTCAGAGGCAGTTAAACTTTAATTCCTTCGGCAGTTACAGCATGTTATTATCACCATCATCATCATCATCATCATCATCATCATCATCATCTTCTTCTTCTTCTTCTTCTTCTTCTTCTTCATCATCATCATCATCCATAGGGATGGATAGGGAGAACGGGCTATAAGCACCACGTGGGCCCAGTGCGGATTAGTAGTTGTTAACGACTGCTAATGCAGCCGGGACCAACGGCTTTACATGCCTTCCGTAGCACGGAGGAGCTCGAATTGATAAATTTTTAGTCATCCATCGGATGACCGGCCTTTGCGAAATTTGCTTAACCTCAGCACTCGCAGACCGGGCGCGTTAACTACTGCGCCATCGAGCTCCTCCTCGAGCTTGTTAAATAATATATTATAGATATACGCTATATATTATATACTGCGCTCTGGCAGAGAGTGGAATTCTCTGCCATCGTCTGTGTTCCCAAAAACTTATAACCTGAATGCCTTCAAGGCGAGAGTTAATAGGCATCTTCTGGGGCAGCTCGCTCCATCGTAGACCTCATCTACGCTCACCATCAGGCGAGATCAATGTCAAGAGCTGTCTTATCAGGAATAAAAAAAATAAAAATAAATAAAAATTCTGGATTTTCATAATCTTTTGTTTCAAATAAAATAAAATTTCGTTAAATGTTTTTAAGAATTCGTTTCATAATTGTAATAATACAAAATTATAAACTAGCTAAAGACTATTCCGTTGCTGAATCAATAAATATTTCCATAACATTTTATTTTGGTATTCAATCAGACATCTATTTGTGGATAGTCAATCAGTGGAGTCGTGTTTGTTTCCGCAACTGATCTGTTCAATCTATCCATTTCTGAGGCTAAACAGAGACGATGTAGATCAATTGTTTGTTGTAAATCAAGATGGAGGATTTATTTAAGCGCACTTTGTTATTGTATTGCCCGCTTGGCATTGGCCGTGAATATTTTAGATTTATTGATCCTTCTTTTTTTATTAAGAAAGTTTGTGGTTCGAATTGCGCAAGTTGAACTTGGCTGTTGTTGTGCGTTGCGTTGGTGTTTTTAGGGTTCTCTACAATATTAGGAAAATGTTCTTTTTTGATTATTTCTTGGCTTGGTACGATTGCTCATTAGGCAATGTCCAATGTGAGAATGGAGATTTGCAAAAAAAATTCTTTGTTCAACAACAAATAACAATTAATGACATTAGATGCACGTTCACGTACACTTAACGGTTAATAATCTACCATTCATTCTTATTAAAATTCGCCAAGCACCAAATATAGAAAATAAAACATGATTCTTCACTTACGCGTCAAGAAATCAAAATAAAACTTTGTTGGTCGTCGCTTTGTGAAATTCGTAACTGAAACAGAACTTATTAACGCCTATCCTACTGGTGGAAATCGGCGCGGCATGTGACTTCGGTGTTCATTGCGGTCTTTCTATTACCGTTGACTAAAACTGCGGTAGTATACCGCGCAATAAACTAGAAATTCACTTGCCAAGTCGCAAGACGCGCGTTCTCATGGCCTAGGATATCGGAAGCGAATCGAAATCGAATCGAATCAAAGTTACGAAAGCGAAAGAAATTTAATTTGAAAAAGATTTATAAAATAATTAAAGTAACTATAAGTAATATCAAACATTTTTTTTATAAAACGTCCAAATAATAGCCGACGTTATTGCCCAAGTTTAGCGTTGACAGAATTTTTATGAAGGGCTCGAGAATGTAGGTGGTAATAAATAAAATTTACGGCCGACAGCGCGCAACGGCAGCTTGAGGGAGCAAGTTACAATTTAAGATACCGGGAATACTTTGAGCAACAAAACAAGTATACGCGACCTTACGCTCTGGACAAAAATTGAAAACCTGTGTAATGCTATGTCTCAGATATAACGTTACTGTTTTGTTACGTTAAGGTTTTTTTAATTAGAAGATATACAAAAATCTAAATTTTCTAAATGTTCAAATAATTTTAACGCAAATTTTGTTGCGAACAAATTACAAAAACACAATGTTGAAAACATTCCCACGAGCCGGTTTTGAACCTGCACCCTTCTGACATTCCGGGTCAGGTGCTCTTTCAATTGAGCTATCGTGGTTCTATCCAGCCCGCCGAAATTATTCAACACTTTTTACTTTGAAAGCCAAAGTAAAAAGTGACTTTTAAAGTAAAAAGTATTGAATAATAACCTAATACAAGACCGATTGTAATAATACTTCTCAAATTGGTCAGAAATTCCTTAATGAACGGGTAGAGTTAATATTTGTCCAGAGGCCAGGGATACTATGTATACACGGGATATGTTCGTTCAATAGTAGTAAGCGAGTAGTAATTAATTGGCCTGTAATTAATTTTAGACAAAGGTATAATAATAAGTTTTGAAAAAAATATATATTTAATTTAATTTATTTAATTAGGACAACCAACAACACATACATTAAAACAAGAAAGAAGTTATGTTTTTATCTTAAAACTAAATGCTGTCTCAATTATACGGCGCCACGACATGCACTGGTGAGACGTATCAGAAAAAAAACAATAATAATAAAACTAACGTTCAAACCAATTTTCGGTGGAAGTTTGCATGGTAATGTACATCATATATTTTTTTTAGTTTTATCATTCTCTTATTTTAGAAGTTACAGAGGGGGGAGGACACACATTTTACCACTTTGGAAGTGTATCTCGCGTAAACTATTCAGTTTAGAAAAAAATGATATTAGAAACCTCAATATAATTTTTGAAGACCTATCCATAGATACCCCATACGTATGAGTTTGATAAAAAAAAAATTTTGAGTTTCAGTTTTAAGTATGCGGAACCCCCAAAATTTATTGTTTTTTTTCTATTTTGTGTAAAAATCTTAATGCGGTTCACAGAATACATCTACTACCAAGTTTCAACAGTATAGTTCTTATAGTTTCGGAAAAAAGTGGCTGTGACATACGGACGGACAGACAGACAGACAGACATGACGAATCCATAAGGGTTCCGTTTTTTGCCATTTGGCTACGAAACCCTAAAAACAATAATAATAAAACTAAAAAATAACAACATCACTGGTAAAGACGTAAAAAATAATAAACTTAAACTGAATATAAAACCATAATATGTTATTATTAAATATAATAAGAGCTAACAAAAAATTCGAAAAGTTAGATTTTGTTCATCTTTTTAACTAAGTTACAATGTAATTTATTCAATTTCAGTTATGGTGTATGAAATGTTGATTACAAACTAATAATAGGTATGCTAAAAGTTTTTGGTAAATCTATATAAGGCTTAGTAATAAGCCCATCGTTTTACTATCATAATATTAAAATCTTTTGATATTATTTAAATTTCAACATAAGTCGGCTTACCTCACTAGATAGATAAATATACTCTAACACAAGGATTTTACTTTGCAAACGGATTATAGTACAATTTTACTTTAATAAACTTTATGCCAATGTTATAAGATTCATATTATACAAGATTATTAAAATACAAATTATTAAAAGAAAACTCTTATTGACGATATTTACCCCTCTGGGATCTAGTGGTTAGACCACCGGTTTAGACGCAGAGGTCCCGGGTTCGATTCCCAGCGGCGGGTATATGTTTGTGTACTCGGTTTGGTTGGTGGTAGGGCTTGTTTGTCTGCCTGGCTGGCTATCACCATTTTATCTAAATATGTCGCCATAACATCAATGTTTGTAACATTGTTGTGTTCGGGCAGCTAGAGATAAGATAGCCAGTGCCGTACTAGTTGAGGATTCTGGGTAAAGTGCGCATCCACCAATTGGCCTTATCATCACTTAACATCAGATGAGATCAAGGCACTTAACATCAGCACATCATTTTAAATCTTGTGAAGTGGGATGGGAGTGATTGAAAACCAGCGCTCCCCGGAATCTTGT
Organism: Eudonia mercurella; assembly: GCA_963082485.1. Classification (NCBI taxonomy): domain Eukaryota; kingdom Metazoa; phylum Arthropoda; class Insecta; order Lepidoptera; family Crambidae; genus Eudonia; species Eudonia mercurella. The sequence continues at coordinate 7,232,812 of OY720045.1, forward strand.
TCCTAGATTACCACAAATTGAGCCAAGGAGCTCGATGGCGCAGTGGTTAACGCACCCGGTCTGCGAGTGCTGAGGTTAAGCAACTTTCGCAAAGGCTGGTCATCGGATGGGTGATTAAAAATTTATCATCTCAAGCTCCTCCGTGCTTCGGAAGGCACGTTAAACCGTTAGTCCCGACTGTATTAGCAGTCGTTAACAACCACCAATCCGCACTGGGCCCGCCCGCGTGTTGGTTTATGACCCGTTCTCCATCCATCCATCCATAGGGAAGGCTCGCGCCCTTTCAGTGGGGACATAAATGAGCTGATGATGAGCCTTATTTTTAATACTCATCAATTCATTAATTAATTCATACATATGTAGTAAGTAGTGAAGTAAGTAAATAGCCCATACACTGTCCCACGGCGGGGCAAAGTCCTCCATCATTGAAATCAAATCATCGCTACAATTAATGGGTATTGGCTAAATCTCAACGCTTGCCAAATGTGGGATATGCATCGAAAAGTCAGTATTCACAACAATCTTCGGAGAGACGTTGCGTCTCTTTGTATATTGTACCGCATATATCATGGGGAGTGTTCTGAGGAATTGTTCGGCTTGATCCCTACCGCTACTTTCCTTCACCGCACTACACGCAATCGACTGTCATTCCATCCACATCACCTTGATGGATGGCGGTCTACTACTGTGCGTTTTTCACTTTTTTTTATACGCTATTTTTTTATACGCTAAGTTTTCAAGAAAACGCTAAATGACATTTCGATTAAAAACAAATATAAAGCATTTTCTGTAGTTTTAATTCAAAGGAGCCGAAACAGAGAGGCCGCAATGCTTTCACCGCTTACACGTGTCCCTAGTTTCATTCAAAAGAGCCGACAGAGAGGCCGCTCCTAAAAATATTACAATTTTTGTGTCAGGAAACGTAAAAAAAAACTAGCCTGATTTTTTTTTAAATCTAGCATTTATTGGCCTTATTTCTCTGTTATAATTAGATGTTTTGTCAAAATATTTGCATGTCGATTGGTATACTTAGAATTGCTATATCGTTAAAAAAATGTTCTTTACGTTAACCATTTTCAGGCAACCTAGAATGATTATCGCACATTTTTATGCACTTACATTAAATTTCACCACTAGAACTATCCTTTACACTAAAATAACGTATATTTTTCGAAAGCTTCTAGCCGCTACACCTTACATTTCAGTAACGTAAGAAGCATATTAACATTTATTTTTAATGTAAGGGACATGCTATGTTTGCAACTACTAAGTTTTATGAAACTTAACAACAATGATAAGAAAGAGATGATAAAACTAAGAAACTTTGTACTGTACGTCAATAAAATTGGATAATACGCTAAAAAGTTACAGACACACAAATGTTGAAAAAATTTCCACGAGCAGGATTTGAACCTGCACCCTTCTGACTGATCTTCTAACTGATCTTTAATATTTGTAAAAAATATTATGATCGGATGTTAGTGACGGTAGTTGTTGACATTGAATGGGCGCCTTTAGCTTTCAAAGTAAAAAGTGTTGAATAATTTCGGCGGGCTGGTTAAAACCAGGATAGCTCAATTGGAAGAGCACCTGACCCGGTATGTCAGAAGGGTGCAGGTTCAAATCCTGCTCGTGGAAATTTTTTCAACATTTGTTATTTTGTAATTTGTTCGCAACAAAATTTGCGTTAAAAAAATATTTGATGATTTTAAGTTAGAGACCGTTATCGAAAAAAAACGTTTTCATCCCCCCATCTCGGAAAGAGTATTTTTGCTCTTCGATATCTGAGTGCAAAAGCTGTTTTTATCCCCTAGAGGATAAAGTAAATTGAATTTAGAACATCGTGTGCACTAAGTTTGTGAATTCAAAACATCATTAAACCTATTTGCTTCTACCTCCATGGTGCCCAATTTATCAGTACTGTAGCAACCGAGACTCCTTGCTCGGGTATACTTACTGGCAGCCACCGTGGCCTGCATTAAAATATAGTAGAAGAGAAAAAAGAAGAACATCGCGGACTCAGTGACGGGTCGCGACGACGAATTGATTGTTATTATTTCATGTTGAAAGTAATATAAATATTTAAAGCTATAAAGCATTATTATTCGATACAACCCCCCGTTCCTTAAGTAACGACCCAGCGAGGTGTTACAGTACACAAGTCACTAACACCAACATTACAGTACCTAACAAAAATATTACACTTAGTAACTGTAGCAACGTTACTTTCAATTTTTCTTAATTATACCTAAGTATTGTTTGTTATAATTTAAAGATTATTCTGTAATACTTACCTTTCATAATGTAGTAGTTAATACCTAAACTGAAATAAAAGTATCTTGTGATTGTAAATGTTTTTTTTGCATTTAGTCATTTCCTCGCTGAGGTGGGATGAAAAGTTAGGTGTTGCACTCGAGTGCAAAGATTTTTCACCTGGTGCTCTTTTGATTCCCTCGCTAACGCTCAGGATTCTAATTTTTGAATCACTCGCTGCGCTCATGATTCAATTTTAGAATCCTTCGCTTGCTCGGTCATCAAAATTGAGCACGCGGTTAAAAAACAACTTTGCACTCTTGTATAACAAATAACTATTTTTGGCTCTCCTGTAAAATCTTGGTTTGTCCGTTACATTAATTGATACTTCCGGTATCGCATACAATTTTCCTCACCACAACCGCAGATGATTAGGTAACTAAAGTAATGTTTCCACTGAGCATTGTTTCATATCACATAACACTTAGTACATAAATAGTTTACCATATCACAAACACTCGGAGAATATAGTTATGACCAGAAGTCGATTAGGAGACATGTTACGACCACTTCCAATTATATTATTCTATGTTAGTGGCTACCGTTTGTTGATAATGAAAGATAAAGGTAACTACTAGAGATGCGCCAAATAGTTATTTTTTGTTTTTTTTTCTATTTTTGTGTGAAAATCTTAATGCGGTTCACAGAATACATTTACTTACCAAGTTTCAACAGTATAGTTCTTATAGTTTCGGAAAAAAGTGGCTGTGACATACGGACGGACAGACAGACAGACAAACAAACAGACAGACAGACATGACGAATCCATAAGGATTCTGTTTTTTGCCATTTGGATACGAAACCCTAAAAAGGTACCGAGTGCGAGTTTCATTCGCCATTCGATCACGTTAATTAAAACGAGAATTGGTATGGCACAGTTTTAACTCGCCTAGATTTCCACAAGTAAGCTCTGCTGCTTCAATGACATACACATTTTAGTTTTCAGATCGAGGAACCGAATAGTTCGGCTAAATATTCGGTTCGGTCATAGTTACACTGGATAGTATTCGGTATTCGGCAAAAAGCACTATTCGGAGCATCTCTAGTAACTATTATGTTGAAGTGATATTGATCGAAGTAGCATAGGTAATGTATAATACAATAATGAGCTGTTCTTATGACTTATTTATAAGACACTCTTTGAGTAATGAATGATACCCCAAGCGATTTGATTTGTGTTATGCATAATTTTCTTTTTTGTAGTAAAAATATTTTTAGTAAAATATTTCGATTATCAACCCACATTTGGCAAGCGTGGTAATTAAGGGTCACTGTCCAAGGCGCGTCATTTGACGACTGCATGACGATTGGGTAATTCGAAAATGCCGCTCTGTGGACAGTTTGTTTTTATGCTAGCAAGATGCAAGCAAACAAACTGTCCACAGAGCGGCAATGTCGGAGTTCTCAATCGTCATGTATTTGTCAAATGACGCGCCATGGACAGTGACCCTCAGCCATTACCTGTCACTTTTAGTGATGACTTGATTTTAATGATAAAGTCTTTTACCTAACAGTGGAATAGTCAAGGCTACTTACTTCCACTAAATACTATTCACTCAATACTCTAACACTAATACCAAAATTGTTATCCTTACAAATATTTACATAATGAAACCAAACATTCTATACCAAAGATATTATGCTAATATATTATTATTTGTTTATACAAAATGTTAATTTCCATTACGTGTTTGTGCTATTTATAAGCTAGTCGTACTTATAATTAGAAATGGTTTTGTTTATATTAACAATTTATGCCAGTTTACGACGCACTGCATTTCATTGAACGTAAATTGTAGTGGTGGCCATTTTGAAAAGACGCAGTTAATATAGTAAGTAGATAATCAAACTTTATACCTTCCCACTATTAAGCAAAGGTGTCCATCATTAAAATAAATCATCACTGCATTTGATGGATATCTTGCCAATCACGAGTTGGTGATCGTAAAATCGGGAATCTGGTATCACCGCACATGGGGCCAATTTTTTGTTCTATTTATTTATTAAACTTTAAACTTGACATCGACTTATATCCATCTCCATGATAATCTGGTACTTGGCAAATCATTTCGAGAGTCAAACTATTCGCATAGCATTGAAGCAGCCCCCGCCCAAATCTCAAAATGCCACACTACATAATTCACATGATACACTAAACATGCACATTTGCATAGGACTAACCTATCGTACTCGTAGAACCAGGTACAGATATGTACCTGGGCGGGTCTCCCTACCCCCACGACCCGGTAAACCCGAGCCTATTATAGCATTAAGAGGCGCCCTCGGGTTGTTCCGCTCTCGATCTGATCCGAACCCATCGGAGAATCTAGTAAGGAAAGGGGGGCACGCTTCGGTGATGCCTCAAGAAACCCTCTGATGGTGATTCGATCACACGGCTTGAGGAACCCTTTAAGGTTCTTGCCACCTCAAAAAAAGTCCGGTGACGCTGAAAAGGTTATGCGTGGTCATCAGCAAACTCTCTCCAACAAAAAAAATAAAAAAGGACCTCTTGGTTAATTGCAATCTTGTAATACACATTCTCGTTTCCGATAACATGATCGAATAGGGAATGAGGATGAGGAATGGGAACGCGCCCGGTCCGCGATTGCTAAGGTTAAACAACTTTCGCAAAGGCCGGTCATCGGATGGGTGACCAAAAATTTGTCATCTCGAGCTCCTCCGTGCTTTAAAAGGCACGTAAAGCCGTTGGTCCCGGCTGAATTAGTAGTCGTTAACAACCAGCAATTCGCACTAAGCCCGCGTGGTGGTTTATGGCCCGTTCTCCATATCCATCCATAGGGAAGGCTCATGCCCCAGCAGTGGGGACATAAAATAAGCTGGCGATAATGATGATCGAATAAGGAATAACACTCTCGCTCAACATTATGTTAAGTTTCATTGAGCGTTCCACATTACGCTTGCGGCTGTCTAATTTTGATAATCAGTTGTTGAACTTAATTACTAGAGATCCGTTCAATTTGTGACTAACGAGTTGTTTCCTGTCAAAATGAACGTTCCCACTGATTTCGGTAGTATTTGTGTGTTTTGAATGGCTTAACGTGCCTTCGAAAGCAAGGAGGCTCGAGATATCTAACATATTAATAAAGAGGTAACATTTGTGACTGTTTGTTTGTCGGGGCTAATCTCTGGAACTGTGTAGTTACTGGTCCAATTCCAGAGTTTCTTTCACTGATAGAATGCTATAAACCTTGTGGGTAACATGTTTATTTTAATAAAAAATAAAAAAAAAACATTTTTATTGTAAGTATTTGAAATTGATGTGGACGGTATCCTGCCGTTTCGCAAAATACTTTTTGCCAAATTTTACTTCCCATAGAACTAATAGTAAAGTTTCATTTCCCAAATGAATCTTTAGCAAATTTTCGTTTCTCATTTAATTTACTTGGTCAAATAATCATTGCGCAACATTTCACTTGGTCAAGTTTTGTTTAGTGAAATACATTAAGCAAATGTTTTATTTTGTCAAATAAATTCCAAAAGTATGTTTGTTCAAATTGTTACTTCACACACTCAATCTAAAACGCAAGTTTGACATAATATGGTAATTTATTTTTAACTTAGGAATACAGGAGTAGGTGGGTATTTTATTGGCTTGAACTTGCGTGAAACAAAAAGCGTATGTCATTAGTAATTGATCTTAAATAAACTCAGTTGTTATAGGTTAAGTAGGCTAGATTAGAACTAGGTAGAAAAGGTTAGGTTAGGTTAGAACTGTGACCTTAACATAGCGCGAGCCGAGCGAGCGAAGCGAACGTGCCCCGGCAGCGGCCGGCGATGCGCAGCAAATGAACGAGTTTGTGAATTAACGTATATTTTTGACCAAATATTAATTGGTAAAATGAAATATTGCCATGTAATTATTTGCCAAAAATGTTTTTGGTAACTGTAAATTTGCGAAAAGTTATTTTGACAAATATTTTTTTACCAAATGAAAATTTGGGAAATAAAATTTGGGAAGTCATAGTTTGGGAACCGTTTTTTGGCCAAACATTAGTAATCCGATATGGACAAATGCGCGGACAAACTGCAAGTCTCTAATATTTTAGCTAAAACATTATTTGTTTATCTATTAGACAGTGGCTTTTAAAATGTCTAAAATGTATTTCTAGCAGTTTTTACAAGCAAAATACTGTCAGTCATCGTTTAAAATTAGATACGGTGAGGGTGATATAATTTTGGCAAGATTAATGAAAATGATCTCACAAGGGAACCTGCCAAGAGTCATAAGGTGAAACACCTGTTCTACATAATAAAGATGGATTATACATAGATAGTTTGAGGAAAATATAGATAACTAGAGTAACGACTTCTTGGCGGGAAAGTGAAGAGTCATGTCTGCGGTTTTGTTTTATTTTCTGAAATTTGTGTTACCTAGACAGACAGACAGACAGACAGACAGACAAAATTTCAAAAATCAGCACTCGCAGACCTCTAAACGTAAAAGTATATAAAGAGTAATATTATATTTGAATTAGTATAACATACTGCTACAATATTAATTTAATTGCTCTTTTTTTTGCGATCTTTCTTTGATATTAAACAATAGTTTCTACGTATGAACTAAGTTTCAATATTACCAAAGTACAAAGTGTATGAACAAAGTAGTAGTGGGTGATGATGACGGACGGCTCAACAAGGAAGCCGGTCCAATTGCGGGGCAATGACAAGTGTCAGGGTTGCCACATTTGAACAAGAATAACGTCTTTTAATTTGAAAAAAAAAAAGACAAAGTGTTGAAAAAATTCCACGAGTGCACTTCGAACCCGCACCCCATGACATGACGGGTCAGGTGCACTGCCAACTATGCCCTTTACACTTTATCTTTTTTCAAATAGTAATTTGTTCGCAACAATATTTGCGTGAAATATATGTAAATAATCAACGTCTTTTAAATATTTTTTCTTGACAATTATGTATATTTTTATTACTTTAGTTTATTAGTTATTATTAGTTATTACTCTTGTGCTTTTTAATATCTCTTTTATTATTATATTTACACCGTAAAATAAAACGTCAAATACTTTTTTATTTTACGTCTTTTTAATTTTTTTTAAACTTATAATAATTACACTGATAAAAATGTTAAATGTATAAATATAATTTTATATGTGAGACGGTCTGTGCACCACAGGTCTGTGGTGACCCATGGAATATGTTTTCCTAGCATCGATAAGCTCAACTCGTGGGTAGGAGGCCTAGACTACGCTTAAACAATAAAAATCCCTGTAGGTAAGTACTATGACATGCCGGGTCAGGTGTACTGCCAACTATGCTATCGTGACTCAATCCAACTCGCCGAAATTAATCAACACTATCTACTATTACTCTGTAAGCCAAAGGATCCCTATTCAATGTCGACAAAGAACTACGTCATCAACATCCGATCTTAATATTTTTACAAATATTTAAGCTAGCCTAGCTACTAGCATAGCTAGCTAGTAGCTAGGCAAGCTATATTTATGATTATTACATATTGTTGTGAAAAATTTTACACAAATATTGTTGTGAAGAAATTACAATTTTAAAAGTTTTTTTTTTTCAACACTGTCCGTTTTCAAATTGTAATTTGTTCACAACAATATTTGTGTAAAATTATATGTAAATAATCATAATGTGTTGTAGCTTAAGTTTTTATGCGACAGCTTTGTAACAGTTCTTTGTCATACAGTTTATAACTGTTTTTACCTGTGATTTTGGTTAGGGTAATGTTTGTTCAAAAAAAATATATTCAAAATGAAGATTGGCAACCCTAGCCGGCCACAGTGACATTGCACCAACAACGGCGACACTGCGAACGTGAACAAATGACATTTTAATTGCCCTCCATCGAGTCTTTCCAAGGACACGTTTCAATTTTAATTTCAGATAATTATGTCGCTGCGGATATTTAGTACCGATAATGGTTTTGCGCATTAGTATCACTGAAAGAAGGCATATATTTTTATAATTTAAAATGAAGAAAACCATTTTACGCGTTTAATTTTTCAAAAAGCTCGAGCCAACATGCATGCGATTAACGGTGTCCGCCCTCGACCGACTTTTTCACCTATTTTGCGACCGACTTTTTGTAGGTAACATAGAACATGTTGCAACGCACACGTCCTACACCAAACGTTTCATTTTCACCGACAAAGAAATTGGTCACCGATTATCGGATCTGGGCGAGCTCTAAAATTTCATATTCTATGAGATAATTTGTATGTTTTATCCCTCAAAATGTATTGATTTAGTAACAACAAAAGGAGAGAGAAACATTTATAGACCACTCGGAATAAAAAATAACTATCACAATAATAAATATCATGTGTTGTAAATGTCATAACTTAGTTTTTTTTTGTTAAAAGCAGTTACTTTGAAATTAAATATAACAACACTAAAACGACAGACAAAATGGCTGTCTGTCAAAATAATTGCATCGTTACGTATGTTCACATAAAAAATCGACTTTTGCCCTTTGAATGTGTTCGAAACCGTAGCGGTCTGCAGTCATGGTCATAAATGACCAAACCTGTTTTGATTAAATTTAATTAAACTAGTAGTAGTATACTAGCTCGATGGCATAGGAGGAGCTCGTTGGCGCAGTGGTTAACGCGCCCGGTCTGCGAGTGCTGAGGGTAAGCAACTTTCTCTAAGGCCGGTCATCAAATGGGTGACCAAAAATGTTTCTCGAGCTCCTCCGTGCTTCGGAAGACACGTATAGCCGTGGGTCCCGGCTGCAATAGCAGTCTTTAACAACCACCAACCCGCACTGGGCCCGCGTGGTGGTTTATGACCCGTTCTCCCTATCCATCCATAGGGAAGGCTCGTGCCCCAGCAGTGGGGACAAAACTGAGCTGATGATGATGATGATGATGATGATGAAAGAAGAAAATCGGTTGACTTCTGAATTTCAAATTATATACAACGTAATATAACAAAAAATCGACTAATAAGATATCTCAGTTTTAAAAAGCCTTATAGCCAAGGCTATAAGGCTTATAATAAAACGCAAGTCAAGACTTGAAGTTTGATAATACAGACACGGTTAAAGAAGAATCCGGGTAATGTGCGCTTGCACCATTTTGGCCTTATCATCACTTAACATCAGGTGAGATGAAAGTACAGTAAGGTTTAAAAATAAAACATTTTTTGCTAAAATTTCGTAAATACCTACTGAACGCGATTGCTAGATTGTATGTAGTTCGTGGTTAACTGTCATTGGTCATATTTCTTATCTATGTTAGACATTTAACAATTTTTATAGGTATTATAACGGCATTTTTTATGCTAAATAAATAAATAAAATAAATAAGAAAAATAAAACAAAGTAACATCTTAAAAGTATTTGCCGTTGACTAAATTGTAAATCACGCGATAAATTACAATGTGACGACATTTAACGATGTGTAGACCAGACCACCCAATACAGAGTGGTAAATCACTTTGATAGAGTAACGCATTGTAAATGAATTATTTACGCACAAATGTGCCGCTCAAATTGGTTCCCTGATTGTTTTATACGCGAATCTTGGGTGGGGACCAAAGCGATTTATTGGTTAGTTGTACGGTTGGTAACGATATTCGCAAAGTGGCTGGAAGCTGTTGGAAGAGAACATCTTAAGATCGGGCTCAATGACATGCGCTTGAGCAAGCATGCATTAGTGCATGCGTTAGGAGAGGCAGTATGTAAGTAGGTACTTGTACTGTTATTAACGATATATGCAAAGTGGCTGGAAGCTGTTGGAAGAGAATAGCTGAAGATTAAGAGAGGCAGTATGTAGCTACTTGTAGTGTTGGTAACCATATACGCAAAGTGGCTGGAAGCTACTGGAAAAGAATAACCAAAGATCGGGGTCAATGGCATGGCATTCAGCCCACATGCATTAGTGCATGCGTTAGGAGAGCCGTTATGTCCAGCTGCTGATTGATACGGGCTGATTGTAATGATGTTGGTGATTTTATTATACATGAGTCTTACGTGGAAAATAAAATGTTTTGTGGATTATTTGTTTGAACGAGGAGTTTGTAGACAGAGGCCCACTAACTATTACTACTTATCAGCGAAAGGAAAGTTGTTAATCTTTGGAATTTGTGTTTTCGTTTTAAAAAAACTGACACCCTTAATTTTTAAAGCGTATGTAATGCCAGTGTTGTGGTTCTAACGATATTGCAGCTTTTGTTTTTCTTCGGCAATTAAGAAACCAGAAGAATGAAAACTTTTTAAACCCATAATACCATAACAGGATATCTTTGCCTTTGTTGATATGTAAGTAATACCAATATTATTATTAATAATAAATCACGAAATCCTTTGGCCTATAGTATATATACATATATTAATGCAGCCCGTGTGTATTTCATTCGAATCTATAATTATACAGCTTAGAATAATAACGCCTAGAAGCCGAGCACGCGCACGGCGATTGAGGCAAGTTTAACCAAGCCATATGTGGCTTGGTTGGCCGAACGGCTCGCTAGTATCCAAGGTCACGTCGTGTCGTAAGCAGCTCCGCAATTTTTGTTTATAATGACGATTTGTGCACTTAAAGGATGCTTTCACAAGTCAGAATCTAGCAAAAAGGATGCTAAGATTATATTTCACCTGTAAGCAGCTAATCACAGTAATCTAATAACAGCTAATCAATGTCTATTTTTTCGTAAAACACGATATTAATGTTCGTAAATTTGTAATATGTCATTCCATGTATGTTTTGCTAGATGTAGGAAAACTTTTACCCCATTTTGTGTTCCGAGTTTTTTTTATTTAGAGTTGTTTTTATCCAAGTCTAGAGTCCAAGAAAGACAATTTATCACGATTGCTGTTATCAAAGCGCCAGTCATTTAGAAAATAGTTACAGCTACAAGGATTTTAAACTGACATGCTGAAAAAATGTTATAACAGTATTTTTTTCTGATAAGAATGATTTTTGTGCAATAAAGTAAATGAATAAATATTGGCATTCTTATTTATCACCAAACATTGTTACATTTACATAACATTACATGTACATGTTTTCGTGTTATATGTAAGTATCTTTACATAAGTAGCTAATGATATGAAAATTGTGGTAGTCGTAGCTTCATCGCCATCTAACTAAAGGCTCGAAATAATATTCAATGCATAATGAGATAAAATTATGCTTCCAAATAGTTAAAGAGAAAAGTGGCGGTCCATTGTCTCTGCCTACCTCTCCTGAGGGATTGAGGCGTGACTAATTATGTATGTATGTACCTTACAATTTTTACTTTTTTAAATAATAATCACAAACTTAAATGAAAACATCTTAATGTATATAACAGTAAATATTATTAATGTATGTCGTTAATATAATAAAATAATATGTAATAATTATAGAAGAAAATTTTTTTTTTGTGACTATTGACTTTGTGGCTATTTTCACATAAAAATTTGAGTAATTAAAAAAATCATATGTAACAACAATACAATTTTTAAACTATGAAACAAGATAAGAGTTTAGTAACTTACCCATTTACCCCGAGTTTGGGGAAATTACCATTTTACTTGCAACATTTATTCGTACGGTTGTGTGTGTAATGACAAGCTGCTGACGCACACGACGGAGTATTTTGTGCCTCAATATTTTGACGAACTTTGTTTGACACTATCGTTCTAGGCGTTATTATTCTAAGTTATACAGATACTGAATGATCCAGTTTCTCCAAACCATTATAATTGTTTGGAGTAGTCTGTTGCTGTCTGCGGTTCTTGCAAGACACTTTGACAAATCTGTACTAATTTTGGACTAGAAAATTGTACACAATGAGTAATTGTATTTACTGAGAATTAGATCATGGCCGTTGTACCAAATTATTTGGCTAATTTTGACTAAAATAATAACTATTATCTAACTAAATGAAAGAACTTCAGCTACTGGCGTTTATTTTACACACTTAAGATTTTTATTTTTTATTTTAGCCTTTACTTTAGAAAACAATAATGATAAATATGTACTATAATCTTTTATAAGTATTGTGTCTTTTTCTATCTACGTTTGGTTATATACACAAAAACTGTAATCACGTAAACCTTTTGTACATCAACAGTTTCGTTAACCTTTGACATACGATTCCATAAAAATAAGCCATTTGTCGATACATCGATAAACTAAACCGCTATCGCGTCGATCAAATCATTTTTCCACTATCACGATTTACTTCGAACCTATTTTTGGAACCAACATAGAATATTTTAGTCTTACTACGTGTACACACGCCTGCACAATTGCACATTAACCCACCACAAACTGTCAAATTTCCTCAATAGACTTTAAACTTTATATCTAAGACATATGGTTGAAAATGTATTGAAGAAACTTGACAATTTTGAATAGGTTTATGTGCTTGCGTCTGTACAAACGACGATCTTTTCGTTCCAATCCATTAAATGTGACCGCGGGGTAAACATGTCAATAATGACAGTATTAATCTATCGTACAACCACGTTTGATTTCGAAGTCACAATCATAATATTGACTTAAGCCTTACGCAGTCGAAGAAATATAATATTTCTGTACGATTTTTTTCTGTTTGACAGTCTGCAAACAAGCGTACAGTTGGCCGGTACGGTACACAGTGGTAATGGTAGTTTCTAGTGCAAGTTCTATTTACCTTACCTAATATTCAAATTCATAAAATCACGTAAACGAAAACGAAAATATTACACTTATTGAAACAGCGACTCCTGGTAACAAAAAGGGAGAGTTAAAATTTAAAATTTTACTATTACCCTTATAATATACTAGCTGTGCCCTGCGGTTTCACCCGCGTTAATTAGCAACTGTTCCACTCCTATTAGTCATAGCGTGATGTAATATAGCTTATAGCCTTTCTCAATAAATGGACTATTCAACACAAAAAGAATTTTTCAATTCGAACCAGTAGTTCTTGAGATTAGCGCGTTCAAACAAACAAACAAACTCTGCAGCTTTATAATATTAGTATAGATTTTCAAATCACATAAACTCACTTTAACAATTTTTTTGATGTGTAACATCTTTCCGCTCGCTTTTTATATAAGCAATTTGCGGGAATGATTTCGTGAAATGGGACGGAAGTATGTGTAACAGTGTAACAGGAAGTCGGGGAAGCGCGCAAATTTTGTAAATTTAAATACGATATTATGAACATGACATATTTTAAGTGACATATTGTGTCATTTGTCTATCAAAGGTCATTTTGATATGTCAAATGTCTTTTAATGAGTATTTACGGCATTTATTTTATAGTTATAAAATGATGTAATACCTGACTACTTTTCAGAATATAATGTTAAAATTGCTTATTACTAAGGTGAGATGTCAAATGTTACACATCATAATGCGACTACTGTAAGGCTCGTTCATTTTTTATTTAAATAATATTTTATAATTTTATTCTGTGTTCTGTGTTCGTTGTTCTGTGTGGTAATTAATAATAAAAATAAAAACATATTTTATTTTTTTACTAGTTCAACAACATCACATAAACAGTATACCCACAACAATAATATAAGGTAAGTAACATAAAAAAAGTTTAAAGTGAAGTATGACTCTGCCTCCTAGGTAAGGTAGATTTGTATCCAAGAATACAGATTCTTCCCTTTAATAGTTTTAATGATGTTCTTTAACTATTCTTACGATGTGTTTGTAATTTTTAAAACAAAAAAAATAAAAAAATATTGTTAGTAAAATACCGAAATGTATAAAAACTCTTTGCTGTAACACAAATGTTGAAAAAATTTCCACGAGCAGGAAATTTTCAACATTTGTGTTTTTGTAATTTGTTCGCAACAAAATTTGCTCTAATAATTATTTGAACACTGTTTACTCTATCTAACCTTAGAGCATTAAGTATCTAACCAACTAAAACCATCACTGACAAATCGGTCGTCTTCGTCACTCCTTACGTCATATAATATGGAAACTTATTACTTACACGTTGACTGACTTCTCCGCCGTAACAGTTTCCCCGAGTTCCCCGAGTGACCTCGTAATGTCACGAATGACGTCATCGGTGTCGTACCTATACAGAAAGTACAATAAGATGCTCGCAACTCCATAAGAATGAGGCTCTTGGTTCCCACATTCTTTGAAACATTCTTTAGAAGTTTTTATTTGTTTACTTATTGTATTGACGTGGAAGGCAACCTTATGACGGTACTTTTTTTATACATTGTTACGTTATTAGGGTGAGTATAGTGAGTTTTAGTTACGTAGTTAAAACCACTTGCTTGTTTGTTTGCTGACTTGTTTGTCCGCCTGGCTAGCTGCCACCATTTTTTCTAAATATGTCGCCATTACATCAATGTTTGTAGTATTGTTGTGTTCCGGCAGCTAGAGATAAGATAGCCAAAGCCTCAGTAGTTTAGAATTCCGGGTGAAGTAAAATGGCGTTACTCTAAAATTTACTGCAACTAAAAAAGGAGATCGCGAAATTCATCTAATAATAAATTATAGGGACATAAATAAAGCTTTCGCTAAAAATGCGACCCTAAAATTTGCATCTACTGAATAATGCGTTTGCGAAATTCATCTAACAATACTTCTTCACGTTGCAACGGATGGATGTATTTGGATGAAATTCGGCAGACAGTTATAACCTGGATTAACACATAAGATAGTTTTTATCCCGATATTCCCACGGGAATGAATGGAAACTATCAAAGCGGTACGAAGTCCGCCGGGTCCACTAGTAACAAATAAAGGAACACAACAGTGTGACGGCTCATCAGGACCCTACCTCAGCATATGCCGCTACGGTGTGAGAAAGTCACATCACAACGGCGCTGGTTTCTGGCAGGGCCTGTGCGATGTGGCGTTTCAGGCTAAAAGAGACATTTAGTCTCTCTAATAAATTAGAATTCTTGATTTCGTTAACGCGATCGAATGCCAAATTACATTCGGACTAGGCACTCTTATTAACTCCTATGTGGTCTTGTAGTTAGACTACCGGTCGACTCTCAGCTTCGATTCACAGCGGCGCATTATGCACTGGGTTTGGTTGGTGAAGTCTGTCGCTATATTAACAGTGCTGTAGTAGCACTGTTGGGTGCTGACATTTAGAGATAAGATTGCCAGAGAAATAAATAAAAAAGTTCATTGTTAGGTCTTTATATTATTATTGTACTAAACTTTAAGAAATCTTTTATTAGATAAAAAAATTTACTAGTATAAATCAAAAGTTTCGATTACCGCTGAGCTCCAAGGCACTGAAGAGATATCCCAAAGCTGGTGTTTTCGATTACAACTCGAGCTTCCTGAGATTAGCTGATTTTATTACCCTTATGGTTTTTTGCTGTGTTACCGCTAGTTAGATAATAAATAAATAAAAATATTTAATTATGTTAATTTGCACTGTTAATTAATCGTTATTTTCTTTTTTACAGATGCACGATTTGGAGCTAAAAACTGTAAGTTACTCATTTACAATATTGCTTTAGGCATAAGCAACAACCTGTACACAGTAGTAGTATAATAATAGTTTAATTGATGTATTGAACATTCTAAATTGTTAAATATCTTTTACTCTATCGGCTCTTAAAATATTTGCGCTTGATTTGTTAGGACCTTATATAGATATAGATATTCTGGGGCCGCGGTAGTATCTTGTAACGTTCACCTCTTTTGAAGTCGGTTAAAAAGTGAGTTTTCCCGAAATAGATAATTAACACCGCCAGAAGTCGGAACGTGTAGTTTGGCCTTCTTCGTTGCCGAGGCACGTCGTTGCACAAAAACAACAACACAGGATCTGACCTTTATCTCTTTTTTCTCCGCGATAGTTGGAAAATGGGAAATGCAAAGTTTTTTAACAATTTTCCAACTTAAATTTTTGTTATTATTTTACTTTGTTTCTCCGTTCAAGTTTTTGTTTTTCACCAGTACTGTACAATTTTGTTAGTGTTTAAGCACGTGATTTAAATTTTTAATACTCTTTGATTGTAAAACGTGTCTTGTACAATAGGAAAAGCGTTTGCAAATATATTCGTTGTATTGTAGTTATATCCGATATTTCGGCACAGTTGCAAGTGCGTCATGATCACGGATTATCACTATCTTATCTAAATCGATATAATAACAATGTTAGTAGCAATTGTCAATGTTTCTCTTGTCTGCGACGGGGAAGGCTGAGGATCACAAACGGCAAGCACCAGTTCCTGTTAAGTGGTATATGTCTCACATTGATACGTCAGCAGTTTAACGAAGCTATGGGGCAGAAAATATGGAGACTGCAGAAAGTAATAAGCTTTGTACAAATACAAACACGCTCGAACAAGGTACTGTGACGACCAGGTGGATCGTCACTTGGGGTACCGGGTATTTTATAGAAGGAAATACTTTCTCGTTTAAATTTTTTATATTAAAAATTGAATTAATAACAATATATTGTTTTCTAAAGTTTACGCGAACACTACACATTTAAATGAAACAACTTTTACGGATCTACTCGCGTTTATTTTACACATTGCTTTTTAATAAATAATTATTCATCCTTAGGATGATACGCGAGGCTATTGAAATTAAAAAACATACTAATTTTAATAAAGAGATGGTTGGTATATACCATCAGCTTGGGATCCCATCATACAAAATATTAAATCCCAGCACCAACACCATACTGCCAGACCAAAAGATACTGTAAGCTCTTTCTGCGTAAAACGGAACGCACCTGATTAAATTTCAATGAGGGTATACAAGCTACTAACTAATTATGAGACGACCAACACCTCAGTCTCCCTGTGAAACGTCAGGATAAACATTAAAAAGTAATGTGTAAAATAAACGCGAGTAGATCCGTAAAAGTTGTTTCATTTAAATTAATAACAATAATGTATCAGATCAAAGTTGTCGTAGTCGCGGCTTGTCAAAGAATGTCCGCGATGCTCTTCTTATTTCTTCCATCCTTCTTCTTAAACTACGTTTGAATGCAGGCCACGGCGACTGCCAGTAAGCAAGGAGTCTCGGTTGCTACAGTACACATAGACAATCTCGTAAAAACTGCAGAACTAATTTCTAGAGCGCGGTATGTATTAAGCTTACCTTCTGGGTCCTCTTCATTTTGTGTATGGGCATTGAACCACCATTTCTCGCATAACCGTTCGACAGGTTTATCACCGAAGGAAGCAACTGTTGCTGATTGTACAATTGCAACGCGACTGTTACTGTTGCGGTTGCTAAATTGGTATTACGGACACCAATCAAACATTTTCTTTCGGTAATAAGCCTGTTGCCACCGACGCACACTGGTCCGAACAAATTCGAACACCTCGGAGAATCTAGTAGGAAACGGGGACACGCTTGCGTAATGCTATTCTCTGTAGAATCCCTCTGACAGTGTTTCGATCACGAAGCTTGAAGAAACCTTTAAGTTCCTCGCCGCCCCAAAATGTCCCGTGACGGTGTAAAAGCGCTTGACGTTTGACGACCTCCGTATTCGAGTGAGACGCACGCCGGTTTCTTGTCCCGGTCGGGTGGATGTAGAAAAACATTTTCTTGAGCCTGGTTGGTTGTGGTACCGTCGTTGTTCCTGATTTCCGTAACACAGGAGCTTAAGCTACTGTCTTTGGAGTCAGAGCAATGTATGCGATGATGTCTGATGTCTGATATTTATTATTTTATTATAAGTGGACAAACAGAGCACTGGCCGACCACCTGATAGATGGGCCAGAAATATAGCGTTGCTGGAAAAACCTGGATGCGATCAGCTCAAAACAGAAGGGAACGGCGTAACTTACAGGAGGCCAAAGCCCAGCAGTGGGTGATAATGATGATGATGATATTTTTATTACTTTTATTAAAGGCTGTTTGAGACAAATAGCAAACTGTCAAAAAAAAACCGACGCTTCAAGACGTTTATAGACCGTTACAGCAGAAGCGCCACAACAAATCAACAACTAATTTATCTGACACTTAGTCTTATCAGCAAGTGATGTCACAACTCGTTAGTACTTGTAAGTTCTTGTTTAAATTATCAAAGTGTTGCTTATAACTTAACAGTTAGAGTGCTCCTTCGAAGCTTTGACCCCGTCTTACTTGGTGACCCGAATATATTTTGAGCTTAAGCTCTTGGTCAGAGCCGACTTGGTATACATGTTGAGTAAAGTTTACTGCTGCGATGCTAATAGACTAGAAATGGAATAGATGGATTATTAATATGGAATTGATGATACGATACGAATGATACGTATACGAGGAGCTCGATGGAGCAGTGGTTAACGCGCCCAGTTTGCGAGTGTGGAGGTTAAGCGACTTTTGCATAGACCGATCAACGGATGGGTGACCAAACATCTCGAGCTCCTCCGTGTTTCGGAAGGCATGTAAAGCCATTGGTCCCGGCTGCATTAGCAGTCGTTAATCACCAGTCTGCACTGGGCCCGTGTGGTGGTTTATGGCCCGTTCTCTCTATCCATTCGTAGGGAAGGCTTGTGCCCCAGCACGGCTTGTTTGCCGCCTGGCTAGCTACCACCATCTTATTTAGATATGTCGCCATAAAATCAATGTTTATAGCATTGTTTTGTTCCGGCAGCTAGAGATAAGATGGCCAGTGCAGTATTTGAGGAGTCAGGGTGAAGTGCGCTTCCACCCTCAACCTTATCATCACTTAAAATCAGGTGAAATGAAGGCCAAGTGCTTACCTGTAATCTTAGAATAATAACGCCTAGAAGCCGAGTGCCAGCCAGTGAGAGCCGAGCATGGCGATTGAAGCAAGTTTAACCAAGCCATATGTGGCTTGGTCGGCCGAACGGCTCACTAGTATCCAAGGTCACGTCGTGTCGTAAGCAGCTCCGCAATTTTTGTTTATAATGACGTATTGTGCCATCAAAGGATGCTTTCACAAGTCAGAATCTAGCAAAAAGGATGCTAAGATTACATTTCACCTGTAAGAACAGCTAATCAATGTCTATTTTTTCGTAAAACACGATATTAATGTTCGTAAATTTGTAATATGTCATTCCATGTATGTTTTGCTAGATGTAGGAAAACTTTTACCCCATTTTGTGGTCCGAGTTTCTTTTATTTAGAGTTGTTTTTATCCAAGTCTAGAGTCCAAGAAAGACAATTTATCACGATTGCTGTTATCAAAGCGCCAGTTATTTAGAAAATAGTTACAGCTACAAGGATTTTAAACTGACATGCTGAAAAAATGTCTTAACAGTATTTTTTTCTGATAATACTGATTTTTGTGCAATAAAGTAAATGAATAAATACTTATTTATCACCAAACATTGTTACATTTACATAACATTACATGTACATGTTTTCGTGTTATATGTAAGTATCTTTAAATAAGTAGCTAATGATATGAAAATTGTGGTAGTCGTAGCTTCACCGCCATCTAACATCATCTGTACCTTGTGTTTAGTTAAATGCTGTTGAAACATTGATGAATAAATAAATAAAATAAAATAAAATAAAAGGCTCAAATTAATATTCAATGCATAATGAGATAAAATTATGCTTCCATATTTGGAAGCATAATTTTATCTCACTAAACTATTGTTTAAGAGAGAAGTGGCGGTCCATTGTCTCTGCCTACCCCTCCTGAGGGATTGAGGCGTGACTATTTATGTATGTACATATGTACCTTACAATTTTTACAATTTTAAATAATAATCACAAACTTAAATGAAAACATCTTAATGTATATAACAGTTAATATTATTAATGTATGCCGTTAATATAATAAAATAATATGTAGATAATAATTATAGAAGACAATTTTCTTTTTGTGACTATTGACTTTGTGGCTATTTTCACATAAAACAATTTAAGTAATAAAAAAAATCATATGTAACAACAAAACAATTTTTAAACTATGAAACAAGATAAGAGTTTATTAACTTACCCATTTACCCCGAGTTTGGGGAAATTACCATTTTACTTGCAACATTTATTCGTACGGTTGTGTGTGTACAAGCTGCTGACGCACACGACGGAGTATTTTGTGCCTCAATATTTCGACGAACTTTGTTTGACACTATCGTTCTAGGCGTTATTATTCTAAGCCTGTAATATAAAAAAAACTGTAAAATACTTTTTACCTGAGTTGCGAGACTTGGTTTTTGTTACAAGTTTGTTTTTGATGGCTTAACTTATAGTGTTTCGAGATACGGTTCGGTCCACATTTACACTCAAGAAAAGGTTCAGTACATAATAGGTAAGCTTTATTTATGATTATAGGTATATTGCGTAAATTTAATATAAATTTACCGTTGTTTAAGTTAAATCTCATACATATGACGAAGTTTGCCTCTTCTTAAGTAATTAAAATATTTACATATTGAATTTCTAACGAGCCCTAATCAGAATAATAACTTTGATGTGAAAACATTGTTGTGAATAAAAATATACCGAATAATTTAATGAAAGATTTAAGAGTAAGAAATGTATTATTTTTGGAAGGAAAAAATTAAAAGAAAGTGTTGAGTAATACCACATTTTGGTTTTTATATCTGATAAGGTTAACGCGCTCATCATTTAGTTTATTAAATCCTAGCCCCAAAAACGCAGAGCAATCAATACCAAAAGATTACAGTAAGCTTGCGTAAAACGAATAAAAATTATGCAATAAACGCACCCGATAAAAACAATTGACGGTGTGCATTATACAACCTCAATCTCCCCGTGGCCGGTAAAGTAAAGGGTTTGGAACATCAGAACAAAATTAGGTGTAAATAAATCGCTAGTAAATTAGCTAAAAGTGAATCATAAAGGTGAAACCATTAAAGCGGAGCGGAACGGAGTGGGGTAGAGCGGAATAGCTTTATCCGCAATTAAACTCTCGTGAGGCGGAGTGAAGCGGAGTAGAGCAAAGCAGCTTTATCAATAAAAACACCATTGATCCTGCCCCGCGCCGCTTCGCATGTGCGACGCGTGACGATTTTCTTTAGAATACGAACATTCCTTAAATACATACATACTAACGTGTGATCCGCTAAATACCGTCCATTGGAGCAGAGCGAAGAAGAGCTGTTAAAAAGGAAATCTTTTGATTGATTTCCACACAGCCGCCCAACAACGTTGACGTAATCCAACGATACAAATGTAGGTAAAGTGGTCGAATAAGAGCACTGGATTTTAATTACTTTTTTATTTCTCGAAGCTCTTGTTTTAACATATTCTTACAATGATCCATGACAATCCCTTAAGGCGAAGGGTAAGGCACACTAGCGCCACCAATTGATAATTTGATAATTACTAACGGACCGGATCTTTTTTTAAACATTGCGTACCGTCCGACAACAGGAAAGCATCCATAGTATTTATTTAATAATTGTGCACTACTTTTTGTTGCGTGGATTATTCACAAAACGGGCTATCGCATTTATTCACAAATAATGGCCACTGTTGGTGTTAGCGAATGAATACAAAAACAAACCTAAAAGTAATGCACAATTATTAAATAATAGATGTTTGTCTAGTGTCGGAAGGTCCGCAATGTTTGAAAAAAATCCAGTTTGCCAAACTGCTTTATCAATTTAAATACATTAGTGGTGCTAGTGTGCCTTACCCTTCACCTTAATAACTATAGACAAAGTATGCTTAACTCGCGTCCCGATTATTCCCACATAAATCACTTTTGATTGGCTTTATGTCAATCCCGTACGTTTTTCATTATATTCCATTTAATTTCTAATAGCGTTATGCCACCTGCCTAGGCCCTAAGCTCTGCTCCACTCAGCTCCGCTCCGCCTCAAACGAGTCTCACCTTAACAATACAGTTAGCCCCCATAAAGTTGCAAAATCATTCCGCTCTACATTGTAACACTTACCAACTGCGGGATTTATTTAATAGGCTCCATTTAGAACCTACGCCAATAGAATATAAGCTCTATTATCGCAGTGATAAGATAGGTAGTTATGATAAAATCTTATGGGTTGTACGGTACAATGTATCGATCTTACCCCTATTTCGTGTTACGGAATCAGTATACCGAATAATATGTATGCATTGGGTGAGTGTCCTAATTTAAATAAAAGTTACTTTGTATCGACAGTTAATAAACGTTTCTTAAGAAGGCGGACTTAACGCCCTGAGTCATTCTTTACCAGTCGACTAGTAAGGGCAGCAAGAGAAAAAAAATAAAGCGAAAAAGACTGAACTGAAAACATTAATTGTAGATAAAATATATAGACATGTAATATAAAATATACAGATACATAAATTCTATAGTAATAATACATGAACAATGACCTCTTGAAGCAGTATTGTAGCAGTATTGTTCGGTTGTGAAAACGAGACGAGTGTAGCTGCGTATATACGCAGCTATATAGAACAAGTATATACTTGCGTTTTATTTTCACAACTGCAAATAATGTTGCTGTTCTGGGGGATCATGGTAAGGCCTTCCTACGTTAAAAATAAGCACATCGGGATATCGGGCCATGAAATGTCATGACATGACACTTACCTTAGGTGTTCTATAGTTATAAAAGCTTATATATTATTTTTTTTTTAAATCGAATTCTCTTAGAAAACAAACATGTGGAAACACCTGGATGCCTAATGCGAGTTTACGAAACGTAATTTTGTATTAGTTATAGATATATTATGTAGTTTTACGCAAATTTTGTAGCGAATGAAATACAATTTGGAAAAGTGTTCAAAAAGTTTCCAAGGCTCTGTCTAACCCACCGAAATCCAAATTGTAACTCTTTTGGTCACCAGGAGGCGAGAAATCTCGCTTTTGTAAACGAATATCATCATCATCAGCCTATTTTATGTCCCCACTGCTGGGGCACGAGCCTTCCCTATGGATGAATAGGGAGAACGGGCCATAAACCTCCACGCGGGCCCAGTGCGGTTTGGTGGTTGTTAACGACTGCTAATGCAGCCGGGACCAACGGTTTTACGTGCCTTCCGAAGCACGGAGGAGCTCATTTTTGGTCACCCATCCGATAACCGGCCTTTGCGAAAGTTGCTTAACCTCAGCACTCGTAGACCGGGCGCGTTAACTACTGCGCAATCGAACTCCTCTAATGAATATAACGAAATAACGAACGAATGACATTAAAAACTCGCACTTGGCACACTGAACTTGGCAACAGGATATTCATAGACTGATGATGATGATTATATATAAGTATTATCGACAACCATTTCAAGATGGCAACGACTCATAAATAATAAAGAATTTCCTTTGGCAAGATGGCGTAGGCGGATCGCCGTGATGACAGTTCATGTGTGCACACTAATTGGTCTAAATTTATTTGAAAAGACGACAGCGACTTTTCTAAATGAGATGCGGCGGACTAGAAAACTGTGTTGATACGACTTGTTTAATACGAATGACATAAAAATACTTACATGAGAATTTATTTTATGATGGACCATAAATTTTGTGTGTCAAAATTTTTTGATATCGCAAAAAAATTTCGCTGAGAAATATTTAGTTACGCGTTCTGTTTTAGTGGTAGTTTGTGGCTTTCTGATTGTTTCGTTAATGGGATCTAACCTTATCTTAGCTTAGTGCGGCCTGCCGAGGTTTGTTCTCCCAAGTTGCATTTCAGCCCATTGGGATCTTTGTTCGACCCCGTCCTTTCACTCTTCTTCTTTCTCAACGGGATATGTTTGCAATTATATACATGCATGTAATATCAATAATGAACGAGACAAGTTCCAGAACAGTAGTTCTGTCTATAACCTGTTATCTACATTCAACCCTAATCTTCCAGAAATAAAACCTAATTCCTGTTAACAAACTATTACCCACACCAATAGGTCCAATAATACTTCAGCCATCCATTTAACAGCCCACATCAACGTCGCAGTAAGCAGGTAATATTGTAACGGGGTAATAGGCTATCTATCCGACGGACAGCGTCCAATAATGCTGGCAACCTAATAACACGAAGGCGGGCGGACTAGGGCGGACTGGGGTGGACTGACGCGGTAGGGCGAGACGCGTTGAAGCGAAGCGGACGAAAGAGTTTTGTTATTCTTGTACCCGTATAGACTTTTTGGTGATTTGGAGTGTTAGTTAGATAGGTAGATAATACTTTTATTGCAGCACTATAAAACATAAACTTGAACAAAAGAAAAAAATAAAATATTTTACAAAGTTACAATTTGGCAGTCTTATCGCTTTCAAACGATTTCTTTCAGCGATAATGCTTGTCAAATGGTTATTTTGAAGAGAGTTTGCTGGCTTCAGGCGTCCTTTACAGCGTCTCAAGACTTATTTGAGAGCGGCGAGAAACTTAAAGGGTGCCTCAAGCCATGTGATCGAAACATTCCCCTTTCCCTACTAGATTTTTCGAGTGGTTTGGATTGGATCGGGAGCAGAACAACCCGAAGGCGCCTCTAAAGGCTGGGACCTCGGCTCGGGTTGACTGGGTTGACCTTGCTAAATGCGCGTTAGTGATCACCACCTCGGGCTATTGAACCCAGGACCTCCGGATGTAGGGTCCAGCGTATTACCACTCGGGCACCAAGGCGTTTATTACTTTGAACACTAAGCATCCATATCGAACTTAAAACTTATCATTACATTTTCAGTAAAATACATAACGCTAAGTTTAGAAATTTGATATTCAACAAGCTTTTAAGTAAAATCGCGTTTTATTACATAGCACTATTTCTTTGTACAGTCTTTAGCCGTTATCGTAACGACATAGTATTGCGTAAGAGTTACATTGATGTAGGACAAGTATAAGTTCCTCTGACATATTGTGACGCGCCTTTTTGTGGAACATATAAGTGGATGTATGTATTTTGATGGAACACTTCTTACAATGTTAGACTTTAAACCCTTTTTTTTATATTGCATTATCCTCTTTCCTTGTTTTTATTCCCTTTCATGGCCTAGTTGTTAAGACCATCGGTGTCAAACACAGATGTCCCTAGTTCGATTTGTAGAGTACATATAATATTGTACGCAGCTTTGATCTTGTCAAAGTCTGTTGTCATAGAAAATAAATTAAAGCGTCGTCGTCTTCTTGGTAGTTAAAATAATATTACTATATTTATACGCGTCTACCTACAACACAAACAAAAAATAATAATAACAATATTATAATAATATTATTTATTTACACATATATACAATGTAAATAACATATAAAGTACATTACAAGCAGCAACATAGTAAAGGGAGAACATAGTAAAAATAGACAGAATATATAAATAAAAGTACAGGGGCGATTTCTTTCAGAGTGATATTTCTTCCAGCAGGCAGGTCAAAGGAAAAGAAACAATAAAATGGCGAAAATATATGTAATTGCTTGATTTTAGCAATTATATTATTATTATTTTTTTATTTATTTATTTATCAAAAAAAAATATAATTACAAATATCGGTTAGTAGTATCTTAAAGCCTATATTAGGTTTGCCTAGTTACTAAGTTCTCATTACTTTTTCGCCTTTTTGTATTTTTCTAAATTCTTTATTTACCAATTTAATCCATCAAATACTCACTATGAAAACAGAAGCTTTTAAATTTGATCAATCAACGTAGCTCGCAAAACTACTCTAAACTAAAAAGCCGATAAAATTTCCGATATGCAACAGTTCTATGGGCCAATGGAAATGCTTGGAAATGCGAACAAAAGCGTCTGCTGCCTACTGTGAAAAATATATTGCAATTTCGCAGAACGGCCAATTGCCCTCTGAAAACAGGATCAGGAAAAATATTTGATGGACAGTTTTTTTCGTCGTATTTTTCGACACTGTTTCTTTCTTTCGTTCATAATGTATCCGTGACTCCATAATATGTAGTTTGTAGCGTAGATATATATTTGGAAAATTTATCCATACTAATATTATAAAGAGGAAAGCTTTGTATTTTTGTATGTATGTTTGCAACGAATAAACTCAAACTACTGGACCGATTTAAAAAATTCTTTCACCATTAGAATGCTACATTAGCGCTGAGTAACATAAGCTATATAAAAAAAAAGAAATGCGGTACGAAGTCCGCCGGGTCAGCTAGTATTTTATATTTGGAGAGATTATAATTTAATTTGAGAGAGATTCAATCCATTCTCGTCTATTTAATTTGTGTTAAATATTGTTACTATGAATCTTTCAACATGTTTAATTTGATTTCATTGCCTTTCAAATTAAAACATAATACACTACTAGAAAATTCACGAACGTAGTGGCTATCCGAGATATTCATATTCATATAATTGCTACATGTACAAAATATAATAGATCTTTGTAAAGGTTTAAGGTAGGTAAAGTACATGACCCTGTTAGAGTATTGCAAACATAAAACACAATAATTTAAATACTATTCGTAAGGTTATAACAATACAGAAACTAATTAAAAAAAACACACATTTTGTACATATAAAAAATACAAATGAAATTTCCACATTAGATAAAAATATTTATATAAAATACAGTGAAAAAATTAAATGCCTACCCGACCCAGCCAGGAATTGAACCTGGGTCTTCCGCAATCCGGGCGGCTCGATCCAACAATCATTGCAACCGATGGACATGCAGATTCATCTTTGCAGATGAATACCACAAAGGAGAATGCCCATCGTAGTATGGGCTTTAGTAGCGCTACAAATGATTTTTGCACAATGATGATTTTTATATCAAAACTCAAGTTTTTTATTTTCATAAAACCCTATTAAATAATATGCCTTAACTTCTCCGACGAGAAATCCCCACATTTTTTAGTAATTAAATTCACTGCCATTTAATTTGATTTTTTTGACACAAAGTAACATAAGTTAAAGAGAAAAATTTCATTGCATTCCTTGGCGAGATTTAATTACTTGTTGTGAAGACTGGTGCTTGAAATGGATTGAGACAATCTGTTATACAAGACACCAGGTCCCCACCTCCAAGACAGTTACATTGCACGTTAACGAGGAAAAGCTGTACGTAATAATAGATGAGTAGTAAAAATATCAGAATGCTATAAAATATCTTTTTTGTTTTTGAGGAGCTCGATGGCGCAGTGGTTTACGCGCCCGGTCTGCGAGTGCTGAGGTTAAGCAACTTTGGCAAAAGCCGGTCATCGGATGGGTGACCAAATATTTATCATCTCGAGCTCCTCCGTGCTTCGGAAGGCACGTTAAACCGTTGGTCCCGGCTGCATTAGCAGACGTTAACAACGACCAATCCGCACTGGGCCCGCGTGGTGGTTTATGGCCCGTTCTCCCTATCCATCCATAGGGAAGGCTCGTGCCCCAGCAGTGGGGACATAAAATGAGCTGATGATGACACAAACAGATTACAATCGATGCATAAGTACAGTAACATATTTGCTTAACCTTACTAGCTAGACGGTAATCCAAAAAGAGTGTACACAGCATGACATTTTGTGTAAAGTTTAAAACGCAACAATGCTGGTCCTAAATAAAGTAATACTTAAAACTAATAATTGACATAGTACGTCCGTTGCAAAGTATCATGACTGTTATTTAACCATACTCCCTCATTCAGTATTCTCGATTAAGACAAAAAAGTAACCTAATTATTGAATTATTGAATTGGGTTACTTTTTTGTCTAATCGAGAATACTGAGTGAGAGAGTATGGTTAAGTCTTTAATCACCGTGGTGGTCACCGGTGACCAACAAACAATATCTATTGTGTCTGGTTATGCGGCAGTCAACGTGCTAAATAATTCTTTCCTACACATATTTAGATTCGCACTCTATAGATTATATAATCTACTTCCATTTTAGACAGTGGTCGGCGTAAGTAGTGCCATATGGGGTGATCGCAACGAGCATTGAATCCCAATTAAGTTTGTTTTCTTGGCAAGTACAACGCGGGTAAAGCCGTGTCAAAAATCTAGTATTTGTGTACATTTAGAGTTTGAGACAAATAAGACCCGATGTCAAGAAATAGCATAGACATATAGAAATCACTACAGATTTTAAACAGTGTTTGTAGTAGTACTAGTTGGTCGTAATAACGGTTATAGCAACGAAATTGTTTTTATGAAACTGCTGTTAATAAGGTTATTTATAAAATGTTCAAAATAATTTTTAACGCAAACTTTGTTGCGAACAAATTACAAAAACACAAATGTTGAAAAATTTTCCACGAGCTGGATTTAAACCTGCACCCTTCTGACATACCGGGTCAGGTGCTCTTCCAATTGAGCTATCGTGGTTCTAACCAGCCCGCCGAAGTTATTCAACACTTTTTACTTTGAAAGCCAAAGGCGCCCATTCAATGTCAACAGATACCGTCAGTAACATCCGATCATAATATTTTTACAAATATTAAAGATCAGTTAAGAAGTAGGCAAGCTATTTATAAAAAATCCTTCAAATCCTGCTCGTGGAAATTTTTTCAACATTTGTGTTATTTATAGTTAAAAAAATGGTGCATTTTTAGGGTGTGCACATTTAATTTACATAAATTAAATGTAGGCAATATTTGATCAAAGGTGATTTTAACAATCCCGAGATTTTGAGATGAGAGGATCCATGTTATGCCACAATCGACGAATCTCGTGAAATAGCACTACCTACACTGACCACTGGTTATAATTATAGCACATAGATAACGACAAATAATAAATTGATCCACAAAAAATAGTAGGCTAGCACCTAAAATGGTAAGCTTGCATCTAAATAGTAGTTTAGGTGCTAACTTTATATTTTTAGGTGCTGACTTAGTATTTTTGTGGGTCTGGTTAGGTTACTTTGGTGATCGATTAAATACAACCCATAGATAACTAGTTATCCTTAAAGTGTCAATTATTTTGTTTTTTTACGTTATATTAATAGCAATTTTAATATTTGTGTCACGGCCACTTGTATCCGGCGGCGGATCCCTGGAAAGCGCAGCTGTTGCGTCGAAATAACTAAAACAAACATATATCTGCAGGCAATTTGAAACGAATGAAATATGTCAAATGTATGCGCGCTAAATATTTTTGAAAGCGGAATTATTCATAGACTTTTTATGACAATTTCCTTTCTTTAATATTATAAAATGTTTTTACTACATTTAAAACATGCAGTCGGGGAAATATTCATGAATTTTAATATGAAAAGATTAGGTTTTTCTATTTGCTAGTTTCGTGTTGGCTGAAAGACAAAATATATTTAACAATGCTTATAGCATTCTAACACTTGATAATTATACCTGTTAGTTGGTAAATATGGCAGTCGTCAAAACCCATTAACCGACATGGATCAAAACTCTAAGCCAAGGGGCTTAGAGTAGTACTTGTAAGAACAAATAAACAGGAAATAAAGTCCGAATAGTTATTCCGTGTTTTGTTTCTGTCATGTAAACGTCACTTCAAATAAGAGTAAAAGAGTGTTGATTAGTTTCAGCGAGTTCGATTGAGCCACGATAGCATAGTTAGTAGTGCACCTGACCCGGTATGTCGTAGGTTCGGCTTCGAGTCCCGCTCGTGGAATTTTTTCAATACTGTCTTTTTTCAAGAGTGAAAGAGACAAAACATGGAATAACTATTCGGACCTTATTTTTTGTTTATTTGTAAGACACTTAATTTTTTAAATACCTACTTTGCAGGACACAGATGATAGATGAGATCTTTATTAAATCAATAATTTTTTCAGTTTTAATTTATAATGATCATTATCATCATCACCATCACCAACTTACAGTAATTAAGCTCTTATGAATGTGACAACGCCATTCGTTTGTAAATCTTCCGCGGGAGACTTTTTTATATAACACTAGCAGCTTGCCCGCGACATCGTTCACGTAGATTTCGTATTAGATAAAATCGATATACTAACTACCTTTCCCAAATCAAAAAATAGAATCATTAGAGACTGTTTTTTTGTATGTATTCCGCATAACAAAAAATACATCCAATAAGCTTTCAAAATTACCCATCACATAGCGAAGTCCAGTTATGACCTTTCTGTACCACCCTGGCTAGCAAGAGATCAGAACCAATCACCGTCGTTAAAGTGCGGCGTTGCTGTTCCCAAGTCGTGCACTCTTGCAGACAATCATCATCATCATCATCAGCTCATTTTATGTCCCCACTGCTGGTGCACGAGTGCTGGCCATTGCGAAAGTTGCTTAACCTCAGCACTCGCAGACCGGGCGCGTTAACCACTGCGCCATCGAGCCCCTCCGAGTATATGTATGAATAGTCTTAATTGTCATTGCAATGCTGTTCAGTTATAATTAGTTTCAGTTTGTTAGTGAGCAAATTGTATTCGCCATCTTCCCAGGGACCTTGCTAGAACTGTGCAGTGCAGTCTGAAGTTCTTAATGCCGAGTGGCGTATATTGAAAGTATATAATGCTAGCGCGCAGAACTGCACAATACTCGAGTATATATTCTGTTCTTAAATTGCACGCATCAGTTGCGGAAAGTATATTTTACTAGGACGTCAAAATTACGTATATCTTCTAGCACCGCATACAAATATAATAACTGGAAAACATACTGCGTTAGTACCACAGCGCAATAACCGAGTATTTTGTAATTTAACTATATAATATAACAAAAGAGCTCTTTTTTGTCTGTTACAAAAAATATAACCACGAAATTAAGGTAAGATTTAATTTTTAACCTAATACCTTCACCTCAAGGAGTAATGAATTATAGCTCTAACTGTCTAACTTTACAGGGTTTGTGGATCTCATGCAATCACTGAGCCAAGTACCCTTTTCACTCTAATCTGTACTCTGCTTGGATGTTACCCCTTTTGTATACTTACTGGGTTTTTTGTTGATGATGATGATGATGATGAAAGTTATTTATTATTATTATATCGTGGCCGTTTGGTATTTTGCGTTTCTGACATGATGCGACTAAACCCTTTATTCGACACGTGTCATTGTTTAGTTAGATTAACAGTATTTTTGAAAACAAGTGAAATGTTTTAAACGTTGAAAAGATTTGTAGTAAAATTTATTTTGCTAATGCGCACTAACCTGGTATCGTTTCTGAACATTTTTATTATCCGATAAGCCAGAAACTATATACTCCAAATATCGCGCATAAATCGAGTAAGTATTCTTTTCTATTCATTTGTAATATTTTTTTTATTTTCGCTCTTGAAAGTACACTGCGCTAATGCAGTATGAATGCGTACTGGCGCAGTACACTTTCAAAAAACGCTGCCGAAAGTTCGCACAGAGTTTGTAAATTTAGTAGCGTAGCGAAGTTTGTTATATATTCGTCATAAATAGAATACGGTCCCTGATTCTATAGCACAAAATAAGGATACCTACCCAGAAGGTGCTTAATACATACCGCTTGCACGGACTCAGATCTCGGAACATCTCAGAACAGTCCAAGCGCAGCTGTTGCAAGATTCCGTTTCCGTGAAAGGTTGTCTATTTGTGCGTCCAGTCTTCTTTAATTTGTGTTCTTTATGCTAGGCGGGTGACAGTGCTGGGCATCCTTTGTCAGTTAGAATTAAGTAACGGTAATAGGTATTAGTCCGTCTTGTGTGATAAGCGGGTACTTTTTATATTTTTATATATAACCACCCGCGTGGTTCCCGTTCCCGTGGGAATATCGTGATAAAAAGTATCGTATGGTTAATCCAGGTTACATATATATACTATAAACTATCTGTATGCGCAATTTCATCCAAATCCATCCATCCGTTGCAGCGTGAAGAATCAACAAATATACACACAAACATTCGCATTTATAATATTAGTGTGATTACGGGTGAGCACCGTGGAAGATCAATTATGGATGCGCACTTGCCCACACGTCACTCTGAATCCCCAAGTACTGAGGCAGTGTCTATCTTATTTCTAGCTGCTGGACCACATCATTGAAGTTATGGCGATGGTTACACAAAAGATCCCAATAGATAAAGGTGCTTAATTAAATATTAATATACAATAATAAGAAAGCAACCTATTACCACGCGACAAAAAAGTCCCACGTCTGCACTGGTCTTATAAGTGACTGAAATAAAATATCTCAAATGTCGGATGCTATTTAAGCTGCTGCATATACTCGTATATCGGCCCCCGATCCATACCGGACCCTTCGGAGAATCTAGTAGGACACGGGGACGCACACTAATGCGTGATGCCGTTCCCTCTAGAAAACCTCTGACGGTGATTCGTTTCACACGGTTTGAGGAACCCTTTAAGTTTCTCGCCGCTCTCAAAAAAGCCCGGTGAAGCTGAAAATGCACAAAGGCAATCAGCAAATTCTCTCAAAAAGAACGTATATCGTCAGTTAATTTGTACCTTGCGGTATAAGAAGTAAAGCCTGTAAAACTTACTTACTGCGCTGGTTCAGGGACCCCAGGTGGATCTTGGCCTCTGACACAAGATTTCGCCACTCTGCCCTGTCCTCAGCTACCTCTTGCCAGTCCGGCCGTTGGAGGTGACTAAGATCCTTCCCAACCTGGTCTATCCTATATACCTGGAGATAGATACCTGGGGCGTCCCACCAGGCGCTTCCCGGTTGGTCGGCCCAGGTATACTCTCTTCGCAGCCCGATCCGACTCCATTCTCTCAACGTGGCCGAGCCAGCGCAGTCTAGCCGAACCCTGTAAAAAGTTTTATAAAATTTCCGTATAATATATGTTTCTCAATACTTTTTTAAATCGAAACTTTAAGAATAAGAATAAGAATAAATTTATTTGCTGTGTAAAACTTAAAGACTAAATACATAAAACTTATAAAGTAACATTTGACTGCATAATAATATAATGCATTACAAGAGTGCCGCTTATATTGTAAAGTTTTAAAATTAGGGTTAGTAGTGCAAAATAACCGAAGTGATACCTAAACTAAGTAAACTAGTTTACCCGTATCTCAGGCATATAAATATAAGTAACGTAAAATAAAAGTACTATAAATAGCACTTGAAAACAGTCTTGCCCTAGATAAGACTCAAACAGCTTTTTACGAGATAAAATTTTAATAGAACAAATCAACCAGCGTCAGGAACCTCGAGTGGGAATCGAACCTACGACCTTTGGATAGCGAGTCCAATGCTCTGACCGCTGAGCTTCCGAGGCCACAAAAAAGTCGTTGTTTTTTTTTGTAGTTTGTGATTTACGCTGCGTTACGTCGATTACGGCGATTACGTCGTTGTGAAGTTATTACCCTCACAGACGAAAGAACACTTTTGCAAGTACTTAATAATTTTACCTTGTAACTATACAACGTTAGTCGGAACGGGTGTACATGTACGGGCATTGTAAAAAGTCGAGTTTCATAATTGGACTAATGTATCCAATAATATTAACTTTTAATAGGATGTTTTTTTTGTGACCGCCAGTGCTACCACAGCGTCATTTCTTTTGAAATCTTAAAAAGCTGTTAATCTAAAATTATCAATTTTTAAGGAAAAGTTCTAAGACAAAAGTTATTCA
The DNA here is from genome assembly GCA_963082485.1 of Eudonia mercurella. NCBI lineage: Eukaryota > Metazoa > Arthropoda > Insecta > Lepidoptera > Crambidae > Eudonia > Eudonia mercurella. Next base: position 7,266,389 of record OY720045.1, read on the forward strand.
CTATCATGTATACTTTACCCTCCTTTCGGCTTAGTACTCCCTTTCGACTAACGTTGTAAGTACCTATATAGCATTGTGAATACAACATTCAAAATAATATACTATAAACAGCATTTAACGCTTGGACAGTTTTTTCAACTGAGCTACAAACACATTAGTTTCTCTGTCAAATGTTGTAAGCTGAAATAGATACCAGTCTCTTCCCCCCCTCTTACTAACATATTGTCAGCTTCAAGACAACTCTATGGGTAGAACAACAAAGCAATGCTATTCTTGGCACTGTCTCGGTGTGCGGTATCCTATACTATTATATTGTTAAGCTTTTGTTCATTATTTAAATATGACGTATGTGCACGTTTGTGTACGAAGCAATTTTAGAAATACAGAAAATTCTGTATAATTTGAAAAAAAATGTTTTTATTATTAAGTACTCGTTACTTAGATTGAAAATATTAATATCAATCAAGTTATTTCCTTTACTTGTTAATCTACACAAGCAAATCTCGTGACAAGCTTTTATATCATATAAATTGTGTAATGACGTTATAAGTTGTTAGTAAAAGTTTATATTTTTCTTTTAAGCTCATTCAAAATAAAAGCTTGTTTTTTAAAAAGGTTTTTGCATTTAATTTATTTTTTACTTTTTAGTTATCGTCCTTTCATTTGATACCCATATTGTAGGCAAGCATTAAAAACTTAGTCCGCCATATTGGATTTAGTGTGACGTCACTTGGTTATTCTCAGCAAGCCCTTTCATTTGATACCCATATTGTAGGAATGCATTAAAAATAATTAGTCCGACATCTTGGGTGTGCCGCCATATTGAACTCAGAATGACGTCACATAGTTAACCATGCACTGTCATCCAAACTGAACGTGTATACAAAATTTCAGCTCAATTGGTTAAAGATATCTGCTTCAAAATTGGGTTTCAAGCTTTAGAAGTCCGCCTTAATAGATTTAAAGTGACGTCACTTTATTTTTCGAGTTATTCTCAGCAAAACCATTCATTTGATACCCATATTCTAGAAATGCATTAAAAATAATTAGTCTGTCATCTTGGGCGTGCCGCCATCTTGGATTTAGAGTGACGTCACACAATAAACCATGCATTGTCATCCGAACTGACCATGTATACAAAATTTCAGCACAATCGGTTGAAGATATTTGCTTCAAAATTGAGTTGCAAGATTCCACCCGAACAAACATACATTGCAAGTTAAATAAAAGCTTGTAATAAATCAAAACCATCCACATTTATCAATATCGACATAAAAGAAGGTCAAACTAACACACTATCAAACACACACACTAACAAATGTTAGAAAAAAGCCTGTAAAACACAACCAAGTAGGTCACACGCTAAGTAGCTCTCAGCTGTATTAAAAACTGGATGCCAGAAACAAGGTAAACTTGTAGCTCAGCAATGAAAACTCCGGTTAACAATTCACCAAAGCACCGTGAAAATAGGCCAGCGCAGCCTTCCATCTCTACTATGTAAAACCTTAAAATTACCCCCAATAGTTCCATACATTAGCATAGATAGTAAACCGAACGGATACATTGTGTACGGAAAATCGCTAATTTAAGTAGAACGTAAATTCTGTGTAACACACAAAAGCGCTATATCAGGCTTGGATAGGAGCCGTCTAGAACTTACGGCCGCATTAGCAATTGAAATGGGCTGATATAAGCTTCGCAAACCGAACAGGGTATGCTAAAAATCGGGTGCAGTTACACCGTATTCACAAGGATTGTGAATGTAAGAAAAATATATTTTTAACAATGTTTTAACAGGGATCAACGCTAACTACTTAGTACAGGGTGCTTAGTGCAAGTTTCATTCGCCATTCGATCACGTTAACGAAAACGAGAATTTGTATGGCAACATTTTAACTCAATGTCGCCAGGAGGCGCTGCTTCAATGCCATACTAATTTTCGTTTATGTAAACGTAATCGAATGAATACGAATAGTAAACAAAACTCAAACTAGGCACCCTGGTACCATATATGCATGTCTTTATACCCGATTTATTTTTATTTTTTGATTTGATTTATTTTTTGACCAGGCATTTCTTTGGCGTCGAGAAACTTAAAGATTTAAAGCCAAGTGATATAAAAAATCTCAAAGAATTTCTAGAAAGGATGGCACCACTCAAATGTTCCCGCCCCCAACTAGATTAATAAACCAATTTGCGACAGTTCTCAAAAAAAAACCTTATTCCCGCCAGTCTTGAATAATTCGCTAACATTTTTTTAAACGTACCTAACGTTATTAAATTATATTTTTACGTAGATTTTCCTTGTTTAACATTTAATGTAAAGTAATAATATCCTATTTGTAACACTACATCTCTAATGGATCATAATTACAGACCTTCCAGCAAAGCTTGCCCAAATCCCAACGGAAATCCCTGATATAAAGTAAATTAAGCCTAAAGCTAATATTTATTCAAACAAAGGTACGCATTTACCTAATAAAACTAATTTAATACAATTTTGTTTGAAATTAAACCTTACTTGAATGGAATAAGACACTAAGTTGTAAGTCGTGTTGGGAATTAATCGTTTGACAGACTAATGGGTTATTTTAAAGTTATCTTTTCTTAAAAATGTTTTGTTTTTTAGAAATTGACCGTCAACGGCATTTTCAGCGATGCCGTGTATGGGTGGCGAGAAATTTAGGATTTCTCAAGCCGTTTGTGACCAAATATTTCTCGGAGATATCCTAGAGGCAAGTATTACGCAACCGGGTCCTCCTATCTTACTAGAATCTCCGAAGCGTTCAAGCATACCGTCAGCACATTAAAGTTCGGTGGTTGCAGATAATGAGAGGTCAGGTGAAGTGCGCTTCCACCTAAAAAGAGAAAGAAAGATGAAAGGCAAGCGTTTTCCTGTTATGTTAAGCAACAAACAGAATAATATTTTGCAAAGAACATGAAATACTAAAACGGATTTATCAAAACAAAACCAATTGGCATTACAAAGCGGTGTCACGGCCGGTACGTTTCATCTATTGACTTGAAAACTTCAAAGGATGGAAGGAGTAGCGCGAATCGCCGGAATCAACGATCATTTTCACTTCAAAAAAGTCTCTGTATGGACTGGCCTTCTTTTATTCATTCTTTCTTTGAGCGAAATCTTTTTGAAAGCACTTCTTGCTATTTGAATACTATTTCCTTGGTACTTATTTGAATCCAGAAGCTTTATTTTGTTTGAAGACTGGTTCTTTATAGTAACGAACTTATAAAATTGCTTCGATTTTGTACTTTGTTGTGGTAGCATTGTTGTGTTCCGACAGCTAGTGATAAGACTCTTGCTGTTTCTGCGTGCATGGTACTACAATCCCACATATTATGATGCCTTTAAAACGCACGCCGCCCGCCTCCCCCGCTCAGTTGGCCCTCCCCGCTCAGTCTGCCCCCCCTGCTCCGTCAGAAACCAAACCAGCCAAACCAAAGACGGCTAAAGCCAAACAGCACAAAACGACTGAGAGGCTACCCGTGGAAAGTCTTGTTCCGCCGGAGGTTTCTAATGTCACCATAAGAAAGACAAGGACCCCACAATCGTCCGATTGCGAAGAATGTGACGGCAATCTTTCAAGATTTATGTCGGATATGCGGCTTATGTTGAGTGAGTTTCAGAAGCAGCAGGATACTAGGTATGATAAATTGCTGCAATCAGTACAGGACATTAAGGCCTCCTTGGACTTCCTGGCACAACAAAACGAGGTGCTAAAAGCCCAGGTCAATAAGTTAGAAGCCGAACAAAACTCTTATCGACAAACAATCACCATGCTGGAAAATAAAATAGAAAATGACGAGCGTTATGTGAGAGCTTCATGTATCGAGATAAGAAATGTTACTGCCCAGAAGACTGAATCAAAGCAATCACTCGTAGAGACTGTTGGTAGTATAGGTAAAGAGCTGAACATTAGTATCCAACAAAGCGACATAAGAGATATTTTTAGAATTGGCTCGAAGCAGCAGGAAAACCGTACCATCATAGTGGATCTTGGAAGTGTACTAACTAAAGAAAAAATCATTGCCGCCTATCGGGGAAAAGTAAAATCAAACAACTATCTGACTACAGAAAAACTGAAAATCAGTGGCCCAGTAAAGAGAATATTCATCTCAGAAAATCTCTCCACAAAGCAAAAGAAGTTATTTTATCTATCCCGGGAATTTGCAAAAATGAATGACTTCAAGTACTGTTGGGTAACAGGCGGTAAGATTTTTCTAAGGAAACGCGACGGAGATAGATTAATCAAAGTTTCAAACGAAAGCGATTTAAGAATTTTTGACCACCCTCTGTGACTAGTATCATTTCTATATACTTATGTCCAAGCACAAATGCTATTGGATTGCTTTGTCTTGCTTTTCTCAGATTTGTGCCAATTAATATTCACATCTTTGTTGTTTTATATAATTTCTCAATCTTTTTATAATACCTATGCCATAAATTACTACATATCATCGTTCACTCAACACACTCACACACACATTACCTACACACACTTATACACACATCTCACACATTTTACACAACACATCACACAGCTGTACCACTTTTTTCACTATAACTTAAATAATAATAGATCTATGACTCTAAATTCCAAAAAAATGCATGTATATTCCTATATACCTCATCACTTACTCGTTACTAATGCAATGTTCTTTTTCAACACATATTATGAGTGACAACATTTTAAACATAGACCGTGAAATGGATCTACTGTTTGAGACCAATGTTTTTACTTCAATACCCGAAGAGATGCCAAACTTGCTTAACAAACATAATGAAAACAGTTTAAAAATCCTACAATTAAACATTCGTAGTATCAATCATAACTTTGATGAGTTTACAGTTTTACTACTTCGTATGAAAATTCGTATTGACATTATAGTCTTAACGGAGTGCTGGACTAAAGCCTGTCCCATCATTCCTTCTCTTCCAGGATTTACCCATTATAGCTCTAAATTTATATTACAAAATGATGGAGTAGTTGTATATGTTCGCCAAGGTATTTTATGCAAAGTGACAACTCCAAACTTTCTGGAAGCAAATTGCGTCTTGTTACAGCTTAAAAACATCTCGATTATCGCTCTATATCGGTCCCCTTCCTATAGGAAAATTGACAAATTTCTTGAAAGCCTTAACTGTGTTCTGGATGAAATTAAAGGGAACAGATCTATAGTTGTTACTGGGGACATAAATATTAACATTAACATACCTACTGCAGATAGCGAAAATTATCTTAACCTCTTAGCATCCTATGGTCTTGCCCCGGCATACACGAGCCCTACACGAGAAAAAAGTTGTTTGGATCACTTCATACATTGCTCTCCTTCAACTCCGACATCGATAATAGTTGATACTAACATTACTGATCATGCTCCTGTTTTGTTTATAACCAATTTAAAACCTAAAGCTAAAACCCTAAATACTTTCACCACCAAAATTGATATACCTACCATTGTATCTACCCTTAAAAAAACTGATTTCACCGATATAATGGCGACCCAAGATGCAGATTTGGCTGTAACAAAATTGGTCCAAACTATCTCTTCGCTTGTTAAACAATACACTCTAAAGATTAAAACTCCAAGTCGTAAGAGAATAATCAAACCTTGGTTGACCCCTGGGCTTCTACGATGTATACGTCATAGAGATAAGCTTCACAAGAACTATTTAAAGAAAAAAGAAAATGAAATGAACAGAGTTATATTTACTAGATATCGAACTTACTGTAATAATTTACTAAAGAGAATAAAATCAGAATACGAACGTAATGAATTATGCAAAGTCAAAAATAACCCCAAAGATACATGAAAAATTATTAAAAAGGTCACATATTTAAACCGCAAAGAAAATCCATCGCATAAACTATTAACAACAGCTCATGATGCATCTCTAGACATAAATAAAGTAAACCGATTTTTTGCAAATGTAGGTAAAGACCTTGCATCTAAAATCACTAAAGATAATACCAGTAATTCAACAGATGACACGTACTCTATAAAAACTTCTCTTAGTAACACCTATCAATCCATGGCACTGTTCGACGTTAATGATAGAGAAATCGAAAGTATTATCTGCAATCTTAAAAATGACTGTGCTGTAGGCTGGGACGGAATTCCAACCTCAGTTGTTAAAGCATCCAAACAAATACTTACTCCTGCTCTAACCGGTCTATTCAATAGGTGCATTGCTAACGGTGTTTTTCCTACAGCTTTCAAAAAAGCCTTAGTTCACCCAATCTTTAAGGCTGGGGATGAAGACAGTGTCAACAACTATAGACCCATTTCAGTTCTTAGTGTTTTATCTAAGATATTTGAAAAACTTCTTAACAAACGACTGATCGATTTCCTTAACAAACATAATATTTTATCAGACAACCAATTCGGTTTTAGAAGACAAAAATCTACTGAGGACGCCGTACTAAGCCTTACTACGGAAATTACTTGAAATCTAGATGCAGGACGACAGGCTATGGGTGTATTCTTGGATTTCTCAAAAGCATTTGACACTGTCTCCATTCCTATCCTTTTAAGAAAGCTGGAAGCGGTTGGCATACGAGGTTCATCACTGGAGATGTTTGGGAGTTATCTCTCGGACCGTAGACAGGCTGTTGTGATCGGTGACGTTACTAGTGAGGAGGAAAATATTATATTCGGAGTCCCTCAGGGCAGTGTCCTTGGTCCAACATTATTCCTCGTTTATGTGAACGATCTATGTGACCTTTATATGAAAAACTGTAAACTGTTCACTTATGCCGATGACACAGCCATCCTTGTTTCAGGGAAGGATTGGAACGAAGTCTATAATGATGCTCAATCAGCGTTGAGAACCGTCACTCTTTGGCTAAACTCAAACCTGCTGACCTTAAATGTCTCAAAGAGTAAATTCCTGACTTTCTCCTATACCAAGAGGACACAGCCACCAGATCATCTTACGGTTCGTGTGCATGCTTGTATGTCTCCTGATATCTCTTGTGGCTGCCCAATTCTAGAACGTGTTCCAAACATTAAGTACCTTGGTGTATGGCTTGATCCATCATTATCCTGGAGGGATCAAACAGCTTCTTTGACGCCAAAAATCCGCAAATTAATCCATGTGTTTAAGAAATTGCGTTATATTGCCGACATTGCTCTACTGAAAATAATTTACTTCTCGCTTGCGCAGTCAGTTATCTCTTACTGCATTACAGTGTGGGGAGCAGCTGCGCAAACACACATGTTAAAGGTAGAAGTGGCTCAGAGAGCTGTCTTAAAAGTAATGACATTCAAGCCTTTTCGTTATCCAACTGATAGCTTATTTGCAGACTCTAATGTCCTATCCATTCGAAGACTGTTCATACAGCAAACTATTCTCCGGAAGCACACTGAACTAATTTTTGACCGTCAGTCTTCGAATACAAAACGCAGAAGAGACTTAGTGTGCCCTACTATGAGACGTAACACTGCATCTGCTGGTCGCCACTACCTACACCTTAGTGGTATGCTATATAACTATGCTAACAAAGAACTCCAAATTTATCACCTGGCTTCAAGTCCATGCCGACGTAAATTATTTGCTTGGCTTGTGTTGCTCTCATACCAGCAATCAGAAAATCTATTAAAACATATACAGTAATATGTGCAGCTCCTTATCTCACTCTCACACACGCAAACACATACACACACGCACACACATACACATACACCCTCGCAGACACACACACACACACACACACACACACACAAACACACACACACACAAACACACACACACACACACACACACTTTTTGTTTTTCACATTATTTATACATATATTTGTAAACTAAAAAAATTGTTATGCATAATATGCCTGTTATAATAAACCTTTATTTACTGTTTGGGAGAGGGCGCCCTCACTGCGCTGCAGTTTAAAACTTTTGCAGTTGAGGACACCACGTCTGTTATTTAGACTTAAGTTTGTGATAAATAAAGAAATTTGTATTTGTATTTGTATTTGTAAGATAGCCAGTGCCTCAGTTCTTGAGGATTCCTAGTGAAGGGCGCTTCCACATTCGGCCTTATCATCACATTTTTTTTAAATAAACGTATTTTTTTTATTAGAAACGCAACAAATGTTATTTTTACTATCCCAAAACTGTTCAGTTTCTTTTCATAATGTTTTTTATTGTTCACTATACACAATCTGACGAAGGGAGCATTTTCAGCGACCCTCGTTTCGTGAAGTCTAATAAATACAAACTTATTGGATGCCGCTAAAGCCGTCTTAAAGGCCGAACGAGGTCAGTCATGTCATAGAGATATTGTCTATACCCTCAGACTTTATTATCTATACCTTCATGCATGAGCGACAATAACGCATTACACTCCAATCTCCTATAAAATGTCTATTATAAGTTGATTCCTATAATGGAATACAAAAAAAACGAGCGAGCCTTACAGTAGTCGCATATGTTGTGTAACATTTGACATCTCACCTTAGTAATAAGCAATTTTAACATTATATTTTGAAAAAAATGGGTCAGGTATTACATCATTTTATAACTGTAAATGGCGGTCTACTACTGTGCGTTTTTCACGAAATTTCTTGCCCCGAACTACAGTGTTGTGGAACCAGCTCTCGGCGGCGGTATTTTCGGATGGTTACGACCTTGGTATCTTCAAGAAACAAGCCTATTCCTTCCTTAAAGGCCGGCAACGCGTCTGCGCTTTCTCTGGTTTTGCGGGTGACCGTTGGCGGCGGTGATTACTTTCCATCAGGTGACCCGCCTGCTCGTTTGCCTCCTTCTTATATACAAAAATAAAAAAACAAAAGCAGTAAATAATCATTAGAAGACATTTGACATATCAAAATGACCTTTGATATGTCAAATGTCAAATCAAATCAAATGACACAATATGTCACATTTTTGAAAAAAGACAGTGTTGAAAAAATTCCACGAGTGGGATTCGAACCCGTACCCCATGACATGCCGGGTCAGGTGCACTGCCAACTATGCTATCGTGGCTCAATTCAACTCGCCGAAATTAATCAACACTAGCTATTTTTACTTTATAAGCCAAAGGAATTAAATACACACATAATCATAATCATCACATACAATAATAATAATATGTCATATTCTTAATATCGATTTTAAATTTACAAAAGTCTATAAACCAAAATAAATACAAGTTAGTATGGGTTAATATGGTTAATATGGTATAAATACACAACTCTTTAACCGTCAGGAATTGTACCTTCCACCATTAGCTTACCTGAATAACTTGATAGTACACAACTAGCCTTCTATACGTCCCTATAATATTTTAAAAATAATTTCCTAACTACTAATCGTTGAGGAGTTGTGTCTCCCATCATCATCAGATCAGCAATGTCATCAGATGATGACTACAAGAAGCAAATATATGATTATTATTAGAAATTATATGAAATACTAGGCACGTGCCTATAAAATTTGATTCTATTATCAGATCCTGACTTGGTGGCAATGGGATCACCTCGGAAGTATGCTCTTTAAAATAAAAAAACAATTTTTAAAATCGGGTCACAAATGACGGAGAAATCGCTGGACATACATAAAAAAATATATACACGTCGAACGTATATCTAACCTCCTCCTTTTCTGAAGTCGGTTAAAAATGGCGCGCGCTTGCGCGCTTCCCCGACTTCCTGTTACACTGTTACACATACTTCCGTCCCATTTCACGAAAACACTCCCACAAATTGCTTATATAAAAAGCGAGCGGAAAGATGTTACACATCAACAATAATAGGTACTTTTTTATCTCATTGAGCCGGCAAATGAGTAAGAGATTTGCCTGGTGGAAAGCTGCCACCACGTCACTGAGGCCTTAGCCACGGGCATGAGCGACTTGCGACGTGACGTGCCGTTTCTAGTTTATTGCGCGTTACACTACAGCAGTCATAGTCAACGGTGATAGAAATAACGCAATGAACTAGAAATCCGATCGCCGCGTCGCAAGACGCCAGTGTTTGTTGCCGAGCGATGAGGATATACACATTCACACGCGCTACACCGACCCTAAAGCTATGGTTATTGAATTTAATTTTCCTTAAAAATCACAAAGCATTTACTTACTAAGAAATTTTCGTTTAGGCTGTTTTTTCTTATTTCTTTATTTTGACAGAAAATACTTACACTTAAGCATGGATTAATACTTAAGTAAATATTAGGACACATTTTTATGGTAATATTTTGTCAATAGACCGATTATGTGTGAGTTGACAAAGGGTATACCGCTGGGATCGATTCTGGCACCTATATGGTAAAGAGCTGTAATAATAAATATTGTAACTAACTAAGCAAATGGCATGCCATTAAAATTGTCTTTTTAATCTTAAGATACGCGTAGGACAATAACTTAAATAGATCTATTTACTTTCTCATAAGATAGAATCTAGATCTTTGGGTTTGATTTCTCATAGGAATTATAAAGCATTTACTGAGAAATTTACGATACATAAAACTAATTGGAGAAATGAAAGCACACAATGTTTAAAAATAATAAATTGACAATGTAAAGTAGTTTATAGTAGTAGTAGTGTAGATTGCGGGTACCACCCACTACAGTGTTATATAAGCTAGTTTTATCGGGCACAGCACAGGACTAGCTTAAGTTATTATTCCGAGGCACAGCTTCAGTTTTAATACCTTTAAGCCCAGTAATTGCCTTTCAGACCAGAACAAAACAATTCAAACCAATGCCGTTCGTGGTAGAAATAGGTACTACTAATAGATATTTCCAAAGACTAAAATATACTGACACACGAAAATAATCTTGAACCCTTATCTCCATCAGACATGGTTATTTATTTGGGGCCGCCACTTGGCAGCTCTCCTACTAGGTAAGTACCTGAATTTCACATGAATCATAAAAGGGCTCAGCTAAGTGGAACACAACGCTGTACTATCATAAAACAACAAATTCTCACACAACACGTCATGTATAGCATCAATCTGAAAATTGCTTATGCCATTTACTGCGGAGCACCTGCTGAAGTACGCTGATAAAATCTTCCGCACTAAGTGAGCGCAGTGTAGTTTATAGGTCATAAAATTCCGGCGACGCTTAGTACTTTCGATGAAGCGAGTTCTTTACTTCTAACCAGCGTATTCTTGATACTTGATAGGGGAAATATTACATTGTCGAGAAGATCAGTAGTGGCTAGCGTGGTAGCTCCGCTAAACTTATTCTCTTGACGGTAGAGAAGGTAAAGGAATGTAGTTCATGCCGCCTTAGAAAAGATGTGAGGTTTTAACAGACTGCACGTAACATCTTCTGAAAGAATTTAAAAGTGAAGTGACTGTATTTTGTTAATTTGCCAACACATTCACGTTCACGAAAGTTTTGGCGAGCCCAACAAAATCTAGAATATAAGTACTATGGTTTCCGTGATTTTATCACTCCGAACGTCAGAGTCGCCACATGTAATTGGCGTCGGTACCTACTTCACTATTAAAACATTATTGGTCAATAAAAATGGCGTAAGGTGACTGCAAAGACGAACGTAAAATAAGAAATTAATGTGCGTATACGTTTTGTACTCTTTGTAGATGAGACATTTTATTCAATAATCTAAGTATTCAATACGCTATCATATAGACGACCAAACAATGAGTCGAACTCATGACAAGAAAGAGAATATTAGTGTATAGAAACAACTATATATTTCACGTGACGTTCAAACTTCAGTTCATCTTTTACTAAGCCTAAACTTCAAGCTGCATGTATCCGCTCAGTAGCCTCGTCCTAAATGGCTGAAACTACATTCAACGAAACAATCTTGAAAATTAGGTTTTTGTACCAAAAATCATGTACTTTGATTTGTTGGCGTTATGTATTGTAATGGAGAATTACGATCTTTTCAAGATTACGCGTTTTCGAATCCTCATTGATATATGCAGTTGTCTTAAACGTATTTTAAGATTAAAAAGATATATATAATTGAATGCCATTTGTGTAGTTAGTAACATTATTTATTATAACAGCTCTTTACTAAATAGGTCCCAGGATCGATCCCTGCAGTACACCCTTTGTCTACTTACAATAAGTCGTCGAATGGATGAAATGGCATCATCAATTTTTTTGTCCTAATGTTTGCTTATATTATCTAGCAAAATAAAAAAAAGAAAGTACAGCTCGCCAAGCAAGAAGTTTAAACAATTGATTAGTAGATAATAAGATACACAGAACTATTTAATTAATAAAAAAACGTAAACAAAAAGGCAGTAAGTATGTTACCGAAAATATAGCAGGATTTTATTATTTAGATTTTCGGTATTTCTATGCTGATACGATACCCCAAATGCGCGGTTACCCCAAATATAGTAATATTACCTCCATACAGTAGCATGCATAATTCACAGAACCAATGAATTCTTATGTATGAAACTCCTACGCCCTTGAATCTTGCTTGTTTTTCTGTTTCGAATAATAGAAATTACAAGTTAAATGATAACTCGGTATCGACATGGCGCGTACTGTGCGGTTTCTCTGGAACTCAAATTTTCTTCTAAGAAAGATGAAAAAAGAAAGGATGAAAATACATTTGCTAACAAACACACACAATATATGATTCACAAAAAAAAATAAGACAGACAGTAAAAGACAGAAAAAGAAAAAAGAAGAAAAAAAACAAAAAGAGTAAAACGAAGAGTGTGAAGAATGGGGCCCTGTCTCTGCATAAGCTTCTATGTGATTCGATTCGTAATGTTCAGAATGACACCGGAGCGTTGTTATTCTGATAGGGACTGTACAGTTTAGAGATACAGTGACAAAAAAAAAACATAATAATAATCAGGACACACAGCTTTACACGTCTTGTGTGTCTGACGCTCATTTTCACATGACCCCTAAGTTTTAGGTGACCCCTTAGCCACAAAATAAGGAGACCCGAAGGTAAGCTTAATACATATGGCGCTAGCTAGAGCAACGCACACATAGACACCTCTCACGGACACGAATCTCAGAACAGCCCCACTACACGACTTTAAAGTTTATATTGAAACCCCCCGCCTACCGTCAGGTCATAAAGTAGGTGTCAGACATCCTTGCGGATCTCAGAACAGTTCGAGCGCAGCTGTTGCGAGATTTCGTGTCCATGAGAGGTGTTGCTCCTCTTTTAATGCCCAGAATCTGGCTGGATGGAGACCACCTTTTACCTACTAGGGTCATCTACATCCAGCATAATAACAAGGTCTCAAGTCTCTTAATTCAATAACATCTCAATAGTATGTCGGTAGCTTGATTTGACATTACGACATATAGATAACTCTTACGTCCTTCTCCCAAAAAGGAGTAGGCAGAGCATCGATATCACCAATTTTGAGTATACTCACCACTAGTGACCCGTTGCTACATTTAGCATAAGAAGCAAAGTAGGGTTCCGAGGTGGAGTAAATAACATCAGTGATGATTTGCTAGCCGATCACCTACCTAATGTGCGAGTAACTTGGAACCCTTGTCGCTTAGACTGCTCTTATGGCATGCAGCAGCTGGTACATTCTTTTATGTCTCAAACCAGCATGAGACATTCCGACTCAATAGTCGAAATGCCCAATTTCCAATGAAAATAACGCCAAATACAGGCCACTGTGACCAGAACTTGGAATACCGGTACTTTATAGATACCGGTTCCAATTAGCTTGATACAGTACCGATACTCGAGTTGGTATCGATATCGATTATACAGGTATTGACCATTTGATCGGTATAATGTAGGTGTTCTAATACTGAGAGCAAATAGGTGTTTACATAAGTGCGAGCGAAAGAGCATAGTAATCGAGTCCGGGGTGGTGCCAGGGCTTGATACCGGTACCAATAAAACCGGTAAATAACGGTTAATATCGGTATTTACCGTTATTTACCGGTTTTATTGGTACCGGTATGAAGCCCTGACTGTGACACGATTGTAGACGTTATAAATAGTGATTTCCCTGGCTATTTACAACTATGCCCGCTACGAGTAATCTTGTGCTTGGTACGGAACAGTTAACAAGATACTCAACGCGTCAAGGTCAAATGCCCAATAATGATGCAATCAATAAAGATCCACGACAACAATGTATGCCTTTTGTTAATAGTGTTTATCGTTTCCTAGAAAATATTTAGTTAATCATTTGCACAAAATGTCATTAGCCTACTGAGCGTTTTGGTGGTCCCTAAAACTTGTAGCTGGCTAAAATGTTCAAAATAATTTTTAACGCAAATTTTGTTGCGAACAAATTACAAAAACACAAATGTTGAAAAAATTTCCACGAGCAGGATTTGAACCAATTTGTTCGCAACAAAATTTGCGTTAAAAATTATTTTGAACATATTATAAATAGCTTGCCTACTTCTTAACTGATCTTTATAATATTTGTAATAATATTATGATCGGATGTTAATGACGGTAGTTGTTGACATTGAATGGGCGCCTTTGGCTTACAAAGTAAAAAGTGTTGAATAATTTCGGCGGGCTGGTTAGAACCACGATAGCTCAATTGGAAGAGCACCTGACCCGGTATGTCAGAAGGGTGCAGGTTCAAATCCTGCTCGTGGAAATTTTTTCAACATTTGTGTTTTTGTAGCTGGCTATTCAGTTCCTAAAGCAAAATTGTACTAAAGTTATATTGTGTTCTAAATTTTGCGCGAACACTACACATTGAAATGAAACCACTTTTACGGATCTACTCGCATTTGTTTTACACATTACTTTTTAATGTTTTAATCTACCACCAGCCTGGGATCCCATCATACAAAATATTGAATCCCAGCCCCAACACCATACTGCCAGAGCAAAAGATACTGTAAGCTCTTTCTGCGTAAAACGGAACGCACCTGCTTAAACTTAAATGAGGGTATACAAGTTACTTACTAATTATGAGACGACCAACACCTCAGTCTCCCTGTGACCACCCACGGATCCTGCAAAGGGTTCGAAACGTCAGGCTAAACATTAATAAGTAGGTAATGTGTAAATAAACGCGAGTAGATCCGTAAAAGTTGTTTCATTTACTAGAGTTACTGTAACGTTTTAAACTTTAAATTTGATTAGGGCTTGTTATAAACCAAAGGCGCGCGGGCGCAAAGGGAGTCCGTCTTGAGCGATCGGGATGGTTGGTCGATGACAGTGTGCGCGACGGTTGTGTACTCCCGTTCTTATTAAGTACGTGTTTTTTTGTGTTTTTTGGATATAATTTAAAGATCAGGTGGTTTTGGTGGCCTAAGTAGGGTCCCCTGTGTACCTAGTGTACCTAATGTTGATAGTTTGGTGCGAGTGTTCCCAAAACTTAAGAAGACTAGGCCCAAAGCTGGGCTTTGACCGGCGTGATCGACATAGGGGGAGCGCTCCTCCCACCGCCGCTGTTCTGAACCTGCTGATGGGACACTTGCTGTAAGTGATTTTAAAGTTATTAGGCATCATCTAACGTGCCATCCTAAGTGCCGCGAATCGCGGACATAAGTGCGCCCCGGCGTGTTTGATGAGGTTAGGACAACGTTGCTACTGTCCTACACACGACCGGCTGCGTGCTGAACAATTTTTTGGTAGCAGAAGCGTGGTTCCTCTATTTTAAGGACACCGTTGGTTTAGCCGTAGTGCTACGGGTCCTTAATACCTAATAGAAGACCCACTTAGTTAGTAAATTGTTAAAATAGTTGCATCTATTAAAGCACTGGACTGCACGTTGGATATGCCTACTGTTTAGGTCGTGTAGATTTGATTGGTTCCAGTGTCTACTTATAGTATTAATTAAAATAGTGCATAATTTGTTAGTTCTAAATTAAGTTAATGCGCACGCGCTCGCTCGATGAATAGACACGGCTTGGCCGGTGATTCTTTTGTTCTCGGTCGCCGAGTGCTAGTCGTCTAATGTCAAGCCGGCCGGCGAATTGCATTCACTTGCGTTTTCGATCGTATTGATGTGCAAATACGGCTGTTTTTTGTTTTTTATTTTCCTTAAAATATTTAAGTGTTATTATTACATCGGAATTTGAGTTTGATATCATCGGTATTTAAACGTTATATTTAAGGTACTTTAACTTGTAGTACTATGGGTAAAGGTTTTGGTTTATAGGTTTATATGGTAAATAGTATTGGTAGAAATAAAAGTTTAATATTTCTTTGAGAAAATACTAATTAGCTTAGGTATATATTTACTTAGGTGTTTGTTATTGTTTAAGTTTATTTTGTAAAGATTTTTGTTTGGGTTTAGCATACCTATACCTACATAGTATTGTTGACTAAAATAGTCTCTTTAGGTACCTAGTTATATATAAAGTTAAGTACAACAATGTCGGTATTCTCCTGCAAAGCTAAGATTAGGGCTGAGTTGCGTTGGCTGTCGACGGCCGCAGCATTGTTGGACAGACCAGATAGGCAAGAAGCGTTGCTAAATAGGTATGTTGATTTACCAATCCGGATGGCCGTGGTGGACGAGCAGTACGCACTATTTTTAGAAAAGGGTACGGACCTCGAGGAGGCCGTCCGTAAGGAAGTTGAGAATGACGTTGACCAATGTTACGAATTGTCAGATCGTATTGCTGAGGTCGCTCGCCCCCTCCTCCAAGGCAGGGCGGTAGACCACGATCACGTTAAAACCTCGTCCAAGTCCATGCCCGCTTTGTGGTCTCGCCTTCCGCCTCTCGACCTTAGACATTTCTCAGGGAGACTCGACGAATGGGAGGGCTTTTCTAATTTATTTAATAGCCTCGTCGACGCAAGGGAAGACTTGACCGCGGGTCAGAAACTCGCATATCTTCTCACCGTATTGGAGGGGGAGGCCCGCGAACAGGTGCAGCACTTGGCCCCCACGGATGAGAATTACAAGGTGGCAATGGATATTGTGACTCAGCGATATCAAAATGTGAGAAGGCTCGCCGACGCCCACGTCGCGACGATTTTGGCCCTTCCACGAGTCACCAATGTGATGCGTTTGCGGGTTGAAATATTAAACCCGCTCCTGGTGGCCTTTAACGCCCTACGCAGCTTAAACCTCCCAGTGGAGGAGTGGTCGTTTTTGTTGTTACACATCGTGCTTGCGAAGTTGCCCGACAACTTGAAAGTGCGCTTTGAGCAAAGATTTGGTGGAGACAGCTCCACATACTTGCCGCCCTTCCAAGACTTGTTGAAGTTTATGGAGGATGAAAGTAGGTTAGCGGACAACTCCGATGTGGCAAGCCCCTCTTGGGTAAGAGTACGGGATCCGCAGACATCGTCGGGTGGTAGACCCCTCAGGTCTGGACGGCAGGAACCCCGACCATTTAAGCGGTATTCCGCGGTCCAGGAGACCTCGCGTTGCGAGTATTGCAAGGACCCTGGGCATCTGTTGCCCAGTTGTATGAAGTTCTTCGAGCAACGCGTACCGGGTCGTAGGGTCATAGCTCGACAACGAGGATGGTGTTACTCATGCTTGGGACCGCACCTACAGCGTGAATGTTCCCGACCACACCCATGCGGATATTGTAGTGGCAACCACCATCCGTCTCTGTGCATGAACCGGAATGGCGTAGGTACAGAACCGAGGCGTAAAAACGAAAATAGGGGCTCTGAAGCAGACACAAGACACGTTTATACGCGCTCGCGAGCTCATGAGTCACCCCGCACGGGCGGGGGCACGGGCCTAAATCGATACCACACTAAGTCTGCAGGTGGTTCGGTGGAGTCTGGACGTTCCCAGGGACGACGTTCACCCCGTATGGGCGGGGGCCCTAGGAACTCTCCGCCACGAGAACCAGTGAATCAGCCGGGTAGTTACGGTGTTACCGTCAGCAACCCTCGGGTCAGATCCTCACCACCAGTTGTAGAACAACCACGTTTGGAGCGTAGACGCTATACGCCGGAGTGGGACCCGTTGAATCGTGTGGAGCGAACCCCTCTTTCGAGAGAAGCAGTTCGCTTTCCCACCTATTAGCAATTAACGTCCACCCAATTACCAGCAATAACCCCCCCAGAAACCGTTCTACTCCCTACGGCCTCTGTGTTTGTTAGGGGACTAAAAGGTAATTTGGTGAAAGTTCGAGCTCTATTGGATTCTGGTGCTCAGGGATGTGTACTTTCTTCTTGGTTAGTTGGGAAGTTAGGCCTCTCGATTAGGCCTCACAAGAAAGGCGTTCGAGGGATTGGTGATGTGAAAGTGCCCACACTGGTAGGGGAGGTATTGTTCACTTTCACCCCCACTTCTAAGTCCAACCCGAGTATTACAACTTCGGCGATTGTTTTGGACACGGTTGTTGGGAGACAACCTTCAATAGAGCTAGATCCTTATATTTTGTCATTGACATCAGATCTTGTTTTGGCAGACACTAAGTTCTACGCCCCAGGACCAGTTGACGTACTCTTAGGAGCTGACGTACTAGGGCGATTGTTATTGAACGACAAACGTGTCTTACAGCCGGGCGGGCTGGTAGCTGTTCAAACGATGTTGGGGTATGTTGTAATGGGACCAGTGTACCGCGTTTCACCCCCCTCTGTTGATGATAACGTCCTTGTTGTAGGGACTGCCCTCTCTGATGTTGTTCAGAAGTTTTGGGAAGTTGAAGAACCTCCATCCACTCCACGAGTTGACCCAGAGCAAGAAGAGTGCGAATTGTTTTACCAAAATAACACTGGTCGACTCCGCTCTGGGCGCCTGTTCACTCGGTTACCCTTTCGTACCGGTCGACCTCCTCTGGGTGAGTCCAGAATGCTAGCGGATAAGAGGCTAGCGTCAATGGAACACCGCATGAGCAAAGATCCGGTCTTCCGTGCGAAGTACATAGACTTCATGCGGGAGTATAGGGACTTGGGGCACATGACGGCATCTCGCTTGGACTGGAGTTCGGTGGAGCATTATTTCCTCCCACATCACGCCGTTTTGAAATCACGAACCGGAAAGATTCGCGTGGTGTTTGACGGCTCGGCGCCTATGTCTTCTGGCGTCTCGCTTAACCAATGTCTGCATGTGGGTCCAAAGCTACATAAAGAGATCTCAGATATCCTAACCAACTTCCGTAAACATCAAATAGTGTTGATGACTGATATCCGTATGATGTTTAGGCAGACTGTGATACATCCAGATGACCGTCGGTATCAGCTCATCTTATGGCGAGAGAGCCCGAGAGACCCTGTTGTGGTTTACGAACTCAACACGAACACTTACGGGTTGGCTTCCAGTCCGTATGTTGCCATTCGGTCGTTGTTGGAGTTAGCGGAAAAGGAGCGCTTAAATTATCCTCGCGCTTCCGCTATTTTGACTAACGATATATAATTATGTCGACGATATTTGTACCGGAGCCTCCAGCGTCGCGGAAGCGCTGGTGTTAAGAGATGAGTTAGTGGCGATCATGAAGTCAGGAGGATACGAGTTGAGGAAATGGTTATCCAACTCGCCGGAGGTCCTCGCTGGCTTGCCAGAAGAGCATCAGCAAGATCCTCATCTATTTGAAAATGCTGAAAATCCCAATATGGTAACTGTTCTTGGGGTTCAGTATAGGCCGGTCCCGGATTGTTTTACTTACTGTGTGGATTTACAAATCCCAAAGACTTGGACGAAACGCCTTGTTTTATCAACAGTGGCACGGACTTTCGATCCCAATGGTTGGATCTGCCCTGTTATCTTTAAGTTCAAGTGCTTTTTGCAACGGCTTTGGACTGCGGGAGTCTCTTGGGACGAGCCTCTGTCTGGAGAAATACTCCGAGATTGGGTGGGTTTGGTCACGTCCCTTCCTGATATAAATCAGGTGTCTTTGCCGAGACTTTTTGTTCCCGCTGGAAAATATAAGGCGAGCCTCCACGGTTTTTCAGATGCCTCCGAACGAGGATTTGCTGCGGTTATCTTTCTCCGTACCGTTAGTGCTGATGGAGAAATTGTTGTGCATCTCGTATTGGCAAAAAGTAAAGTTGCTCCCCTTCGGACACGACTTACTATACCGAAGTTGGAATTGTGTGGAGCAGCCCTTCTTGCTCGCCTTCTAAATCACCTGTGTTCTACGTTGGGCCGTTCCGTAGAAATAAGTGAAGTTTATTCGTGGACTGACAGTCAGATTGTGCTTTGTTGGCTCAAAGCACCGATCCACACGTTGGAAGTATTTGTGGCCAATCGAGTGGCCCAGATTCATAATTCTTCGGTTGAACTTATTTGGCGTCACGTTCCCGGAGATTTGAATCCAGCCGACTGTGCCTCTCGAGGATGCGAAGCGACGCATCTTATTGATCACCCTTTGTGGTGGGGGCCCGAGTGGCTGAAGCGACCAGAATCGGATTGGCCGCGCTCCCAGAGTTTGTCTTCCGTACCGCTGCATGGTTTGCGAGCTTGTGTACTTAAAACGGAACCTATTTTGACCGTGGACTTTCTCTTAGATCGGTACAGCACCTTGGATAAGCTGTTGAGTGTTACCGCATGGATTCGGCGTTTCTTCCATAACTGCAAGAAACCACGTGAAAGGCGTGCTGCGTCTATTCTGGCTCCAGAAGAACGTCAGGAAGCCTTGTTATTTTGGATCAGGGTTGTACAGTCGGAGTGTTTCAAATCGGACTTAGAGATTTTGCGAGGCGGTCGCTCCAAACTCAAAGGTGCTATATCCCGATTGAACCCGTTTCTGGACGATTCTGGACTGATTCGAGTAGGAGGAAGGCTGAGGAATGCTAGCCTATCTTACGGGGCTCGCCATCCTCTTTTGTTGCCTAAGGACGGTCATTTAGTAAGATTGTTGGTGACAGACCGCCACCTCAAAAACTCGCACGCCGGCAGCAACGCTTTGCTAGCCGTTTTGCAGCGTGAATTTTGGATTTTGTCGGCCAGACGGACCATACGGAGTGTTGTTTTTAGGTGCCTCCCGTGTTATCGGCTAAAAGCCATTACCATGCAGCCCCAAATGGGAGATTTGCCTGCAGATCGCGTCACGGAAAGCAGACCCTTTGCTAGAGTAGGTACGGACTTTGCCGGTCCCTTTATGGTCAAAACGTCGCGTCTTCGTAATGCGAAAAGCTATAAAGCTTATTTGTGCGTTTTTGTTTGTTTGACCACCAAGGCTGTCCACTTAGAAGTAGTTTCAGAATTATCCACTGAGGCATTTATTGCCACTCTTAGCAGATTTGTTTCTCGCAGGGGACTGCCGTCATTGATTCGTTCAGATTGTGGAACGAACTATAAGGGTGCGAATAATTACCTTAATGATGTAAATAGGTTTTTATCAGACAATAAGTTAGACATTGGAACCACCCTATCCCGACGTGGGATAATCTGGAAGTTTAGCCCTCCAGCTTGTCCGCACTGGGGAGGGATTTTTGAAGCTTGTGTGAAGGCGGCCAAAACCCACCTGCGTCGTGTGATAGGAGACACCGTCCTTACTTTTGAGGAACTTGATACGGTGTTCTGTAAGATTGAGGCCGTTCTCAATTCGAGGCCATTGTGCCCTCTGTCATCGGACCCAAATGACCTGGAGGCGTTGACCCCAGGACACTTTTTAATTGGACAACCCCTTAATGCGCTGCCGGAATATCCGTTGACTATCCCATCGTTTGTCACGTTACCAGCTATTGCAACAGTTGTCCCAGAGTTTTTGGGCACGCTGGTCGTTGGAGTATTTGCATATCTTACAGCAGCGCGTTAAGTGGACCGACAAGACCAACCCACCCAAGAATGGTGACCTTGTTTTAGTTAAAGATGCCAACCTACCACCTCTATTTTGGCGGCGGGGGCGCATCGTTAAGTTAACCTTCGGTGCTGATGGAGTGCCACGTCTTGCTGAGGTCTTGGTTGGGGATTCGGTCTTGAAGAGAGCGGTCACCACGCTCTCCCGTTTACCCGTAGACTAGCGTACCGTTGATGACGGTCCGGGACGGGGGGATGTTATAAACCAAAGGCGCGCGGGCGCAAAGGGAGTCCGTCTTGAGCGATCGGGATGGTTGGTCGATGACAGTGTGCGCGACGGTTGTGTACTCCCGTTCTTATTAAGTACGTGTTTTTTTGTGTTTTTTGGATATAATTTAAAGATCAGGTGGTTTTGGTGGCCTAAGTAGGGTCCCCTGTGTACCTAGTGTACCTAATGTTGATAGTTTGGTGCGAGTGTTCCCAAAACTTAAGAAGACTAGGCCCAAAGCTGGGCTTTGACCGGCGTGATCGACATAGGGGGAGCGCTCCTCCCACCGCCGCTGTTCTGAACCTGCTGATGGGACACTTGCTGTAAGTGATTTTAAAGTTATTAGGCATCATCTAACGTGCCATCCTAAGTGCCGCGAATCGCGGACATAAGTGCGCCCCGGCGTGTTTGATGAGGTTAGGACAACGTTGCTACTGTCCTACACACGACCGGCTGCGTGCTGAACAGGGCTCTTGTGCGATTTTTTCTCGATTATTATTGACGACCTTCGAAGCCGAGTAGCTTGCACGCCGGACTCTGGGCGGTGGCTAACTCTGAGGTCCTAGGTTCGATTCCCGGTCGGGTCAATATCGAAAAAACAAACTTTTTGATATTGTGTCGGGTCTGGGTGATTATGGTACCGTCGTTGTGCCTGATTTCCATAAAACGAGCTCGAGATGATATGTTTTTGGTCAGCCATCCGATGACCGGCCTTTGCGAAAGTTGCTTAACCTCAGCACTCGCAGACCGGGCGCGTTAACCACTGCGCCATCGAGCTCCTCGAGTTAATTTTATTCTTTCGTAATTTTAAAAAGTTATAGTCCTTAATTTTGCTAACAACGCAACACTAACTAAAACGTAATTAATGAAATTAATATACATCTTAACTTTGACTTTAACAAAACTAACCAAAACGCTACAAGTAGTTACAAGCTTTTACTCAGATTTCTCTCCTGCCTCATACGTGTTGGCTTTCCCTCATATCATTGTACGAAAGCCCTAACCGCAGAAAGGGCTTAAAGATAATATTACAAGCTTCTATAAGACTCACTACGCCCTTTGACTTTTCCTTTGGGATTAACACGCCCTATGTTTCTCCATATTTAGCAGAACACATAATAAATTACTTTGTACGCTTCAAAGTAGGACGCTATGTTTTTGATGTGTTACATCTTTCCGCTCGCTTTCTATATAAGCAATTTGTGGGAGTGATTTCGTGAAATGGGACGGAAGTATGTGTAACAGTGTAACAGGAAGTCGGGGAAGCAAGCAAGCGCGCGCCATTTTGTAAATTTAAAATCGATATTATGAACATGACATATTATAATTATAAGTGACACATTGTGTCATTTGACTATCAAAGGTCATTTTGATATACCTATCAAATGTCTTCCAAAGAGTATTTACTGGGTGCCCTTCGGTTCGCCTAAAATTGTTTGTCCTAATATGGTTTGGCCAAACCGTTTTGGCCTAAACTTAAAACGTACAATTATTGTTTCGCCTAAAAATTGTTTTGCCACCATTATAGTTTGGCCTAAGAATTGAAAGGCCTAATTTTAGAATGTCTAATGTAAAATAGCCTAAACTATATTGGCATAACTTTATATTGGCATAACTTTATTTTGGCATAACGATTATTTCGCAAAATTTATAAAAGCTCTAATTTTAGCATATCTAAAATGAAATGTGCCAATAATGTATTGGAATAAAAGCATATAATTTTATTGAGAAAATAAATTGACAGAAGCGAATCGCTGCAAACCCGACTCCACGTAGTATTGTCTGCCCTACGCTAGAGTGCAATATAAAAGCGCGTAGGCGCGGAGGGGCGAGGCGGCCCGCGAGCTAAGGAGCAGGTGGATTGAGCTCGCCGCCGGGGCTGAGGCTGGCCGGCGAAGCCGGCCAGCAAGCCGAAGCCTCGGTGGTGAGCGAAAACCATCTGCGACGAAAAGCTCGCGTGGGACCGCCGGAGCCCCGCAGCACCGAAGCCGTGACGGAAACTATGCATGCTGCATGCCTGCATGCATGCTGCATGCCTGCATGCATGCTGCATGCCTGCTTGCATGCTGCATGCCTGCTTGCATGCTGCATGCCTGCTTGCATGATGCATGCCTGCTTGCACGCTTACATGCTGCATGCGTGCTTGCATGCTTACATGCTGCATGCCTGCACGCATGCTGCATATCTGCATGCATGCTGCACGCATGCTGTGTTTCTGCTTGCATGCTGCATGTCTGCATGCATGCTGCATGTTATGCTGCATGTCTGCATGCATGTTGCATGTTTTATCTTTAATTTTGTGCGAATTAATATTTAGGAATTGTAAACTTTAGGAATTACGAATTGTTCTGCCAAATGACGCATTTGGTAAATGACAATGTGGCGATAAAAAGTTAGGCGAAGTGAAATTAGGGCAAACACGATTCTGAAGAGTGAAATTAGGCGAAAAAATTTTAGGCTTTTCGTTTGGGTGCCATTGCAAATTAGGCGTACAAAAATTAGGCGATCCGATAGAGACCCGTATTTACTGCATTTATTTTATAGTTATAAAATAGTGTAATACCTGACCCATTTTTTCAGAATATAATGTTAAAATTGCTTATTTACACACAGTTACACATCATATGCGACTACTGTAAGGCTCGCTCGTTTTTTTAATGATTATATTTGTTGGCTCACAGAGGCGTGTCGGTACCTATGTTGACGTATACAAGTATATCGTGTGAATAAAAAGTAAAGTAAACCTATATTTGTCCCATAGCTGAGTAAAGGCCTTTATCATTGAAATCAAGCAATCGCTACAATTGATGGGTATTGATTCAATCACCACGCATGCCAAACTCGGTTTAATGGTGATCACAAACCCGGGCTAAGCACTGAGGGTACTTCATCGATTCACACCACGACTGGTTCGCACCACGGTATGAATCGCAGAAGGACGCTTTTTGAATTGGCTTTTTTCGAACCATG
This sequence comes from Eudonia mercurella, assembly GCA_963082485.1. Taxonomy (NCBI): domain Eukaryota; kingdom Metazoa; phylum Arthropoda; class Insecta; order Lepidoptera; family Crambidae; genus Eudonia; species Eudonia mercurella. Next base: position 7,291,207 of record OY720045.1, read on the forward strand.
GTATGAATCGGCGAATAAAATCCATTTTTTTAATCGGAGAAGTGAACCCAGGACCTCTGTATATCGGGTCTAGCACTTTGTAATTCGACCACTACTGTAGCGTTGAATAAGAATTGTGAATATATAACGATTGTCATAGATATAAAAGAGAGTTGCGTATACATGGTATTATATATTTAGTCTGTGATATTATGGTATTGTCATGGTCAGTCTATAACCTTCCCACAGCTGGGATAAAGCCTTACCATATAAACCATAGCACGTTGGATTTATTAATTCGAATGGCACGTTCATCCGTTGGTGACTTCTCTACCAACGTAACTGAGTGAGTGCTAGTCATTACTAAGAAAACTTTTGTAACTTGTCATAATAACGTTATGTCTGTGGTTGGTTAGAAGCGCTTCGCGCCTGTTCGATTCACAACTTGCTTTGACAAAGTACTAAAGCGTTTAGTGACTTTCGTTGCTGCTTGTACCCGGAATTCTCGCTTTTGAGTAATTGGCAAGATTCGTATATAGTCATAATAAGTCCTTGATCTTTATATTTTGTTACCATCCTTATATACAGACCCTTGCACTTTACATCAGACTATCCAGAACTATCAATTTTATTCAATAAATGTTCAACCATACCCCTCTGACATAAAGTTCAAAGTCTATTGAGGAAATTTGACAGTGTCTGGTAGTCTGACGTGCAAGCGTGTGTACATTATAGTTTTGCAATGAAAAATTTTAATATTGAGTACTAAAAAAAGGAGTTTTATCTCTATTATAACCTTGTTGATAACTAATTATACACCTTATTTGGTCGTGCAAACATACGAGTATTCTAAGTGTAATCAAACACTCAATATTGACAAATACAAGTAGATTACCTCATCCTTTCACAAGTACTTATTAACTCCGTGACAACTTTAAAAATTCAACAAGCCAGTCGACAACATGCCTATTGATAAAATGACGTGAGATCTGATAAATAGCCGATAATTTAGGTACTTTCCCTACGTAATGATAATATTAATCAATTCGTTTATTATTAGGCAACAAAGTAACAAAATAATAGACCCATTCATACATACTGCGCTTGAGCCACGCACACTTAAGACTCTCTCACGGACACGGATCCGGAACAGGGTCACACCGGTGACACTCCGTGTACGCGAGAGCTCGAGCGCGTGAGCCCGTGCGTGCGGTGCGCAATACAGAGTCACACACAGACACTCGCTCTTATCTTATCTTATCTTAGTGGGGCCTGCTGATGTTTCCCTCTTGCAGTAACACTTCGACCCATCGGGATCTTTTGTGCAACCCCGTTCTTTCACTCTTCTTCCTCTGTAAAGATAGATGCCATAAGTTTGGCCACGTCCTTAAGAGCGAAGAGCCTGAAGTCCTCCGGTCTCGGATAAGCCGACCCCAGGAGTCCCATTCTTTTCCTAGCCAGAGAGTTGCAGTCACACAGTAGGTGCTGCATTGACTCCGTTTCCTCTCCACATGCCCTACACAAGTTATTTGTTGATAGGTGCATTCTGTGGAGCATTTGTTTTGTGGCATAGTGCCCTGTCAAGGCACCGATGGTTAGTCGGGCCTGCCTTCTACTGCCTCCGCATATGAACTTACTCCGTCCTAAGGCGTTTTCGCCTAGGAAGGACACTCGCTCGCTCGACTCAGCCCTCGGCCGAGACAGTCTCCAGACCGCCACTCCAAGCCCCGCGCGCCGCGCAAGGCCCCCGCGCCGATCCAGACACCCACACATAGCCGCAACCGATTTTACGAGCACACATGCTTAAGTGTCGCTTCTTTTCGCGGTAGTATATCTTTGACAGGGTGCCAAATGCAAGTTTCATTCGTCATTCGATCACGTTAACGAAAACGAGAATTTGTATTCGTTAACGTGATCGTATGCCGCCAGGAGACTGCTTTAATGCCATACTAATTTTCGTATTCGTAAACGAATGAATACGGAAAGTAAACAAAACTCACACTAGGCACGCTGCTTGGAAAAGGCCTAAGGCAGCTGTTGCCCGAGCGGGGTGCGCGGAGCAAACAATGCCAAAAGTGCAGTCACGGTTAAGTTGATATAATTGAAAATACTATCGTTTTAAATAAACAAAATATATATTTAGTATCAAAGGGAATCTTCTTCCTCGTCCTCAGGGTTTAGTTTCGATATCTAGCACTTTTCTGGTCATGTGGTCGGATGGTTACCTCATAACGTGACCGTACCACCGCAGACGGCTCTCCTGTAGTTTATCTGGGATAGGTCTCACTTTGAAGGTGCCTCTTATGTGTGTGTTTCTGACATGATCCAGCCTTGTTACTACTGTTGACGCCACTAAAGTTGCAATGCATGTACTCGGTCTTCTCTCTGCTTATTCGCAGACCTGATGTTTCCAGAGCTTTCCTTCACTTTTCTTAAATCTGCTGTAGATTGTTCACATCTTCACTGATGATGACGACGTCGTCCGCATACAGGATGTCCCATGGCGGCGCTCGTTGCAGATTTGAGGTGAGATGGTTCATTGCAATATTAAATAGCAGAGGACTGAGTGCGGAACCTTGATGCACACCAACCTTTACATCAAATTCATCGCTTGTTCCGGCCGGACTTTGCACTTTGGTTGATACTTGGTGGTACATATCTTTGACAGTCATTATGTAATGCTCGGGGACACTTTGGACCCTTAGCGCGTGCCAAATTAATTCCGTCGTACACTATAGTTTTTTCTACAGTAGGTATTTTAAAGTTGGACAACAATTATGAAAAAGAGTGGCGGCGTTTAGTTGATTTCTTATAGTTAATCTAAATTATTGTACCTCTGATTTTGTTTAAACAATCACCAATGGCTAAACTACAAATCGTCCGTCTCACATTTTTGATTTATCAAGCGGTTATTTAAATTATTATTTTTCAAATTAATACGTTAAATTCCCTATATAAAATTAGTATGGCCGCGCGGCGTCAAATAAATATGGACAAAGACATTTCAAATTCAATTCAAATTCACAAAACGCCTAATTTGAAAGCGCCCTAAGGGTAGACCGCTTTGTATTAATAAAAATTTACTCTCGCAGACACTTCAGTGTCTTTATCAAAATTCAAATTCAAAATTCAAAATCATTTCATTCAGTTAAGGCTACAAATAGCTTTAAAGAACGTCATTATGCCATCGGTTCATAAGTTTACCCTGGGCTCCGGGAGACCTTGTACTGAGAAGTACCAGCAAGAAGCTTAGCAAGGGCTCTTTTGTCCCTTACAGCGTCAAAATATTAGAAAATATTGTAAAAAGACACTTTCCATCATAAATAAAAACACAAAATATAAAGGACAATCACAACATAAAAAAAAAAACAAATTAGAAAAAATTAATTATACACGTAATTTTGCAAATTTATATCAGTTACCAGTATAAATTTTCACGATGTCATACAGTACTAATAAAAGTCAAAAATTGTCTAAGAAAAAACGAAGTAAAAACATCATCACATCATCATCACCAGCTCATTTATATGTCCCCACTGCTGGGACACGAGCCTTCCTTATGGATGGATAGGGAAAACGCGCCATAAACCACCACGCGGGCCCAGTGCGGATTGGTTGTTGTTAACGACTGCTAACGCAGCCGGGTCTAACGGCTTTACGTGCCTTCCGAAACACGGAGGAACCCGAGATGATAAATTTTTGGTCACCCATCCGATGACTGGCCTTTGCAAAAGTTGCTTAAAGTCATCGATCGATACCACTGCGCTATCGAGCTCCTCTAGTAAAACTCATCCTCTAGAAACCAGTAGTGTTGCGACGACACGTCGTCTGCTGCTGCTGCGTGGAGTCGGCTGCCTACAATTCTATGATTGTCTATACATGGCAATAGTTATAAAAGCTTCCTTTTGATATATTGTGGGGCTGTAATAAATAAGTCACCAAATTGCTTTAAGTATGTCAGAACTTGACGAACGGTAAATGTATCCCGAAGGAGACTTTGGCCCTCTCGAGCCGTTGTTGAGGACGAATTAACACGCGGAGAGCCCGTCTGAAGGGCTTAGTGGAATTTCCATTCCTTTCTTGTTACAAAATTGGAGGTATTTTTTTGTTTGTTACTATTATACCTTTATACTTTATGTCTGTATACAATATTCACCGTTACAATCTGATTGAGACCGAAATAGATTTGTACGTTTGTACCTTGTTAATTGAGTCGGATAATTAGGTAAAGTTTAAGCAAAATTATTATATAAATAGCCTAAATCTCTATTAGATTTCTCATTTTTGATCTTAAAGTTCAAACGACAAAGTAAGTGGTTTTCTTTATTTCTTTAATTTGTTTCAGTTGTTTTCATTTACTTGCAGCTTTAGAGCCTCTTCACACAAAATATTGGCAATCAGTAGTCGTGTTCCAACAGCTTCTATCTTATCTGAGATTGTTGCTATAACAACGATGTAAGTGACATTGTTATGTTCCAAAAGTTAGAGAGTCACTTTCGCCTTTCACCGTATCGTCGCTCTCCATCACCATAAAGGTCAAGTGCTTATCGCTTATCTTCCTGGGCGCTTCTCTCCCCCAGTATTTAGACAACCCGCTTTATTAGGCACCCTCAAATATTTGTCACAAATGCCCCGGAGAATCTAGTAAGGTAAAACGGCTTACCGAACCATAAACCTTGTAAGCTATATACGGCCAACCTGCTGATATTATAACTAACAGCTTTTTTCTTTCTTACACTTTACAAGCAAGTATTTGACCGCGATCTCACCTGATAACATGGAGCCTAGGTTATAACATGCTTGCCTAGATAATGCCTGTTCACTCTTGCTTTGAAAATATCCTGGTTGTACCTACGTGCCAGAAAACAGATCCGCAGGAAAGGAACTTACTCATTTATTTGCCATCGCACACTCCCCAAAGTGTATCCGATAAAATGCCGAAAGGTTGACAACCTTGCGTCGATGTTCAAGACTCTGCAGCTTGGATTCTTATGCCTTCATAATAGCAAACTAACACGAGATAATATTATCACCTACACGTACAGGGTGTCCCTTTGAACAATGAATACTTAAATTAAAAATAAAGCACTAAACATATGTTCATGACGACATAAATTAGACTTTAACTGCCCATAACTTCACAAATAAGGTGGCATAGCTATTAACATGAACGCTTATTGTTTGAGAGACTCCAAGAATCATTGAAAATTGTACTTTAAGTTTATGGGATAAGATTTAATAAGGCTTTCTTGGTTAGTGACAATTTTAGGAAACAATTTGACAATTAAAGTTCACCTTATCTGGAAGAGATGACGTTATTATAGTCGCCATTTGCTTTACTTCGTACTTTTACGAGTGAACAATAGGCGAGTTGTTTTTAGTTTAAGATAGAAAACCAATTGAGATATAATATTTTTTACGTGACATTAAAAGTCGTAAAGTCTTAAATAATCCTTTTATCTCAAATCTCAACCGATAGTTTTGATAAGGCCGAAGAAGGAAGCGAGGAAATAATTAATCATCTCGAGCTCCTCCGTGCTTCGGAAAGTATATACGCAAAGCCGTTAGCTCAGCTGCATTAGCAGTCGTCCACAACCACCAATCCTCACTGGACTCGCGTGGTGGTTTATGACCCGTTCTCCCTCTCAATCTGTAACCGATGGGGTCGCTGATGTGAGGATATACAGAGAAATGAAGACGACGTACTATGTTCACAACCGTACCTCGACAGCAATCGTGCTGTCGGCGCCGGAGTTATATGAGAACTACTAACGTGGTGACGGACGGAACGAGAGTCCTTTGTATGTAGCAAATTACCGTCAACAAAAATATTAATAATTAGGTTCCTACCGCACAATTGCCGCCGATACAATGGCAGATTTATTTAAATATCAAATGTTTACAATATTAAAGTATTTTGATTATAGGTGTATTTACGTACATAATATATATTTAACTATTTATTTATACCTACAATTTTACATCTAAATCGCAGCAGTGAGGCTATCGTCAACACCATCCATGAAGAAGGCTCGTACCCCAGCAGTGGGGACATATAAATGAGCTGGTGAAGTTGTTTATAGGCTAATGATAACAATGATACCAATTTGATTTAAAATACCAATTGTTAGTAGATTTAATGCAGATAAAACAATTGAATTATTGTAATAAAATCGATCAGCACTTAAAAATATAAAGTAAAGTAGTTCTCGGACGCAAAGGGATAGATTATTAAATCAACGCTAGATGCCTTGATAGTAAAGACCTCAAAAGCCATCATCATCATCATCATCTCAGCCAAACGACGTCCACTGCTGGACAAAGGCCTCCCCCAAGGATCTCCACAACGACCGGTGCTGAGTGTAAATTATGGATAGTTGAAAGCTTGAGAGTGACAACTATGATTACCTAATTTAACGCTATATATAAGCCATTATTACCTATTGGAAATCTATTTTACCGATAGCTTTTGCCCACGACTTTACATGCTTGAAAAGAATGCCTTTTGTCTGGTAGCTGGTAGAAATACACTTAACGATCGATTCAAAATCGATCATCATAATCATCATCTGATGATAATGATGATTCATTATGTTCATCATTCTCAGACAGCGTGACTTCACTAAATGATCGTCATATCAGTTTTTTTTCTGAAACAACTTTATTTATTGTGGAAAAAATTCATTACGCCTAGGTACCGAGCTGACTCTTCTCCCGATCCTCTCTCCGGAGAAGGGGGAGATCAAACCCACTGAAGAGTTACCTTGAGGTGGAGTGAAGTCATTTGCCGAGCTAATTATATGAAAAAAACCTCATTCGTTTCACACGGTTTGAGGAACCCTTTAAGTTTCTCGCAATCAGCAAACTGAAAGAACCAGACTAATTGCTATATGAGAGCCGAAGGCGTGTTAACCAACATAGAAGCAAAAAATTTTAATATTAAATTACATTGCATTTTAAAACGGTCATTAAAGTCCTTTTTACACAAAGCCCTTTCCCTAAATTCAAAGTGAAAAGGGTTCAACGTTTTCGCCAATCGAAAACTTGACATCGTCTCATTTGAGGACATAATCCTTTGGTCCCATATTAGGGACACGTCTGTTTCGGAACGTTTCACTCCTATATAAACGTGGGCAAGACTTAAAATTGCATGGACAAATGAGTGCGTACCTGGTAGATTTAATCTTGCTGTCCGGCATTTAGGTCATCAAATTTTGTGATCGCGCAAATGTGAAAATAAAGTTCGTATTAAATATTTTGAAGGCACCTCGGAATACAGAATACTTCAATCTATTGTTGCTGCCATTCATCGTTTTTAAAGGCTTTTATTTGGTCTTTAATAGGCCAAGACTTTTACTTGTTTTATAACATTACAACGTTAATCAAATTTAAATACACTTACTATGTCTTAAGAGATTAGACTTCAAATTAGAACCGTTTTGTAAATTTGTGTATTTATAAAGAAAAATTTAATTAATGATCTTTTAATCTTTATTTTACACTTTAAGAAAACTGAATTACATTCGAGGCGCTCGATGGCGCAGTGGTTAACGCGTCTGGTCTGCGAGTGCTGAGGTTAAGCAACTTTCGCAAAGGCCGGTCATCGGATGGGTGACCAAAAATTTATCATCTAGAGCTCCTCCGTGCTTCGGAAGGCACGTAAAGCGGTTGGTCCCGGCTGCTTTAACAGTCGTTAACAACCACCGCTCCGCACTGGGCCCGCGTGGTGGTTTATGGCCCGTTCTCCCTATCCATCCATAGGAAAGGCTCGTGCCCTTGCAGTGGGGACGAATATGAGCTGGCGATGATGATGATGATGATGATGATGATGATGATGAATTACATTTTATTATCGTTTTCCAAAATTGTAAGCGAACGCAACTGTCTTTTTCAGCGTTTGTTATGTCAATACATAACACAGAATGAAATACACCTATTTGTATAAATTATTTCATTTCAATTAAACAATTATGAACACTCGTCATACACTTGTTTTACAATCACGCCTTGTATTAACTTTAGTATATGCAATTACTTTTCCAACAACATTTCAAAAATAATTACCAACAATTTAAATTATATAAGAAACAAAAACTAAGAACCTTCTCAATGAGATTAAGACTCTTAGGCGCTGAAACCATAACAATGATAAATTCTAGTGACCACGGATTGAGCTCAATCAGCAATCCAGTTGACTTGGACAAGGGTTTAAAGGAACACTTCCGACTTGGTTATATGGTCTAAGCTTCCGACAGGTTCTCTCGCACAATAAATCATGAAGCGAGCTGTCACCTCTTGTCACGCAAGCGTCAAGACAAGGGATCGTCTCTTGTGGTCACTGTCAAAGTCTACAAAGTAGGTAGAAAGTTTCGGTGAAATGATAAAAGTGTCTACACTAAAATAGATTTCAATTAATGTTAATATATTCAACTTTTGTATATAGGTATCCTATTTATTATATTTTTTTGTTTTCATCTCACCTGGTCATAAGATAATAAGGCCGAAGGTTGCAGCTCACTTCAACCGGAATCCTCAACAAATGAGAAATCTATCTTACCTGACTGTCGGAATACATCAATGATGTTATGGCGAGCTTAGGGCTTATTGGAACGTTTATCAAGTTAATCCCCATCCAGTCCTAATGGTGGATTTGGTAAAAGGAAGTCTCTGACCTAGACAGGTTACGAACCTGTCAGGCAGGATGTCATCAAACATTGAACACGAGTAAATTCGTTAAAGGTGTTTTATTCCACATCAGAGAAAGACAAGAACAAAGAAGGAATATTTTATTTATTTATTAAGACAACCAATAACATTTAAATAGAATAAAAACAGAATTTCCAGTAACTTGTTGTCGTCTACACCACTTGCTGAACGCAATTGTAAAACTACTTTTATATATTCAAGTGGATTTTGATTATTAATTTTTGCGTTATAGTTTTATAACACAATTAAAACTTGCTGAGTGCCGTTAGCCACTCGACAGAAGGGTGCTCTATCAAAAGTTTTAGTGCGGCAACATTAAAGTAGGCTTTCCAAAAAGGTACGGTAGGTTTCTGATTTCGGTTTAATCGCCTTAGACCGAGAGGTCCGTGTTCGATTTCTAGCGGGGAGTACATGGACTCGGTTTAATTGGTGGTAGGGTTTGTTCATCCACCTGGCTAGCTATCTTATCTTATCTTATCTAAATATGTCGTCGTAAGATCTATGTTTGTAGCAATGTTGTGTTCCGGCAGCAAGAGATAAGATAGCCAGAGCGTCAATAGTTGAGGATTCCGGGAGAGGTATGCTTTCACTTTCGGCCTTATCATCACATAAAGACTGCTTACCCGTAAGGAATAAAAAACCTTTTAGTGCTATGAACAAGGACTCGAGATACTTTATTTATTTTAAGTAGGTAATTATCTTTATATTAGTTTATATTTTCTTGTTGCATGTCCCATGACTATATGGACGAGGCATCTTATGATATGAACCAGCAATCGAAATAATTAAACTTCCAGAGACGAGACATTGCGAAAGTTGCTTAACTTGCAAGATTTTTTTTTATATTAGAAGGAGGCAAACGAGCAGGCGGGTCACCTGATGGGAAGCAATCACCGCCGCCCATGGACACCCACCCGCAAGACCAGCGGAATTGCAGATGCGTTGCGGGCCTTTAAGAAAGGAATAGGCTCGTTTCTTGAAGTTCCCTGAGTCGTAATGGTCCGGAAATACTGCCGCTGAGAGCTGGTGGGTGGTGTGGTTACTCTTGAAACACAATTGCAATAATTAATTTCCAATCCCAAATCTAAAAAATTCAAATGGCACTCTTAAAAGCGATAATAGCGCTACATTGGAATTAAATTGCGTGGAAATTGAGTGAACAAATTATTATTGAGATGGGGCGTTCCGAAATTGCGAAACTTATCCCGATATCGATACATATTAATCGCATTGGAATTGTATTGAGATTGAGTTTGCGTCAAGAGTAGCCTACCTGGTTCCACAGCACTGTAGTATGTGGTAAAAAATTACGTGAGAAATGGATCGTAAACTTATAACTAAATACTGCGTACACGAGCTAAGAGAGAATAATAAAAACTTACTTATCTATCGATTTCATTACTCGTTACAGGTGATATATCCAAAAATCTGTAATGTTATCCAATAAAGTTTGAAAAGTGCTCAACACAAGGACGTTCTACCCGATAACTCGGAAACACTCCAATAATAATTTAATTAAAGCAATTGATAACACATTGTCTCAATTGAATCGATAACGGGTGATAGCATATCACTAGAGATTTGGTGCCGCCTACGTTTCCTATGTTTTGTGATTACAATGGAATTTTGGTATTTCCCGAGCGCAAGGGCATAGTTGATATGAAGTTTTAAAATAACAATAATATAAAAAATATAATAATTAAAATTGGGTTATCAATAGATCATTATTATGTCCATAATGCGGGGGCATGTGCCTTCCCTATGGATGGATAGGGTATGGTGGTTTTGGTCACCCATCCGATGACCGGCGATGCGAAACTTGCTTAACCTTAGCAATCGCAGACCGGGCACGTTAACCACTGCGTCATCGAGCTCCACCAAGTAATTTGAGAAATTGGGTAACACTGCTAATCTATACTAATATTATAAAACTGAAGAGTTTGTTTGTTTGTTTGTTTGATTGAACGCGCTAATCTCAAGAACTTAAAACAGGTTCGAATTGAAAAATTATTTTTGTGTTGAATAGTCCATTTATTGAGGAAGGCTATAGGCTATATATATTACTTCACGCTATGACTAATAGGAGTAGAGCTTAACGCGGGTGAAACCGCGGGGCACAGCTAGTTTACAAATAAACCTCAAAAGTAGTTTCATTTTAATATGTAGTGTTCGCGTTAACTTATAAAAACACTTTATATAGAATTATCTATATATTAATACGTGAAGCAAAAACTTTGTACCCCTTTTTACGAAAATTGCGTGGACGGAGGAGTATGAAATTTCGCACATTTAAAGTTCATTTAAAGAAGGATTGCAGAATGTTAATATTTTTTTTTAATTATGCATAAAAATACATTAAATTAATAAAACAAACATTACACACACTACCATGTATTTGACACACACGTATATGTATTTGACAGATTTTTGAAAAGAGTATTAAGTATGCGAAAAATTTCAAAAATGGAAGACGAGCGGTCGAAATATGTCAATGCCAATCCAAACTCACATTCTATCTTTTTAAATTTTTCACTGCTTAGAATACAATCCGAGCAGCCTTAATGAAATAACGGTCAAATTTCGACCACTGGGCGACCACTAGTATATTTGAATACGCCCACAACGACCTACATAACTTAGGGTAGATAATAATTATTTAACATACACCAATATTATGGTTGTCAATTTACATACTTTATACAACTAGAAGTTACTCCGTTACTTTTATTAAAATACTAATGATTTAATTTATCTGAGTCTACTCTACCTTATAGTATTGCAATTTAGAATCTATTCATTCATAATTTTTGTGCCCTTTATAGGGTTCATGTTGGCACTTTCCTTATTTGAATACCGTGTTTTACCCAAGAAATACATATAAACTATTACTAGCTAAATATCTACAAATATACTTATTACTTTTATAACCAATAAAGGAACCCCAATTTCTAAATAACAAAACTATGACACGGCAAATTTACAATAAGAAAGTTATTTATGGTTTTGCTATACAACAGAATAATGCCTTCAATGGATATAAACTGCGATAAAGCTACACAAATGTAGGTCATGATTCCCCTAGCATAGCCTTAGCTAAACGTTAGGGCCACTTTAAACTTCAATGTCGTGATTTAAAATTGAATTGTTTGTAGCTGAACTGATAGATAGATAGAGTACGTATGTTCAGTTTGAATACGAGAGATCGTAGTTGGGGATTGGACTTTGTTAGCTTCGTTAGACATAAACACACGAATAACAAAAGCAATTCCGCTCTTTAGGTGAATCAAAAGAATTGTTGTAAATGTCATAATAAAATTTATTTTTCAACATTTGTGTTTTTGTAATTTGTTCGCTACAAAATTTGCGTTAAACATTTGGCGACACTTGACTAACAAAATTTTGCCAAAATCCATGCCAAATTACAGCTTTCTAGTACTAAGAGTCTATGAGCTAGGCTAACTGTAAAGGTTCCTTGTTGACAACGGAACCCTGAAAAAGATGAAATTAGACATATTGGGTATTTTACAATTTTATATGTTGGGGGAGGCCTTTGTCCAGCAGTGGACGTCTTGAATTTGATATATAAAAACTATGCAACCGAAATTGTCACCGCTAGCTTATAGCTCATAGCTAGCTGACTTACTATGAAGCTAGAATACTCGTACTGTGAAATTTGAATGAGACTTATAATATCCAGCAGTTGGTTGATATACCTAAGCTGTAAAAGAGAATAGGTTAACAAAGTTAGAGACCTATTTCCTAGCCTACAGATGGTAACTTAGGTATATTAAATTGAAAATAACGTGTAGAACAGGGCAGGTAAATGTTGGATCACTCGCAATTGATTTATAGGATCTCCGCAAAGTAACGCCTGATTTAATTATTTAAATGTTGAATAATAATGAGAAAAGTGCCTAATAGTGCACGTATGAAAGGAAACATAAAACCTAATAAATAAAATATATTGTAATCAATAAACAGAGTATTACTCGAATAAAAGATAGGAGTTATTAATTTCGAAACAATGACGATTCCCCAAAGTTTTAGTTAAAGCAAAACACCTTTTGCAATAGCTTTATCGATATAGTAGGATAGCAGGCATTAAATAAAATAAGTTAATAAATTTATTAAATACATCAGTAAACCGCCATCTTATATAAGTCTGTCTGAATTAAGGAATTAAGGGTAAGTTAGCTTTAGCTTCTACCACAGTTTTAAAAGCTTCTACCTTCGACCTTATCATCATAATATGATATATATATATAATATCACCAGGTGAAATGAAGGCCAAAACGTTAGTTAACAAAAGACATATTAAAGTATGTAAAAGTCTATAAGCACCTGCTTACACATATTTAAAAAATATAAGTGTAATTAGTAGTAATAGTAGTAAGTAGCTTAAGTACTGTTCTACTAATGGGTAAAGGCCTCCATTATTGAGGTCATTCAACAATTGACGGATATTGGTTTATGCACCACGGTTTTCAAATACGGGTTGATGATCACAAGCCCGGGTCATACTCGTACATTTGAAATCCGAAATGGACTTTGCCCGTCTAAATCATTTAAGCTAGGACCTCTGCAAATAAGGTCGAACACTTTGTTACACGGCCACGATATCTTTTTATATTATATTAACAATTCTCACATATAAACCCGTTCAATGACCCTTGATTGGTCAATTTTATTCCAATTGAATTCACCAAAAAGATTGACAATCTATCAATAAAAATTATGATTAACCTGTCATCTGCCGCGAGCACTGATCAGTGCCGTAAACATTTAAAATTTTATTGTGTCTGTATTCACGGTAGATGACAGGTTAAATAACTTATACAAGTACTATAAAACTGGCTTTGGAATTCAACTTCAGCTAGGAATACTTTTTAACGGCCAAAGAAATAAAACCACTTTTACGGATCTACTCGCGTTTACTTATATTTATTAAGAAAATTAATAAGAATACGGTATAAAAATGAAATCTTTACCCATCAGATCAGGTTGTCAATCTTTTAGCTTTGGACAAGAATTATTTTACTTATATAAAATAATATTTTTTTAACTTTTTTTATTTTTGTACTTAACAAAACCAAAGCTTGCCAAACGACCCACATAATACCCACAAAACGGTACGTTACAAAACTAAACCTCGGCAAAATCGAACAAAAAGTCGTGTGGAGACCCTCTAAGAGGTTTCCATTGAGGGAAATAAGTGAGGTGCCTATTGAAAGACGTGATGACGCTACACTAATGGACTCTAAATAGAACGTAGGCAAACACCGGTGTAGTTACATTGCTTTTAAAGGTCAGATTTCACGTAAAAAGTTACGGAAATGGTGGTTATATCGCCTTTGTGGTCTTGCTTAACCAAATGTCCGGATTCGCTAACCAGCGTACCTACATGTTTGTACTCGGTTAGGTTGGTGCTCGATGGCGCAGTGGATAACGCGCCCGGTCTGCGAATGCTGAGGTAAAGCAACTTTCACAAAGGCCGGTCATCGGATGGGTGACCAAAAATGTATCATCTCGAGCTCCTCCGTGCTTCGGAAGGCACGTAAAGCCGTTGGTCCCGGCTGCATTAGCAGTCGTCAACAACCACCAACCCGCACTGGGTCCGCGTGGTGGTTTATGGCCCGTTCTCCCTATCCATCCATAGGGAAGGCTCGTGCCCCAGCAGTTGGAACATAAAATGAGCTGGTTATGATTATTTATGTTATGAGGTTGGTGCTGAATCCCCTGGGTAGCTACCACCATCTTATCTAAATATGTCGCCATAAACTCAATGTTAGTAGCCTCAGCAGTTGAAGATTCTACGTGAAGTGCGCTTCCACCATCGGCCTTATCGTCACTTCACGTCACAATAACAAGCGATGTGAAAGCAAAGTGCTTTACCGTAAGGAAACCAAAAAAAATCCTTCTGCTCCTAATTAAGGATAAGGACGCATTTTATTCTTTTATTAACTTAAAAATTTTTTATAAGCTTACTTTAAAACGTCCGCAATCTGTAGCCTGATTCTGACATTTTACCTTTAGTCCAATAATTGTTGTATAAAGTGAAGTTTGTTTCTTTGAAGACTACTGTACAGTGCCTAAGGGATTTGGCTTGGAGTACAACAAATCTAAACGAATTCGTGTAAACCCATCTGGACTGTGTTTTTAGATTAAAAACCTCAAACATTACAGATTACCACTGCTGCCACTTTTTTGGCATTCTCATTACCCATTTTGCGCATACTTATATTTGATATGCCAAGATGTTAGTGTAGGATATATTAGAATGGAAGTGTGGGGTATATTCTAAAAGACTAGAAACTCTCCGAATCTGAGAAAAACATTCCACATCATACCGCAACCTATGCGCCACCAGAAGTTAACGTTGTTTCTTTAAATGTTTGTATGGGAATAAATGGCTATGAAATCTACGTATAATTAATTTCAACAACTGCAGACCACTACCCAATTAATATAAACCAGTATGTTCTCGCACAATTCTTAATGAAACTTTCTTTTTTTCAGATTGGAATACTTCTTCACCAATCAACGGCACTAATGAAGCAATCCACAGACGGGATATTGAACTAGCAGCCACTCGAACCACCTTCCAAGCGCAATAAAACAACACAACCCTACCAATTTAAACCAAAAGTTCTGTTCAAACGAAAACAAACTGTATTACCTTAGCAGAGAGAAAGAAACACCAAATCGCCACGTATTCCAATGGCTATGCTGGGAATTGGAAAATCAATCCAAGCGATATGTCAATTAGAACTGATTCTCAATTGTAAGCAAACACGCTATACCAAGACGAGAAAGTTACACGACAAAGTCGTATTTCAGACTTGACTCTACGACCCGCATTATTTTCATTTGACAACGTTGCACGTTTAATTGCAAAGAGCATAAAAGGAGAACACAATCAAACCCAATGTATGGCACAGTCAAGAACACGAACAAAGTAATCGTCACCCAGTCAAGGGTTTCGTATGGCGACTCAAACTCATAACTCCCACTGTTCACTGCCCAACTTTGTTGCTTTACCTTCGCATCTTCTCATACTGGTATTTTTAGTGTTGCAAACAAACGTTGTGTTCGCTTCAGTAGAACTGAATGACTCTTTAACCACAGAGCTCAACTACAACAACGTAAATTTAACGACCAACTGGACGTTCTTCGAAGACAATTCAACTCACCAAAACCAGCTCCATATTAAACACTCCAAATATTCAACGCCTGTTAGTATACTGCTTTGTATAGTATTTCTCATTGTGATTACTGGGACGATCATAGGGAATATATTAGTCTGCATAGCTGTTTGCTTGGTAAGGAAGCTGAGAAGACCAAGTAACTATCTCATAGTATCTTTGGCAGTGAGTGATCTTTGCGTAGCCATAATTGTAATGCCCATAGCTATGGTGTACGATTTATTGGGAACGTGGCCTTTCGGACCTGTCATCTGTGACTTCTGGGTGTCAAGCGATGTGCTTTCTTGCGCTGCCAGTATTCTGAACCTCTGCATGATTTCTGTTGACCGTTACTACGCCATAACCAAACCCTTGGAGTATGGTGTCAAAAGAACGCCAAGAAGAATGTTCTTTTGCGTCTTCATAGTATGGATGACCGCTGCTTTTATTTCTCTTCCTCCGGTCCTTATATTGGGTAATGAGAAGACTGAGACATCATGTTCTGTGTCCCAAAACAAGGTGTACCAAATATATGCAACGCTTGGCTCGTTTTACATACCGCTGACGGTGATGGTAGTGGTGTATTACAAGATATTTAGCGCTGCGAGAAAAATTGTGAAGGATGAGAGACGTGCTCAATCCCACTTGGAAACACATTGCTATCTTGAGATCAACGTTAAGAATGGTGGTGCTGCGGAGGCAAGACTGCTGGGCTCCCAACCTGCGCCGCCTCCTCCCAGAGGTTCGACAGCTAGCACCAATACCACTGTAAGTAATTATAGTTCATATTGTATAAGTTTTTTTTAACAACAGATAGTCTAATAGAAATGCTGGGTTGAGCATATATGTATAATAACTACGACTAAGTTTTCACATTATCCGATCCGATGTCGGTGTCGGACGACGATAGCCGACAGCTGATAGCCGACACCATGTGCTGTTTTCACATATTTCCGACAATATCGTTGCGATTCGACCATTTGCTCGATAGCTTCATGCGGGCAGGTAATCATGGCAGACTATAGAATAAATACAATACAATATCGTCCGACGGCTCACGGGCATCCGATGGTGTCGGCTCCAATATCCGACATCGGGCCGGAAAATATGAAAGAGATATTCATGATGATGATGATGATTCATATTTCATACATTTTACTTTCTCCGATATCGTATCAGCGCCTGATACCGATATCGGATCGGATAATGTGAAAACGCTCTTAGGAGTGTCAATGCACAAATTGTACCCATGGTGTACGTCAGTAGACTGTAATATTATCCTTTACCTACTGGTGAAGCTTGTGTTGAGCAGCAGCTTGTGTTGAGCTTGCTGAGCAGGCGCTCAGATAATAAAAAGAAATTATTACTGACAAAATTCAGACTAATTACATTACCTAACGAATCTCTTTTATACGTAGGATTATAGATTAAAACCTTATGGAAGAATATTTAATTATAAAAAAAATCATAAATACTTTCCATAAATAAACCTTTCAAGATATAGGTACAAAATATAGATTTAAACATTAAAGGCTCAACAATTTCCGCCGTGAGTCAGATAGTCAAATTGTATTCATTTTGTTCCAGATTAGTGTAGAGAAACCTGAAAGCACCATTGGAAGGTGTTTCAGTGGTCAGCGCAAATCGAACGAGTCACAATGTCCAATACTATCGCAGAAGACTCCCACCAAACCCATCCACACGATAAACCGCTCCACCTCCCAAGTGGGCCACACGCCAGACAATAACAAAACGGTCCAAGTCAAAGAAAGACGGAGACAGTCCTCAGAGAGCAACAACAAGCTAACAGCGAACAGAATCCGCACGTCCCTCTCAAATTTTGCTCAAAAAAGTCACATTGCCAAAGACTTGCTTCACTCATCACATTCTCCGCATCAGAAAAAACTACGTTTTCAACTGGCAAAGGAGCGGAAAGCTTCAACGACGTTAGGCATCATCATGTCAGCGTTCGTCGTATGCTGGCTGCCTTTCTTTGTGCTTGCCTTAGTGAGGCCTTTTGTCGAAGAAGGCACAATACCAGACGCCGTCAGTGCCCTCTTCCTCTGGTTAGGTTATGTTAATAGTTTGCTTAACCCCATAATTTACGCCACCCTTAACAGGGACTTTAGGAAACCGTTCCAAGAGATCCTTTTCTTCAGATGTTCTAACCTCAACCATATGATGCGTGAGGAGTTCTACCACACCCAGTACGGTGACCCTGATCAGCACTACTGTGTAAATCATACAACCAAGGTGCACAATTACGATGAAGGTGTTGAAATCGTGTCTGCCGTCGACAGGGATGAAACCAGGGCATCTGAAAGTTTTCTATGATTGTCAATGTTTGAGGTCGAGATACAAGACCGAGATTCTGTGATCTAATTAAGACTTTAATATACATAAACCAAGGTCTAACTGTGTTGATTTTCTTACGTTGTTCAACTGTTTATATTATAACTTTTATAATTGTAAGCTGTTTCAAACCAACTAGTCGTTACTATTTGTAAATTTTTATTCCTCAGAGGTTTAGTCGCCTTGTTTTAACGAAATAGTTAAGGGGAATGTGTCTGTGGCACTCAACGTAGAACAAAATAATTAGTAATTAAGTGGAATGAATTGAAATTGCCGAGAAGTGTTTTTGGAATGACCAAAGAGAAGTTTAACTTTAATGAACACATTAATTCATAGGCTGTTGTGAATTTAGTAACTATAGTATTACAATAATTATCGTATGATGTCGTTACGTGAAAAAAATGTAAATTTATGACATTACAGATATAAAAGTCAGAAGTATTTTTAATCCATGTGATAGTAGCTGTAGTTCTAATTTTATGTTTTCTTTCCATCACTTGTTTAATTTCACATACCTTAATTACGTCAATACTTATAATTAACTGTATACTGTATACATTTGTATATTTATCAAAATTGTATTTATTTAAAATATTTATTTTTGTTGTAACTGTCAGCAAATTCATTTCTCTCAAAACTAGTTATGCCCAGTCAAAACTAGTTGGGACTAAAATGAGTTTAGACGGTGATACAGTTAAAGGTATGCATTAAAAACTTAATTAATAGCCTCAATACTAGAGGTACTTGCAATAGGATAATTATTTCACCATTGGCACTGCCAGATAACGTTATGATAAGTATAATTAATGCAAATAATAATAAATTGTAGATACGTCAATAATGTAGGTATCTGTTGCATTGTCAAATGAACCACCTATTAGATTCTTCGAACTCCAATTTGTATATCATCTCCAATGTCACATCGCACATCAGTTTTGCATATCGCTTTTTTATTGATTTTATTAACTAAAGTAACTTTAATACCCGGTGGTTGAAACACATTGAGCTTGAGTGAAGACGGTGGGCCAATTTCTTAATATCAGTACTTTAAAAATACGAACCTAACTTTTTTCAATGTTTAGTCTCTTTTATTTTATTTTTTATAAAGTGTATCACTTTATTTTATTTTGAAATTGAAAAATGAATAAAATTTTGTTAATAAACTAATTTGTTTACTTTTTTTATAAAAAATAAATGGGATTTAGACAAAGTTTTGATTACTTAAAAGCAATTGTATGTATGCATATAATTGTCTATAATTTTATTTTCTACCGGTAATACTAACGACCGACAATTTCTTTCTACAGCTCGATGTGATTTATTTACGAGGGTAAGTTACCAATAAATGTTGTAACTTTAAGCTGGTTGCTCAAATTGCAATGCAGTTTTATTAAATATTTTAAAGAAATATTAAATTAATACACAGAAAATTGTAAACCTACGTTTGAAATTCTATAATTCTATTTACCAACATAATTTTTTTAAATGTTGTTAAAAACAATTTTGTTATAATTAAAAAAAATTAAAATAGAATAATTCTTTCGCCTTCTGGGAATATGGTTAATCTTAAACATTTTTGTTAAAATTTTAGTTTTTTATGATATAATTTACGAAACTAGTATTGCAATTTTTGTATACCAGTATGTACAAAAGGGTTAGTTTTAAGATTGTAAATTAATTAAATATTTAAATAATAAGGAAAACTTATGTCAGTGTTGTAAATATTGTTATGGATGCCCTAGGGACATTATAAATAATAATTAAGGTATTATTAATAGTAGGTGAACATTGCCGACACCGTGTGGGGAAACTACGCTTGGAAAAAAAACTAATTTGATGTTTTATTGAAGTACTAAAAAAAATATTTCGTTGGTGTAGTTTCTTTCCATTGTAGTTAAATGTGGTTGTGTGAATATTACTTTTTTTCTAAACACAGTATTGACTGCAACACTTCGTGTACAGAGGACGCCTCGTTAAGTGTAACATTTACTAAGGCTGTAAAAAATAGTATTTTTTTTTCATTGGGTTCTTTTATTGTACTCAAATAGTGACGGTATTTTCGAACGGCCAGTTACTTTTAAACAAAACCTAGAAGTTCTTGGCTTGCATTAGTAAATGGTATACCTGTCAATGTTACACCTCAAACTATATCTTCGACTTTTCCAGTTTTTACTATAATAGTTGTGCAAATATATGAATTTGATTCATATAACAATACAATTTAATAGCTTTCTTTTACTTTTTCTTAAGTATTTGGATTATTCAAAATGGTTGATTTAAGTTTCATTTACGATTTGCTAATAATCAAGGGAATTTCTATAGCTGCAAAGTTTAAATGTTACTTCATTGAAATTACATTTCATTATGTTTTTATTTTAATGTATAATTAAATTTGTTCGAACTAGCTTACAGATATTATATTTTTAGCTGTTTTAAAACTGAAAATGAGTAGGATCTATTTGTGTCAACCTTCGGATAAGCTTTGAAGGCATGCTTGAAGGCGGGTTACCTGAAATCCGTAATTAGACTTTTCTGCCATGTTATGTTGGCCTCAAAATAATAACTAGACATGTGTAACACAGCGTTGCGCCAACACACGTCTTTGCGCCGGATGTGTTGACTGACGCACAACGCAGGACCGGGCTGGGTTTTAATTTAACAGACAGCTGAGAATATATTAATAAACGTTATTTATATACAAAAGAATATCTACAGATTTTAGATATCCATATTATTGAAAAAAATAAATTACAGAACACGTTTTCATTCGAAAATCTAAGAAACTGTGAGCGCGGCAGGTGTGTAGATGGCGCGCTCACAGCTATTTAGCGCCATTTTGAGTCAACTCAATGAGCCGGCGTAATGAGCTGCGCCAGAGGTACTATTAGTTATTCTGTGGCCAGAGTTATTGAGTTGACGCAAGGAATTTTGCTGAGTTACCCATGTCTAATAATAACACTCATAACGGTTCTTATCTAATTCAAATTATAAAATGCCGGTTTTCCTAAGCCTTTCTAAATCTTTTCCGATGCTATTCTAAATACTGTAATAATGTAGGTATATCTTTTATTTATTATACTATTTTAAAATAGTTGTAAGAGGTAAATAATTCATTTGTACCTATAATAAACAAATATGTGTAACCAATATAATTTTAAGGAGCTCTTCAAGTACAAAAAGGTTTCTTTATTATAAGATAAATTACTTTTCACGATTTTTTTTTCATCGATAGTAAATAAAGTATTAATGAAATTGCTGATCCAATGACTTTAATTGAAAATATTTTACTAATTTAAAACAATACAAAACGGTTTGACTAGACAACTGGACGGTATTTAATACTGAATAAATTTCAAGTTTTTACAGATTTGGTAAAATGGTTTTGGTAAATTGATCTTTTTTTATGCCAGTTTTTGTTTATTTCCTTTCTTTTCTATGAATTTTCTAAATGGCCTCCAACGTAAGTGATATACATGCCACAATCATATCTTTTTTATAAGTAACATTGATATTTTAAAATAGGCAAAATAACTAAAATGCTTTTCAAATTTTTAATCTAACGATGTATCGTTGATTTTTTTTTGTAATTTGAATTTCAGTTAATACCTAAATAACTTATTTATGCGTGCTTTTTCATAAATTGACTAGCCATTGTACAAAACTTTTAGTGGAGACATGCCTCTTACTGCACTGATATTGGATATCGTTGTAAAAGCCAGTTTCGCCTATATCCGTTGACTTGGCATACGCACTTGGCACTTCACTTAGCCAATTATATAAAAGCTAACTTAGACCAGACTAATAAACTTACTTAATTACTTACTCCGCTGGCTCAGTGACCCGTAGTGCATCTTGGGGGTTCATATTGGCTCACCTAAAGTTTTTTACCCGAAATTCTTATTCCTACTGATTTGTAATCCGAATGATTACTCTTCCTAAAAATTTTCTTCCTAAAGTTTTTATTCATACATTATTTGTAGTACCTACTACAGACGATGTTCATAACAATTATATATTTAAACTCCTACTGATGTTTTTCATAACGCTTTTACCCCTCAACATAATTTCCATTGTAAAGTGATGTATATTAATGTGTGAAACGCCCTAAAGTCGCTTCTGGCACTGTGTTTATGTCAACCTAACCCGCTCGTCACTTCGCTCCTCGCTAACCTAAGCCAATTTATTTTAAAGTCGCTTCAAATAAAAAAGATATTACTTTGAATAATAGTGTTAAAGACGGTTATGTTGAGAAAATATAGGAAAACACATGTTTATTGCTACTGACATTATAAAGTTGAATGATTCGGAATTATGCACATTAGAAACAAAGTAGTTAGTAATTGTGATTGTTAAGATGAAAAATGTTAGGAAGAACATTTTCAGAGTTCCAATTATCGTAGTTAAAAATTTAGGTGAACTTTGGCGCACCCGCATCTTGGCCTCGACACAACAAGACGCCAATCTTCCCTACCTTTTACCCTCCCAGACTACTATATATTGAAGATAAGATTTGTTATTTAGATAAATACTTAATTAACATTTTAATTGGTCTGGGTAGTTTATTGTGTAAGGAGTTAATCAAAATATCCAATATCCCATTTAATGATGTTAGACTCAAATTGTTTTACTTTTAAGCTCTCATGCTTTTGTCAATGGAAAAAGGCATGCACCGTATATAAGTGCCTCGAAATGTAACCTTTGCTTAGCGTCTGAGGTTGTCTAGAACCAATGTCTAAAAACCAAGGAGAAATCTGAAAATATAATTACAAAGAACCCTACAAAATAACGTATTGATGTGAACCATTAATTAATGTTAATTATTTGCAATTCATAATAAGCTTAAAAGGCCTATAAATGTTATAACTTATATTGTAGGGATCAGTGGTAATTTTTAATGACTCGTTTTCTGTAACTCATCTTTTGCTCATCTTACCCACTGAAGATACAATTGTTCCTTAATTACTCTGACAAATATATCAAAGTATTATCTAAGGTAGGGTTAAGTAATAAGAGAAAGGAAAGTTATGGAAACAACTGTTATAAATATTTTGTCTGTTTCATGAGCTGTTTCTTATTTTTGTAAGTCGAATTTTAAGACACGCTGTACACAAAATAAAAAAAACTTCTGTGAACTAAAGTAGCGAACAAATCTGAAATTCTTTTTGGCATTGTAACTTTCTTATGTAGAGTCCTAAAAGCGACGAAATTAAAACTAGATTTCGAAATAACCTTTTGTTTTATTGTTGTTCGATCGTTGTTTACAGATCTGAAATGAGTGAGGATTAATCATTATCATCATCATCGTTCATAGCCTGTCTTCACCTACTGTTGCTGGCTGCTGCAGACGGCTATGTGGGAACCCCCTCTCTCCCCCCAAAGGGAACATGCCCTCTAAAAACTTCTGTACTTCAGTAGATTAACTATATCACAAATATATGTGAAGCATCAATACGATAATCTAAGTTTTTGAATGTGTCATCATCATCATCAGCTCACTATATGTCCCCACTGCTGGGGTACCAGCCTTCCCTATGGATGGATAGGCAGAATGGGCCATAAACCACCACGCGAGCCCAGTGCGGATTGGTGGTTGTTAACGACTGCTAATGCAGCCGGGACCAATAGCTTAACGTGCCTTCCGAAGCACGGAGGAGCTCGAGATGATAAATTTTTGGTCAACCATCCGAAGACTGGCCTTTGCGAAAGTTGCTTAACTTCTGTTGCTGTTGTGTTTCGTCCGGTGAATGAAAGTACCGGAGGCCCATCTCTCACCCGTCCCCCCTCCCAATTCCTACTCCCTCCTCAAGATCCAACTCCTTCCTCAAGGCCGGCAACGCATCTGCGATTACTTTGGTTTCGGGTGTCCATGGGCGGCGGTGATTACTTTCCATCAGGTGACCCGCCTGCTCGTTTGCCTCCTTTTAATATTTAAAAAAAAACTAGTTCATTCGTAATAGCCCTCCTGTCTTGTTGCCAAATTGCGTCCACACTAATGCTGGTGGACGTCCACTGGCACGCTTTTGGCCGCTGTCACTCGATGCCAACGACCGGAGACCAAACGCAATTTCTAGGAAACGAGTGACAAGCCAATGTGTTCGTTAGAGCATGTAAAAAGTTAAAACTTTAGGTATGACAGCGATAGCAGACCAAAAATGCGAATTTAAGCGAAAATGCGAATTTGAAGCGTCTTTAAAAACTTTTTTCTTTATCGAAGTTAGGGGGTTATAATCGAGATAAAGGTCATAATATTTGCAAACTCATTGGAGACTCCAACAAAGCTCCAACAAAGTATCATATTTCATATCGCTCTCATTGTCCTTGACTTTAAGGCGAAGGGTAAAGCACACTAGCGCCGCTAATGGATTTAATTTGATAACTGCTAAACTCGATTTTTTTTCAAACATTGCGGACCTTCCGACACTAGGCAAATATCTATTATTTAATAATTGTGCACTACTTTTAGGTTTGTTTTTGTATTCATTAGCAACACCAAAAGTGGCCATTGTTTGTGAATAAATGCGAAAGCCCGTTTTGTGAATAAACCACGCAACAGAAAGTAGTACACAATTATTAAATAAAGAGAAATAATAAATTGATCCACAAAAAAACAGTAGGCTAGCACCTAAAATGGTAAGTTAGCATCTAAATAGTAGTTTAGATGCTAACTTTGTATTTTTAGGTGCTAACTTAGTATTTTTGTGGGTTAGGTTAGGTTAGTTTGGTGATCGATTAAATACAACCCTTAAATAAATACTATGGATGCTTTCCTGTTATCGGACGGTACGCAATGTTTAAAAAAAGATACGGTCCCTTAGTAATTGTCAAATTATCAATTGGTGGCGCTAGTGTGCCTTACCCTTCGCCTTAACATGATACTATCAAGTTGGCTGAAAACCAAGCTCACAAAATATTGGTAATAAGTACTCTATTTAAGTTCAAAGTGATGTGAAGAAAAAACTACTTTTTTATTATTAAATTTTTATTAGTTTGAATACATAGCAGGCATTAAAAAGAAAAAAATCAAGTCCCTTCAAAGCTACAATGAAACAAAAGGTCAATACCACGAACAAAAAAAAGTCAATTAAAAAAAAATGGGCGATAAAGACACAAGATGAATAATCATTGTTATTACTGAAGCCTAAGTAACATAGTCCTAATTAAAGGTGTATAATAATATTAACAACCGGTATTAACTTTTAGAAGTAATACACCTATTATTAAGTGAGAAAAAAACGTCAATTTTACAGGTAAGGACCCAATATTATATAAGCCATCATCTGTGACTCAAATCCGGGACTTCTGGATATGAGACCGGTGTTCTAACCCGAGACGCGGTTGAAGACTCCAGGACCGCAAGATGACCAACTCGAAAGCGCCAACCATTACGTCATCGAGCTTCTCAAATGCCCCTACTTATTCGTGACATTAAATTTTATAGGATACATTATGCATTCCACTCCCTCCTATCCCAGCAGTGTAGTGACCTTCCCCATCCCAAAATAGTATCCGTAGTTAGCATAACGAACTCATTATGTTAATATTGCGTGTCTAGGGGAGATTGACGCGAGTTGTGACGTGGTCCATGAGTTGGTTTGTCAAACGTTAACCCTCGCCCAAATAGAAGCGTCTGCGGTCGCGGGCACGGTCGTGGTTAGACACATCTACACGAGTAACTAAAAAGTGTGGTAAAAATGAAATGAAAAATGAATGAAGTCATAATTATTACCTTTAATTTGTATTTTTTTTTTGTGACGTGACATCAAAATAAACAAGTCACAGCCCTAGGGGCTTAGTAACCTCTGTGTACTTACATTTATGATCACTGCTGCTTGCTTATGCGTGCCTGACGTGCATGACTTCACTAATATAAAAACATAATTTACAATTAAAGGTTAGTCGACATCACAGGAGACCGAAGAGCTGGCAGCTACCTCGGACAAAGTTGCTAAAAACGCTGCCAGTATCTTCGGAACCTTGCCTAAAGGGACTCCTTTTAATAATTTATTTTAGTTATTTTATTATATTTTGTAAGGTTTTTAGTTTTAGGTTCATTGTTCTTTTAAATAATTCTAAATAAGACTTAATTAATTTAAAAGCTTTTAATTTACAATTGCATGGCAAATTAAAGTAAATAATTATGTCTTAGTAACAACACATACAAGATCTAGATCGAGTATCAAAAATGCTAGTATAACATAAAGTAATTTTGAAAAACCAGTTTTGAAAATTTTTCCACGAGCGGGATTCGAACCCGCACCCCATTACGTGCCGGGTCAGGTGAACTACTACTAAAGTAAAATCAAATAAAAATAAATATAATCATCATCATCATCATCATCATCAGCTCATTTTATGTCCCCACAGCGGGAGCGGGAGCCTTCCCTATGGATGGATAGGGAGAACGGGCCATAAACCACGCAGGCCCAGTGCGGATTGGTGGTTGTTAACGACTGCTAATGCAGCCGGGACCAACGGCTTTACGTGCCTTCCGAAGCACGGAGGAGCTCGAGATGATAAATGTTTGGTCACCCATCCGATGACCGGCCTTTGCGAAAGTTGCTTAACCTCAGCACTCGCGGAATGGGCGCGTTAACCACTGCGCCATCGAGCTCCTCACTACCAACTATGCTACGGCTCTATCCAACACGCCGTAATTAATCGACACTGTCTACTCTTACTTTGTAAGCCAAAGGTGTCTAATTGTCTACAACTACGTCATCAACAACACGGTCTTAATATCAGTTAAGAATTAGGCAAGCTATATTTATGTTATAACTAGCTGACGTACCGTTTTGACAGTTTCCATGACAACAAAACAAACAAATCAATCGTCCGCTTAAGAAGACCAGTATCCCATGATATTCTTTGCGTAGTAACATAAAATAAATAAAATTGTTATTTATATCTAAGAATTGATATTTTATTTCACATCCTGGATACCATGTACTACCACAACCACGCACTACTTAATAATTTAATTACGTGAAATTATCAAAATAAAAACTTGAGTCGACAACTAAACATGAGTGACAGCTGGCATCACATATGACATTTAAGGGGGTCCAGCGCGGAATTTGAAAATTTACGTGTTTTTAAGTCACTGGTGCTAGGCGCTGAATAGGTCTTATACATTAAAAGGATTAGTGTAGGTTAGCTTGATCCTTTTACAAGGTCATGGTTGTCTTGGAATTTGAAACAAATACCCAGAAACTGCATAAACAATACCTAAAATAATGATATCTAAAAATTTATTTCTTCAGAAACTTTGTAAATATAGCACAAATGAAACAATGATCCGACATCAAAATGTTTGTATTGATATTCCGCAGGTCACTGTTGTCTTATTTTTCAATTAAAAAACATGAATATGAAAATATTAAGACTTTTATTATTTTTTACCCAAACGCCTATGATTTTACGGAAGTAAACATTGCTCTAATTAAATCACCAGCCTACTCTGTACAGATATTAGTGTGCGTGCGTATTCGTAGTCGTGCGCCGTTGTCACACCACTGCCACGCGCCGCTCGCTCGCTATCATAAAGAAACTTAAAACTCGCAGTTTTGCGTCCGCGCTGCACCCCCTTAAATATTAAATAGCGGCTAGTATTGCCCACATGACTACGTCCCTAAAAGTAGGTATATGTATATTGTAGATTACACAGTTCACGGTACAGGGTAATGTTATGAAAATACGTTTAATACCAAGGTAAAATCTACATAACGTAAGCCCCGTTTTTATGTTATGTCATGGTAAATATGAAAATTATGAATAGAAAGGGTGCCTCAATACACTTGCACACTATGATAATCGGTTCGAAATAAAAATAAACATCCGTTTAATCGTTGCCATTAATTACACGTAAACCCTGGACAAATAGTGATAATTTTATTTTAGTTTACCCATTTATCGGCAGATTTGATTTATTGACTATGAATACCACTCACTAAACAAGTGAATTACAATGCTGCCTCAACAACAGGCCTCTCCAGTTATATCTACAGCTGCATGATTGTTACCTGCGTCTGTTACAGAGTAAATACTACTTTTCTGAGTTTTATATTTTTTTAAATATATTTTGTTACTAATGGACCCGGCGGCCGCTTTGACAGTTTCCTTTCATTCCCGTGGGAATATCGGGATAAAAACTACCCTATGTGTTAATCCAAGTTATAAACTATCTGTATGCCAAATTTCATCCAAATCCATTCAATAGTTTTTACGTGAAAGAGTAACAAACATCCACTTTGACAGTTTCCATTCATTCCCGTGGGAATATCGGGATAAAAACTATCCTATGTGTTAATCCAGGTTATAAACTACCTGTATGCCGAATTTCATCTAAATCCATTCAGCAGTTTTTACGTGAAAGAGTAACAAAGATCGATCAATCTATACTTACAAACTTTCGAGTTTATAATATTAGTAGGATTTACTATTGTCAATCTTATTTTTTCTCCATTCGCTTTTGGTTGTCTCTCATGGTTGCTGATCAGGTATGTTTTATGTTTCTATTTTCTTCTATATCTTATAATTATATTTACTTTGCCTTCTTATTCCAAAATACAGTTCACCATTTCCCTTTCGCCTCCTTCTCTTACAGCGTCGTAAAATCGCTGCCGCCACGGCGCTAATGTGAACAAAACGTGCACTGTGACCATACCGCCACCGCCTTTGTTTGGCCAAGACTTTAATCATAATGCAATAATTACTGAGGAAAAAGTAGTTGAAAGAATTATGGCCTTTAAAGGCGTCGTTAGGTAAACTACATCCATAAGTGTTGGCAATGAAGAAAATTAAAATCGATAACACAATAAAATTTATTCTGAAGTACCATGTGTGGTTAAATAAAAGTGGTACTACTTAGGTATATAAGAAAATAAATAAAGAAATACAAATATACTCAAAAACTTACCTTGACTGTAAATCTGCACTAATAAAATGGATAAAAAAATTAAATTACGTAGAATGTGAATCTTTGATACAACCTCCCAAGTGAAACTTCTGGACCGAAACCAAACACAAATACACACACACACACACACACACACACCCCCACACACCCTCACACACCCTCTCACACATACACACACACACACACACGCACACAAGTTTTGTCTTTATTTTATATTATTATTGTTAAAAATTATATCTGAGATTATATAATAGCCTAAAGTAACTAAAACTAATACAAAACTAAAATATGGCGTCAAAAAATTCCTCCGCGTCGCAGTCGACTGGTAAAGTATCCAAGAGACTGGCGGCATTGCCACGTTGTATGGCAATGCTTACTCTGGTCAAGGAAAAAGCCAGCCTTTGGGTCATGGGAAGTGTCAACCAGCCGTTTGGAGATGTCATTAAACAAAACATGAGCACTCGGACCCCAAGCCCCGAGGGTTTCAACCCCAAACGCCACGAAAATATAATTGCCGATAAGGTTATTATACTTTCGCTGCTTGAAGTTTTCTGCAGCCGCAAAAGCAGCAGCAGCACAGCACGCTATGCTAGGAAGATGGGATGGCGCAAGAGTATCGACACAAGTTGCATCCCACAATAAAGGCCTACTCAACTTCCAAGGAAATAAAGACATGCCGTCCGGTCTCTTGCCATCGACGCGTGCTAAACCATTGGGTTCTAATACAGCTGAAACGCCGACGGTGACAAGAGCTCGTCAGATGATGTCATTAATGTTCGCGTGCCGTGCTAAGCGGCCCGCACTACGGCTGCAAGACAGGCCGTGGTGTCCGAGGCCGTTGACAACTTCGTCACAGTGACAGCGATGGGGAGAATAACAAGGAGCTCTTAGACGCAGGGAAGCAGCGAGGCGGAAAGTAGTATCGTCGAACAAAGTACATAAATTCGACGACGGTAGAGCATGAAGCCAAAGACCCGACTCCCACTTGTCCACAGCCAGCAGGCGCGCACGCTCCGCAGTAGTAACAAACGTGACAAGTAAATTATTCTGTACTACTCTGCAAAGCGGCTTATCCCACCGTCTCTGGGAAGATGGATTGACGGGTGTATCTGAATTTGGGCAAACGAATCTCCAGGCATCTATAGCCTCGGTGAAACACGGCACATCAAAATTAATTCAGGGGCTAGGATTTTCCTGATTAATTTTTCGGTGCCATGGACCGAGGATAAGAAAGCCGGTAAACTAATACTGGAAATTTTGCGGAAAAACAGAACAGTTTTTTTTGTCATTGTTAATAGTTTTAAATAATCTAAAAATACTATGTACTATTATATTATAGAAGAGCGGAGCCTCCTGGCCCAGGCATTATCATGCTTAACAGAAGACTCGAGCTACTAGCTTTTAAGACCAATTTTTTCTTAGTGTAAATAAAGACTTTTTTTTTTTTGTGATGTGAGTTGTTACGACATTATAATGGTATAATAACGTGACTATGTAATTGCTTGGCGAGTGTAAATGAGTTATTAGTACGACGAGCAGAAGTAAACGTTATGGCAGAGAATAGTTTTGCTTTTTTAAGGTACTTAACCATCATTACATATTAAGTTAATAAGACTTCATTCTCCATTTTGTAATACTCGTACCCTCACCATATTGAACTCACTGTTATTAACTGGTCACTGGTCACTGGTCACAGGTTACTAGTCTAACTATCGGTAACTAACTATGGTCGGTGCAACAGTGGGGTATTTAAAAAAATATTATTACCAAAACAAAACACAAGCAACTACTTTTTACTTAATTCAATATACAAATTAAGTCACATCTTCGTAATGGTAGCTTGCTGATGCTAGCTTTAAGATAACCTATGCTGAAGAACTAGCGAAAATTCCGTGTAAGTATACATTTTATTACCATTATATTCTGATTGATTAACACTCTTCAACAATAGACATATTATATGTAAGGAAGCATATAATTAGCACACCACAGGAAATACGTATATATTGCGTGGCAGTAAATCCAAATTACAGCTCCCTGGGTTACATTTAACGGTATTACCATAATATTCATTTATGGTAATCAGATTACAGCTGTTCTAATTACGTCAAAAATCAGTATCGGATTTACGTCTTGTTTATGTTTTCGTGGTTTATTTGAGCTTGATGAGATTAATGGCGTTGAGGCTAGCTACTTTATTATTTATCATCAGTATTAATTTATTGAACACAACAGTGGATTAACAGTTATCTTATCTTATCTTATCTTAGTGCGTTTTGCCAATATTTTTCTAGTGTAGTAGTAGCACATTGACACTAAAGATTCCGTTTTAACCTATTTATCTCTTCCCTAAGTGAAAATAAATAAAGAAATTATAAAGAGATGACTACCATAAGTTTGATTGTGTATTTTAAGGACGAAGAGTAGTTAAAGTAAGTAATTTTTTTTAAGTGCTAATTGCTGCACTGAAGCTGAATTAAATAATTATAAAACACAGTGAAAAATTATTGAACGCCCACTCGACCCAGCCAGGAATCGAACCTGGGTCTTTCGCAATCCGGTCGGCTACACTGACCGCTGTGCTACCGGGAAAGCTGACGTAAGCGCTGAATTTTGTCACTGCTTTTTAATTTTTGAGTGCTTATAGCGGCACAGTGCCATATATCCAAAGGTTATTGCAACCGATGGCTATGCAGGTTTTCATAGTGTCGCCATCTCTTAGGTCCCGGGTTCGATCCCCGGTCGGATCAATTTAGAAATACCTGTTTTTCTAAATTGTTTCGGGTCTGGGTGTTTCCTATGTATAAGTAGGTATGTATTTAAGTATATTATGTATGTTTATCCGTTGTCTAGTTAACCATATAACGAGTTTCTTAAGGAAGCTTTTCTTGGGGCTAGATAATTTGTGTGGTGTGGGAAACATTTATTTATTTATTTATTATTCTATGCCCTATAATATTACGCCCCTATACCCAGTTCCGACGATCGATTTGCACGTCAGAATCGCTACGGTCCTCCATCAGGGTTTCCCCTGACTTCGACCTGACCAGGCATAGTTTTAATTGATTTTAAACTTTTGCAACATATAACATTACATGACCGACTTAATGCCTGAGGCATTTTCTACCATTCAACCATAGGCTGGCGCAGAAATAACATAGTAGGTGCAATTTTGGGCGACAACAAATGTGGAAAACAGTAACCACGAGCTCTTACAGCAGTATTACCTATTGCAGTTGTGAAAACGAGACGTGTGTAGCGGCGAATATACTCGCGTCTCTTTTCCACAGCTGCAATAATACTGCTATAAGAGCTCATAGTCAGGGGGCTGTACTAGATCTAGGTAATAAAATTATATGACGCTACTGAGTCCACTCGTAAAAAGTAGTGAGCTTCAAAACCATCTAGATACATATAGTAGATAGAGGTAGACTTGCTCAGATTCAGAGATACGGAAAATAATAAAATCGTTCTTTCGAAATACGAGTCTGTCACTCTACAAATACGTGGTGATTTTTTTTTTACGTTCCCTTTGCATCGCATCTAGGATTGAATAAGAAAATAAACACGTTCACGTAACGTAGTAGGTACGTGACACGATGACGTTTTAAGTGGAATAAGAAATGTAAAGTGAGAGGTGATGTTTAATTTATGGACTTGAAAATCGTTAGCACGATTGCAGAGAAGGAATTCATGTTTCCGTATAAGTATAAAAGCAACTGAAAATATTTTTACTCACTAAGAGAGCTCTCCCTATCCATCCATAGGGAAGGCTCGTACCCCAGCAGTGGGGACATAAAAATGAGCTGATGATGAAGTAAAGAGATGATTAATTTTTAAATATAAGTACTTAATTAAATATTTTGTATTTTTTTTAGAAAACTACACTGATGGCTGCTTCATCATCATCATCATCATCAGCCTATAGTAGTCCACTGCTGGACATAGGCCTCTCCAAGAGCACTTCACCTGAAATTCTAAATAATTTATTTAAATATGTCTCTCCTACCAAAAAATGTAAATACTGTCCTTGTAGATACTTGTAAATAGAATAAATAGCCTACATTATACTGTCCCATTGCTTGGTAAAGGCAAAATCACTGAAATCAAGTAAGCGCTACAATCGATGGCTATTGGCTTTAACACCGCGCTTGCCAAATAGAAATGTATGATCACCAACCCGGCCAGTGCATCGAAAAATCAGAAACACACCGAGAATTTGACCCAGAACCTCTGGATATTGAGCTGCGCATCTTGTCACTCAGCTACTGAAGAGCCTATATTCGCTAAAAATCCAAAACAAACGACAGTCGCATCGTCAGTACTTAAAACAAGTGAAATTTTCATAATGTATACCTACCTACTACGGACGGAGCAAGATTAGAAATTCAAATGTACGTTATGACGTCACGCCGCAATTCCGACTAATTTAACGTCGACGTTAATTGTTTTAATAACGCACTGAGGGTGCGAGAGAGAGCCCGCACAATTTACTCCTATGATTGTTTTAAGATCAAATAAGACCGGCTTCCGAATCTCACAATAATATTATTAAGATCACAGACGGAGGTAATGGGATAGTTTTGATTGGTAATTACCTCTCGACTTGAGTGGCGTTGTTGTGTTCCGATAGTTGGAAGTGAAATGGCCTCAAGATAGTTCCTCATAGTTGAACATTATGGGTGAAATGCGACCCCACGTTTGGCCTTATCGTTATTAACGATCATTGTATTTCTTCTTAAAAAGCTTTTCTAAAAAAAAATGCATTAACAATTCGTAACTCTAGAACATATTTTTTTAATTCCTTTCTTAATCGAATCTTCAATTATTTAGACACTGGCTATCTTGAACTAAACATTGATGTCGTGGCGAGATATTAAGATAAGATACCAGGCGTATTAAAAACAAGCCCTACCATTAACCAAACCAAGTACAAATATAAACCCGCCGCTAGGAATAAAACCCAATACCTCTGGGCCAGAGATCAATGGTCTTAACCACTAAACTAAAGATATTGCTAACCATGTTTTATGGATCTTACCTTAATTGGAGCAAAATTTAATATTATTACCATTGAAAATGGTTATCAGATGCAAATCGCCTGAGACGTATTATTGGCCATAGCTCCGAGGATTTTGGAAAAATCGAGATGAAAATAGTACCAAAAGTTGAGGAATTTATCAAGACACGTGTAAGCGTTTAAATTTTGGAAATCGGCTGGAACCTTTTTTTCGAATTTTGGAAAATGTAAAAAAAGTCAGGTTTTTTGGAAGGTGTTTGTATACTAAATTGTAAATATTAAAAAAAACGACTTAAGAAAAAATTAAAAAATGGTCCTAGGGTATATGTTTAGCTACAAAATGGCGAAAAAAATTTGAAAATCGGTTAATAATTGTGACTTGTAGGTGGTCTCTTTAGATTTGGTATTGTAGAAAAACGGGTATTTCCTTATATAAAAAGTGATGTAGCTTCTTTGATTATTGACCGATCGTCATGGTAATAGTGTTAAAAGATGCGGATGCAGGCGATAAGTGTATTCAAGTTGGAATAGTGTTATCTATACTAATATTATAAAGCTGAAGTGTTTGTTTGTTTGTTTGTTTGTTTGTTTGTTTGAACGCGCTAATCTCAGGAACTACTGGTTCGAATTGAAAAATTCTTTTTGTGTTGAATAGTCCATTTATTGAGGAAGGCTATAGGCTATATTACATCACGCTATGACTAATAAGAGTGGAACAGTCGCTAATTAACGCGGGTGAAACCGCAGGGCACAGCTAGTTTAAAATAAAATGCTTTTTTTTCGTAAATTGTTGTATTCATTTTCAATGCTCCGATTCTTGCGGGGACTGTGAAATCAGTGATTTTTATTTATTCGGTATAATAACAGATTCTAAGTCATGTTGACTTGTTCGTCAACTACGGCCGAGCGGCCGAGTTGGCAGCATACGAAAATACCTTACTTACTTTTTAACTAAATAACTAACTCACTCTCTCTCTAACTCGACCGACACTGAACTGAACTATAAAACACTGAACTGAACTGTAAAACTGAACTATACAAAATTACAATGTTACTTATATACGGAGATAAATTAAAAATTATTATACAGATGGGTATAATTTGTTAGGTCATTGCTTAACAGCGAAACTAATTTAAAATTCTCTAAAATATGTAAAGTGACATTTTCAACAGTGGTCCATGTTGAGTCCAAACCACAATTACCGCAGAACAACAACTAATTAGAGAACACATTTAAAATGCTATACGTATTCCCAATGTTGGTTGAATATTTCATTTTGTTTAGTTAATATAAGTTACTAGCTGTGCCCGCGACTTCGTCCGCGTGGAGTAGTGACTTTCGGCAGCATTTTTAATTTTTTAAGCTAAATATTTTGCAAATTAAACACATACCTACATACTAATTATTAAAAGCCTAAAAAATAAGTTTCAAGCTTCTAGCTTCAAAAATCACGTAATTTCCATACAAACTTTCAACCCCTATTTCAACCCCTTAAAGCCCTTTTTTCGCATTAAAAGCCAGCGCCCTCCCGTCTCACCGCTCCCGCCACATGCGCGCGTGGTAATTGACCATTATTTTGTTTCATAATTATTTTAAAACTATGATAACTCAGTGACATATTCGTTGAAATCAAATGCTGTCAAGGGCAATTTTGTTTAAAATTAAGTGCCTGTGATAAATAACTTGTATTTATTTGGATAAGGATTAATATCATGTTTATTAAAACACCTTCGCAAATAGTGTATTATTTTAGAACTAATTTGATTACCATAAAAAAGTTTATAGTGAGTAAACCTTAAAAGCTAGACGTATCCTATCGCGGACTTTTTTTAGAACTTTTAAAGGGGAACAATTTCGTAATACATGATTTTTCCGTTTACGCAACGCACGCAAGGAAAGCTCTCAAAAGAAATATTTTCCCGTTTTTGCAACATTTTTAATTGCTGCTCCATTCCTATTAGTTATAGCGTAAAGTAATATAGCCTATAGCATTCCTCAATAAATGGACTATTCAACACAAAAAAATGTTTAAATTCGAACCAGTAGTTCCTGAGATTAGCGCGTTCAACCAAACAAACAAACAAACAAACTCTTCAGCTTTATAATATTAGTATATATGTATTGTTACATAATGTAAAAGGAACTCGATCGAGCGCAGTGGTACACGCGCTTGGTCTGCGATTGCTGAAATTTAGCAAATTCTTGTGGTGACCAGAAACGTATTAACTCGTGCTCCTCCGTGCTTCGGAAGGCACGTAAAGCCGTTGGTCCCTGCTGCATTAGTAATAGTAAGCATCCGCCAATAATCCACACCGCCAACCAAACTGAGTACCCAAATGAGTACTCAGTACAAACTAAGAAACAAACATGTACCTCCTTGGGTCTGCAACCAGTGGTCTTAACCACTAGAACACAGAAGAGGACCAAACCACCGTAGACCATGGACGCTTGTAACGACCGACCAAGACATTTTTTTTATACGTAGCACGGCAAATGACTCCAATTCACCTGATGTTAAGTGAATATGGATTCCGGATGCGACGACAACTGGTGCAGCGTGAAAACAACGCAGCATCAGTTATCCTCACTTTGCCGGCCCACAAGGTGTCTCTTCACGCCTCGTTTGAAGGACCCCATATCATAGGAAAGAGGGAAAACGTGTGCTGGCAAACTATTCCATGTTTTGGAGGTGCGACAAAAAACGAGTCACCAAATTTCTTAGTGCGCGATGGAATATTTGAGACAGTGAAGCGGTGACTTCGGAGAGCAGCACGTGTACTCCTATGGAGGAAGGGAGAAGGTGGGATGAGGTCAAAGAGTTCTTCAGAGCACTCGCCGTGGTATAAGCGGTAAAACACACTGAGTGACGCAATATCTCTACGCAATTGCAGAGTTTCAAGAGTATTTGTGACTTGCATGCGCGGTCGAGACCCAGAAGCTTTAGTGTTTATGCACACAACAATGTAAAACAATGCAACTCCAGAAGTCCAACGTGCATTGTATGTCGACATACACACATGTATGGAATCATTCACCTTTTATTGTGCAGACCCATTGAAATGGAAAAACGCCGATCGCAGTCTGGAGCGGACGAACGGACCGGACGGTGTGAAAAATTAACCCTACATCGATGTATGGCGTTGTATGATTTCGAATTCAACTTGAATAGGGATTAAAATAAAATATAGTAAAAACATAAAATGCCTAACCTGGCTCTGCCTGGAATCGAACCTGGTCTGCGCAGCCGCCCGGATTGCGGAAGACCCAGGTTTGATTCCTGGCTGGGTCGGGTAGGTATTTATTTTTTTCACCATATTTCACAATTGTTTAATTCAGCTTTAGTGCAGCAATTAGCACTTGAAAATAAAATATAAAATTGAATACATATGGATGTTGACTATTTGTTTTACATGTGGTTGTAGTTTTTATTTTGTAAGTTTATTTGTAACTAGCGGCCCGCTCGCGACTTCGTCCGCTTGAGTACCGGGTCCTATTCTATGCATGTATTATACATATAAACCTTCCTCTTGAATCACTATCTATTTAAAAAAACCGCATCAAAATCCGTTGCGTAGTTTTAAAGATCTAAGCATACATACATACATAGGGACAGACAGACAGCGGGAAGCGACTTTGCTGTTTGTTGGTTTTATACTATGTAGTGATGGAACCTTCTAGGATAAGGCATTTTCCAATATTATGACGCTGTAAAAGAAAGCGTGAAAATAAAATCCCCTTCATAAGAGCTACTTGTAGCCTAAACCAGTTTGAAGACTCAGTCTACTGAAAAAACCACCCTTAACATTAAACATAAAGAATGCTTTCGTATTTTTTGTCGTTTTCAAGCAAAGCCAAAAAATATATATACACTACAAAGAAATTAACGGATTAGCACCGGCTGACTAGACCATCTAGCCCGTGACCACGGCTGAAACGTCAGGTATTTAAAAGGTATACCCACTCTGCCTATACTAAGTAAGTTGCGTTACACCCCGTCAAATTCTTTGAGTCAAGCGAAAAATACCAAGAGTTTTCTTCCCACGCCATCGCCATTATTCTACGCGTACGTATGTAAATCGCTGAGTGCGTGCGTCGGCGTCGCGCCTGCTTATCGCCAATGATTGATAGCACGTAATGGCGCGAACGGAATCCATTCATTAATCAGAAGACGCGGGGGAACGCCAGAAGCCTACAAGTCAGGTCGGTAAGCTAGATTCGAGCATGACATGTGCCTACACAGATTTTTAAACGACTTTTAATAAAACATGGAGTGATGGTACATCATCTTCTTACTCAGAACATCTTCCATGAATTTATTCATGTGAGAAGAACGTCAAAGCCTTTAAGACAGGAAAAGCTAAATTAGAGCAAGAGATGTGTGTGATTTAAATAACTTTCAATAAAATTTGACGCAATGGCAATTTTAACTACCTAATCAGAAATTTTTACTTTTTATTTTTAAGTGTTAATTGCTACACTTAAAATAAAATACTTAAAAATTTATATTAATATTTACCTAATCAGAATTTCCTACATGAAGAAATTAAGAAGCCAAGGCAAGAGGACTAGATTCGAGTATGACATAGGTATGTGCATACACAGAATTTTAAACGACTTCCAATATAACGTGAAGCAATGGCACATCATTGGAGGCTTCCAATGACAGTAGAAATATCCAATTTCCAATAGAAAGTCCTGAATAGGCAGATAGGCATATCTACCTATTCAGGACTTTCTACATGAATTCATACACTCATGTTAAAATAAAGCAGAAGCCTCCAAATTCAGAAAGCTAGATTCGACTATGACATGTGTGCATTGCATACGCAGATTTTAAAGCGAATCTCAATAAAACAGATGGTACGTCATCATATATCTGAATGAATTTAATAATGTGAAAAGAACGCAGAAGTCTCCAAGTCAGGTAGTAAAGCTAGATTCGAGTATGTCATGTGTTCCTACGCAGATATTTTAACGACTTTCACAAAATGATGAGCAATAGTATCTAAATTAACAGAAGTCTATTTATCTACTAAGGACTGACTACATACTAAATTAGGTGTGCCTAGGATTTTTTTAAACGCTTGTCAATAAAATGTGGAGCATTGAGTGAATATCAGAATCGAAAAGAGTCGCAACTTTGCTAAGCAGACATTAGCGTAAAGCGTATTAAAATTTTTCTACAAATCGCTACGTCATCGTCATACCATGCATAGGGTAAGCAGAGACTGGCGCGTTACTAAATGAAAAATGGCGGCTGTCGGCGCCAGAGCTTTCGAAGATTACATTAAAATATTTAACTTAGCTTACACAACACAAATTGGTGAAATACATAATAATATTCATTTATGTACAAACCTTCGTCAAGTAGGTCATGATAAAATTTGCTTTCAAATAAAATGTCAGGATGCAGAACCGGAAGCGTGCAAATACGCAAGAATGTTAATTCCTGTAATGGCGTCCACTGCTGGGCCCGTATTAATATTAACGACTTATGTAGTGGCACAATATAAAGAACTCAGTAAGTTGTCATTTGTTAGTGGTGATAAGGCCAGCCAAACACACGTCAATTCGTAGCGATGACTTGATTTCAGTGATGGAGGACAGTTTACGATCAGTAATTAGCTACTTCCTCGCTACTTACATACTACAACTTTCATAATTATCCCCTTGAGCGTCGATCGACCACCAGGTGGCCGATAACAATTAAAATTCTTTTGTGTCTGGTATTCGCGCGCTCGAGCTCTTATGATCCCTATAAAGTATCAGCTGTTTTGTTTTTATATTTTATGGGTAAGCACAGTGCCTTAATCTCACCTGCTGATAAGTGATGATAAGGCCAATGATGGAAGCGCACATCACCCGGGATCCTCAACTACTGAAGCATTGGCTATCTTATCTATAGCTGCCGGAATACAACAATGCTACGAACATAGACGTAATGGCGACATATTTAGATAAGATGGTGGTAGTTAGCCAGGCGGACAAACAAGTCCTACCATAAACCAAATCGAGTACACAAACATGTACCCCCCGCTAGGAATCGAACCCGGTACCTCTGGGTCTAAACCGGTAATCTTAACCACTAGACCACAGAGGCGGTTTACACGCCGCTTCATCGATCTTTTTCAAATCAAATGTGTAAGTTTTATTAGCACATGGCGGTTGCTCCAAACAGGTAAACCTACATCTTCAGATAAAATATAACCATCTTTGCAAAGTATTACGTAACATTGACATCTTCGCAGACAAACCCCAGAAATTCAAGCGTCAAATACTGCATTCCCTTGAAGAAACGCCAAATAATAATGAATAGTTGTAATAAATTGTATTTGTTTTTTCGTTACTTGACTAACTTGTATTGAATAGTGTATTTAAATAATTTAAATTAGTACACATTGCATGCCGTGGCAGCCTATAAGTAAAGTGCGAGCTTAACTCCATTTTTGTAGGAAAACAATTATGATTGTATATGTGTTAATTGTGTTGGTTGTTCTATTAAATCAAATAAAATAAATAAAATTCAGTAAATCCTTTCCTTTTTAATCATGCTAGCCGCAACGCCTACATGCTTTGCCAAAGAGACAGTACGAAGTCGAATTACTATTTCTAATATACTGTGGCAGCAACAAGACATTTGCATATTTGAAGCAGGCCAAACGTGGCACTCTGAGAATTGCCTTCTTACGAATCCATAATAAATAAGAATGAGACCACACGTTGCTTTAGTTTTAGTGACACCTTAAAGCTATCGCCCGGTAGAGCGAATATGAAAATTCGAAAAACAGTTTTTTAAAAAATACTATAAAAAGACAATTCTAAAAAGTTAAAAAATATATTTGATATTTTTCTTCAAGACTTTTTACGCATATTATGTTAATATAAGTTTTGTTATTGAACAAGTATTTATATATACAGGGTGGTATTTTGTAATGCCACCTGAAGGGAAAGTACTCTTAATACTGTAGATAGAAAATTTTACTCAAAGAAAACATTCCTTTATTTTTGAAAAGAAAGAAAATTGCATTCAAAGATTTTGAAAATTTGCTTGCCACACCCGGGAATCGAACTAACTAAAATCTGTAAAAATTACATCCTGTACTTTATTGCATCGATCGTTAGGGTTCTCTCTCTCTCATCAAACAAACTCTCAAAAAACAAGATCTCTCTAACAAACTTGATAAATTAAATGAAAGGAAACCATGAAATGTCAAATTGTTTTAATTATTTACAATAAATGGTAAACTTACTAATTAGTTGCTCGAAATGGACTCCATTTTCTTGGAAACACAAATTAATTCTTCTAACGAATTCATTTCTTGTAACGTAAGATTTCATGGTTTCCTATCATTTAATTTATCAAGTTTGTTAGAGAGATTTCATCCTTATAATTGACCCTAACGATTGATGCAATAAAAGTACAGAGTGTAACTTTTACAGATTTTAGTCGGTTTGATTCCCAGGTGTGGCAAGCGAATTTTCGAAAATCATTAAATGCAGTTTTCTTTCTTTTCAAAAATAAAATTTAATTTTATTTAAGTAAAATTTTCTACCTACAGTATTAAGAGTACTTTCCCTTCAGATAGCATTACAAAATTCCACCCTGTATATTAAAGCTTCAAAGCTTAGTTGGGGTTCACCGAGTCCACTTTTGCTCACCATTGTTTGTATGCGTCCACCTATCACGATTCTATCCAATACCTAAGTAAGTAACTATGAGGATGGAAACAATATATTTTCCGAACGGGAAACCCACTAGGGTATAATTTGCACCAGTGTTCGACAGGAACCAGATATCGACAGGAACCAGATATCGACATTTTTTTCCTGTAAATATTAAAAATAGAGGTCAGCAACTGATTATGGTCTTTAGCTACAAGCTAATACAGATCAAATTCTTCCTAGCTATCATCCCGAAATTTCAATGAAAATCTATGTTATTTTTTGCCGACGAAAACTGTGTCGAGCACTGGACTTAACGTGTCGAACACTGGCGCCACTTCCCTACATAGGTAAAAATATTCAAACAGAACAATAGCGCAACAACACGAAAGCTGCCAGTCGCGACATTTGGCGCTTGTCACGAATTATACGAGCATACGTCACGGAAGCAAGGGAATGGAAAATATGAGTTTCTTGACTGAAGCTTATTTTTAGACAACGCGAAGGTCATACTTACATACATACGTGGGTTTCATTCATAAAATAGTCTTTTAAAGCATGAGTGAGTAAGTTCAAGGGAAATAAAGACGTGTTACTTTTTACCTCTATTTTAGTACTTTTTCCATTAAGGCGAAGGGTAAGGCACACTAGCGCCACCAATTGATAATTTGACAATTACTAACGGACCGGATCTTTTTTTAAACATTGCGTATCGTCCGATGACAGGAAAGCATCCATAGTATTTATTTAATAATTGTGCACTACTTTTCGTTGCGTGGTTCGCATTTATTCACAAACAATGGCCACTTTTGGTGTTAACAAATGAATACAAAAACAAACCTAAAAGTAGTGCACAATTATTAAATAATAGATGTTTGCCTAGAGTCGGAGGTCCGCAATGTTTGAAAAAAAATCCAGTTTAGCAGTTATCAAATTAAATCCATTAGCGGCGCTAGTGTGCCTTAAAAGACTTTGTTCACTACGCTAGTGACTTACAAACAGAGATTAAGGTCGGTGACCGGTGGTCGGTGGTCAACTCAATCAACGACAAATTATGGTGTTCCACTGCTAGGAAAAGGTTTTTATCATTTAAATCCAGTTATTGCTATAATTGATGGGTATTGACTTTCACCACGTTTGCCAAATGTGATTTGGTGGGCCAGGTTATTTATTAAATATTCCGAATCACGCTTATATTCTTTATTGCACATAAACACACATACAGAGAACAGTTTACAAACAATGGTGAGCCAACCTAAGGTGGAATGGGAGCATCATGTTTAAAAGGAAGCGACAAAAGTGCAAACAAAAATATCTCAACTATGAATAACAATATTAGGTACATTACATACAACACATATACTACGATATTCTTAAAACTACATAAACAAACATAATAATCTGGAATTTAATCTGGAAAAAGAAGCTTGGACTTCCGGATTGCGGGCCGAGCACAGTAGAAGATTCGCTTAGCGATTCCCTACTCTCCTGCCGCACTTGGATTGCAGACTCCAGGTATTAGTGGGTACCTATGTCTCGCCCCAAAGTCTTAGACAGTCCCACATCAATTCAGCCTCTTCTGGGTCGAGTATGCGTAATGCATTATACTAGTTTAAAAAACAGATCCGCCATGTAAAAAAACGGGAACATATTGCAAAAGTTTACATAAATAAATAAACTTCAAAGAACAGGAATAAGAGCTGTCAAAAAAATAACATTTAATATAAAAGTAAAAAAAAAAAATTCAAAATTCAAAATCATTTATTCAGTTTAGGCTACAAGTAGCTCTTATGAATGTCACTATGCCATCGGTTCGTAAGTCTACTCTGGGCGGGAGATCTTGTATTGAGAAGAACCGGCAAGAAACTCAGCAAGTGTCCAGCTCTTTTCTCCCTTACAGCGTCTAAAATATTGGAAAATGTCCTATCATAGCAGGACACTTTCCATTACAATAAACACCAAAAATATAGAAGACAACCACAACATGTAAAAAAAAAACACAAAATAAAAAAATATACGTTAACAAATTATTACATTAATTACATTTCCACAATGTCATACAGTACCACTACAGTACTCTCGTAAAAGTCAAAAATTGTTTAAGAAAAACAAAGTCAAACTATAGTGAATAATACTAAAAATAAGATAAGTATGCGTGAGCAGACCAGCCTCCACAGGCGGCACCCATTCACGAGTATGACATATGAATCAGCAACCCTGTTCTAATGAACTTCATAATGTAGGCTTGAGGTAAAGCTATTTCTCTAACTCAGTGTGATAAAATTCCTGACAAATTCCTAAAAATAACCTTCATGCTAATGAAGTTTCGCAAACGAAACATCGAGTTTCCATAATCATGCTTGCTACGTTTCGGCGAAACAAATGTGCGCATCGCAAACTGTCAAGGTCACCGGTTTCGCACGCCAGGGGAGAA
This sequence comes from Eudonia mercurella, assembly GCA_963082485.1. NCBI lineage: Eukaryota > Metazoa > Arthropoda > Insecta > Lepidoptera > Crambidae > Eudonia > Eudonia mercurella. The sequence continues at coordinate 7,335,457 of OY720045.1, forward strand.
ATTTTGAACAGAAACACGAGCACGAAGCCTCCTCATTATTTATGTGTTAACCGTTAAAACGTAGTTTTAGCTAGTTGTCTCTTGGGTACTAAATATAATTTTTTACTAAAAGATTTTCCACGGTTAATAATAATTGGCTCACGAGGTTACCGCCATGTGGGATGTGGATTCAACCATTATTGTACCGATAGTCGTTTCGGCAAACGGTCTGATAGCGAAGAGCCTCGATCAACACCTAGAGAGGCTCTCGCTGAAAGGTTGGGTTAAGGGTCAGATGCAAAAGGCAGTACTCCTAGACACGGCACGTATTGTCAGAAGGTTCCTCACTCTGCAGCCCTGACCACCGGTAGCTTGGGCCCTGCCCCGCTGCTGGTGGTACTCTAGGATTAGGTTTTTATAATGTTTTATTGTTTTTATATTAAAATATTGTAAAAATCTAGTTTTAAGAAAGAAAATAAATAAAGAAGATAATAATAAAAGCATTTATTCATTGCCACACAAAGAAAACAATAAGTTGGTGCATAACATAAAAAACTTAAAACTAGTGGCCCTGAAATGGCTCCCACTCAGCATAATATCGAAGTACCGGATTGGCACCACGACGCTGGTCTTCCGTGGGTACCAGAAGAGCTTAAATACTACATACAACATTCACATTAAAACATTCTTCTTAAAATTAACATTATAATGAAATTAATCTTAGTAAATAAAAAGGTTATATAGAACTTACGCCATTCTGTACAGTACAGTTACGCCAGTTCATCATCATTATTTTCTGCTATATTCATACTGAAGCTTGGAGATCAGTATAAAACATTTTCTGCGATCTCATTTAACTTGTTTTAACCGGTTATAACTAAGTCCAGTCCACTTTTTGATGTCGTCCAGCCATTTACGTTGCGGACGTCCCTGGACTCTTTCCCGGAATTTTGTCTTCGAGGATTATCCGTGGGAACTCGTATAAGAATCCTCTCTGCATGTAATTTTAACGACCTAACATAACATAATGAATTAACATAAAAATGAAGTAGAGTACTGGCACCAAAGATCGACACTTTAACCCTATACTTGGCAGAGTTTTTTTTTGTGGTATCATATGTATTATTTGTATTAAATGTGTTCTTTGTTCACTACTCGAAATTTTTTTTGTAATGTTAGGTGTCTCAAATAATCCACTTTGCCAAGAATCCAGAAGCCCAGTGTTTAACACATTTTCATCGCCAAAAAATAACATTGTTCGTCATTGAAATTTTACGAGATGATAGCAAGGAAGCGGTGGTAGGTATTTATTTGTTGATAAAGACTTACATTAGTTGTTGACTCCTATTTTTAATGATTAAAGGATAACGTAAAGGAACCAGGTAGCCGATTCCACGCAGCAGCAGCAGCAGACGACGTGTCGTCGCAACACTACTGGTTTCTATGTGTTTCTATGAAATTCCCTCCGTAGCTACGACACGTCGTCTGCTGCTGCTACGAGGAGTTGGCTACCAACTGGTACCTTTCAAGTTTATTCACGGCCGCGGATCGTGCTCGGTGGCGTGCTCTTGGAGAGGCCTATGTCCAGCAGTGGATAGGCTGATAATGATAGATGGATAGATAATACTTTTATTGCAACACTATAAAACATAAACATGAACAAAAGAAAAAGAAAAAAAATTACAAAGTTACAATTTGGCGGTCTTATCGCTTTCAAGGAATTTCTTGAGAGACCTAATAATGATGATGGTGATGAAAGGAAATAATGTCGATCATTGGGTCCTGTCGAAAACTGGTGCCATAACCTCATCACCAGCTCATTTTATGTCCCCACTGCCGGGGGACGAGCCTTCACTATGGATGGATAGAAAGAACGGGCTATGAACCACCCAGCGGACCCAGTGCGGATTGGTGGTTGTTAACGACTGCTAATGCAGCCAGGACCAACGGCTTTACGTACCTTCCGAAGCACGAATGACTTTGTGCCATTACCTTAACATAATGAATTTTGTATGTGTTTTTTGTAATGGAAAGTGTCCTTCTATGATAGGGCATTTTCAATATTTGGCGCTGTAAAAGAAAGGGAGAAAAGAAAATGCTCTTGCTGTGTTTCTTTGCGGTTCTTCTCAGTATGAGGTCTTCCGCCCTGTGTAGAATTACGCACCGATGGCGTAGTGACATTTATAAGAGCTAATTTTAGTAGTCTAAACTTAATAAATGATTTTCAATTTTGAGTTAGCTGTTTAACGGTGTTCAGCATATTTTTGTATAAGTATCCAGGCATGAGGAGCTCCACGGTCTGCGAGTGCTAAGGTTAAGCAACTTTTGCAAAGACCGTTCATCAGATAGGTGACCAAAAATTAATCATCTCAAGCTCCTCCGTGCTTCGGAAGGCACGTAAACCGTTGGTCCCGGCTGCATTAGCAGTCGTTAACAATTACCAATCCGCACTGGACGCGCAAGGTGGTTTATGGCCCGTTCTTCCTCCCTATCCATCCATAGGGAAGGCTCGTGCCCCAGCAGTGGGGACATTAAGTGAGCTAATGATAATGATCCTAGGCATATTTTTTGATGCTCAACATTGCGACTGAGCTGCGCTGGCCGAACACTGACAAGAAATTCAATAATATTCTGCCTTGTGTTCCTAAATAAATTATTTTTATTAAACAATAAAAATGTTTCGAGTTATTTTTGTTTGGGTTCCCAGTTTGTTTTTAAGCCATTTTAAGCACGGAACCGGAGCTTAACATCATCTCCGGCAACCATTTACAAAAAGCGGCAGTCATTCATCACACCAGTACCTAATATATGTTGTTTAATGCACGTCGTAGTAACTCTGCAAATAACAGCAAGTCACAAAATAATGAGACCCAGAAGGTAACGTTACCTTTGAGGTCTTCTTATTTTAAGGCTTCTACGTAAGCTTCATACGAACGCGCTCGGACTTCTTGGCGGGAATGTGAAGAGTCATGTCTGCGGTTTTGTTTTATTTTCTAAAATTTGTGGTATGTCGAATATTAATGTGAATTAATGGTGGAATTTTAACCGTTAAGTGTTCATGAGTGTGCATGCGTGTTGGTAAATGAAACAAAACTGTGCAACGTCACTTTTCAAATTCCCTTAAGAAGCCCGCCTGAGGAAGCCCCACTTCATCTTTACTGAGATACTTGAGGGGGATATATCATTTGTCACTTCTCATATCTATTATCAATCATCATCATCATACTGGAAAGAAATATTGTATATATCTGGGGGCACGGTAGTGCCCCCGCCAACAGTATAATCAAAGACCCCCTATAACTTCGTTGTGGATAATACTAGTAGCCAGAATTTACAGTCACCAAGCAGGCATTGTCTAACAACGGTATATTTCAAATAAGTATTACTTGTAAGAAAAATTACTTTGACACTGGCTAAATGTGCTAATCGCACGAAGCCATCAACTAAAGAAAAAAAAAGAAAAAAAAACGCGCTCGAGCAACGCACAGAATCTCGCAGCAGCTGCGATCGGTCTGGTTTGAAATGGTCCGAGATATGTCGTGCCCGTGAGAAGATCAAGACTACCGCAAACTGTCAAATTTCCTCTGTAGGTGGTTGAACATTTATTATAACTTTTTGAACTATCATGGTCACTTACATTAGAATGAATATTATTAACGGGATTATTAACATGTTTTTTGTTCTGTTTGAGTATCCGGTATTTCGGCACAGTTGCATGCGCCATGATCACGGAAGTACTGTGCCGAAATATCGGATACTCAAACACAACAAAAAACATGGTAATAATCCCGTTAATAATAATAATATTTATTCTAATGAACATTTATTGATGAAAATTAGACAGTTTTGGATAGTCTGATGTGCAAACGCCTGACGTACCGCGCTCAAGCAACGCACACATACACCCTCACGGAGAAATGATAAATGATAATTACCCCCCTCAAGTAACTCAGTAAAGATGAAGTGGGGCTTTACTAAGTCCTCGGGCGGGCTTCTTGAGGGAATTCGAAAAGTGACGTTGCACAGTTTTGTTTCATTTGCCAACACTCATGCACGCTCATGAACGCTTAACGGTTAATAATCCACCATTATTTTACATTAATATTCGACATAACACAAATTTTAGACAAAGTACATTATAAAAACGATAGCGAAACGATAGCGAAGTTAGAAAAGAATAAATGTATGGGATTGACATGACGGTGACCACGTGATTTAGCGCGGCTTATGTCAATCCTATACATTTTGTTCTTTTCGAACTTGGTTTCGTTTTTGTAATGCTGCTTTGGCTAAGGGGTCAGGTGGGTTACTCTTGAAACACAATTACAAGAATCAATTTCCAATCCCAAATCTAAAAAATTCAAATGGCACTCTTAAAAGCGATAATAGCGCTACATTGGAATTAAATTGCGTGGAAATTGAGTGAACAAATTATTATCGAGATGGGGCGTCCTGAAATTGCGAAACTTATCCCAATATTGATACATATTAAACGCATTGGAATTGTATTGAGATTGAGTTTGCGTCAAGAGTAGCCTACCAGTCCGTGCGCAGCTGTTTTGTTTTGTTGTGCGCAGATTGCGTGTCCGTGAGACGGTCTATGTGTGCGTTGCTCGAGCGTATATATGAAGTTTACCTTCTGCAGTCTCCTTATTTCATGAGCGAGCTCTCATCGGGTCGTTAGGTGTAATTAATTTTAGCTAGCGCACAAAGGTTCACACCGAGGGTAGTATGAGAAATAAAGGACGTGCCATTTTTTATCTACAAACACGTGAAGTTCACCTATGTAGTTTTATTTAGTTTTTTGTCTAGGTAACTATTTTTACGGTGGACGTTCTCTGTTTAGAGTTTCATATTTTATTTAAATTACCTGTTTTATAAATTTTTATCTCGTTTTGTGGAGGCTCTTACCAACCAAAAAGTTTTATGAAAAGGTGACTATATGCAAAGCAAAAGAATAAATAAAAAAATACTTTAAAAAAAAAGTTTATTTGTCTCAAGCATACAATAAAAAAATTACAACACACATTGATCAACATAACTCGTTACTTTTGTAAAAATATGGTTAGAAGGCTGCTCGTATAAAGAGCGACGTCAAACTGAAAGCGAGGGTGAGACAATCTCCATTAATTTCTGAAGAAATTAACTCTCCATTGTGTTGCATTGCAATACCATGGATTTGCTGGTAAAAGGCAACGCCTGATTTTATTTCAAAGTATTTTTTTTTTATTTAACCTAAGCATGCATTTCTGTAACGTAAAAAGTTATGAATAACTAAACACTCAATTGACGGAACAAATAGTGACGACATATGTAGTTTGCCATTCAATACAATTTCTATTAAAAAATATAAGATTTTTTTTTTAAGAAAAAAAAATTCTTAATTTAAAAAATATCGCTTTCACAGTTGCTAAAATGTTTATCTATTGACTAACCAGTCAACTACCCAATTATTAGCAACGACCTGTGCTTTATCAATTTTATAAAATAATCCTAAAGAATCTCTTACTCTTTCAAATTATACATTTTTATATTTTTTTTACATGTAAGTAACTTAACTTCAGTTCAAATAATATTTCATAATGTATTTCAGAACAAATAATGATCAAGTTATTTTCCATTTTTGCGCTCCAGACAAATGGGGTTCACGATTTGATATTCATTCCGTCTGACTTAAAAGATAAACGACCCTCTATATTCATGTCATTGCTATTTTTGCCCAATTGTGGGTATTCGCATCATAAATAGGCAGTCAGTATAGGAACTCACTCAAAATAAGCTGGCAGAGTACACAGTTAAATCATGGATATTAATGCAATTTTTGGTGTCTTGTACTTACATAAAATTGTCTCAATCCGTTTTAAGCACTAGTCTACACAACAAGTAATTAAAACTATAAAAACACAAATGTTGAAAAAAATTTTCCACGAGCAGGATTTGATCCTGCACCCTTCTGACATTCCGGGTCAGGTGCTCTTCCAATTGAGCTATCGTGGTTCTAACCAGCCCGCCGAAATTATTCAACACTTTTTACTTTGAAAGCCAAAGGCGCCCATTCAATGTCAACAACTACCGTCACTAACATCCGATCATAATATTTATACAAATATTAAAGATCAGTTAAGAAGTAAGCAAGCTATTTATAAATGTTCAAATATTAATTATAATAAAAAAAAAATTAAAACTAGCTAAGGAATGCAATGTAATATGTATGTTACTTTTGTAAAGTATATTATGAATTTTTTTGACATACATAATATTTTCAAAAAAGACTTCACCACAACTATTTACTGAATAAACCTGTCGTGCCACATGCAATTATTTATAAAAGAACAATGAACCTAAAACTAAATACCTTAAAAAATATAATAAAATAACTAAAATAAATTATTAAAAGGAGTCCCTTTAGGCAAGGTTCCGAATTTTGTAAAGAGAATCAATAAATTTTATTATATTTTATTATTTATAGATGTCGTATAGCTCCGGAGGCTTCATGTGCGGTCTCACTTCGTTCCTAAATATGCGAGAGTACGTTCCCCTAGAGATTTTACTCAGTAAATTCGCTGTAAACTCTCTATGCTGTAATGTAAATTACCATGTGTAAGCCTGTAATATATCTAAAAAGGACTTTCTTCAATTTGTTAGCTAAATTACAATAAGTACCTATATTAAATTAAACATATAAGGTCACATTTAATCAACTGCAAATATTTTGAGGATAAATTCGACAACATACCTAAACTATTTTTATGAAAAAACCTTAAATTGTTATACGCTAGTTTTCAAGAAAAACGCCTAAAGACATTTCGTTTAAAAAGAAAAATAAAGCACTTTCGGTAGTTTCAATTCAAAGGAGCCGAAACAGAGAGGCTGCAGTGCCTTCACTGCTTACAAGTGCCCCTAGTTTCATTAAAAAAAACTGACAGAGAGGCCGCTCTTTAAAATATTACAATTTTTGTGTCAGGACAAGTAAAAAAAAATACAAGCCTGATTTTTTTTTAAATGCTAGGGCCTTATTTCTCTGATATAGTTAGATGTTTTCTCAAAATATTTGCAGTTGATAAAAAGTGACCTTATACATATATATTTTAAACTTTGTTTGATGCGAATTAGTTTTCTTTTTCTTTAGGTATTTGAATTACGATTAGATATGATAAGATGAAGACTAGTGGCGACAGCGTACGGGAAAACGCAGTGTGAGCAGGCCTCCATCAACTTGACCTGACGATATGGTGAAGGTGAAGGAAGCCGCTGGATGCGAGCAGCACAAAACCGGTCGTTGTGGAGATCCTTGGGGGAGGCCTTTGTCCAGCAGTGGAAGTCTTTTGGCGGAGATGATGATGATGATGATGATAAAGATAAAATTTATTCAATAAAATTGTTTATTATGTTTATTACCAAAATAAACAATACTAACTCACTTTAGTTAGTATGTAACTAAAAGGTTGAAGTTAAAAACTTTAACTTAAAATTTCGTGAAATCCTACTGCATAATTTTGTCTGTTGTGTTATTTGTATTATGATAGCAGCAAACGCGACCTTGAACCACGCCAAGGGCTGGCTTGTCGTTGATAAACGATGCTGGCGCAACAAAGGGCAACCTTTTATAGGCATCATGATGACGTCATTGTACTAGGAAATAATCTGTGGCTGAATACGCTAGGCTTGGTATAAGGCAGGATCCTTTGTGGTACGTTTCTATTGTATGCTAACTATCTACATACAACCACTATGTTATTTCTTATTGTAGCTGTAATTCGTAAGTAGGCTAATGTAGTTACGCTTTGAACACCTGGGTTTCTAGCACAAGTTTTATTACAATCACGATAAGAATTTGTGTGGCATAATTTTAATTCTCCTCGTTTGACAACAGATGGCGCTGCTTCAATGTCATACAATTTCACGTTTTCGTTAACGTGATCAATAACAAGTAAAATTCGCTTTAGGCACTTTGAGGTCTGTAGCAGTGCTACGACCGTTTCTCCGTCTCGGCTGATAGCTACGAGTCGTAGCAGGCCTACGAGTCTGTAGTCCAGCCAGTCGTTCTACGAGTATGAGAGTGACACTCCATTGAAGCTGAGCTGAGCATTTTATCAGCGCTTCTCAGCTCTGCTCCAGTATTGGTTAATTTCCACACAGCTCGGTCCCGCTCAGCTCAGCTCAGCTTCAATGGAGTGTCACCGTATCGGGCGTAGCGTAACAGCCGCTGTAACTAACAGCTTAGTAATAAACATTGTATTAATTATAACTGTATGTCTCTTCTGTGAAATATACAATTGTTGGTGGCAAGGCTTGTTTGTCCGCCTGGCTAGCTACCACCATCTTATATAAATATTTTATTTTATTTAATTTTTATTTTTTTTGGAAAACTTACAGCTAATACATAAATTAAAAGTGTTTGTAAATTAAATATAGCCAATTACAAGTTTTCACTTATAGCTTAATACATATTAATACAGATTATATAATCTCTTCGATTTTCGATGTCGCCATAACATCAAGTAGTATTGTTATGTTCTGGCAGAGATAAGATAATCAGTACCTCAGAAGTTGAGGATTCCGAGTGAAGTGTGAACCTTCGGGCCTTATCATCACTTAACATCAGGTGAGATGAACGCCAAGTGCTTACCCGTACGAAACAAAAAAACCTACGTCTAGCAATCGGACAAAAACTGTTAAATAAAAAAAATTAAAATTAATTAAAATCACATATATCTAATACCTTCAAACGAGCAATTCTTACATATATGTATATATATAATCTGAATCTCGAAAACGGCTCCAACGATTTTCATAAAATTCAGTATGCAGGGGGTTTCGGGGGCAATAATCGATCTAGCTAGGTTTCATTTTTAGAAAACGTCGTTTTATCCGTAAAAAAATACCGAGCAAAGCTCAGTCATCCAAATACTATTTATTTATTTATCTATCTATATATTTATTAATGTTAAAAGGAGGCAAACGAGCAGGCTGGTCACCTGATGGAAAGTAATCACAGCCGCCCATGGACACCCGCAAAACCAAAGTAATCGCAGATGCGTTGCGGGCCTTGAGGAAGGAGTTGGATCTTGAGGAGTGAGAAGAATTGGGAGCGGGGAGGGGTGAGAGATGGGCCTCCGGTACTTTCTCTCACCGGAAGAAACACAACAGCAACGAGTGCCATTGTTTCACGCCGAAATTCTGTGAGAGGGTGGTTTACACCGGGCGAGCCGGCCCATTTCGTGCTGCAACGCAGCGTGGCTCTACTACTCAGTTAGCACCACCCAGGGTTCCTTATTATAATATCAGTATTAATTATAACTTATGTCTAGCAATCGGACTAAAGATGTTAAATAAAAAAAAAATTAAAATCACATATAATTATATTTATTTATTTATCTATCTATTCTATACTATTAATAATGAGGTGAAGTGTGTGACTTTGTTTGTCTATTTGTTTGAGGAGGGTAGTCTCTGGAATCACTGGTCTTTGCGGGTAGCATAGACTATATCTTAATTTGATAAAAAAAGTATATTTTTTAATTCTTAAATCCAGGCGGACGAAGGCGCGAGAAGAGTGGTAGCTATACATTATATAATGAATTTTTCAAATGGGTTAAATCACAGTTAAAACATGTATTTACAAAACTAAAGCTTATATTCTGCAGTTTTAATACCTTACCTCTCAGCAAGGGTTTGTTAATTTTTTGTCAGTCCACAGATAACCTGCTTTTCCTGTAGCACAGACAAACGTCCACAGAGCAAAAAGGGGTCACAAAGGAGCTCGCGCGGTCTATGACAAGCGACATTGTCTCTGGCCGCTCGTTTATCAGCATCCTCCATCTGTCCATCCACGGTCACCCTTTTGTTAAATTGGTCAGAACTACCCACGGACAATGAGATTGTCAAACATAAACCAATAATGGTAATATATAAATATTACTTAAAACTTACCATAACATTTTATTAAGTTTCCTGGAAAAATTCGCTAAACGAATCATCATCAGGACTCTCCACTTCGCGGGGGTGTGTGGGGTAAGCCGGATGGTATGGCCGATCCACTAAGTCCAGGGTCTACCGCTTGGAAGGGATCCCGAGAACGAAGTCATTCATGACCCGCCGTGGTGGCCCCTTCAGACGCTGCTCTTACGAGGCGTCTAACCGTTAGGTGAGGGGATGATGCCTCTACGCCTCGACACAAAATAATGAGACCCAGAAGGTAATCTTATTATAAATACCGCGCTTGAGCAACTCACACATTGTCCCCTTGCACGGACACGCACGAAACAGCTCGGAACAGTCCGAGCGCAACTGTTACAAGATTATGTCTGTGAGAGGTTGTCTATGTGTGCGTTCAAGGACGTACCCAGGGGGTCCAAGGGGTCCGGACCCCCCCCCCCCCTCCCCGAAAGTGTTATACTATAACATATACACATACACACACTCACGCATAAACATATACACACACTATTAAAACTGTTAGCGTCGCTCCCTGTATCTACCGCAAGTGTTGAGAGATCCTTTTCAACATTAAGAGCGCGTTTATATTAAGCTTATCTTCTGTAGTCTCCTTATTTTGTGGCTTTGAAGAGTTATTCGCGGCGAGTGTGGGAGATGGTATTTCCCACCCCGAAGGCCAAGACGGGTGGAGTAACCCATGCTGTTGCCTCCTCCGACACCATAACATACCTGGCATCTAGCAACTGACGATTTTTTTAAAATTTCTTATGGATAAGCAAGCACCTTGTCTTCACCTGCTGTTAAAGATGATAAGACGGTAAAGTGCGCTTACACTTTCAGGAAGCGCACTTAACCCGAAAACGTGAACCACTATCTTTAGTGGTTCACGTTTGCCAGCTCTTGCTGGCAAATATGATAGTCGTAGCTGACCAGGTGCACTTAAAACAAGCCCTACCATCAACCGAAACGAGTACAATTAGGTACGTACGCTGCTCGGAATTGAACCCAGCGGTTCCGGGTTGGCGTTGGCCTTAACCACTGGACCACAGTGACGGTTACGACATTATTTCTTTCTAATTAGTTGCGTATTCTTAGCATCAGTACATATCAAATGACATAAGTGACAGGTAGCGACCGCCTAACTACCAAGTCTGCAGCGCCTATTCTCTAAGAAAAAACAGCGTCGAACTCGACGTTGAACTCACTCATAACTTGCAAACTAATTTCAACCTACTTCGTAATAGTAATAAAGTCTACATGCATTTGCAAGTTATGAGCGAGTTCAATGTCGAGGTCGACGCTGTTTTGCTTAAAGAATAGCACTGCTGTTCCTTTGTAGAGTACCTAGGTAACAAAGGAGTTCTGTAATGTTTTCTGAAATTGACTTAATACATTAAACAGGGAAATAGGTGAGGTTAAAGCGTCGGTAGCCAAACAAACAAAACAAATGATCGAATTGAATGCAAGAAATCGTAGTTCAATCGCCATTAGTTAACCCTAAAAACGTCAACACATACCAAACTCCAGGATTAGCTATCTAGGTGGGTTAACAGGTTTTTCAATATAATATTTTTTATCATTTATTTTGGCAACCAACAGTCATATTCTTAACAAAGCTAGTTGTTATATGTCTACTTTTTAAAGATCGAAAGTGCCTAAAAATTTGTTAATAGCGCGATAGACATAATCTTTATTCAAATAATAAAATAATGAGAAAATCAAGGGCATGGACGTTTAAGATTGGATGATGATGTTCTTACTGTATATATTTATCGACATAGTGTATGTTCAAAAGCAAACACATTCCGTGACCCGTAACCCCTTTATTTTTTTTATTTTTTTTCTTATATTTACGGGTAAGCAAAGTGCCTTGATCTCACCTGATGTTTTTGGTGAAAGCGCACTTCACCCGGAATCCTCAACTAGTGAGGCACTGGCTATCTTATCTCTAGCTGCCGGAACACAACAATGCTACAAACATTGATATTATGGCGACATATTTAGATAAGATGGTGGTAGCTAGCCAGGCGGACAAACAAGTCCTACCACCAACCAAACCGAGTACACAAAGATGTAAGTACCCCGCTGGGAATCGAACCCGGGACCTCTGGGTCTAAACCGATGGTCTTAACCACTAGACCACAGAGGCGGTTATTAATAGGATAACCAACAAAATTCTGCGTAACAACCCATGTTCACAGCACAGACATTCGTGCAGTGAAGTTATAAAAACAATATGATTTTCAGTGACGGTCTGTCTACGTCGATTCGTGTCTGCCCATCAATTTAAATATTTGCTGCAAAAAAACCAGTGACCGTTGTTTTTTACTAAAAAAAACTCCGAATTGCGTTATAACTCACAATGGCGTAGAGCGATAACCGAATGAACACTTCACTGAAATGGTAGTTCATTCTTTTTTGGACATAGAGCAGTGGTTGTATGAAAATATAAAGGATTTTTTTGGCAATCTGTGATTGGGGTTGTGCGCGCAGTATTGTAAGCTTACATATAAATGAAAAAGTAAGTTTTCTTTTGAAAGTTTTCAATTAACTCTAGAGCTTTATAAGTGATTTTATTTTAACACAGTCTGATCATCATCATCATTATTAGCTTAGACCCAGAGGTCCCGGGTTTGATTTCCAGCGGGAGGTACCTACATGTTTCTGTACTCGGTTTGGTGGTAGGGTTTGTTTGTCCGCCTGGCTAGCTACCACCATCTTATCGAAATGTCGCCATAACACCAATGTTTGTAGCATTGTTGTGTTCCGGCAGCTAGAGAAAAGATAGCCACTGCCTCAGTAGTTGAGGATTCCGGGTGATGTGCGCTTCCACTTTCAGCCTTATGAAAGCCAAGGGCTTACCAAAAAGAATCATCATCATCATCAGCCCATATAAGTCAACTGCTGGACACAGGCCTCTCCACGTGCACGCCACTGAGCACGAACCGCGACCACTCTCATCCAGCTCTTGCAAAGATCGTCGCACCACCTAGTCTGAGGGCTTCCTACACTACGTTTGCCAATACTCGGTCACCACTCAAAAACTCGTTTAGCCCAAAGGTTATCAGTTCCGTGACAAAATATGACCAGCCCATTGCCACTTCAGCTTTTGTAATTTATGTAAAAGCCTTTAAGCGTGTTTATACCATTCGTCCGACTGCGATGGTATATTGGTGTATAAAATATGGACCCATATTGGGTTGCATAAACTAAAGACGCATATTTTAAGGCTGCATAACGTTTTTTGGCATTATCTTCGTTTCGCATAACGTTCATTCAGAAAAAATCATTAGGCATAATTTATTTCCATAAAACTTCTAACTTTCTTCTTCTTTATAATAATGATATATCAGCATCAAATAAAAATAAAAAGCCATGTCATATCATAAGTATTGTGAAACGAGTATATAATCATCTATGTTATCGCATCTGCCCACCTAAAATTTTTGTATGGAGCTAGATTTCTGTTGTCTAATAAAAAAAATAACCTCGAAATTCAAGACAATCGCTACGCTACGCTTCGAACTCAATCAAGCTTGTTTGTAATAATAATGAAACACAGACCATTTAATTCATCATCAGCTCATTTTATGTCCCCACTGCTGGGCATGAGCCTCTCCATGGAAGGATAGGGAGAACGAGCCATAAACCACCACGCGGGCCCAGTGCGGATTGGTGGTTGTTAACGACTGTTAATGCACCAGGGACCAACGGCTTTACGTGCCTTTCGAAGCATCCGATGACCGGCCTTTGCAAAAGTTGCCTCAACCAATACAACCTTAGCACTCGCAGACCGGGCGCGTTAACCACTACGCCATCGAGCTCCTCCCATTTAATTGTAAACTTCAAATGCATAAAAACATAAGCAACCTATTATTAATAAAAAAGTATTCTGCTTTTACATAACCATAGAAAATTTTATTATTCTTTTGACATAACATTTTTGTAATCAACTGTACCTTTTAACATAATTATAAATTGGAGTATAACACGGAGCGATGATTGACAGATTTAATATTTAATATGTCGTCGGCTAAATGAGAACAGAGAAAATCATTATTAACCCTTTTAAAGCGAAGTGGGGTCAACATTTTCGGAGGCTCGTTTATATGTTATTTTAAATATGTTGATCGCTGCTAGTGATAGAAAATATAGAACGAGTATATATTTTTTTAATATGGCCTATGTTACTCAGCGCTAATGTAGCATTCTAATGGTAAAAGATTTTTTTAAATCAGTCCAGGATACGATACTAAAGTTTGTAGTGTCTTTGTTTGCTATCCGTACTCAAATACCTACTTGCGTACACAACTCATTTAATATTCCATTACAGTTTGTTAAAATCCAACTCAAATAAAAAGGGGAAGGAATCTCGCTTCCATTTCCTCCCTCAAGAAGGTCGTTGACAGAGCATATTTTTAGGCAGTGACAGACAGACTGACAGACCGTCTCATGGCTTTTTCGTATTTGAATAATATGTAACAGTTCCTGGAAAATAATAAATACGTACATAATAAATTATGTCGTCGTAATAATATATTGAGGAGCTCGATGGCGCAGCGGCTAGCGCGTTCGGCTTGCGATCTTGCCCGCTCAGCAACTTTCGCAATGCCGTGTCGCCTGATGGGTGACCAATTAAACACATCTCGAGCTCCTCCGTGCTTCGGAAGGCACGTTAAGCCGTTGGTCCCGGTTGTTGTCGTAAGATGGCAGTCGTTGAAGCCCACCAACCCGCATTGGGCCAGTGTGGTGGGTTATGGCCCAATATCCCCACGTGCTACTGATCATGTGGGAGGCCTGTGCCCAGCAGTGGGACGTTTATAGGCTGATGATGATGATGATGATGATGAATAAATTATGAAGAAATATTTCAATGTCGGGGGATACGGACATATCTGAATACATTTTCTATACTTAGGCAGTCATTTAGCCATGTCATTTCGTGTGATGTTTGTATATCAGCAATAATCACGTTCGGATCGTGGTCGTGCAAATTAAGCGATGTAACTAATTCGAATGGAAGACGAGATCCAAAATTGAGAAGTCAATTTTGATTATTATGAATGAATATTGTTTTACGTTTTTATTTATATTCTTATAACTTATTTAAAAACTTACAGATTTCGCAGTCCCCGCAAGAATCCTAGCATTGAAAATAAATACAACTTATTATTCTAAGAATACAACAATTTACGAAAAAAAATCTATTTTATTTTAAATAACACAATTCCAACTTGAATGCATTTCTCGCCTGCATCCGCATCTTTTAACACCATTACCATGACGATCGGTCAATAATCAAAGAAGCTACCCGTGTTTCTACAATACCAAATCTAAAGGGACCACCTACAGGTCACAATTATTAACCGATTTTCCCCTAGGACCCTTTTTTTCATTTTTTCTTAAGTCGGTGTTTTTTTTAAATTTACAATTTAGTATACAAACACCCCCCAAAAAACCTTTACATTTTTTTACATTTTTCAAAATTCCAAAAAAAGTTTCCAGCTGATTTTCAAAATTCAAACGCTCACATGTGTCTCGATAAATTTCTCAACTCTTGGTATTATTTCCATCTCGATTCTCCCACAATCCTCTCCAAAAATACGTCTCAGGCGATTTACATCTGATAACCATTTTCAATGGTAAAAATAAAATAAATATGTAAATAATGACAACGCTGCCAGCTCATACAGTGATTACACTCATTGTATGAGAACGAGAAAATTTAATAATGATAATAATAAATATTAGACAATATCGCATACATTGCTTTGACTCGAAAGACAGTAACTACCCAGACCCGAGAAAATTTAGAAAAAGTTCGTTTTTATATATTGACCAGACCGGAGATCGAACCCGGGACCTCGGAGATGGCAACACCAGAAACCGGCGTGCGAGCTACTCGACTACGAAGGCCGTCAAAATATGGAGTTAAGTATAACAAAAAATTGACATTTTCGAAATCGAATGGAATGCTCTAGTCACCCTGGATATTACTACGAAAATACTCGCAACAGACAGCGATATTTTTTTCAAATATTTTTTAATAATAATTAATATACAATATTTATTTATTTTTTCCGGAGATGATACTTAAATTTTGAGAGAATTAGTTGCTAACCGTAGTCAAAAAAATATATTTATGCACGCTCAGCAACCCTAAAATTGTGACGGTCACCGTGTCAAGAGTTGATTAAAAGACCAACATGAGAGTTGGCTATTCAATTAGTATTGGCGTGCACGCTGCCCTTAGGCGGCCGGGGGCAATCTGTCCCGGAGCTGTTTCGTTCGCGCACGAGTTACGGGTTACGTTGACGTGGTGTATTGGGAATTGATATAGATCAATTCCATGTGGAATGAGTGTGGCCGTATCATGAGTTATGCATTTCGAAATAAAGTTTCACTTTAGACCCATTGCACCGAAAGCTTCCATAACATTTTCACCCAAAATTAAGAGCATACTCATAGTATATATATGATCTGGTCAGGCACTAAATAGCGAAAAGCATTGATGACTTTAGTACTTTGTTAAAGCAACTAAAGGTTGTAGCTTGTCAATTTACAGTAAAATTATTAAGAGATGATACCTACTAAAATGTTGAGCGAATTAGTTGCTAACCGTAGTCAAAAAAATATATTTTTGACCGCTCAACAACCCTAAAATTGTGACGGTCACCGTGTCAAGAGTTGATTAAAAGACCAACATGAGAGTTGGCCATTCAATTAGTATTGGCGTGCACGTTGCCCTTAGGCGGCCGGGGGCAATGTGTCCCGGAGCTGTTTCGTTCGCGCTCGAGTTACGGGTTACTTTGACGTGGTGTATTGGGAATTGATTGGTACATAATATTTTTATAAAATAATTTTATTATTTAATATACTTTTTTCTAGAAAATAACTCCATTCATGCTATATACACAATTGGTCGACTGTAAGCTGTCAAAATTCAAAATTCAAAATTCAAAATCATTTATTCAGTTTAGGCTACAAATAGCTCTTATGAATGTCATTATGCCATCGGTTCGTAAGTCTACTCTGGGCGGGAGAACTTGTACTGAGAAGAACCGGCAAGAAACTCAGCAAGTGTCAAGCTCTTTTCTCCCTTACAGCGTCAAAAATATTGGAAAATGCCCTATCATAAAAGGACACTTTCCATCACAAACAAACACAAAAAAAAAGGACAATCACAACACCCAAAAATACAAAAAAAAAAAAATAATAATAATAATAATAAGTTTTGCAAAAATTACATCAGGTACCTACCAATTTCAATTTTCACAAATGTCATACAGTACTAATAAAAGTCAAAAATTATCTAAGAAAACAAAGTTAAAGTATACGAGTACAATAATAATAAAATAAGATAAGTAAGCAAGAGCAGACCTGCCTCCACAGGAGGCACCCGTTCACGAGTATGACATATGAATCAGCCATCGCTTCACTCAACCATATTTTAGGGAATGTAACGACCCGACGCACATGCCACCACCGCAGAGACAATAAAGAGAGCATGCCACACTCAAGCTACTCTAAATAAGAACTCAATGAATTGTTTAACGCAACATAAATATTGTTTGTAAACTGTAGGACACTGCTGATAAAGGCTATCATATCAGCGCTAAGATATTAAAGTATAATGATTGATACAAATAAAACAAAATGTGGATTTTTTATTATAACCAGGCTGCTTTATCATCTAAATATTCTTTGACTGTATAATAACCTTTCTTAAGTAAAGAAGATTTTACATGATTTTTAAACTTATGTAATGGTAAATCTTGTACAGTACTAGGTATTTTATTATAGTAGTGTATACCTTGCCCCAAGAAAGAGCCAAGAACTTTTTGCAGTCTGAATAGTGGCATTACAAGTTTTTTCTTATTTCTAGTATTGATATTGTGTATATCACCGTGTTTAGTAAATGAGTTGATATTGCAACGCACAAAGACTATGCAATTATAAATAAACTGAGATGCAACTGTAAGAACACCAATTTCTTTAAAAATAGTTCTTAGAGTAGTTCGGGAACCTAGTCTATAGATGGTTCTTATTGCTCGTTTCTGCAAAATAAATATAGTTTCAACATCAGCCGCTGTAGCCCACAGTAAGAGGCCATACGACATGACACTATGAAAATAGCTAAAATAAACTGTTCTAGCAGTATCAACGTCTGTCAATTGTCTTACTTTTCTGATGGCATAAGCAGCAGAACTGAGTTTTCCGGCCAATTTCGATATATGAGGGTTCCATTGAAGTTTTGAGTCAAGTGTGATACCCAAGAAAACTGTTGAATCTACTAAATCTAATTTATCACCGTTTATTCTAACATCGGTTGGCTCAGTTTTAACATTAGGTAGTGTAAATTTGATACATTTTGTTTTTTTTGCATTAAGCTGTAGGTTATTAACAGTAAACCAACTGAGTACTTCTGCGAGAGCATTGTTTACATCATCATAATTATTCTTACACCTAGTAACATTAAAAATGAGTGAAGTATCATCTGCAAATAAAACAATTTCACAGAAGTTCTCCACAAAGAATGGCAAGTCGTTAATATAAATTAAAAATAGGAAGGGCCCAAGAATTGACCCCTGCGGAACTCCCATTTTTACATGAGAACCAGATGATTTAGTTCCATTAATATCGACAGTTTGTGTCCTTGAACTGAGATACGACTCTATCAATTTAAGTGCAAAATCATTAATACCATAGTAGTGTAACTTCATCACCAGAGTCCGGTGCTCAACGCAATCGAAAGCCTTGGATAAGTCACAAAAAACTCCAAGAGCGTTCTGAGACCCCTCCCAGGCATCGAATATATGTTTTATTAAAGCAACACCAGCGTCAGTAGTGGAACGACCCTTAGTAAAACCATATTGTTTCTTATGTAAAAGATTGTTTAAGTTAAAGTACGCCATTAATTGCTCGAGTATAAGTTTTTCATAAATTTTGCTTAATGCTGGTAATATTGAAATTGGCCTATAGTTGCTAGGGTCTTCTTTGTTCCCTGATTTAAACAAAGGTATAACCTTACTAAATTTCATAAGATCTGGAAAGATACCTTTATTGATACAGTAATTAAAAATGTCTGCAAGATAGGGAGCAATAGGATATATAATATTCTTAATTACCTTAATACTTATGCCCCACAAATCACTAGTGTTTTTCATTTTAAGTGATTTGAATGTTTTTATAATATTCAAAGAATCAATGTATTTAAATTGAAAAGATAGATTAGGTTTAGGTACATATTTTTTGAGTAAAGATTGTGCAGCCTCTGGTGATGAATCTAAATTTAAAGTTGTTACCACTGGTATATTCACAAAATATTCATCAAAAATATTAGCAATTTGTAAATCCGAATTGACAAGGGTGTTGTGAACTTTCAAAGTGAAAGTATTGTCCCGTGGTTTAAATTTGCCCGTTTCACGGTTTATAATATCCCAAGTGGCTTTAATTTTATTGTTAGAGTTTTTAATTTTGTCTTTAATGAAATTTGATTTTGCTAATATGCACACTTTCTTAAACATTTTAGAATAATTCTTAACATATTCTGTAAAACTAAGAGTATGGTTATATTGTCTTAAATTATATAACTCATACAGTTTTTTTCTACTATTATATATACCTGTCGTGGCCCAATCACAGAACTTGAGTTTATGAGAAATTTTAATTGTTTTAGAAGTAAAAACTTGATTGTATTCTGTTTTTATTAAATCAAAAAGATTACTATATAGTACATCTGGGTCATCATGTACAAAGGGTAACGCATCAATTTTACATACTATACTATTTTTGAAAGACTCCATTCGTTTTTTTGTTACTGGTTTACATTTTACTATTTTTGGCTTATCCTTGATATCAAAATCATAGGTCAACTTCAAACCACAATGGTCAGACGTAAGATTATTAAAAACTGACTTAAAAACAGGAGCATAGTCTGTAAAAACATTATCAAGACAAGTGGCCGAATGAGAAGTTATTCTAGTAGGTTCGAGAAATAGATTTATTAGATTAAAGCATTTAAATAACGCAACAAGACGAACACTCATTGAGTTAATTTCTAGAATATTTATATTAAAATCTCCACATACTAAAACAAATTTATTTTTTAATTTTAATTTTCTAAGTACGTCCTCCATTACTGATTCGAAAATACCGAAATTGCCCGTTGGGGGTCGGTATACACACACTATTACAAAACTATTGAACTCCACACACGATAGCTCAATGTTACGCTCCACTGAAAGGTTTACAATATCGTTGCGATTTTTGTATTTAATATTACTTCTTACTAGTATTAGAGAACCGCCGTGTATGGCTGTGCTTCGTACATACGCGCTCGCTAGTTGAAAATTGTTTACATGAAATGACGTATCATGACTTCTTAGCCAATGCTCAGTTATACAAAATATGTGAATTGCCTGACTTTTTGCAAATAATTCTAATTCTAAGTCCTTGCCAGCCAAACCCTGAATGTTTTGATGTATAATATTAATGAATGTGGACTTGGCTTTTGTCTTAGACCTCAGTTTAAACAACCTGAGGTTGTTACCTTATTACTAGTTGTAAATGGTGCATTAGTAGAACTACTAATGATTACATTATTATGACGAGACTTAGTTATAACATCTATAACTGTATCCTGTATATTATAAGCTAACAGTTTAGCTATTTGGGTCCTACAATTCTTAGAAAGATACATAGTATCTGTAGTCAAACTAAAGTTATTAATAAATTTATTAATGTCAAAATATAAAATAGTGTCACTATGACGACAAATCAAATTAAATAATAATAAATTTAGTTCATAAATGCGCTTGTTTTGTTCCCATGTCAAATTTGTACAATAGGGAAAAGCGCTAATTATTAACTTACAATTTGTATCCGATTGCAGTTTTGTTAAAATATTAAAATTATTTATTATGTCACGTTTCTTAGTTTGTGAACTGTCACCACATAATACAATAACATTAGTGGAACTATTCAGTGAGTTTTGTGATATGTTATTTACTATAGCATTCAAAGACTGACCTGGGGTACAAATGTTGGTAATTGAATGGTTAACATTTCCATTCATAAGCAACCCTAAGCCCTGACCCAGTTTGTCAGAGTACATAACTGTGTTTCGTACCAATTTAATAACCTTAGATTTAAGTATTGTTTGAGGTGAGGATGTAGGACTGGGAACCAAAACAGACAAATTATGTGTGTTCATCTGGATATTAGAGTTCACAGATAAAGACTCTTTGTTTAGGTTGATTTCATTATTAATTAATGAGTTGTACCGATCAGCATTGTACTTACACAGATCAACTAACTCTGTGGCTGATTGGATATGTTCTTCAATCTGTTTCTGTGAAATTGAATATTTTTTGGTCATTGTATCAAGTGACTCATGTAACCGTTGGATATCAGTTTGTAATTGCTTTGTGTCCCGCTCATACATCTGTCTACTTTCCATTAATTTACTATTATATATATCTAGAGAATCCATAAGGCTAATACGTTCCTTTCTAAGGGCAATGTTTTTGTAAAAACAGTTATTTTTTTTAATTAACTTTTCAGTTTTCCTTATAAATTTATTAATTTTTACATATTTTTTAATTTTAGTTTTGCTGGTGTTATTTATTTTGTGGTTGTTTTGAGATTGTTGTACCGACATACCACCAGGTGATGCCAAAAGCTCTTCAAATAAAGACTGAGTATGTTCCACTTCATGCTGCTGCTGCAACTCAACAAATTGTGAAATCTGGTAGTTGGCCGCACTGAGATCCCTTTCCAACTCGGTGATACGGTCAAGTGCCCTTTCATAGGTGTTGTGCTGATGCTCAAAAGTGGAGATGACATCTTGCAGTTGGTCACGCTGGTGAAGCACATCCTGGTGTTGCATGTGCAGTTGGCCTAACTCATTCTTAAGCTGTGAGTTTCTGCCTATTATGGATTTTATTTCCAATTCACTGTCATCCCGCTCTTTTAGCAGCTGATTGCAGGATTCCTTAAATACTTTTAGCTCCTCAAGTGCCTGTCTGAGCTTTAGTTCAGTACTTTGAGTAGCAGCCTTACGGGTCAGCATTATGAAGTTGGTTTTATAAACACCTGAAAATTAAAAAATATATAACTATATATTAAAATATAATATGACTTATGTGTTGCAAGTTAGGTTTATCTAACTTCTATTTGATTTCTATGAGCAGCTATTAAGATAATTTAAAAATGAGATTTTAATTGTAACTTGTGGGGGGTAGATGTGTCACACTAAAGTTGTGGTATAAAATTAAAGTTTTGTATTGTAATTGCAAGTTATTAGGTACTAATCAAGAAATTAAATTAATTAAGTTATAAGATGTAATTGGTATAAAAACAAATACCAGTCACAAAGAAAAACAAGTAGGTGGGCAACTATGTATGTACTTATTTTAACTTAGTTAACTGTATACTATAGTCCAATGATCAAAGATAATTAGTTATACAGCTTCGTGATCAACTACTAGGTTTCGTGTTCTAACCAAGTTGATTAATAATAATAGTAGTAGTACAAAGAACTAACTAGACTATTACATTGACACTTGCAAATCGACTGAAATGTTTAAGTATTTTGAGAGTAGCTACATGTAATTATGATAGTAATGAAAACAATACTCCCCCGGTTTATGTTGCTGCAGTCCACGGCAAAAGTTGTTATTTTCACAACTTTTAAATAAATTTGTTTCACAAGTCAGCTGGCGCTGACAGTTGGGATGTTGATTTTGTCAATAATTTAAAAACTAGACAACTGTTGTCGGAGATAACAATAGTCAGTATTATTTGTCACTTAATTTATTCACTGATTGTTAATAATATAATAATCTTGCTATAAAAACAATTTTTATCGAATTTTTAATAGGAGCTAGATATTTTGACAACTTAGCCGCACAGTGTTGCCAACTTTTTTCAGGTCTTTTTTTCAGGGCTTTTGTCAGGTCAGTGTCCCTATTTTAAATAAATAAATCTATATAGAGTTTTTCTGGGCGTGTTCGTTTGTTGGTATGTTGTGTTGTCTGTACATACTTGTGTTGGACTGATACTTGTGTTGTACAGACAACATTAGCCTGACGCCATGATATACTCTTACCGGCACCGCACGGATGACATGTTTTTCTTTGTATATCTATATAAGAATAAACTTTACTTCTGCTCAGTTTAAAAAACTGGTTTTAATTTGTGTTTGGAACGCCCACAATATTTAATGTGCAACCTGACCGTGCCACAGCATTTGAAGAATAGACATTGCTATCCGTCGCGGGGCAATGAAATTGTTTCACTAGAAAGAGTTACGAATTTCGAAATAAAGATAAGACCCACTGGTGCTGATTTAAATGTAATTAGCAGTCAGCAAATTTCCACATTTTGTTAAATATTTAGGAACACAAAAATTATCACGGTCTCAATGCACTGGATTGAAAAACAATTTGGTCCGGAGCGGTTTCCTTCGAGCACGAATTACGGGTTAACTAACGTGGTGTATTGGGAATAGATTAGTACGTAATTTTTTTATGGAACAATTTAATGTAAAGTGTAGTGGCATTGGGAGAAA
Organism: Eudonia mercurella; assembly: GCA_963082485.1. Classification (NCBI taxonomy): domain Eukaryota; kingdom Metazoa; phylum Arthropoda; class Insecta; order Lepidoptera; family Crambidae; genus Eudonia; species Eudonia mercurella. The sequence goes on from OY720045.1 coordinate 7,358,948, forward strand.
CGCCATTAACATGATACACGGCATTGTAAGCAATTTTATTTTCATAGAGCGAACTCAATAAAGCAGCAGTTTGCGCGATGGGTCTTGCGCGATGCATCTTGCATATAAGCGAGGTTTTTTAGGTTTATGATGGATGACTATAATATTTATTATTAATTTATTCTCCCCATCCCCAACCCATCTCTTCCCGTGGGTGTCGTAGAAGGCGACTATGGGACCATTCCAGAGGATGGGCAGCAGCGTCTCTCTGTGATTATTCTCACTTTACTGCGATCGCCAACCCGCCTGCCAAGCGTGGCGATTATGGCAAATTCCCCTCAAAATTATTTATCCTTGAGGGAGGCCTTTGTCCAGCAGTGGACGTCTTTTTTTGGCTGAGATGAGATTAATTTATTTTGGCTCTAAACAATCATATAATTTACGATAATATTAGATAAACAGTTTTTTTTTTCAATAACCAGCAGTATCCTAATAACTACGACAAAACTCATTAGATTTATTACATTTGATACAATCTCAGTATCGTTCAGTCCATGGACTGCAGACTCTCGAAATTTAGAATTTAATAACTAAGGCCCATGTCGTTATTATATATATTATATAATTAAAATACGCTTCCATTTAATAATTCATTATTACTAAATCGTTATAAAAGTTTATTTTAGACGAGTCTCGTCAACCATTCCGAACAGACTATTTTTAATTAAACAAATTCCCGAAGGAATCGTTGTTCGAATTTCAAATGAAAAAAATTATAATAATACCTAGGTAGATTGCTGTTCCCAGCCAGCGTCATAATCGTATTAAATAAGGTCACATTTTTAGGGTTCCGTAGTCAACAAGGAATCCTTATAGTTTCGCCATGTCTGTCTGTCTGTCTGTCCGTCCCCAGCCTAACTCATAGACTCTTAGTAATAGAAAGCTGTAATTTGGCATGAATATACATATTAATCACGCCGACAAAGTGGTGAAGTAAAATTTTGAAAAATACTTTCTTCCAGAACCGTGAAGTGAGGCTGTAATTTTTTTTTCTTGTCTACCCCATAGTGTAGGGTGTTGTTGGATAGCAATTTCAAAAATATTGCGGGTTTGTGAAAACAGTTTTTTGATTAAGGCATCCGTTTGACTACTATTAAGCTTTAAAGTGCAAAACATTGTTAAAGTCAAATGTCCCCCCTGCCAGCCAAATGGTTGTTTTTAGATTCGTGAAAAAATTCACGGTAGTTGTATAAATGACGAAGTTTAAAGGAAAACTATCACAGCTAAGTAGGCTTTGCAAGTTTACGAGTAACAGACGACAAACTTATAAAATGTACTTGGCGCAGTACAAATTCCTCATTGGGAACTACTTAAATAACGTTGGCAGGTGTGTGAAACCAAGTATCTACATTTAAGTATATGAGCCATCGTTTAACCCTACAGTGGTCGCGCCCCTAAAAGTCACACAACTGGTCGCGCGGATTACATATGTAGTCCGTTTTAGTTTCAGGTTTTTTAAAACTAAAACTCATTTTTATGCCGTTTTCTTTATTAATACGTCGAGAAAACTTATCTACTACTCAATATAAACTGAAAAGAAACTCAAAATCAACATAATTCTTCTAAAAATCAACAAAAACATAAACTTCTTGAAAATTGTCTTTAAATAACCACTTTGCATAATATGAGATCAAAAAATGAGTATTACTTATATTTATTTATTATTTTCTAAACATGAATTTTACACATATCTAGAATGGTCCGGACAAATATGTTTGCTGGTCAAATTCGTAAAGCCAATTCATTCATTCATTCTGGGTTCGGGCCCCTTTTCTCGAATCCATTTTTTTTCTACAAAATCACAATAAAAATGATAGTTTTCAAAACTCTTAGTCGATATAATATTAATACGTAATAACACAATCAATACTATGCACTACCAACAATACAACTACCTTCAAATGTAAAAATTAATTTGAAAAAAATACTCACGTAATAGGTCGCGTGGATTACATATGTAGACCGCGCACTTTCACACTCTCTCCCGAAACAACCACCCATCGCCAATGCGCGAGCGCAACCGAGCGGGAGCGGGGACTATCGAGCTTAAAGTACATGGAGTCTGAGCTAATAAATTCGAACATTCTGCGAAATATTCAGTTTTTTACCACCCTGGATTACATATGTAATCCGCGCGACCACTGCAGGGTTAATAAATGTTCATAAAAGCCCTCTTCTCAGAGTCCGCATTATTGAGAAGGGCTACGGAACCCTACACTGCGCGTGGCCCAACACGCACTTGGCCGGTTTTTTTATATTGTATTATTAATGCAGACAATGCTTCCATATTGAAGCAATGCAACCTATTTAGAAGCAATTTATACTTTTGATTGTTTTTGACAGCAGCGTGTTTTTAATATTTTTTTTCCTTGAATTGATGGCTTCGTGCGATTAGCACATTTAGCCAGTGTCAAAGTATTTTTTCTTACAAGTAATACCTAAATAAACAATATTTAAATGAGAAGTGAGAAAATAGTATATACCCCCCAACCCCTCGAGTATCTCAGTAAAGATGTGGGGTTTTACTAAATCCTCAGGCGGACTTCTTGAGAGAATTTGAAAAGCGACGTTGCACTGTTTTGTTTCATTTGCCAACACTCATGCACACTCACGCACCCTTAACGGTTACTAATCCACCATTATTTCACATTAATATTCGACATAACACAAATTTCCGAAAAAATAACAAAACCGCTGTCATGACTCATCACTTTCCCGCCAAGAAGTCTGTATTTTTGATTTAAGTTATCTTAATATTCTTGGCGCGAAATTACAGAGTTATTATCTAATAACTATTTTTATGTACTTAATCGAATATAAATGTGTATAAATATGTACTTAATCGAAAATAATATTCGTGAACGTTGGCACATCAAATGCAACAAAACAGGGTAACACAACTATTCATCAAATTCTCTAAAATTAATTGCATAAAACTTTTATTATACCTAATTTAACACAATATTAAGTATTTTACATTTACTTAAAAACTTATTTAATTCAACCAAAACATTTTTTTTTGCTGTTTGCCTCGGACGGCATTTTCAGCTTCACCGCGCTTTTTTGGGAGCGGCAAGAAATTTAAAGGGTTAAGCCGTGTGAAACGAAGCACCTTCGGAGGTTTTCTAGAGGGAACGGCATCGGCATCACGCATTAGTGCGTGTGCCCGTGCCCTACTAGATTCTCCGATGGGATCGGATCGGATCGGGGACCAAAACAGTCTGCAACAAATACGTAAATGACAAACAAAATAAGCAAAACTCCTAAAAACGTGTAGGCTCATAACATGTCAAAACAAATGCATTAGGTAGGTATTATTTTATCCGAGATTTTTGTATCCAGAGATTAAGATCACTCATCCCCCGTCTAATTCGTCCGAGACAAGCGCATTACAGGTAACATTAGGTACATTAACTAATACCTTCGGGAATGGCTACTTAACGCAGCGTGTGGGCGTTTTAGGAAATCACTTAGTAGTAACATTTATATTTATCGGGCTTGGAGAGGTTTTGTAACAAGTAGTGACAAGGTATAAGATCTCATTTTGCTGTTATACGGATGAAGACCTAATGTGATAAATATGTCGTTTTTACAAGTTTCTTTTGTTTAATGACAATTAATTGCAAGTTTAGGGTTGTTTTACAATGTCGGATGGGTGGTCAAGTAAAAATATTTCAGCTGTTATGAAGAGAGCTTTCTGTTGATATTTTTTCCACCGTGCTTCGCGTGATGCTCCTAATTTAATTTATGTATAATTTAATTCGAATTGAACTGTTTAAAAATACGTCTGTCCTCAAAATTCTCGAATTCTCGATGGTGCATGGCGCCATGGCAAATGTGCTCGTATGCGAAAGCTGAAGATTTTTTTTAATGTTAAAAGGAGGCATACGAGCAGGTGGGTCACCTGATGGATAGTAATCACCGTCGCCCCGCAGATGCGTTGCCGGGCTTGAGGAAGGAGTTGGATTTTGAGGAGGGAGTAGGCATTGGGAGTGGGGAGGGATGAGAGAGATGTAGTGAGATGAGATGAGTGATAAAGTACTTTCACTCACCGGACGAAACACAACAGCAACGAGTGCCATTGTTGCCGATATTCTGTGAGAGGGTGGTATTACGCCGGGCGAGCCGGCCCATTTCGTGCTGCAACGCAGCGTGGCTCTACCACTCAGACTGTGTCACTCATTTAGCACCACCCAGGGGTCACGTGTAGGGTCTCAAGGGTAAACCTACGGACGCGAGTAACTTTAACCCCTTTTGAAGTTAAGCACTTTTCGCCAAGACCAGTCATCGAATGGGCAGCCATTACCAACCACCGCACCACACTGGGCCGGCGTGGTGGTTTATGGCCCGTACTCTCTACCCATCCATGGAAAAGGCTCGTGGCCCACCAGTGGGGACGTGCAATCAAGCTGGAGAAACGATTTATAAGAAAAATGAAAACATGACTCCTCACTTTCCTGCTAAGAGTTTTCTTCTAAATCCATCTGCTTATACTTTTAAAATTCAGTTTCTAACTGGCTTATATCTTCGCACCCACTCAATAGTAGCTTTTAGCCATATGTGACAACAACCATATGTTTAAAAATAAACTTATATGAAGCTGAAACTTTTCTAATATGCTTACTAAAGGTGTTGTTTAAGTTTCCGTACAGAGAGTGTAAGTTGTCTTTAGACAAAAAGCGAAAAAGCACTCATGTAGCGACGGAATAACTTCACAAAATCAACTAGAAAACCTCTAAACTTGTAATGTAAGGATCACCTTGTACCTACAAGAGGAGCTTGATGGCGCAGTGGTTAACGCGCCCGGTCTGTGAGTGCTGAGGTTAAGCAACTTTCGCAAAGGCCGGTCATCGGATAGGTGACCAAAAATGTATCATCTCGAGTTCCTCCGTGCTTCGGAAGGCACGTTAAGCCGTTGGTCCCGGCTGCATTAGCAGTCGTTAACAACCACCAATCCGCACTGGGACCGCGTGGTGGTTCATGGCCCGTTCTCCCTATCCATCCATAGGGAAGGCTCGTGCCCCAGCAGTGGGGACATAAATGAGCTGATGATGATGATGATGATACCCAATATTATACATAGTTTATGGTTATAGTCCTAGTTGTATAATATATTTGTTGCAACATGTTGTACGGTACCTAGTACATACGGTTTTGGATAAGTTTATGTGCAGGCGTGTATACATAATCATCTTTATCAGCCAATAGGAATAGGTGGAGGCTGGTCTGCTCTTGCTTATCTTATTTTTAGTATTATTCACTAAGTTTGACTTTGTTCTTCTAAAACAATTTTTGACTTTTACTAGAATGCTGTAGTGGTACTGTATGACATTGTGGAAATTGAAACTTTTGCCTGATGTAAATTTGTTAACCTAGAATTTTTATTTTTCGTTTTTTTTTACATGTTGCGGTTGTCTTCTATAAGTATGTTTTGTGTTTATTTGTAATGGAAAGTGTCCTGCTATGATCGGGCATTTTCCAATATTTTTGACGCTGTAAGGGAGAAAAGAGCTGGACACTTGCTGAGTTTCTTGCCGGTTCTTCTCAGTACAAGATCTCCCGCCCAGAGTAGACTTACGAACCGATGGCATAGTGACATTCATAAGAGCTACTTGTAGCCTAAACTGAATTAAATGATTTTGAACACTCCACTGCTGAACATATGCCTCTCATCTCTATGGTACATAGATCTTACAAAAAATATGAGAATATCACTAAACAGTTTTTTGCACAGCATGTCGTATCACACGTCCTTCCAATAAATTATGCATACTACTTATAGCATGAATTATCATAATATTAATAGTAATATTGGAAGTGACCGTAACCCTGTGTCAGCCGGTGCCAAAAAAAATTAAAAAATCAACCGAATTTAAATTATTTTTTACAACAAAATTTAACCTATTAATTACTTAAACTAAAGACGCATAAGAGTCTTTTTTCACTAAGCAGGGCCGTCTTTAACCTATTGGAGGCCCTGGGCACTTACAGATAATGGGGTCCTTATGCTACGCTAGAATTTTAGTAAAACAGCCAAAAGAGTAGACAAGCAAAACTCTAGATTTATTCAACTGGTATTTTTATTTATTTGCAGCCAGATAGAGTTGCCAGTGTTAGGCCCCTGCCCCCCCCCCCCCCCCCCTTCTACTATTTATTTTGATCTGAAACGAATCTGGAACGCTATAGTTTCAACGTTTATTATTCTGCTAACTACGAAACTATAGAGTTAATTTCGTAGTTAGCAGAATACGAGTACGCTATAGTTTCAACATTTTCGTATTCTGCTAACGTACTGAACTATAAGAGTTGATTTCGTAGTTAGCAGAATAGCGAAAACGTTGAAACTATAGCGTTTCAGATCCGTTTCAGATCAAAATAAATAGCAGAATTGGGGGGCTGGTTAATTTGAATTAATAAGCAAAAAAAGTCAATAAGTTATAAATTCTTGTTTCGCAAAACAAATATATTTATCGGTAATATCGCTTATCGGTTAGTCATCTGGCAGGAACAAGGGGGCCCTATCGATGGTGGGGCCCTGGACACTTGCCCAGAGTGCCCAATGGTAATAAAGGGTCTGGGTGTAAGCGTTCGGTTAAAAATTTGGGTTTTGACAATCAAATAATCACTGACACGTCGAATTTACCTATCAATGGAAGCCTAATAACATAAAAGTATATTTTCAATATAAAATTTCAAAAACTCTAAGATATAAGTACTTATATATATTTTTATTTGTCTCAACATTTTTTAAATAATAAAAAAATGCATTGTAGATATTTACTTAACACCACATTATACTGTATGAAAAGCGTTTTTAAATAATACTAGTTGCCCGCTTGCGTCTTCGTCCACTTCAGAACACCCGCATCCCATGATGGACGCGCCATCTACCGGATCCAATTGTCAATCGAAACCATCCAGAGTTATCATATTTTTTTAAATAGTTTTTTTAACTCTAAAATCCACGCGGATGAAGTCGCGAGTAATCTGCTAGTAACCAATAAAATAAATGAAATAAACCAAGAGTAATTAGTGTAATGCACGAGTCATTACGTAATCGAATCGTTCGCCACCGACTTATTCGTTACTAATTGATTACAGTTAAGTGAGTAAGCCATTTTCCCCAATTGAACCGGAACGAAAATAAATAGGTGTGAATACTGTTATGTGATTTTTCGGGTACATTGCCACAAAGTAAACTCGTCACAGAAAAAAATATGCGTAAATTTGCCACACTTCTATTCTATGAAGTATACAGTTTGTTTAGTAATATGTATATATTCCCGAAACGTACCCATGTTAACATATCTATATTGTAAAAAAAAATCGACTTTCCATACTAACTCGATCAGCTGATAGGTCATTTGTATGTAGAGTCGAAAATATTTTTTTACAATTTCCATTTTCTGACGTTGGCATAGTATTATATAGACATGTTAACATGGGTACGTTTCGGGAATATATACATATTACCAAACATCCTGTATTTCTCATAATTATTTTAATTTGGATCTATCACGAACTTACACGTATTATTAATGCATGTGACAAATTTACTTTCAATGTATGGAGTGTACAAAAACGTGACGAATTTTCTTTATGGCAAATGTTGTTCATCGTCATCATCATCATCTCAGCCAAAAGACGTCCACTGCTGGACAAAAGGTTGTTTAAATGTGACAAATGTGCGTGTTGTGTGTGTGTGTCTATCGGCGTCGTTACAGTTACAATATAATTATACATACCTACATCATTTTAGACTGAAACAGTTTTTTTCATTCTTATTAGTGACTTTGTGCAGTTAGCATTAGCACATATGTCGAAGTTATAAAGAATGTTGTACACTGTATCCTTTCATTAGAAGATGATAATGAGTGATGAATAGTGATGATAGAAATGGTAAACGTTCCCCCAGCAGACTGAAGGGTTTTTTTACTTATGGAAGTATCAGTTAAAGCTTTGATACTCTACGTGCGGTCTTTTTGAGAGAATTTTAAAAATGATGTTGCACTGTTTTGTTTTGTTTGTTTGTTGTTCAATAATAATAATTTCTAAGCAACCTCTTATCCTTGCCAGTAAAGCAAATTGGGATTTCTTTTTTTAAATACGATTTTTGCATGACCACCTGCTGATCAAAGGTCTACTTCATTATCTTCCATCTTTTCCGATCTTCAACTGTCTCCAGTCTCTAAGAAGGCATCTAGAATAGAATAGAATAACCAGAATACTTTATTACTTTACTGGTTATCTAGAAGAAATCGCTTTAAGCGATAAGACCGCCAAATTGTAACTTTGTAAAATATTTACACTGTTTGTTCATGTTTATTTTGTTGTTGGCAATAAAAGTATTCTTTATCTATCTAACTTGTACAAAAAACGCAAAGGTTAATAGAAATCGATAAATAAAACATTTCAATGAAACATATTCATCTATAGGGCCTGTACAAATCAAAAATCATTACTATCGGACGTGACGCACAAGCAAAACAAAGGGGCACTCAGAATTTGGACCAATGATCGCTCTCATAAAAATTTCGTAGCTGCGTACGTGATTTAAATGGTAAACCGTCTAAATGATACGCACATGATAGGATGGGAAGTGTATAGCAATATAAATAGTAAATAGGGGGCCTAATGAATTCCCCCGTGCTTCGGGAGGCACGTAAGTCCCGGCTGCACCACTTATGTACAATATTTCAAGCCAAATAAAAAGTATTTGTCTTTGCATTTAAAAAAAAATCTTTCGGGTAAGCACTCGGTCTTTTTCTCACCTGATGTTAAGTGATGATAAGGCCCAAGGTGGAAGCGCACTTCACCCGAAATCCTCAACTAATGAGGCACTGGCTATCTTATCTCTAGCTGCCGGAGCACAACAATGCTACAAACATTGATGTTATGGCGACATATTTTAGATAAGATGGTAGTAGCTAGCCAGGTGGACAAACAGCCCCTAACAGCAACCCAACCGAGTACACAAACATGATGGGAATCGAATCCCCCAGAGATCCCCTCTCGGCCTAAACCGGTGGTCTTATGAGGAAATACTAAGGTCGACTGATTATATGAAAAAATCAACATTTCGTAGTCTCCTGATACCTCCTCCAAAACTGGACCGATTTAATTACTTTTTTATTAAAAATTAAAGGAAGGCTTTGGCTGTGTCCCCATGTTTTGCTTAATTTCATAAATTAATTATCAAAAAGATATGAACCTTTAAAAACCTTAAAAATTGGCCAGAGTTTCGCTGTGTTCAGATATCCAGCAAACAAATTTGACAAAATTATATAAAAAAGCAAAACATAGGGGCACAGCCAAAGTCTTTCTTTAATTTTTAATAAAAAAGTAATTAAATCGGTCTAGTTTTGGAAAAGGAATCAGGGGACTACGAAACATTGATTTTGTCTACTTTTCATTTAATCAGTCGACCTTAGTCATCATCATCATCATCATCAGCTCATTTTATATCTCCACTGCTGGAGCACGAGCCTTCCTTATGGATGTGTGGCGGCGGCACCTACCGCATACGCCGCACATTATTCGACACGAAGCAAATTCCTTCTCAACCGTGTCAACAGATGGCGCCACAACCGCATACCAACGACGTCGCCCATACTACGACGATGATATAGTATGGGAAGCCTGCATCGCGGTAGCGAAATTTCACCATCTCCTTCGCTATATATAACACCTCCAACTAACATCCGTTTGACCTCGGTCCCCGAGCCACCCACCCAGCTCGGAGGAAGATCTTCCCTTTGGCCTTCCTCAATGTGGCATTCCACCTACTACCACCAGGCTTCCCTACAGATGGATAGGGAGATCGGGCCATAAACCACCACGCGGGCCAATGCGGATTGGTGGTTGTTAACGACTGCTAATGCAGCCGGTACCAACGGCTTAACGTGCCTTCCGAAGCACGGAAGAGCTCGAGATGATAAGTTTTTGGTAACCCATCCGATTTGGCCGGTCTTTGCGAAAGTTGCTTAACTCGGCAGGAGGCGCGCCCCATAATGCAACACAGACTGTCGCTACCGGGTAAAAAATACCACAATGGATTTATTGTAAAAATGGGGGTTTGTTATAGGTATTTTAAAAAACCAAATTTTTATATTATATTTTGTTATATTTTAAACGAAATAATGTGGGAATAAAGTAGTTATCTCTTATTGTAATGTATTAACTTCTTTTTTAAATCACAGTATAAAATTTAACATTTTTTGCACGTAACTTATACAGAAACCAAAAATAGACTAAAAATATTAAAAAAAATAAAAAAACGAGATCAATACAAAATTAACATAACGTATTCTTACTTATAATGATAATTGTAACATGTATTCATTTGGCATTTTTTTGAAAAAACAAACTTAAAAATACAACTTAAAATGAATCACTCTCCTTACAATATGGCACATTGAATGTTCTATGTGACTATATTTTTTGGGCACATTCTTCACAAATAGGAACGATATGTTCTCTACATATTTTTTATGGCATAAATTGCAAACAGTCTTAGTTTTTCGATCCTTTTTCCAAGGACACACTGCACATATTGATGCAGACATTTGCGAGCGCGGCTGTAGTAGTAGTAATAGCTATATTAGTGTAGTCAACAATTTTTTGTAACATGCTATCTGTAAAAAGTAGACTAAAAGCCTCAGAAATAGTAGCACAATTTTTAACTTTACGAATTGGACCGGGTAAATGAGTAACAATATTATGAGATCGCGTTCGAACATTCTGTGGGGGTTCCAAAACTTGTCAATGGGTAGTTTTATCTCTTCCGGTAAATTTTCCACGTTTTCTAAACTGCAAGGGCAAGATTCCGATGATTTTGTATGTTTACACGGGGCTGAGGTACAGTATCCTCTTCACTAGACGTCGACATAGCTGAGGATGCCCGTATGTCATCTCCTTCTTGCTCTGTACTTTCATGTTCACTATAATCTTCATTGTCTTCGATTTCAGAAATATCTTCTTCTTCACTATCTTCTAAAAGTAGGCAGTCTTCTATTTGTTCTTCATTAAGAGGAAAATAAGGCATCTTGATAGTCTAAATAGCAAAAAACTAAATTTAGACTAATAAAAAAAATTAAGCACAAATAGTCGCTACTGGGTAAAAAATACCCATACGCACCTTATACGTGTGTTGTGGCTGAACGTCGCGCGTGCACTGTCTGATTATTCAAAATGACGGCCTGTCGTACGTTTCTCCTAAGGTACCTTAAGTGGCGCGGCTCAAAATTAAGCAAAAAAATAAATATTTACGAATTTATGCACCGTGTGGTAAATTTTACCCGGTAGCGCCTCCTGCCGAGTTAACCTCAGCACTCGCAAACCGGGCGCGTTAACCACTGCGCCATCGAGCTCCTCAGCATTTCCTCTTAACCACTAGACCACACAAGCGGTTATTAGCATTAGCAGTCGTTATCTATTTCTTTGTCGTCGTCTTCTATTAGTACTGTATGACATTGTGAAAATTGAAATTGGTAGATACCTGATGTAATTTTTGCAAACTAAGAATTTTTTTTTATTTTGTTTTATTTTTGGGTGTTGTGATTGTCCTTTTTTGTGTGTTTATTTGTGATGGAAAGTGTCCTTTTATGATTTTTCTTTTTAGCATTTTCCAATATTTTTGCCCCTGTAAGAGAGAAAAGAGCTTGACACTTGCTGATTTTCTTGCCGGTTCTCCTCAGTACAAGGTCTCCCGCCCAGAGTAGACTTACAATGACCTTCATAAGAGCTATTAGTAGCCTAAACTGAATAAATGATTTTGAATTTTGAATTTTGAATTTTGAATTTTGAATTTTGAACTTTGAATTTTGAATCAATCACCTAATCGCCGTAAATCACCATTAGGCCCGTGTGGTGATTTACGGCTGGTTCTCCCTGTGTGTTTCCATCTATATGAAAGGCTCGTGCCCCAACAGTGGGGACATAAAATGAGCTGATGATGATGATGATGATGATGATATGCATATAGTATTGGTCAACGTCACACGTGTCTGTCACGAAATCGTCATTTAGCCGTCTAACGTGAAATGTGTTTTATCTGTGATGTATTACAGTTCAGATTGACGTAGGATTGATGTGGTCTGCCGAGGAAATACTTATCTCCACAGTGAGTGATGCGTATCCATTCATAAGCAAATGGTAATGGGTTTTTTGTTTGTGTTTTTTTTTTGAGATAAGTTGACCGCTCTTGTTTTGCATTTGGGCTATTTTGACCGCAAGTGTGTGGTAATGGTAAACAATTTTTATTTTATTTGCATAACGCTCGTAGTACATTACAATCAGTAAAACATAAGATTTAGGTTTTTATAAAAGTTGTATTTTTTTATGATATTTTTTTATATTTTACTTTTTATATAATTTTTATAAAACCTACATCTAAGGTTTATTTATTTATTTATTTAAGGACAAGCAACAAAAGAAACACCATGTACATTTATAAAACAACAGATATTGGGTTACATTCTAAGGCGCTGTCTTAATTAGAGGTTGCCACGACATGCATAAACTAAAATAGACTTATTAGGAAGCGAACTATGCACACACTTATATAATCACACAAACAAACTACTTAAGAACTACAAGATTTATTAAAGAAAACACATTAAAAATAAATAAAGAGTATAATAATAATAAATCTTTATTATCCACAAAATCATGATTACAGGTAAAATTTGTCCTGCCTCCAAAACTTGGCTAAAAGCCTGTATGTCAGGAGGTAGTTGCTCTCCAAATGGGGTAGTAAAAGTATTGAAATAATAATAATAATAATAAAAAAGACGGTATTTTTTATAAATATTTAAACGAGAACCATTGCGACAAGTGTAGGTATATGTGTGTGTGTATGTGTGTGTGTATATGTGTGTGTGTGTGTGTGTGTGAGTGTGTGTGTGTGTGTGTGTGTGTGTGTGTGTGTGTGTGTGTGTGTGTGTGTGTGTGAGGGTCAGGGGGGTGTGTGTGAGTGTGTATATGTGTGTGAATGTGTATGGAAATAGATAGTAGTACACTTAGTACAAGCACAAGTACACCTTAAATAAACAGATTTTCAGTCTTGGTAGATAGTCAAAATCATTTAGCCATTTAAGTATTTCTAACTTAGCCCTATAGGCATTGGCCCCACGAATTTTAACTATCTTATTGAACTTATTCTAAAGACGGGGACCTTTGAAGTCAAAATGGCGCTTTGCAAAAGCACTTTTGGCCCAGGGTACCTTGCATAAATTAAGCCTTTTATTAAGATTTATGGGACCTACTGTTTTGTGATAACGCCGCAAACATTGCAAAATATAGCTTTTGCGGACGCTTATAACACCCGCCTTCCTATATACATCCGTCGTGGTATGTCGATAAGGTAAGGAAGGCATGACCTTAAACAAAGCTCACTGAGCTCGTTCTGTTTCAATGAGATAAGTTTTACAAGCGCCACGCCAGGAACAGATGCAATAAACACAAATTATTTTATAGATTTATATCAACAATGTTATTGTTAAATTTTATTTTATTTTTTTATAATTCTTCCACAAACCATTGTGTTAGGTTGATTAATAATTTAGTAATTGGGCGCGATGGAGATAAAGCGATGGAGCGCAGTGCCCTTGGTAATCAGATTAGACAATCTTTTTTTCTTATATTTACGGGTAAACACAGTGCCTTACTCTCACCTGATATTAAGTGATGATAAGGCCATTTGGCGGAAGCGCACTTCACCCAGGATCCTCAACTAGTGAGGCACTGGCTATCTTATCTGTTGCTGCCGGAACACAACAATACTACAAACATTGATTTTATGGCGCCATATTTATATAAGATGGTGGTAGCTAACCAGGCGGACAGACAAGTCCTACCACCAACCAAACCGAGTACACAAAGATGTACTCCCCGCTGGGGATCGAACCCGGGACCACTAGGTCTAAACCAGTGTAGTCTTAACCACTAGACCACAGAGGCGGTTAAAATTTGATTAAATATGGAGTGATGGAATTGGGTGTCCATGTGTGGGTGCCTATAAGGCATGGGTTCTCGTCAGTAGTGTTGTATGGATTGAACCACGATGTCTCACATTCAATCCGAGCATCGATCCACTCTAAGCTTCTAACTTCGACGCATCACTTTCACCTTTGGAAGCCACCAGCTGTGGAATAGTATTTACATTTACTCACACTCCGGCCGTAAACGTCTTTTAAAGGCCGGCAACGCATCTGCGATTCCTCTGGTCTGGTGTCCATGGGCGGCGGTGATTGCTTCCCATCAGGTGCCCCGCCTGCTCGTTTGCCTCCTTCTAATATTTAAAAAAAACTTTGATTGAAATAAAAAATACTATATAACTTTTAAACTATCATGGTCACCTACATTAGAATAAATATTATTAACGGGATTATTACCATGTCTTTTGTTGTGTTTGAGTATCCGATATTTCGGCACAGTTGCATGCGCCATGATCACGGATGTACTGAAGTTATTGCGGGTGGGTGATTATGAGCAGACAAAAGGATCTACTCTCTTCCTTAGTCGTTTTTTTGCGCTCGATACTCGTACCACTGTTTCCAGATGGAGGAAGATGGGTTTAAACTGTCGCGTATCTGGAATCCAGTGATTAGCTTATGTAAAGACCGCAAAAAGAACAAAAGTGCCGTTTCGCGATCTGATACGGTCAGTGTAGTGTGTCGAGAACAAGTTCGAGTGAATAGTAACTTAGGAAACAGTGGTACGAGTATCGAGCGCAAAAAACGACTAAGGAAGAGGGTAGATCGTTTTGTCTGCTCATAATCATCCACCCGCAATAACTTTAGTACATCCGTGATCATGGCGCATGCAACTGTGCCGAAATATCGGATACTCAAACACAACAAAATACATGGTAATAATCCCGTTAATAATATTTATTCAAAAAAATACTAGGTATTATTAGGTCAGTCGCCATACAGACAATAACATAACAGCTATAAGTTTCTATCTATTCCAATTCGGTGCACAATTTTGCATAAGTACCACATTCACATGACATTAGTTCCTGAACTTCCTAACCGAATGCGCGTGGTAGTTCCAAAGTTACTCTGCAGTGGCTGTGTAGTATTACACTAGTACATTCACAAGCATTATTAACATGTAAGCAATGTGACTCTGGAGACCACGGCCAGATGGGCGGATGACATCACGGGAAAGAATTCGTTAGAAAAGTCCAAGACTGGACAAGATGGTGTGCATATGAAGATGCCTACACTTAGCAGTGTGTTGCCAGTGCTGACATACGGGACTTTGCAGAAATGAGGAGATCGGCAGAAGAACAAAGGTTACCGACATAGCCCGAAGAATTGCTAAGCTCAAGTACCAATGGGCAGGGCACATTGCTTGCAGGACTGATGACAGGCTGGGGCGGAACACTTTGAGTGGCGACCGCGTACCGGAGCGCGCAGTGTGGGCAGGTCTCCAACAAGGTGGACCGACGATCTAGTGAAGGTCGCGGGAAGCCGCTGGTCGCGAGCAGCACAAAAGCTTTGGAGACCTTTGTCCAGCAATGGACGTCTTTTGGCTGAGATGATGATGACACTCAGCAGTGGGTGACTATAGGCTAAAGAAGAAGAAGAAGAATAATAAGAATGTGACTCCTAATACAATGGAATAAGACTCAAACCTAGTCAGTAGTAAAAATGTATACACGTTAATGCTTGTGATTGTACTATGAACAACATAAGTACTTATTATTATGTTACGCGCGTAAGGGTGCATTCGACCAAGCGAGAGTAACTTTTATTCTTAGATTAAATCGTCAGTTTATCGGCGTGATTAAATTGTATATCCATGTCAAATTACAGCTTTCTAGTACTAAGAGTCTATGAGTTAAAATGGGGACGGACAGACAGACAGACAGACAGACAGACAGACAGACGGACATGGTTCATATATAGAGAAAAATAAATGATAGTTATAAACAGTACGTTCTTGATTTTTCTTTCTGACAGTACTTTTTACCTTTTGTGTTGAGTTTGTTAGGTATTTATCTTGCGTGTCGAGTTGGGAACGTGCCGAGTTGGGCATAAGCCAGCGAAACCATAAGGGTTCCTTGTTGACTACGGAACCCTAAAAAGAAAAGGCATTAAAATGTCTCTACTGTTAGAAACGACTTAAATAACAAAGGGGCAATACTCGCACCAAAGCACAGTTGTAAAAAATGCTTAACGTTAAAGCTAACTACAATCACATGAGTAAATTTCGGGTATTTACTCATCATCATCATCATCATCATCATCATCGGCCTATCTTAGTCCACTGCTGGACATAGGCCTCCCCTAATGAGCGCCATAGCGCCCTGTCCTCAGCTCTTTAGCTTTTATATACTCATGTGCTCTATAATTAATTATATTTAATCTTATACAAAAAAAAATACAACGAAATTTTTTATCCTTATTTACATACCAAATAATTTAATTTATGAAGAAGCCGTACTACTCTATTACTTACTAAGTTGCCTTATCAATGAAGGTAAGATGGTCTTGAAAATATCTTCATCATCAATCATCAATTAATTTAATCATTGCTATTCGTCACATATTTTTGATATAAAATATTACTCGTTATATAAATATTTTATTTGACGCTATTTCGTATCATTCAACAGCAGTTTCAAAATTCTAAACAAAGTAAAAGTAGACATTAGAACTGCAAACGAATAAATCAGATAATAGTAATGTACATCACTAATCTCGTTCGTAAAGTCATCCGCTGTCGGGAAGACCCGACTCTGGCGTGGCTGGCACGACCTTTGACAAGTTTCTCGCGTGCGAGGTAGGGATGTGACATTTCAAGTAAACTAAAAATTATAAACAACAAGGTAAAGAAAGAAAAGGTTGTCTATTAGAGTACTAATTAATTACTTAGCTTTAGTTGATTTTCTTCGTTTTTACTTAAGAGGCCTATTACATCGCGTAAAATGCCCATTTTCGCATTTTGTAGTAATTTTCCAGTTGTATTTATCGTTTTTATCGAAATAGGATAATAAATTCATGCTTGGTATTACAAATTTCCACTCTGCGAGAAAAATCTGAGTTCGGACGGCCGGCGCATTGCATTTTGTAGTAATTTTGCAGTTGTATTTATCGTTTTTATCGAAGTAAGATAATAAATTCATTATAAAATATTTATTCCTCATGAAGTAACAATTATTGTGGTATAAATTTTGCTCAATAATATTATCGTAGATAGAAGAAATTCACAGCGTTCTTAGAGCGATTTTCGAAGTTTTTTGATTTAGAATATGATTTTTTTTGTATGTAAAATCAATGATATCTAAAAATTCCGTGGCCGCTACGAACTATTCGACTATATAAGAGATAACATTCTATTTTTTTAATTTCATTTGTTTAAAACAGTAGTTCAATTCTATGAAAATCTTTCTCTGCTATTTTGGGTTTAATTAAAAAGTTAAGCAAAATTTACAAAAAGCGAGGCCGATACGAATATGCCAATAGCTATTCTACACTATTCAATAAATTTACCTAACCTACCCATCACTAGCTGTCGTATCTTGCCGACTGTGGCGTGAGGAGAACACCTGTTTTAAGGATTTCGATTAGCAATATTTAATGATAATTTTTGCTAGTGAAATGTAACTAATGGATGTATCTTCGTGCCATTTTACAATATATAATTAATGTACTTTTAAACAATAGGAAAAAGAAACAGAGTAAAGTTAATTTAGTATATTTATTTTGTATTTTAAAAATGTCGTTTTCTCGTCGGCCATACACGACGGTGGCGTGTTGGGCACTTTTTAATTTGTCGTCCAATTCCGACCGTGGCGTTCAAAAGGTTGTTAACGCGTTCATTTGCATACTTTTCGTTACACAAAAATAATTAGCTATGAGAAATGTACGAAACAATTATCAGCCTTCTCAAACAGAGGCACATGTCTTATCTTGTTTACATGGGTCGTTAGGACCTCAAAAAGGGTTGAATCATTTATCTTCTCGAACAGCATCTCCTATAAAAGGGCAAGATGTATTGCGGATGTTAAATATTTTCGACCGAAGATGTAAAAAATATTTTATGTGATACAACATCATATATCAACCTCGGTGGTTGAGTGGCAACGCGCTCGGTCTGGTACCCGAAGGTACTAGGTTCAATTCCCAGGTCGGCAAAGTGTGTTTCGGATTTTTGACACATAGCCCGGGTTTGTGATCACCAGCCTGCGTTTGGCTAGTGTGGTGTTTAAGCACACAGTAAAGTATTTACTCATGTGGTTTAAGGCGAAGGGTAAGGCACACTAGCGCCACCAATTGATAATTTGACAATTACTAACGGACCGGATCTTTTTTTAAACATTGCGTACCGTCCGACAACAGGAAAGCATCCATAGTATTTATTTAATAATTGTGCACTGCTTTTTGTTGCGTGGTTTATTCACAAACAATGGCCATTGTTGGTGTTAGCGAATGAATACAAAAACAAACCTAAAAGTAGTGCACTATTATTAAATAATAGATGTTTGCCTAGTGTCGGAAGGTCCGCAATGTTTGAAAAAAAATCCAGGTTAGCAGTTAAGTATCAAATTAAATCCATTAGCAGCGCTAGTGTGCATTACCTTCACTTAAGGGTGCGCAGAGCAAAAAATGCCAAAAGTGCAGTCACGGTTAAGTTGATATAATTGAAAATACTATCGTATTACATAAACAAAATACATATTTAGTATCAAAGGGAATGTGTTTACAGTTAGACCGATCCATAAATTCATAACACACTATAGTTTTTTCTACAACATATTTTAAAGTTGGGCAAAAATCATGAAAACGAGTGGCGGGCGGCGTTTAGTTGATTTCTTTATAGTTAATCTAAATTATTATCTCTGATTTTGTCTTAACAATCACCAATGGCACTACAGATCGTCCGTCTCACATTTCCGATTTATCAAGCGGTTATTTAAATTATTATTTTTTTCAAATTAACACGTTAAATTCCCCATACAAAATTAGAATGGCCGCGCGGCATCAAATAAATATGGACAAAGACATTTCAAATAAAATATATGACACTTGTCACTTACGGACGGCGCACCCTTAGCCCATGACCCATCAATTGTAGTGATGACTTAATTTCGACGACCTCGTTGGTCGAGTGGCTTGCACACCGGTTTTCATGGTGTCGCTATCTCTGAGGTCCCGGGTTCGATCCCCGGTAGGATCAATTTAGAAATACCTGTTTTTCTATATTGTTTCGGGTCTGGGTGTTTCCTATGTATAATAAGAGTATGTACTTAAGTATATTAAGTATGTTTATCCGTTGTCTAGTTAACCGTATAACGAGTTTCTTAAGGAAGCTTTTCTTGGGGCTAGATAATTGGTGTGAGTGTGGGAAACATTTATTTATTTAATTTCAATGATGGATGCCCAGCAGTGGCGCAGTTAAAGGCCTTAACACTACTTTAAGGTAATGAGAAATGTTTATTATCCTATGGGATCGGATTTTAGTCTGCATTAGGCTTAATGTAGCCCGGGTTTGTAATCATCAACCCGCATTTGGCAAGCGTGGTGATTAAGGTAACCCATCAATTGGAGTGATGACTTGATTTCAATTATGGAGGCCTTTGCCCAGCAGTGGGACAGTTATAGGCTATTTACTAACATCATACATCTGTTTAAGTGACTAACCAGTCAGCCTCGACCCGACTGAAACGACGGGTACTTAAAAAGGTTTTAAGGCGACGACAACTGTGTAATGCGCTTTATTTATTATATGCATGGCTTATATAAAAAGTATACAATATACAACGGCAAGAAAAATATATATTATAATAGACTATAATTTATTTGCAACAATGTTAGTTCCCAAAATTATGAATTGTAAAATTTCATGGATGATTCAATTAAAAAAATAATCACCTCTAAGAAGTAAATTTATATTATGTTTACGTCAATGAAATCAATTATACTTATTTGTAATTCTTATTAGACACACTATTGTTTTTTCTTTTTATAAAACTTAGATTTTAAAAAAAGCATTTTACGAAAAGCGAAGGAAAAAGTAGGTATGCGAAGTTTAGTATTATGATTTTTGATGATTTTGCCAAGTGTCTTTTGGACAATCGCATTATGTGAAAAAAGGTCCCCGCGATACAAAGCTGAAATATATTTCGTCTTTGAATTCCAATGCTTTACTATTAAAACTTAAAAACTCATAAATGTAGGAATATTCACTAAAACCGATTTTAAAATATCTTTTACTACTTAATTTAAACTACACTATCCCAGAGTAACTTGCCTTGCGGGTCGCGTATCGTAAATCAAATCAAAATATCTTTATTTTCTATTAAAAGTTGCTCTTTTACGACAACAAAAGAATGTTAAACTTTTACTTAACGTCCAAAAGAAACCTATTTAATCACTTTAAGGCTGCGTTTCCACCAGAGACGTGTGAGGTAGCTAAGCGGTGCGCGAGGTAAATATTCACCAATAGGAGAACTCCATTTTATCCTGCAACGACAATGAAGGAATCCTATTGGTGGATTATTACCTCGCACATAGCTTAGCTACCTCGCACATCTCTGGTGGAAACGCAGCCTTAGGCTAGAAACGGCCAAAATAGAATTTCAACTATCCGCCCATATTAATAAAGTCTTACAAATCCAGAATGTATTCGTACTCTTGTAACGTATGCTTTCAACAAATTACTTTTTCTCCCAAGAGGTTTTTAATAGAAGTCTTTGCGATCATTATCTTGATGTGAACCAAGCATGTTCCATTTCCAAGATTATTTTTAATGGATAGAGGCTTCGCATTTTACAAATGATGTTTGCGGTTTCAACACATATTACTGAGACACATTAGTGTGGAGTAGTCGAAGTGAGAAAAGTAATTTGGTTTTATGTTGAACGCTTTGCTAATGGCTGCAGTAAAGATAAATCGAATATATATTAAAAGAGACGCTCGATGACGCAGCGACTTGCGTTTTCATGGTGCGATCTTTCGAGTTAGCTAGCTCAGAATTGCTGGAGTGGGCATGACTGACCACCAAATCTAATTTTCTCGAACTTTGGATCGCACGTTAAACCGTTAGTCTCTGTTGATGTCATGAGACGGCTAGGATGTTCATTTTTTTATGTATTTAATGGCAATGGCATAAGAACTATTTGTAGTATAACCTTTGATAACCTCCGTAGCCAAATGGCTTGCACGCCAGACTTTGGGCGGCGCTAACTCTGAGGTCCCGGGTTCGATTCCCGGTTGGGTCAATGTCGAAAACGAACTTTTCGATATTGTGTCAGGTCTGGGTGGTTGTGGTACCGTCGTTCTTTCTGATTTCCATAATGAAAGTGCTTCAGCTACTTACCTTGAGATCAGAACAATGTACGTGATGTTGCCTAATTTACAACAAAATAAAATACTTAGGTAAGTATATTTAAAAAATAGTAAATGATTTTGAATTTTGAATATATGCCTTGTTTGTTGACTTCAACGACAAAAGAAGTAAGATCTAAATGGGTGCCAAGTTCAATGGTCAGTCCTGAAAATTATTTATAACAACATAAAATATTATTTCTTCTTATAACTTAGGATAATATGTTGCAGGCTAAGGTCTAACTTGGCTAGTTCTCATATACGAATTATTATTAAGTACCTACTAAAACAGTCATGAAAGATGTTCGATGGCTAGTTTCTACCAGCCAGCCAAATTTCCGGAAGAATAAAATAAGAACTTACAGCTTTAGAACTTGCGAAGGCTATAATATAATTCGTATATGTAAATTAGCCAAGTTAGACCTTAGGCTTAGGCTTATATTCTTGCTCAATTCACATTCAATCCACCTTGCAAAAGGAAACAAAAAGTTCTCAGACCATACTCTAAAACTAATGGAAGAGTGGCGCGCAATGGTTCTGCTTTCCTCAGGTGATGCGTCTCAGTTTCGGCGGCTAAATAGGCAGATCTCGAAGTCTATGACTCGCGACACGTGCCGATTTAATACTAACCGTATTAAAGAGGCTATTAAGCGGAACAAAAGTGTTCGCAAGAGATTGGCAGTGCCAACAAGTGCCAACAAGTGTGTAACTGACGACGCTGAAAACCGATGACAGCATAACTGTCACGACCAGGTCCGATGTTATGGGAGAGGTCGAGAAGTTCTATGGACAGCCACACGGCTACCTGTGCAAGGCTTAGCTACAGACCCTAAAGCTAAGTTAACCCGGCACTATACCAAAGACATCCCGGACATCAGCCTGTACAAGATTAGTTTGGCTCTCAAACAGCTCAAGAACGGCAGGGCACCAGGTGCTGACGAAATTACGGCCGAGCTTCTGAAAGCAGGCGGAATACCGGTACTCGTAGCTCTTTCTTGGCACGAAGGTATGGAGAAACTGTTCTTCAAAAAGGACGACAAAACCCTGCTGAAGAACTACAGGTCCATCTCATTTCTAAGCCACGTCTACAAGCTGTTTTCGGGAGTCATAACGAATCGTCTCGTACGCAGATTTGATGACTTCCAGCCTATCAAACAAACCGGTTTCCGAAAAGGCTTCAGCACCATAGACCACATACATATGCTGCGGCAGGTAAAATAGAAGACCGAAGAGTATAACCAGCCTCTTTGCTTAACGTTTGTAGACTATGAAAAAGCCTTTATCTCGATTGAAACATGGGCCGTGCTACAGTCTCTCCAGCGGTGCTAAATTGACTGCCGGTACATCGAAGTGTTGAAGTTATTGTATAAAAGCGCCACAATGTCAGTCCGTCTTCAGGACCGGAGCTCGAAACCTATCCAGCGGCAGTGAGGAGTGAGACAGGAAGATGTGATATCTCCAAAACTGTTCACTGCTGCACTGGAAGATGTTTTCAAGCTTATGGACTCGAAAGGTCTCGGCATCAACGTCAACGGCATATATATCACTCACCTTTGATTTGCTGACGATATAGTGGTCATGGCTGTGACCCTGGAAGACCTCGGCACAATGCTCGGTGACCTCAACAGAGTCTCTCAACAAGTGGGTCTTAAAATGAACATGGAGAAGACGAAAGTTATGTTGAACTCACGAGTCGTACCCACTCCTCTGAAGGTTGGAGACTCTGCCCTTGAAGTTGTGGACGATTATGTTTACCTAGGACAAATGGTCCAGCTAGGTTGGTCCAACTTCAGCAAAGAGGTCAATCGTCGAATCCAATTAGGCTGGGCAGCGTTCGGTAAGCTACGAAATATCTTTTCGTCAGATATACCGCAGTGTCTCAAGACGAAAGTCTTCCCGTATGAAAGAAAGTCCCGTATGTCATCACTGGCAGACCAGTGTGTATTGCCAGTCATGACATACGGGACTGAGACGTGGTCGCTCATTATGGGCCTTATCAGAAGGCTCAAGGTCACTAAAAGAGCAATGGAGAGGGCTACGTTCGGGGTTTCTCTCGTGATCGAATCAGAAATGAGGATATCCGCAGAAGAACAAAGGTAACCGACATAGCCCTAAGAGTTGCTAAGCTCAAGTGGCAGTGGGCAGTGCACATTGCTCGCAGGACTGATGGCCGCTGGGGCGGAATAGTCCTTGAGTGGCGACCGCGTATCGGAAAGCCCAGTGTGGGCAGGCCTCCAACAAGGTGGACCGACGATCTGGTGAAGGTCGCAGGAAGTCGCTGGATGCGATCAGCACAAAACCGGTTGTTGTGGAGATCCTTGGGGGAGGACTTTGTCCAGCAGTGGAAGTCTTTTAGCTGAGATGATGATAGATTTTTCAACAAAAATAAAGAATGACGTGTTTTAGCATTTTTCGAAAAACCTCCCCTAGAGATGTGAAATAGGGGTGGAAAGTTTGTTTGGGAATCTGACATTTTTAAAGTTTAACCCACGGACTGATAACATGAACGTACCTTTAATAAGTTTGGCTTTTATTACAAACAATCGCACGTCGTGTAGCCTACGAGAGCGAAACCGCGAGCAAAAGCTAGTTATTAAAAAGTAGAAAACAGCTTTGTGAGTGTGAGAAGATTACTTATATTTGATCAACTCAAGTAGTAGCTTCTTGAACATGCCAATACGCAGAGAGATAATATCAATAGAGGTTTTTTTACAAAGAAACCGAACATGCATTTTCAAAAATGGAGATTGGCCAATCCGAAAGTTTCTACTACCCACAACAATCCCATACGGGTACGAGCCAATTAAGGATATTTAGTTGAACCTCTGGATAAAGGGATGTGCCCTACCCTCTACCTTAATTAAATTACAAGAAAGCCCCTTTTGTAAATGGCAGGAATTTGTTGTTCGGACATCTAGGGAACACTAATTTCGCGGTCTCTCTTTCTTCGAACTTAAAATGATAATTCGGTTTGAGTGCCCCGACCCCAGATTCAATGTTTGTGGGGAACAAACATTGAATTGAATCTATAAATTCTATATATTTCGGTATATATTTCTAGTAGGTATTTGTATTTGTATTTGTACTCGATAAATTGTGTTTTATTATATAATAAGTTAAATAGTAGGTACATAGTTTATCATTTCATTGTATGCCATTTCATTTGTTTGAAAAAAGGTTACTTACCTAAAAAAATATTTCCCTAAAAATATAGCCTGTGGCTTCCCTTTAGCACTCGCAGTGTTGACGTGAATAAAGGAAAGGTAAAACAAACAATCACACTTTCTATATTAAAATATCAATCAAACATGTTAAAACGGAACTTTTTTTTTATATTAACTCGTCACAGTGACCACATCCTGCCTGTTGGTAAGCAGCCGATGCAATCCAAAATAATGAGAGCGCTCCTCACCGTGGAACAAGCACGGTAACAAGCGCACCCATTCATGACGGCCTGCATAAATGCCGTTTCACATGCACCGGCAAAGAATTCCAAAACCGAATGGTCTTACAGAGGAATGACTTACCAAATTTTTGGTACGAGTACTGATTGTCTGTAAAGTATGATGGTGGTTCCTAAGACCAGCACGTGTAGTCCGGGAGAGGAAAGGAGAGGGCGGGATTAGATTAACCTCGCCGGGGAGTGTGACGTATGTTGCTATAGTAACGGAGATTACGAAAAATAACAAGTATGTCACTGAGCGCTGATCGGAAAAAATTACTCTCTCGCATTATCTGCGTTTCCCTTTAACCCATATCACTCATACCGTCTATTTTCCCAAACTATCTACAAAGCCGTAGTGTATGTATTTAGTGTATAATATACAAAAATCATCCTAGAAGCCAGCTGAAGTACCAGGACATCATAGATGGTGGCATATTAAGAGGGGGTATAAAGGTAAATCACCAATCGTAGATTTGATTTTAACACTAGAAGATAAACCACGATTTACCCGAAAAAAATATCATAGATACTACAGCATACTTGAAAGGGACTGGCTTAAGCGAAAACATAATATATTAAAATTTTATCGATAAAATAAAATCACAAACTTACGTCTACTTTTCAACTAGAATCAATTTATTTTCAATTTGACGCATATTACTGAGCCAATATTTTAACACATAATATCAAATTATATTACCGAGCGACTGTATTAGCGATTTGAAAAAAAAATGTATATTTTACGAGTAAATAAACTAAAACTAATTTGGCGCTTACGACATTCTTATTCCGTGCAGAACGCTCCAGTCTGTCGCACCTGACCCGAGGTAACAGGCATGTTTTGTTTCATCGATTAGTCGCGATCACTCTGTTGAGACGAGAGGACTGTGTTTCTGTGCTCAGGGCGCCGAGAAAATATTTCGTTAAAATAAGATATTATTATCATAATATTGTTATTATTTCTTTTCATTGGTGATGAGTAGTCTCACCTTGAAATATCGACCCTTACGCATTAACTTTAGAGCTCACTATACAATGTATTAGAAGCGCTGAAGCAATGACGGCGACGCGGGTACCGGGTATAGTATATGCAAAACAGAACGATGCTTTTGACCACTCGTATTGGTAGCAGTATGTATAGTAATTTTTTTTCACAGTACATAATTAAGTTGAATTAGCTATTCTGGAAGTATTGTATCATACTTCGTATATTACCGTACAAACTTGTGATTTACAATTATTTTGTATTTCAGAACTGCTGCAGCTCGTAAATGTCGTAATATCTCACAAGCCGATGAATGCTATCCGGTCAAACTCGTACGCAAAAATCTCTCATCAACTCTGTTAGTTCGTTACAGTTGTTTAATTTAAAGCTATTAGTATATTTATTTTTATAAAAACCATAGAATGTAAACATAATATTGATTTTTTTATATGTTAACACATGAAAAGTCTGTCGTTGCTGACTGTACAATCCAGCTCGAAGATCTCGTAGATCTCGAAGAGCTCGCAGATGAAATGCCTCGCGATACCTGAAAAATGAATGTAAAAGCTTATTTCTATAAAAATGAACTTGAATTTGGTCCAGAATTATCTTTTCAAATATTTTACTAAATGTGGGTAGCACAGAAATTGGTCTAAAGTTAGTGGGGTCAGATGTGCTACCTGATTTGTATAATGGAATTACTTTACTGTGCTTCATTAGGTCAGGAAAAACACCACAGTCAATACATTCGTTAAATATGCAAGCTAAAACTGGAGCTATTGTCTCAATAACGGATTTAGTGACGTCAACGGAATTACCCCACAAATCAGCAGTCTTTTTTTTTATTAAGAGTGTTAAAAGTTTTAATTATATCTCTAAAATCAATTTTTTGAAAACTAAAATGGTTTTCACTAGGTTTGACATTTTCCTTTAGAACCGCTTCAGCTACAGTGGGGGACGAGTCCAAAGTCTTTGTAGTTAAAACTGGAATATCAGTAAAAAACTTCTCAAATGCCGCAGCAACATCAGCATCAGAAGTTAAGATTTGATTTTCGAAGCTCAATTTGTACTCATTGTTACGACTTTTGACATTTCCAGTTTCACTATTTATAATATTCCATGTCATTTTTATTTTGTTATCACTTAGCTTAATCTTTGAACTCAGGAATTTTGCCTTTGCTAATCGACATACTGTTTTAAATAACTTAGAATATTTTTTGACATACAATTTGAAATCTTCACTGGTGTTATAGTTGCGTTCATCATATAGCTCATAAAGTCGCTTTCTACTTTTGTGGATACCAATTGTAACCCATTCACTAAAAGTAACAGTACCACTAACCGAGATCATCTTTGGAATAAAAGTTTTATTAAATTCTAAACAATATTTATAAAAGAAATCATTATAAAATTTATTTGGGTTATCATTATATTCTACATAACATATATTATCATAGAGATTGTTTTGAAGCGTTCCAGACGACCTGCAGTTTTTGGTACAACAGTGATAATCTGTTTCTTCACTTGCTGACACTGATGTGGAAGGCTGACCATTTGGCCACAATGATCAGAGTCTAGTTTATTAATAATGAGTTTAGACAGAGGTACTAGATCAGTGTATATATTATCGATACAAGTGGCCGAAGTGGCAGTTATTCTAGTCGGCTCCAAAAATAAATTATTCAAATTATATGATTGAAATAAATTTTTAATTTTGATAGAACCTGTAGACTTTTCTAACAAATTAATATTAAAATCACCGCAAACAACTATCTTTTTACCTACATTGCGGATTTTATATAATGCTTCATCCATTACTTTTTCAAAATAATCATACAATGCTGACGGAGGCCTGTATAACTTAATACAACAAGTCGCTCCAGCTCCACACAAGCTATTTCTATTGTTTGCTCAACCGAGAGGCTCATTATGTCTTTTCTTTCCTTTAATTTTAACTTCTTATCAACTATAATTAAGGAGCCACCATGAATTGAATTTACTCGACTGAACGAACTACCTACCAAATGATTATTAAAATTGAACATGAACTGATGATCTTTAAGCCAGTGTTCAGTAATACACAGAATATCAACTTTATTATCGTTCATGAACAATTCAATCTCTGGATCTTTGCCCATCATTCCTTGAATGTTCTGGTGAACCATACTGATTGACTGAACATTTTTAATAATTGTAGGTTGAGACGGGCTTTTCTTAGAATTAATTACACATTTATTTAAAAATATTACCAAACATTTTGCAAGAGAATTCCTCTTTTGTCTTATGATTTAATTTAAAATCGTCATTAAAGAAAAGCTTTGTAAAAAAGCTTATTATAAAGTGTCTGATTACATTCAAGACAAAACAGCATGGGTTAAAAATGCTTCAATGACCCCAACAGGTATTTATAATTTAAAATATTTTTAAGTAATTTTAAACTTGTATAAGTTGATAACGGCATATAATTTTGTAAATGTCGTTACTTATATTAAAACTGTGGAGTTTCTTGCGCCCATTATTCTCCACAACTAAAAAATAGACGTCCTGAATGGGTAGTAGGTAAAAAAAATGTTTGGACGATTCAAAAGTTCTTTTCTAAAGTTTATTTGAATACAAAATATTTGACACTTTGACTTTGACTTTGATTGAAGAAAGTCTGTTTATCTTAAGTGTAAACAATATTTTAGTTTTTTTTACCATTAAAAAAACAATAAAATTTTTCATTAAATTTCAATAGTAAGTCCTATAAAGATTGTTACATTTTAAGACAAGTTAGAATGAACAGACCTTAAATACATAATTTAATGCAAAAATGTTTTTAACTTACCTTCTTTCTGTCTGTTCTTTGCAGTACAGGTACAAGCCAGGGAACGAATTCTGAAAAAAAAATGTGAACCTATGAATCTATGTAAATAAAGCGATATTTTTGTAATAAAATTAGACTTCTTTTTTTACATTGTCGACACTCTTTGAAGAAGAGATATAACAGTAAGAGCACTTACACACGAGCAGCACTTTGGTATCAATAGAGGTAACTGTAGCGTCGGATGGTAGGCCTTTGACCTTTAACGTGTCGACAGCAACCGCTGACTGTTGCAGTTACTTCTGTCGATAGCAAAGTGCGACTGAAAGGGATAATATAATCTACATGATACAAAAAATAATCTACATAATACAAAAATGCTTAAAGATTTCATGGCACCTACGCCTTTATAAAATAAAACAATATTAAATATTTAAAGTAGCAATATATAATAAAAATATATGATATCATTACTTACCTTTGCGTATTATTTACCACCAGCAAAGAGTATTTTAGTGTTTCGAAGTACAGCTAGGTGATCCGACTCGCACTTAGCCGGTTTTTATCTGATTATTTTAGGTATACTGTGCGCGATCGCACTAAACACGAGTACACACGAGGGAGCGACCTGCCAATCTGTTGCGTTGGCCGCCACGCCGTACGCACGGACGAAAGCGGGGCGTGAAAGGGGCGCGGGTGGAATCTGTTTTTTTTCTAGGTTTATACGCCCTCTTAAAATAAGATTATGGTAGCTAGCGAAGCGGACTTGAAATACTTACAAGTTCTTAAATATTCCCTCCGCTGTGAATCGCTCCCAGGACCTCTAGATCTGAAAACGGAAGTCTTAACCACTAGACAACCGGCGGTTATTCAATCACAAAGTTGCACATTTCATTTCCCTTATAAATCCAGAAACACGCTATCATATTAGGCTATATTGTAAGTTCAGCGATATAGCATTCTAATGCATTTAAATGTTCGTATTTAAGTTGAATATATGTAACCAGCATAAATGTGGGAGAACGCTAAGCGACTTAGCTGACAATTGACGATTTAGCACCCCCTACCATTGGCACGAGATTGTTTTACATAAAGTTAAGCTTTTTTTAAGTTAAGATTTTCAAAAGTTTTGGTATTTAAAAAGTTGCCAGTATTATTACAGACTGCATAATTTACAAATCAACATGATATTTTTATTATATTCTATTCCTTTCATAATACACTATTGAATACATTAAAATATAACAGTTCGCCTATGTAATGATTAATATTTATTCATGCTAAATATAAGAAAGTACTCGACTTTGGCATGTTTTGATATGTTTGGTAATAGTAATAACTGGCTGATTTCTCATTAGATTTTTCTATCTCAGCATACTTTTATATAGCTAGAACAATCAATACTTGTACAATATTTAAAAGTCCACTTCTGGATTTGACGCTGTACGGCTAATAACCCACCAACCCGCATTGGGCCAGCGTGGTGGGTTATGGCCTAATACCCCCACGTGCTACTGATCATGTGGGAGGCCTGTGCCCAGCAGTGGGACGTTTATAGGCTGATGATGATGATGATGATGACGGCTAATAGACATTGCTCTTTACGAATGCAGTCTAATTTATTTTAAATAAGATGTTTCCATCATCTTGTTTGTTTTTAATTTTATTTCTTACGGCTAAGCATTTGACCTTCACCGTCTTGTAAGTGTTATCAGCACTTTACACAAAATCCTCAAATGTGAACTTATCTCTAACTGTCGGAAGACAACACTGACTAACATTGATGTTATGGCGACATATTTACATAAGCATATGGTGCGTAGCCAAGTTAACATTATTGAATGATTATGCAATAACATTTTTTTTTATATTAGAAGGAGGCAAACGAGCAGGCGGGTCACCTGATGGGAAGCGATCACCGCCGCCCATGGACACCAAGGCATAATTTTCGTTTAGCATAATATTCAAAACACAATATACTCTGTAGTTTGTGGTATGTTAATTGAATTTAACATTATGCGTTACGAAGTGTCATCGTCCAAACTCGTAGTAGGATCCAAAAAATTGATGGCATTGTCATCATAATATTTTTTCAGCGCGAATCGTTCCCATTGCAGTGATAATATTTTCTTTACTTTATACTGAAATGGCGATTTGCCGGATCTTGGGATATTGCTGGCTTACACACTTATTGATACTGTGAATAACGAAGCAATATAATATATTATTATTGAGGTTATGTTCCTTACGTCATTTAACATAAGAGATTTTAGAAAGTGCTTTGACTTTGACTTTATGAGTAATGTGATAACTCTAGGTTTTTGGCGGAAAAGTGAGAAATCACTTTCGCGCAATAGTAAAATTTTCAAAAATTTTTGATTTGTGGATGTGGATTATTAACAGTTAAATGTTCGTGAACGAGCATGAGTGACGTCAATGGAAATAAAACTCTGATTATGGTTTTGTTGCGAACAAATTATAATCGTGGCCACGATACCATATTTGGTAGTGCACCTGACCCTGTCATGGGGTGCGGGTTCGAGTTCCGGTCGTGGAAATTATTACAAACTTTTTCAAAATAAAACTCTGGATATGAATTTGATGAGTATTGGCCACTTTAACAGCCGACTATTTTAAAGCGCGCCTTTCCTGGTACGCCGGCAATTTTTGCCGACATTGTAAGATTTATAAAATAAAAATTATTTATATAATAGTTTTTATTATACCTAGTAAAAAAAATTGTTTACTATTTTTTTTTAATTCATTACACCGGGGTTACACGCAAATCACGTGCCACGGACGGTCATTTTAAAACGAACGCTTGAGATACTCGAAGGGTTGGGGGTATATCATTTCTCACTTCTCATTTCAATTAACATTCATCATCGTCAAACTTGAAGGAAATATTGTTTATTTATAAAATTACTTTGACACTGGCTAAATGTGCTAATCGCACGAAGCCATCAACTAAAAAAAAATGAACTATAATTATAGTTCTACTAGTTCTATAATAATAGTTCTACTATAATAGTTCTACTATAATTATAGTTTGTAAGTAGTTTGTTTTCAGTACTGTCTTGTAAGAAAGGCTTTATTGTTTGAGAAACTGCAGCATCTCCGTCTCGTCTCGTGGGATAATGCAAGTGGCGTTGTACCCGCTGATCGGGGATTATTTCTGTCTCGACGAACAGCCGCTGAGTTTTCCAGTAAACTATAAACCAGCATTTTGTATGAATGGACTTGTTTATCTCTAGCGCTCGCAGTTTCGAGGTTTTGTTTGTAACTGTAACTGTGACATCATCATCATCATTGTTAGCCCCTCTCGGGCCACTGCTGGGCATAGACCTCCTTTTGTTTATGCCATTCGCCTAAATAACTAATAACTGTAACATAATTCATTAAAATATATAGATTACTAGCTGACCGTCAAACGTCGTACCGCTTTGACAGTTTCTATGACAACAAAACAAACAAATCATTCGTCCGCTTAAGAACAGCCGAATCCCATGATGGACCCTTATAGCAGCGCCACCTGCCGGGTCCAATTGTAAATCTAAACCATTCTCGAATCCACTTGAACACACACAGAAAATTTCATCTAAATCTGTCCAGCTGTTTAGAAGGTGTTCAATAACATACACACGCACAGAAGATTTTTAGATACATAAAGCTACCTTTATCTTTAGAAACAAAATACTTATTTAAAAATATGCAAGTAAAAACAACACAAAATCTTTCTAACTAATATGTATCCGTGCGACATAGATGACCTACTGTGACTCTCTGGCTAAAAAAATAAAAAATCTCCTGAGATTAGCATATGCGTATAGACGCAGCCTGAAACAACACGCTCTTCGCTCTCAAAGAAGGTGTCAAACTTATGGCATCTTTATAAAGAAAGAAGAGTACTACTACCCACCTTACTAATCCTTTTTAGAATTACAAAAATTATTCCTATGTGTCGAAGTGCTACTAAAATAGAGAAACCTTGGCAGGCCGCACTAAGATATGATAAGATCGAATCAATTCATTTTATTGTTATCTATTTTGTACATTATTTTAAGCATTAAATAACAAATGGCTGTGACATAGACTCCAATATGGCACATCGAACGCTTCGCTCACATGATCGCGTTGAAGTAGTCAACCAATACTTCCGATTTTCGTTGACAGGAAAAATGGAGCCCAATTTCATTCCATTGTTTCCACACGAGGCCGGGACAAAGATGGTTGGTTTCTTACACAAATAGACCTTAGATATTGTGAGCACTACCTGGCCACACAATTCGTACAACAAACAAACAAACGAAAGATTCCGAGAGATAAATATCGAGTATGGTAGTGTTATACAAACAGTGTGTATAAAATTATTATTTATTAAAAAAAAGGTGGAATCCCCTCGTTTAACATTGCGCTTACGATGTACTGTTAGATTTGGCATAGTTAAAAGTTAATTTTATTATAGAAAAGGATTGCAGAAAGATAGAATTAATGTATAATATATGTTACATTATATGTGGGTCACCACGCCACCATAAATAGACTACAGCGGCAATATAACGAACTCTGCAAAGTTTGTAATATCGACATCTTCGCAGATAAACCCCAGAAGTTCAGACAGGAAATATTGAAGTCATTTAATAAGGCGCCAGATTAGTGGCTGAAAGACTGAACGATTTTTGATTTGTATAAGTTCTCAATTTTTCATTAGGTTTATTTTAAATAAATATATTTTTTTTTTAATTATAGTCTACAATGCATGCCGTGGCAACCTGTAATTAAGATGACACTTAGCTTTAAGTTTATGTTTGTTTCTACAATTTTTGCTTGTTTCAGTGTTTGTCTTGTTGGTTGTCCTAATAAACAAATAAAAAAGTAAATAAATATATAGAGGAGCTCGATGGCGCAGTGGTTAACGCGCCCGGTCTGCGCGTGCTGAGGTTAAGTAACTTTCGCAAAGGCCGGTCACCGGATGGTGAACCGAAAAATGTATCATCTTGAGCTCCTCTGTGCTTCAGAAGGCACGTAAAGAAGTTAGACCCAGCTGCATTGGCAGTCGTTAACAACCACCAATCCGCAGTTTACCCATAGGGAAGGCTTATGCCTCAGCAGTGGGGACATAAAATGAGCTGATGATGATGATGATGATATGTTACATTGACGCCTCGGTGGCCGAGTGGTTAAGTGCTCGGCCCGATAACCAAAAGTCAACGGGTTTAATTCCGGGGTTGGGTGAAGTCTTTATCCATGGATTATAGTGATATTTTTTTATATTAAAAGGAGGCAAACGAGCAGGCGGGTCACCTGTTGGAAAGTAATCGCCGCAGCCTATGGACACCCACAAAACCAAAAAAATCGCAGAGATGCGTTGCCGGCCTTGAGGAAGGAGTTGGATTTTGAGGAGGAAGTAGGAATTGGGAAGGGGTAGGAGTGAGAGATGGGCCTCCGGTACTTTCACTCACCAGACGAAACACAACAGCAACGAGTGCCCTTGTTTCACGACGATATTATGTGAGAGGGTGGTATTACGCCGGGCGAACTGGCCCATTTTGTGCTTCAACGCAGCGTGGCTCTACCACTCCGTGTCACTCATTTAGCACCACCCAAGGGTCACGTAACTTAGTTTCAATGATGGAGGCCTTTGCCCAGCAGTGGGACAGTTATAGGCAATATACTTTTTTTTACTTGTATGTTACAATTCTATAAGTAGAACTATTTCAACTATCTATAAATGTTCAAATAATTTTTAGTGCAAATTTTGTTGAGAACAAATTACTAAAACACACTTCTTAACTGATCTTTAATATTTGTAAAAATATTATGATCGGATGTTAGTGACGGTAGTTGTTGACATTGAATGGGCGCCTTTGGCTTTCAAAGTAAAAAGTGTTGAATAACTTCGGCGGGCTGGTTAGGACCACGACAGCTCAATTGGAAGAGCACCTGACCCGGAATGTCAGAAGGGTGCAGGTTCAAATCCTGCTCGTGGAAATTTTTTCAACATTTGTGTTTTTTATTTTTTTATTTAAACTATCACTTGCATTAAAGTAATTATTCGCCAAATCACGGAATTACTTCCGTGATTCCGTAATTCAATAATTCCGTGATCATGGCGCATGCAACTGTACTGAAATATCGGCTACTCACAAGTAATAAACAAGTAACAACATAAGAATCCCGTTAATAACTACTCCAAGTCTTTATGTACTTACTAAAGAAAAAAATAAAGTAAAAGAAACATATAATTTACTTGTTCAATTACCCCGATCTGATCCGAACCCCTCAGAGAATCTAGCAGGGCACGGGGACTAGCACTAAGGGTCCATATTGGGTTGCATAAATTAAAGAGGCATATTTTAAGGCTGCTTGACGTTTTTTTGATATTCTCTTCGTTTCGTATAACGTTCATTCAGAATAAATCATTAGGCATACTTTATTTCCCCATAACTTCTTTTATAATAATGACTAGCTGACCCGGCGGACTTCGTACCGCTTTGACAGTTTCCATCATTGAGTTAAATATATGCCATCAAAAACATACTTGTAAAAATCCAAGTCGCGCAACTCAGTTATTTTACCGTAAAAAGTTGTGAGATACATGTAATACCAAGTCAGTTAATTTATTCAGTCTCTACTCTGTCTTAAGTTATTACGTAATTAGCTAACCTAACAACATCTTATAGTGACCATATCAATATTAAAAATCTTTTATGTTTTAAATAAACAGATTGACTTGAACTTGAACCGATTTTCGGTCGGTCGGTCGAAATTCGATTACTAGGCGTCAGGCGAACATTATTATTTACAATTATGTTGAATCAATGGAATCTGTTGGTAATCAAAATACATAATGTTTGTTACATCTAAAGTTGATGCCTAATAGCTGGATACCTGAAAATTAGCAAAATTAAGCAAACCACGGATCAATCTAGTTATTAGGGAGACTAATTACTTCAAGCCTAATGCAGACTAAAATCCGATCCCATAGGATGATTTCTCATCGAACATTCTTCATTTTTTAAATTTTTTTTATTTGGCGAGGTGATAAGCCACTGGCATTTTTAATTGTAGGTACAATAAGAATAATAAGAATAAGAATAAATTTATTTCTGTATAAAACTTAGTTTAAATACATCAAACTTATAAAGTAACATTGTTTATATATTAATATAGTGCATGTAGTAGGACCATCTACTATGTTATCATCACAATAATATGTTTTCCTTTAAGTTAGTCTTGTCTTACATTTTACTATATTCATATATTAAACTTTTTATGCTAAAATTTTTATCGGTATAATGTGGGTGTTCTAATACTGACCGCAAATAGGCGTTTACATAAGTGCGAGCGAAAGAGCATAGTAATCGAGTCCGGGGTGGCGCCAGGGCTTGATACCGGTATCAAAAATACCGGTAAATAACGGTAAATACCTGTATTTTTCATTACGATACCTCGGTATCGGTACCTTAACGAATTGGATTGGATGGATTTAAAAGTAGATGCGTCCATATATATATATATAATTGTAATATGATAAATTAAAACTCTTAAAATAGTTTTTCAAGAATCGTTTTAAACATATAATTACCATTGATCAACTCCAGTGACCTCAGTAGTTGAGGATTCAGGGTGAAGTGCGCTTCTAACTTCGACCTTATCATCACTTAACATCAGGTGAGGTGAAGGTCAAGTGCATGCCCGTAAAATATTTAAAAAAAAAAGTGATTCCCACAGAATAGCAGACGACAGGCGGCACTATATAGCAACGTCACATCACGATCAATTTTACATTTTAAGTAATATCTTTTACTAAAACAAAAAAATTATTTATTAGATTTCGCAGTCCCCGCAAGAACCGGAGCATTGAAAATGAATACAACAATTTACGAAAAAAAATATTTTATTTTAAATAACACAATTCCAACTTGAATGCACTTCTCGCCTGCATCCGCATCTTTTAACACCATTACCATGACGATCGGTTAATAATCAAAACGGAAATACTCGTTTTTCTACAATACCAAATCTAAAGGGACCACCTACAACAATCATTAACCGATTTATAAAATGTTTTCGCCATTTTGTAGCTAAACTAATACCCTAGGACACTTTTTTTTCATTTTTCTTAAATCGGTTTTTTTTTTAAATATTTACAATTTAGTCTACAAACACCCCCCAAAAAACCCGATTTTTTTTACATTTTTTAAAATTCCAAAATAATTTTGCAGCCGATTTTCAAAATTCAAACGCTCCCACGTGTCTTGATAAATTCCTCAACTTTTGGTCCTATTTTCATCTCGATTCTCCCAAAATCCTCGGAGCTATGGCCAAAAATACGTCTCAGGCGATTTGCATCTGATAACCATTTTCAATGGTAAAACAGTTGATGAAAACTGTTTTTATCCGACTGCGTCAGAAGAAGGGTTATGTTTTTCGAGTGTACGAGTATATTTGTATGTATGTCTGTTTCTTTGGCACGCCCTACAGCCCAAACGGCATAGTGGATTTTAACATATAAGGTGTCGTTAGATTTGTTTTGACAGTGGGAGTGACATAGGCTATAAAAAAACAAAAAAAAAGTAAAAACATTGGCTGGGTTAGCTATTAGTAGTCTTGACCCTAAAAAACTGTTAGATCGACCACACTACGGACTACAACGACGCCTTTTTTCTATGGACGTAGATGTAGTTAATAATATTCATTTACAGCAAAGTTTATGGTGTTTTGTTTTTAAAATATAACAAGACAATAATAACTTTTGCAAACATTCAACTATCGACTTTATGCAACGAATACAATAGTAAAGTATGCCGCTAACATTGACCAATTACAAACGATGTTGCATATTCAGTAAATATCTTATTGTATTGATAATAAAAACTTATATGATGTCTTAATAAAAATTGCTTGTTTTGTTATGTTGTTCAATGTAACATGAACTGGTCTGCCGCCCAAAAATAAACATAAACCATAAAAGTTGGTCACTTTCTTCGTTATTTTCAGAAAAATAACTTTGACGCATTAATCGCTGTCACCGTATGTACAGACGCCTCCACAATAACTTAAACCTACCTACCTACCTACACCGATATATACCGATACCTAGCCTTAAGTAAATCATTTCCACATCAATTTGTTTTTTTTTTCCTTCCTGTTACGTGCCATGATGTCACTACTGTGTACAGCAGAATACCAGTGCAGCAGGCCCCGTTTGCTGCGTATACTGAGCTGTGCACAGTGTTGGCATCACATAACAGGGCACATGTAAATTGTTACAATTTTTTATTATTTTTGTTACATGTTGTATGTTTAATTGTGTGTTTTGTTATGTGATACCAATAAATGTCTTTTATTCTTTATTGTTATTCTTATTCTTATTCTTTAAACAAAACTGTGAAATTTCATTATTAAATGTCCAACTACATGCCACAGAGTTCAAAGTGCGGGGATATTGTTGCTGATACGGTTCATCAAATTAAACGTGAAGTATTGAAATGTGTCATAATCAGGTCTACGCGTCGCCACCTCACGTTCAGTCTGAAAACCAACGCTTCTGTGGCATTCTGTGTATTGCCACAAAAGCATTGCTGAGACAGCTACCCGTTGGCCTTGTACATCACAGTTATTTTTAATATTTTTTTCTCTTTTATTTTTTTATTTTTTGTGATTGTGTTAGTTGTTTTATGGTGTTCTTTTTTTTGTTATTTTATTTTTTCTCACATGTTTTGTATTTGTTTTTGTGCAGGTCAATAAATGTTTCTTATACTTATTCTTTCTTATTCTTATTCTTATTAAACTAAGTAAACTTAAACTAAGTAGTTTGGATTCACATTTAGATATTTTTTGTAGTTTGGTTTTGTGTAAACTTATATAAATTTAAATAGGGTAAAAATATTATCTTTGCTAGCTACGTTTGCATGCCGTGGCAACCTGTAAGTTAGACAGCACAGAGGTTAAGACCTCTTTATGTTTATTTTTTAATTTAACTGGTGTATGTTCTGCAGGTTGTACTAATAAATAAAATAAAATAAAAAAGTCTATTGATATTAAAAGTTTGACCGTTTGTGATAGTCAAATGTACAGCGTGTGTACTATTTTTAATTTCTTCATTAGTGTACTAATTACATTTTCGATTGCTGTAACTATCTTAGATTTTCAGAAGATAATGAACTACCTATGTCAATCAGCTTACTTGACTAAGTGTTTTCAAGCAACCACCTGAGAATGGTTTTGAAATGTTATTTTGTTATTTGTATTTTATTGTTCGATGTTGTTTTATGTGAAGAAACTACAGAAAGTAAAAATGATAGTTCAGAAAGTAAAAATGATAGTTCAGAAAGTAAAACTGAAAGTCCAAGTCTAGACCTAGACTTACCGCTGATGTTAAGTCCACTAAATGAGGCTCCCGAAAAGAACGAACCAAGTCCAGAAGAACTTGCCAAAGCGGCATTTTTTGGTTATACAACAGGTATAATTTACGTGTAGTAAGAATAGTCAGTTGAATATCAGAGGCTTTGTTTTTTAATACTAATACAAGGTAGATCTACGCCTTTTTTTTTCTTTTTGTTGATGGCTTCGTGCGATTAGCACATTTAGCCAGTGTCAAAGTAATTTTTCTAACAAGTAACACATAAATAAACAATATTTCTTTTCTGTATGATGATGATGAATAATAATAGAAATGAGAAGTTTTTGTGGAAGTTTATTATAAAAAGTTATACATTTACCCAAGAACGAGTCACCTGTTTTATAAAGCCTGAAAGTTGTGACGGCAAGTTTATTCTTACTGCGAGTGTTAAAACTATGAAGGTCTCAGTTTTTAACAAATATATTATGTTTTTTTTGTATAAACAATTAACGATAAGGCTGAGAAAGTAAGTGCAGTTCACCCAGAATCCTATCTATCTATTGAGGAACTGCCTACACCTCTAACGGTTGGAGCACAATATTGCTACTAACATGGTTGTTTCGCCGCCGCCGTACGCTTAAACCCTAGGCCAAACCAACGCGTTCAGCCCGCGTCCGCGTTGGCGTGCGCGGTGGCGATCAGTTGTTGTATACGAACTTGTAGCGAAGTGTTCACATCGATGCGTCCTCTGATTGACCGCGGCGTCCGGAGCAGCGTTTGCACGCGACGGTGGCGATCAGATCGCGCTTGTTGCGTTAGGACCTGCACGCCAGTAGTTAAGAAAAACTATCTGTATCAGACAGCATTGTAGTAAAGTGACTCCAGCCTGGTGAACGCCTGAACCAACGCGACAGTGTGCCCAACTTTTGCACGCGCAATAATCGCCACCGTGCACGCCAACGCGGACGCGAGCTGAACGCGTTGGTTTGGTCTAGCCTTAATTGGTTTTGGGGCAATCCAGGGTTGCGTGCTTGTCAGGTGACCTCCTTGTGTACCTGTTCTCCACTTGTCGTGCTTAATAAGTTGGGCAAAAACAGTCAGGCCCGGTGCGGCCTGGGCATCGGAGGGTTCTTATGTCTAGGCATGGGAACTCGACGGGGAACACTGGCTAAGGCGGGACTCCTTCTGAATTCGCGCTCTTCTGGTCCGCTTTTTAACGGCGCGGCGTCCCTTCCAAACGTTGATAGGGTATAGGCAATGTCGCTCGCAATGTTAAGGTCAGTAGAATTTTATGAAGCATTTTTGTCGACTTCCATCCCGACTGGTGGCTGCAGCTCCGAGGCTGAGAATAAAAACTTTTAAGCTGTACTCTTAGCAGTGGAATCTGCGAGTTGTGCTCGTGTGGTGACTGGGCTCTTGAAGTGAGCGAGCTTACAGCTCCGGTAACCTATCTGGATAATACGTGTCCACGGGGCGACTAGCTTGAGACACTAGTCTTAAAAGTACCGGATGAAGAATGCGCCTCGGTGCGTCCTGATCTGGCGTTATGACCTGACGTAGATGGTCCCTTGTGCTTGCACAAGGATGTCTGACACCTACTTTGTGACCTAATGGTTGGTAGGAGGTGTCAGTATAAACTTTAAAGTAGTGTTGAGTGGGTTGTGTGTACTCTTCGATCGCTTCTTCCCTTTGATCTTCGCTTACGCAAGGTTGTCTGCTTTCTCAACTTTAGCTTTATAACCTTAAGGTTAGTAGGGGGTGTCAGAATAAACTTTAAAGTCGTGTGGAGTTGGGTTGTACTCTTCGTTCAATTATGTACTATATGTACTAGATTCCCGATGAGTGCTTGAAAAACGGTAGGCGACTTTGGGGCCACGAAGCCACGACGTTTGTGGCGATGACAGCAAATATTAAGTACAAATATTTTGCAACCTTAATTTAATCTTTATATTTAAGATTTAAGGTTCACGGTAAGCTGTAGTTGTTGATGCTATCCAATGTTTTTTTTCATATTTTGTTATTCAAAATTTAAACGTATAGATATGAGCAAATAGGACCACTTTCGAGATGCATTTTTGTTTCGAATCCTTTATCTAGTACATAATTGATCGAAGGCTATACTTCTTATGTAGTTACTGTATCATCATCATCATCATCATCATCATCAGCCTACACACGTCCACTGCTGGACATAGGTCTCTCCAAAATATTCGTAAATAAATATGAAAGCGAAACAAACAAGAAATTGTAATTAATAGATATCTGAAAATATAAGATGCCCTTTAACTGTGGGCTCATGGGAACGGTCACAAGAATTCAGGCAATATTACCTCTTTGAGATGCCAGGCTAATACGCTGGCTGAGGCAGCTGCCAGCCGTCTTGTCACCTTCTCTTCTACAAGGCGAGTACTTAATTAATTACTAATTATTGTCTGTATTGAAAACGCAACAAATAAATAGTAAGGATAGATTTCAGCTGACTATGTGGTTCCCAGCTTGGGTATACATTTATGTACTCCGTTTGGTTTTGATAGGACTTGTTTTAAATGCGCCAGGGGGTCGACCGCCTAACTCTTTCGCTTTCGATCGCTTTGAAGGCGAGGCGAGGAGGAGGCGTCATCTTGTCATTTCGAAAGCAATATGAAAGCAATATCAAAAGCTATAGGCTATAGCTTTCGACATTATATATATATATATATATATATATATATATATATATATATATATATATGTTTTTTTTTCCTTCCTTCTCCAACATTATCGGAGCTATTCTTTACTAATTCTCTTTCATGCCAGTTCTATCATTTTTTCCTCTCGCACTTCCATTCCCCATACTTCACATCCATACATCATCTTTCATTCCATAGCAGTGGGTGTTCTGCTTTTCCTAAGCCTAGTCTTTTCTATATGTTTTTATTTATATCTATGTTATAAGGTAGTGGGTAAATAAATTTTTTCAGAGACGCGACATGGGAGATATTCCAACAATTTTTTTTTTCCCTAATTACTACTAGCTACCACATCTGAGGCTACCACCATTTTATTTAATCAATGTTAGTAGCAATGTTGTGTTCCGACAGTAAGGATAGATAGCCAGTGCCGAAATTTGAGGACGCCCGCGCCGGTTGAGTGCTTTTCCACCTTCAGTCTTATAATCACATAACATCCGGTGAGATAAAGGTAAAGTGTTTACCTGTAATAATTTAAAGAAATGCTGATGTTGTAAAAACAATCAGCAAAAGGGACGATAAAAAGGTTCTCGATATTAAACCGGACAGTAATAAAATAATAATAATAAAACTTTTATTTTACCAGTTATTTAAAGTTACTAGCTGACCCGGCGGACTTCATACCGCATTTCTTTTTTTTACTTTTTTAATATAGCCTATGTTACTCAGCGCTAATGTAGTATTCTAATGGTGAAAGAATTTTTTAAATCGGTCCAGTAGTTTTTGAGTTTATTCGTTGCAAACATACATACAAAATTACAAAGCTTTCCTCTTTAAAATTCCTATTAGTATAGATATATATTTTTTTACAAACCTGATGTTTACAGCGTTGATGTAGCTTTCCTGTTAAGTATAATATACCTATATCAGGAAGTCACGGCTCTTCCAATTTATATTATGTTGCACGTATGTAAAACTAAAATAAAACAAAAAGCTAAAAAGGAAAATTAAAAATAGTCGCCGTGTGCGTGAATTTTTGTGAGTGTGTGTGTGTGTGTGTGGGGGGGGGGGGGGAGGGTGTCTCTGTCTGTGTAAGGGTGTAAGAGGGTGTGTTTGTGTTTCGTGTGTGCGTTGCAATACTCAATAATAATTTAGTTTCTGTACAACTAATCAATTTAATCGGATCCAATAGAAACCACTGAAGACTACGATGATGAAACGGACAGACAGTTGTCCAAAGCAGAATTGGATGAAGCTCTTAACATGGATGTAGGAGAGTATTCCACCATGACCTTCCAATACATCAACGACCAATTCGTCAAATGGCAAAATGTACACACCACGTATTTCTGCTATGACGACTTCATCAAGTGTACTATCAGCCAGTAAGTTTGCACATAACTATTAGCCTATATTTCAGCATGTCCATCGGTTGCAAATACCTTTGGATAGATGGCACCAAGGTCGCTCTAAAGCATTTCAAAAAATCAAAAAGCAGTGTCAAAATTCAGCGCTTACGTCAGCCTTCCCGGTAGCATAACGGTCAGTGCAGCCGCCCGGATTGCGGAAGACCCAGGTTCGATTCCTGGCTGGGTCGGGTGGGCGTTTGATTTTTTCACTGTATTTTATATAAATATTTAATTCAACCTACACTTAAAAATAAAAGTAAAATTTACTATATTTCAGTCTGAGTGACGGGTTTCGGTAGCTCTGGAGACTGGTTGATATGTTTCTATGTAACTTTTTCTTTTTATAAATTTTATCTTGCAACTACATATATAATTGTGAATACTAAAATTAATATATATAAAATATTCGGATAAGAAAAAAAGTACTAAGGAAAAGGTGAATCAGAAACGAAGTCTTAGAGATTATTTAAGACCAACTCTGCCATCGTCTAACCTGATGGTATGATGAACCTGATGTAGGTAAACAAGATAAAAAAAATTACAAACTTTTACTTAAAAAAATCAACCAGCCTCAGTTATCTCGTGTGATCGTGTGACCCTTGGATTACTGATATGAATAAGAAAAGATAAGATAAGATAAGATAAAATAAGATAAGATAACTAATTACTATAATATATACTATTCAAAACAAAATAAGGGCCACGAGGTATTTTGTCTGTACCATGAAAATAATAAAACCAATATTATTTT
The DNA here is from genome assembly GCA_963082485.1 of Eudonia mercurella. Classification (NCBI taxonomy): domain Eukaryota; kingdom Metazoa; phylum Arthropoda; class Insecta; order Lepidoptera; family Crambidae; genus Eudonia; species Eudonia mercurella. The sequence continues at coordinate 7,402,738 of OY720045.1, forward strand.
TTTTGTCTCCATAACGAAAACTAATGATGTTTTTACTCCATGCTCATCTTTTAGTAAAGGGTATGCCCCCCTCGTTTCGTTACGCACTCCTGAAGCCTGGAGTGCATGCTCTCAATCAAATGCCTGACATTTTCCATTGGAATCTCTTCCCAGGCTCTTTTAACAGCGTTGATGAGTTGCTGTTGGTTGTGGATTTCCTGATCACCGTCTCTAACTCTTCGTTTCAACTGATCCCACATGTGCTCTATTGGATTTAAGTCCGGACTGTTCGCCGGCCACGGCAAGACTTGAATTTGAGACGCTTCCAGTACAAACCGAGTCGCTTGAGCCGTGTGTGCACGAGCATTGTCTTGCATCAAGATGAATCCAGGACCCGCTCGCTGGGCAAATGGGATCACATGTGGTCTGACGACTTCCTCAATATACCGCTGAGCAGTAACAGTACCCTCATTTAAAATAGCGAGCTCAGTTTTGCCGTGTAAGCTTATCCCGCCCCAAATCATTACATTTGGACCACCAAAACGATCGACTTCATGGATGCAGGCTTCTGAAAATCTCTCGCCGCGTCTTCTCCATACTCTAATACGCCGATCGTCGTTAAAAAATTTAACTTTGCATTCGTCTGTGAAGAGCACCATGCCCCATTGGTTTATGTCCCAGTCCAAATGTTGACGGGAAAATCTTAAACGATTTGCACGATGATTTCTGGTTAATGGAATACGGACAACTCGCCTTCTTGATGCCTGCTGGTCTTCATGCAATCGATTACGAATAATTTGGTCACTGACACGAGTACCCGTTGTGAGCCGTAAACGATTTTGCAGCTTGCGGGCCGTCGTTGTGCGATCTCGGCGCGCACTTAATCGAATGTAACGATCCTCTTGAGCTGTTGTAATGCGAACTCTGCCCGAACCAGGTCTTCTTCTAACACTGCCGGTCTCTTGGAAACGATTCCATAGATTTTGAATAGCTCTTCGATAAAATCCCAATTGCAAACCCACAGATCGCTGCGAATGACCTTCTTCAATCATTGTAACGGCTCTGGTTGCTGTCAGCGAGTCCATATGACGCCTGCGTGCTTGTGGCATATTGCAAAAGATGTTTCTGACTCGAGATATCAATGAACTCTGATAATTTCTAATAAACCAAGAAGCTAAGGAAAGCAAAACGTCAAAGAAAATGCAATCAAAATTTTCAAAAATAATTTTAAATCAAATTTTATTTAAAATTGTTGCCAGCATTAGATGAATACTACAATATTAAAAAGTTTAGGTATCAAAGAGTTTGTATACTCAATATTTTACTACTTTCAATATGTAAATGTTTAATAATTTACACCAAAATGAAAAAATACCTCGTGGCCCTTATTTTTGTTTTGAGTAGTATATATAAATAATATATATAAAACTTAACCTAGATACAAAAACTTAAATTATGTAATTAATGTATGTAATATGTATGGTATAATAGGTGGCGCACCTAGCCCGGAATTCTCAACCAATGAGGATTTGGCACTCTTATCTCTGTCACAATCACAACACAACTATGATACCAACATTGATGTTATGGCAACATATTTAGATAAAATGGTGGTGTTTAACTAGCCAGGCAACCTTATATCAGGCCATACCCACCTTACCGAGTATAAAAATGTACCCCCCGCTGGGAGTCGAACCCGAGACCTCTGGGTCTGAGACCGATGCTCTTAACCACCACATTACAGTAGTGAATGAAGGTTCGGCAAGGGTTATTGATAGAAATAAGAATAATAAGAATAAGAATAAGAATAAGTTTATTAAAAAAATGGTACAAACAATAAAATAAAGTATTGTAAAAACACAGATGAAAATTCTTATCTCCTAGTTACCAGGGGTTCCCAAACTAGGCTAGGCCTGACTTTTGGGAAACCGTAATTAGTTAAATATAAATTCGATTTTGGCAGAGAGTGTGAGAGTGATATGTGTGTGTGTTGAGTAAATGCTTGTGTAGTGTTAGTGTAAATATACTGCGGTGTAAGCAAGAAAGTGAGTTTGTCAATTCCTTGACATCAGGGACTCAGTTGTGTCGTAGTCAAATGTGGATAACAATCTGACTACTTCAGCTTTGACCTCCCTCATTGAGCGGTTCCTTAAGTTGCAGCGGGATGCCACCACGTTATAAGCCACCAAAGAAAACGCAGTGTAACTAATACGCGCAATAATTAGAAATCTATATGGCTGAGGCCTTAGTAAACGCTTTTAAGGTCTACTGGTAAAGACCACCGGCCGCAAACCTAGAGATCCTGGGTTCGATTCCTAATGGTACATGTTTGTGTATTCGGTTAGGTTCGTGGTCGGGTTTGTTTGTCCCCCTAACTAGTTCCACCATAACACCAATGTTTGTAGCATTTTTGTGTTCCGGCAGCTAGAGACAACATAGCCATTGCCTCAGCAGTTGTGGATACCGGGTGAAGTGCGCCTTCGGCCTTATCATCACTGAACATCAAGTGAGGTGAAGTGTGCTCACCCGTAAGATGTATTTAAAAGGTCACTTTTTATCAACTGCAAATATTTTGACAAAACATCTAATTATATCAGAGAAATAAGGCCCTAGTGTTTTTTTTTAAAATCAGGCTAGTTTTTTTTACTTTTCCTGACACAAATATTGTAATATTTTTAAGAGCGGTCTCTCTGCCGGCTCTTTTGAATGAAACTAGGGGCATGTGTAAGCGGTGAAGGCATTGCAGCCTCTCTGTTTCGGCTCCTTTGAATTGAAACTACCGAAAAATTTTCTTTTTAATCTAAATATCTTTTGGAGTTTTTATTGAAAACTAGCGTATTAAAATGTAAGGTTTTTTTATAAAAATAGTTTATATATGATGTTGAAATTATCCTCAAAATATTTGCAGTTGATAAAATGTGACCTTATATAAAATTGAACTTACTTGTTGTTCAAATAATTTTTAACGCAAATTTTGTTGCGAACAAATTATAAAAACACAAATGTTGAAAAAATTTCCACGAGCAGGATTTGAACCTGCACCCTTCTGACATTCCAATTGAGCTATCGTGGTTCTAACCAGCCCGCCGAAATTATTCAACTTTTCTTACTTTGAAAGCCAAAGGCGCCCATTCAATGTTAACAACTACCGTCACTAACGTCCGATCATAATATTTTTACAAATATTAAAGAACAGTTAAGAAGTAAAGTATCCTGCTATGTGTGTGTGTGTGTGTGTGTGTGTGTGTGTGTGATCCACCCGGTTATGTGACAAGGGAAAGGAAGAAGGAGTGCCCAAACCTACTAAAAACTCTTGTACAGCGTAGGTTAGTCGCACCATTGTTTGGCGGGAACCAGTAATCGACATGTTTGTCCTTTATTTAAGAGAACTAGGGGCAGTAACTGATTTTCTCAGTTCATATCAGCTCGTTTTATGTCCTCACTGCTGGGGCACGTGCCTTCCCTATGGATAGACAGGGAGAATGGGCCATAAAGCACCACGCTGGCCCAGTGCGGATTGGTGGTTGTTAACGACTGCTAATGCAGCCGGGACCAACGGCTTTACGTGCCTTCCGAAGCACGGAGCTCGAGATGATACATTTTTGGTCACCCATCCGATGACCGGCCTTTGCGAAAGTTGCTTAACCTCAGCACTCGCAGACCGGGCGCGTTAATTACTGCGCCGTCGAGCTCCTCCGGTAATCCGGTATTAATTAAAAATTCTGTTTATGCCACACATACGTACATACGTATTTGTGCCGTTTGTTGTGGAAACAGGATATATGTACGTGGGGCACCGTGGCCAAATTATTTATTTCGGAGTGGGGTCGGCGTTGCAGGGACAAGGGCTACGACCCCTGCTCCGGAGCATACCTGGTTCCTTAGCCATACAGCGGGGTAACGCTGCAAGCCTGATAAGAACCTTTGGGCCGAGTACGGTTCGATGGGGCTAGTACAATATATAAATTGTTGGCTGTATTTGTTTTGTTTTTGTAATTTAGACAATATATGTGTTGAATAAAGCTATTTATAAACATTCATCAAACTCATCATCATCATCAAATCATCTCAGCCAAAAGACGTCCACTGCTGGATAAAGGCCTTCTCCAAGGATCTCCACAACGACCGGTTTTGTGCTGCTCGCATCCAGCGACTTCCCGCGACCTTTACCAGATCGTCGGTCTACCCTGTTGGAGGCCAGCCCACACTGCTCTTTCCGGTACGCGGTCGCCACTCGAGGACTGTTCCGCCCCAGCGGCGGTCATCAGTCCTGCGAGCAATGTACCCTGCCCACTGCCACTTGTGCTTAGCAACTCTTCGGGCTATGTCGGTTACCTTTGTTCTTCTGCGGTTCTCCTCATTTCTGATTCGATCACGAGAGAAATCCCGAACGTAGACCTCTCCATTGCTCTTTGAGTGACCTTGAGCCTTCTGATAAGGCCCATAAAGATCAAAAGAAATCGAGAGATCATCGCAGAGAAACCCCGAGCATAGCCTATGCTCGGGGTTTCATCAAACTACAGATAGATAAAGAAACATCTAAGGGGAAGTAACTGATTTTAATCTTTAGCAACATTTGATTACCGACCACCTGCTTCCTTCCTTGCATTTCAATGAAAATCTTTGATATTTTTAGGTGACGTAAACTCGGTCGAACACTAGACTTAAAGTGTCGGACACTGGTCCCATTTACGTCGTATGAGTTACAGGACCATTATTAATGCGTTAAAAGCACCACAAAATATACTATGGTTTTACAATGTATGTAACATAGTATACATGATTGTGGTTTTAAATAATTTGACGCAAATTTTGTTGCAAACAAATGACAATTTGAAAAAAGAGAAAGTGTTGAAAAAATCTACTAGCGGGATTCGAGCCCGCACCCCATGACATGCTGGGTCAGGTGCACTACCAACTATGCTATCGTTGCTGACCACAATTTGTCTTAATTCACATAGTAGGTATACCTGTTCATGAAAATTTTATCTTTCCGCACTTCTTTTCCATAAATGTACTTCAGATGCCAAATCTCACACTCCTCCATGCGCGCAATGTGCTTTAAAACGGGCACCTCGTCATCATCATCATCATCATCAGCCTACACACGTCCACGTCTTCCCTTGTGCAGGTGGTTGGGCACAAGGGGCACGAAAGCAGGTGGGTCAAACCCGGTTGACTGTGGTGCTCCAATTCAGAAATTGGAGCACCACAGTCACAGCCGAGCCCCGCGACATAGCCCTACTTAACCAGGTTTGACGTTTGGCAAACTACGCCGGTACCAAGACGATTAAGTGTTTGCCAAAGAGGCCACTGCAATCTATTCCCTGGTGGCAGCTGTTCTGCTGGTGGAATGCAATCTGACGGAACATGGCATTTATATAGAGTTAATATAGAGATTAATATAGAGTTTAATATAGAGTTTAATATAGAGTTTAATATAGAGTTTAATACAGAGTTTAATATAGAGTTTAATATAGATAGAGTTTAATATAGAGTTTAATATAGAGATTAATATAGAGTTTAATATAGAGTTTAATATAGAGTTAATTATAGAGTTAATTATAGAGTTTAATATAGAGTTTAATATAGAGTTAATTATAGAGTTTAATATAGAGTTTAATATAGAGTTATCCTAATTTAAAGTTTCTTTTTCCAGAGTCATCCGGCAACCCGTTTGTGCGATAAACAAAAACGATAAATACTACAGAGGCCTCCGGACGCTGCCTTCAATTTGCGACATGTACCTGGACAATTGCCGACGACGTGTGAGTTAGTATTTTTTTTTGGGTTTGACTGAATTTACTTACATATATCAAATTTTGACTTCAGATGGAACTGGCAAATAAGGTCATCGTTCAAAAATTACAAACTGATTTATATTACATAGCTTAAATTACAAGTATAATATGTTAAGGAATGGAGAATATAACGCGAATAATGGGTGAATAATAAGCAGATTTTTTTTTTTGAGAGTTTGCCGATTTCCTCAAACGGCATTTTTAGCTTCACTGGACTTTTTTGGGGGCGTGAAACTTAAAGGGTTCACCGAGCCGTGTGAAATAATAACCTTCGGAGGTTTCTAGAAGGAACGGCATCACGCAGGCCGATAAATGGCGCGCATCGCCTTATATGGTCTTCGGAGCGCGGGAGCGGGGGCGCCTTCTGGTGTGAAGTTGTGATGTCATCTGTCATACATTGATCGCGGTTGCTCGGCAATCGCATCGGTAGCACAATACTCGTAAATGCTACTTCCTCCAAGGCTCAGCAGGTAGATGGCTCTTAACATCCACATTTTACCATTTCATGTCCCGATTACTGGGGTACTAGAAGGGTTGCTAGATAAGGGCATTTCATTTCCGGGACAATTTGAGAATACGGTCGGTAGAAAAAATATATAATATAATTATTTTTGTAAATCGCTTTACTTGAAATGTTTTACAAACATACAATATGTAAAGTTAAAACTAACTTTTTTATAGGTAACCTACCTATAAAAAAACGGGTATCATTTAAGCTATCGCCAATTTAATTAGATTTGTGTTTCTTTAATAATAATTTCTTTAACCGCGTGGAAGGTCTCCCATGCGATGGACGGACCAAATTAAGTCAGCCGTGGGAGGTTCATTAAACGACTGTAGCAGGATGACCTCCAACAGAGAAAAGTGGCGCGCTGTCGTGAGGCGGATAACATCTGCCCAAACCGCTACTACATGACGACCACGACCGCTCTGTCAAGAGCGTAGCGGATTAGAAGAAGAATAATAGGGGTTGCCCACAAAATAGTAGATTTGTCACCAAAATGTAGTCACCAAACAATATAAAATCAATTCCACAACAAATCACCTAAAATCATGGAGATATAGGGTCTAGTACCAAATAAATGTTTTTGTATGTATTATAATAGGTTTTCCTATTAAGTATTTGAGCAAACTAATTTAAAGAGATCACCGATAAATCATATATTATGTCACTAGAAAATTTCATAAAAATCCAAAAAAATTTAGGGTTGTCGTCATCATCGTTTCAACCAAAAGAGTCTACTACTTAACTGGACATATGCCTCCCCCAAGGATCTTAATTTCCACAGGTAGTATAAATATATTTAAATAAAATTTCTAGCAGAATAGTAAATAAAACACTTAATTAAAGTCAAAATAATCAATATTTATTGTTAAAAATAATAATCACTGAATAATCAGCGCTGGTTTGGATTTTGAAGGGCGCCCCCTTTTTCTTTTCTGGCCGATAAGCACATTTTTTGCTTCTGGTGGGGGGGTTTGGCCAGCTTTAAGCGTATGGCTAATCCGATAATATTTTTGCACATATAATATATTTCCTTTTCTATGTTGAACTCTGTTTAATATATTTAATTCCCTTTTCTATGTTTTTTATTTGATATTATTATTATTATTTAGTTTATTTTTACTTGCACCTATTTTTATTTTTTTCTTAGTTTTATTATTTTTCGCCCAAGGTTGCCTGGAAGAGATTGCTTGTTAGCAATAAGGCCGCCTATTTTGTACTATATGTTTTTATCAATTTGTCAGTATCTGTTTTTTTTTGTGTGCAAACAAAGTTTATTATTATTATTATTACATAATTTTTGTAAAACGCAAGGCAGTTGCATTTCCCATGCATCCAATCAATATTGTGCGGTAGATCCGCTCTCCATTTGCTGAACCATTGGACTTTGTAGTCATCAAAATCAGATGAAAGTTTTGTATTTTGTCTGCCTTACCAGCCGGTACTTCGTAGTGTTTAAAGGCATCGTCACTATACGTCAGTATTACTTCTTTAGGCAACTTCGCCCATTGGTCCAGTCTTTGAACATATTTTCATTAAAATTATAAATTGATGTATTAAATTGGTAACGAATACTATTATTTTAACTGAACGAAATAAAATGTAACTACTGTATTGGAGACAAAATAACAAATAAAAAGGAGTCGCAATCAGGGATCGATAATCGATTTATTTGGTGACAGATCTACCATTTTGAGCACAAAGCTATTTATTTAAGTAATAAAACTATTATTATAAGAACGAAATTTATATTTATCTAATGCACTACAATTTTATTGGTAATCCATCTCTTATTTTACACATATATTAACATTAATTTGATAATTCATACCTGGGAACACTTTTTGTTTATCTGAGAACGAAAATATTTCGTGGCGATAGATCTATTTATTAGGTGATACAACTTGATGACAAATATACATTTTGGTGACATGAAATATAGTCCCCTAAAACATCTAGTGGTAGGTATTCGAAATCGGGACAAGACACCTAATTTCGAATTAATCCCGGATTTTTTGACCATCTGGCAAGCCTAGGCACGAGCCTTTCTTATAGATGGCAACACCACAGAGAGAACGGGCCGTAAACCATAGACCTAACATACCATAACCATAACCATAGACGATACGCTAACGCCGTAAACCCACCACGCGATAACCAACAAATTATAAGACACGATTACAAAAACACATATGTTGAAAAAATTTCCACGAGCAGGATTTGAACCTGCACCCTTCTGACATTCCGGGTCAGGTGCTCTTCCAATTGAGCTATCGTGGTTCTAACCAGCCCGCCGAAATTATTCAACACTTTTTACTTTGAAAATAATTATTTGAACATTTATAAATAGCTTGCTTACTTCTTAACTGATCTTTAATATTTGTAAAAATATTATGATCGGATGTTAGTGACGGTAGTTGTTGACATTGAATGGGCGCCTTTGGCTTTCAAAGTAAAAAGTGTTGAATAATTTCGGCGGGCTCGTTAGAACCACGATAGCTCAATTGGAAGAGCACCTGACCCGGAATGTCAGAAGGGTGCAGGTTCAAATCCTGCTCGTGGAAATTTTTTCAACATATGTGTTTTTGTAATTTGTTCACAACAAAATTTGCGTTAAAAATTGTTTGAACATTTATAAGACACGATATTTTAGACCGGCAGGTAACGTATGCACTGCGTTGTTTAAATGCTCTAAGATGCTGTTGGTCCTAGGAGAGGTTCCGAGGAGCGAAATTCACGGGCACTCCTTCACGCCACTCCATCGGTAGTGTGCCACGAGCAATACATATTAGGATATATTCATGTCAAACATGGATAGACAAACGGGTTGGCCAGAAGCGTACCCCATAAAAGATGTTACAGCAGAAACCGTAGCTGATATTCATCATCATCTCAGCCAAAAGACGTCCACTGCTGGACAAAGGCCTCCCCCAAGGATCTCCACAACGACCGGTTTTGTGCTGCTCGCATCCAGCGGCTTCCCGCGACCTTCACCAGATCGTCGGTCCACCTTGTTGGAGGCCTGCCCACACTGCGCTTTCCGGTACGCGGTTGCCACTCGAGGACTGCTCCGCCCCAGCGGCCATCAGTCCTGCGAGCAATGTGCCCTGCCCACTGCCACTTGAGCTTAGCAATTCTTCGGGCTATGTCGGTTACCTTTGTTCTTCTGCGGATCTCCTCATTTCTGATTCGATCTCGCAGAGAAACCCCGAGCATAGCCCTCTCCATTGCTCTTTGAGTGACCTTGAGCCTTCTGATAAGGCCCATAGTGAGCGACCACGTCTCAGTCCCGTATGTCATCACTGGCAACACACACTGGTCAAAGACTTTCGTCTTGAGACACTGCGGTATATCGGACGAAAAGATATTTCGTAGCTTACCGAAGCTGATATTACTTATATGTAAAGGGTGGATATGTCGGTTTGAATATCCCTTGGGATCACAACCGATCAGGGCCGCCAATTTGAATCGAACTTGTTCACGAATTTATAAAAAAGAATGGTAATTAAGAAGATTAGGACCTGCGCTTACCATCCACAGGCTAACGAAACAATTGAGAGATGGCATAGAATATAAAGACCGCTCTTATGTGCAGAGGCGAAACTGTAAATTGGATTAGTGATTACCAACAGTTCTACATGGATTGAGATCAAGTTTACGAGACGATACTCAAATAAGTGCTGCAGAAATGCCGCAAAGGCAAATAATTTCCGAAAATGAGACATTTTTAGGTGAATTACGTAAGAACATTTCTAATTTAGCGGCAATACCAAAGAGAGAAACAAAGCAATTAAATATTTTCATACATCCAGATTAACAAGATTGTTCTCGTGTGTTTGTTTGATGCGAAATAACAACGAAACCATTGTCTCCACCGTACTTAGGACCGTACAAAAGAATAAAAAACATTTTAAAAATTTACAAGCAGATCACGAGAAAATAGTTAGTATAGATCGATTGAAGCCAGCATTTACAATTAGAAGTGAACAGTGCTCTCCTGTTCTAAATAAGGCAAGAATCGGAAGACAATGTAAACAAGGCGACGGTAACAAGATCGGGTCGAATAAGCAAACCCGTGGTGCGATTTACATTGTGAATTAGTAGCCTGGGATCGTCACTCGCATATCTTGCGCATATAAAACAATTAGCTATTATTTAAAATGGGAAAAGGTACGAGCAAAACCGCTAAAGAAGAGATAATTATTGCCCAAAATGGGGCCGGCAATTCGGCAGCAGCATCGGAGATTGTCAAGTACCCCGGGAACATGGAGTATTTAGAGTAGTAGTAGACATTTTGACAATTGTAATGTTGTTTTTACGTGGTATCAGTAATTGGTAATAATAGATGGTGACAAGAGACAGTGACAGGTGTCAGTGGGTGTCGATTATCTCTGATCAATAGAGTCGGGTGTATGGATAGTACTACCGTATACAATAGAGGGGGTATAACCGACTTTATCTATTCAACTTATATATATACTTGTATATATATATAGAAATCTAAAGCATAATTTTCATGAAGCGTACCTTCTGTACAGATTGGCAGTTTAACCATTTTAATCATAATGGTTGGATATTTCACGTGGAAACGCTGTAAATGGAACTACGGAACTTATATTCGTCGAGAACTGTATGCGATGCCCGTTATGGCAGCAAGGGTTGAGCGTGGCCCTCAAGGCTAAGCGACCCAGCAGGTTTTCGTGTGAAAGTGGATAAATATAGTGAACCCATGACCACTGAGTTATAAAGAAAAGTGCGTAATATGATTGTGATAAAGCAGTGAGGACTTATTAAATAAATTAAGGAAAAAAATATATTGTTTTTTGGTATTATTTTTTAAATGCATCCGTATTTTAATTAAAATAAGTAATATTTAATGATTAAACGAACTTACCTGTAAGTGCAGTTCTATCATAATTATGTGAGGTGTTTCGTTCGAAGAGATTAGCATTTATACACTTGTAGTTCCACATACCGTGTCGCCATCTATGCACTTAGTTTAGAAACTAGAAAAAATAAAAATAAAATAGGGTACTTTGAAACTTCTTGATGGTGGCACTGCTTTCGTTTCGTCATTTAGTTTAGAGCAAAGACAACATAATAATATTTCACAATTTTGGGGTAATGATAATTTAAATTAGGGAGGGTGGGATGCTAATCTCTTCGAACGAAACACCTCACATAATTATGATAGAACTGCACTTACAGGTAAGTTCGTTTAATCATTAATTATGCTTCGGTGTTTCGTTCTCGAGATTAGCATTTATACACTTGTAGATATTGAGAGCAGGAACATTGTGAAATATCCCAGAAGGAATAAAATACGTTAGTTGAAATTCATGAGCCTTTAATACAACTTTCATTACTATACTCGTAATTAAGTTTTCATTATTGTATTAAATTAAGTTAAGTATAACAATTGCAACCTTCGCAAATCACAATTAATTTGAATACAATTAAACAGAATCTTTGACAAATCAGACATTATTTTCAACTAGAATACTCCTAGCGAACCGATATCTATCGGAATCAGTTGATATCACCTGATTATAAAATTTTGCAAAAGTGGTAGACGTGCCTGTCCATCCAGCAGTCTTTCTTATTAAATCTAAATTGACACCTAATTTATAAGCACGGGAGGTGCTAGCGTGTCTAGTGCTATGAGCAGAAAATATTGAGACATCAACTCCACTAATCTCTAGGGTGTTTTTTATCCACCTACTTAATGTTTGGGCAGAAACATTATGATGTGGCTTTTTTATACTTATAAAGAGATAAGTGTGATTATCGCGTAAATCTTGAGTAATATGTAAATAGTCTGACAATAGCTTAGCCGGGCAAATTTCAGGTCGGTCATGAAAATAAGGAAGCACAAGTAAAGGTTGTTTTGAAACAGCACTTGATGTTTTAATCAAATCGGGTATTTTAATAGTTATATCATTAGGTAAGGTACTGATATTTTTAACATCAATTTTTGATAAAGTTTGCACTCGGTGCGCTGTTACAAGTGCAAGCAATGTAACCAACTTTTTTGTAATTTTCTCTAGGGATAGATTTCTATTAGGTGACCAACTAGCAAGTGTTTCTATGACGGACGACGTATCCCAGGTACAGTCATATTTAGGTAACGGAGGACGAAGTCTAAATAACCCCTTGAAAAATCTCTTCAGACGATCATCTTCTCCGATTTTTCGTCCTAAAATCAAAGAGAGTGCCGATCGACAGGAGTTAAGAGTGCCATATTGGGCTTTAGAATGAAAAAGATCCGTTAAAAAATAAATAATCATTGGTATTGAAGCTTCATACATATCAATGTTGTTTTTTGTACAAAAATTATACCATTTCTTTAAACAAGTGTCATATTGTTTAATAGAATTTTCCGAAAGGGAGGCCATCATGATGTGAATTGAAGCAGGAGGAACACTTCTTCTCAATAAAGATTCCCGCATAAGACCCCGGCAACCAGGGTAATCTGATGGTGGATTTGACGTTGGCTGGAATGGGAAATAATTAAACTTTCAGAAGAATGAAATATTAATGGTTTAGTTATTAAGAGCTTTGTAAACAAAGGGTACCATGGTTGTGATGGCCATGCCGGAACGACCAGAATACCCTTTGCCTGATCACTAATTATTTTTCGTAATGTTTTGAGAATTATTGAAAAAGGTGGAAACCCATAAAAGTACCATTCTGCCCAATGAACCGAAAATGCGTTAATATAAGCATCAGGATCATTATGCCAGGCTATGTACTTAGAACATTTTTTATTTATGCGACTAGCAAAAATATCAATATCAGGGTTGCCAAAGGTTTCAATTATATGTTGAAATGCAGAATTCGATAATTCCCATTCGACGTCAGGGTGAGTTCGTCTTGACTCGGCATCGGCAATACAATTTTCGATAGATGGGATATATAAGGCAGATACAAATAAATCATGAGATTCGCACCATTTCCAAATCTCTTTTGTAAGTTTAGTTAAATGGGGGAATTGTATTCCTCCCATACGATTTATGTAAGAAATTGCTGTCGTATTATCAATACGTAAAATAATTTGACAATTATACAACTTCTTGGCAAATATTTTAAGACCAATAAAAGCTGCCATTAATTCTAAATAGTTAATATGTTGATTTCTTTCGTCCTGACTCCATTTTCCGCTAGCTGTATTTCCGGCACAGGCTACGCCCCACCCCGTAGTTGAGGCGTCAGAATAAATTTCTAATTTGTATTCGTCAAATTTAATTTTACTAACTGAATTATCTATAGACTTTATCCACCAGTTAAAATCTGATTCTAAAATCGACGGTATAGTCATAAACTTATCATAATTTTCATCAGGTTTTAAATTTAAAAATTTGCATCTTTCAAACTCTTTTGTGTAAAGCCAGCCATATTCAATGGCTGGGCAAGCAGATATTAGAAGTCCTACTAAGCGAGCAAAGTCTCTGATTTTACACCTTTTAAGTTTTTTAAATTTGATTAATTCAGTTTTAATTTTAATACGTTTTTCTGCAGGTAAACTAATATTCATTTTTTCAGAATTTATGATGAATCCCAAAAATTTACATGAAATACTAGGAATCATACAACTTTTAGATTCGTTTATTATAAAACCCAGAGCACAAAGGAGTTTCTTTGTAACCACAATATTATGTATACAGTCATTATAAGTACGTCCTAATAAACATAAATCGTCTAAATATATTGTAGAAATATTACCAGCACATCGTAATAATTTTACAACTGGTTTCATAATTTTCGTAAAAACGAAAGGTGCTGTGTTGAGACCGAACGGTAAAACATTAAATTCATATAAGTTTTACTTCCATTTGAATCTTAGGTACTTTTTAGAGTTATCATGTATACTAATTAAAAAATATGCGTCTTTGAGGTCAATTGTTGACATATAACAACCTTTTGAAATAAGTTTTACCATTGTTCGAAAGTCCTCTAATTTAAAATGATTTGTGTCTATAAATTCATTAAGATTTTTTAAATTAAGTATAAGACGCATTTTACCGTTCGGTTTCGGCACTAAAAACACATTAGATAAGAACTGACCATCACAGGGCTCACATTTAGAGACAGCGCCTATAGCCAGTAAATTTTCTATAGACTGATCAAACTTATGTATCTCTGAAAGAGAGTAGTTTTGAGACAGTGGTAAATTATATTGACATGGAGTTCGAGAGAAAGGAATTTTGTAACCTCTTATCCAAGAGAGCACTGTCTGATCTGATGTTAAAAGTGACCATTGGTCTAAATAATCAGAAAGCCTGCCGGCGTACTTTACCGTAATGTCTACCGGCGGCCGCGACTGGTGCTCGGACGTGGTGGTCTCGATGAGGGCGCGTGCTGCTGTCTCGTCATGGGTGCAGACTCCTTCGCCCTCGGAGGCCCCATTAGTCTGCGGGTCGGGGCGGGTGCCTTCCAGTTTAAAGTTTTGTTGGAAGGTGTGGGTTTTATCTTGTTGGCAGCACTTTTAGGTGGCGGGACTGATTTCAATTCAGCTCCTGACTTACTAATGGCTTTCGCAGTTTTCAATGTATCCGCAAGATCTTGGCCAAAAAGTAAACTGTCAATCTTTGTCAACTGCATTTGATCTTTTAAATCCTTTTTTAATACAGCCATAATGAAATTACGTCTAGTGATAGATTCATTATGCTGCGAGTCGCACAGTATGCGTCCTGTATCTATAAGTAGCTTCAATGTCACTGGATCTTTTATATCTTTTGACAACATGAGGGTAATAGCCTCACTGAGACATGCTATAGCACTGCAGATCTGTTTCTGTTTAGCCTGCATAGCTTTATCTCGTTTCACTATAACCTCAGTGACAGCTGCCTTTATCTCTGGATTCAGGGCTGGAGCATCTATCATTTTGCAGTTAGAAGGAGGCAAATGCGATTCTAGTAGTTCCTTTCGGAGCTCTTTACTTAATCCAGAGGAGGCTATAAATTCGAAGCGTATAGCTAAGTCTTTCTGAATATCCTTACCATAGGCCACAGTGGTGGTAGGATCTGCTCCTAACAGCTCCAAAAACATCTCATCCAGTTCAGGTGTCTGCTGATCCTCTTTCTCGGCAGCGAGGGTCTGTTCACTCGCTGATGGGAGAGGAAGTTCTACCTCTTGAGGCGCATGAGACACTTGCTGTTGGTGCAAACATGATGCGCTAGTGGACGGTCTTGGCTCGACTAGCTCGTCAATTATGTTTTCATAATACTCCGATTCTATATTTGTGTCATCTGTAATCGGAATAATTTATCTATTTATATTCCGCATAAGAAATAATAATATCTATATCATAGACACGATATTTTGCATAATTTAGGTTATCTATACGAGTTAATAACATGGTACCTAAACAGGTAAGAATAGTTTGTACGTGGCCGGTACACGAACAAACAAGTACAGCGGGTAAGATGAACTCGGAAGCGTTACATCGTAAACCCGAGTGAGGTAGGATAAGTTACAGCTCTTTTCGTTGTAACGTTAATCCCTTTTAGTTTTATGAAGGTATGTGACAACTCGAATCGTTGAAACGTATACCGTTAAAACTTTTTTCATATTTAAACTCATAATCTATATAGTTAACTTTGACAACTATTACGGTTAAAACTTTAAAAAAAAATTATATTTACCTTGAGGTTCGACTGACAATTGCACTGATTCTAGAGACGATGATAACAATCTGCGACGTTGACCTTTTAACAGTTTTCGTTCCCATTTCTTGATTTTCTTCTTAATATAATATACGGAATCCGCATCGTCGTCGTGATTTCTTTTCGACATTTTTTCAAAAAAACACTCGTGAAACAATTTCGCAGTGAAAAAATGCGTCGTGGCGGAGCACTGGAATGTGAATGACGAAACGAAAGCAGTGCCACCATCAAGAAGTTTCAAAGTACCCTATTTTATTTTTATTTTTTCTAGTTTCTAAACTAAGTGCATAGATGGCGACACGGTATGTGGAACTACAAGTGTATAAATGCTAATCTCGAGAACGAAACACCGAAGCATAATTTAGTTTTGTAAGTCTCTAAAAATTATTGTTATTAAATTAATATTGATAAATTTTGCAATGATAAGTACGGAACATAATTTTACGATGTTTAAGTATGTCTTCTACACTTTTATTATTTTGAATAAAATTATTATATTCTTTTGATGGTGACGATAATATTTTAGATTAATTGTGGCATGTGTTATCTTTTTCCATAACTTAAATTAGCAATATGTTCAAATAATTTTTAACGCAAATTTTGTTGCGAACAAATTACAAAAACACAAATGTTGAAAAAATGTCCACGAGCAGGATTTGAACCTGCATCGTGGTTCTAACCAGCCCGCCGAAATTCAACATTTTTGTTTTTTTTAATTAGCAAGTTTGATTTTATATTTGTGGTATAATGAATTGGGATTTTCTAATAATAGGATTATTGTCAATTGTGTTTCTATTCTTTATTTTGGTAATATATACATTTTTAAAAGAAAGGGGGAAGTTATGTGCCACGAGCAATACATATTAGCAATACATATTATATACATTCATGTCTCATGATTATCAGATCTATAAATAGATTAGTATATGTAAAATGTATGCCCTGCAATTGAGTCACTGGTAATATAGTAAACGAAGTGTTCGTGTAAATCGTTGTTTAATTACTCCTGCATTGCACCGATAGATCCGCCACAGTAGTTAAGGCCTCCATACACGGGCACTCCTTCGCGCTCTCCATCACTCCAAATTAATTTATTTTGGAAGGTTTGTAAAACCAACGCTCAGAGCGATGTTACGCAATCCAAGTAGTTATGTGATAAAATTCCGATGATTTTAGGAAAATCGAAATGGTAATAGTACCAAGAGTTGAGGAATTTATCAAGACACGTGTGAGCGTTTGAATTTTGAAAATCGTCTGAAATTTTTTTTTGGAATTTTGAAAAATGTAAAAAAAATCGGGAAATATTTCAAAAAAAAAACCGACTTAAGAAAAAATGAAAAAAAAGGTCTTAGGGTATTAGTTTAGCTAAAAATAATTAAAAATCTAAAAATTTTTAAAAATCGGTTACTAATTGTGTGTAGGTGATCCCTTTAGATTTGGTATTGTAGAAAAACGGGTATTTGTTGTATTCATTTTCAATCTTCCGATTCTTGCGGGGACGGCGAAATCTGTGAATTTTTATAGATAGTACATAAACAGGAAATTCCAGTAGGTATACATGTGACGCCCTGCAAGGGCACAGCAAGTACTTAAGAGGTCTAACTAGATTACTTAACTACTATTAGTAAAATTCACCTCCTCCTCACCAAAGAAACCTCAACACCTAAAGAGCAAGGTGTTTAACCAGTGTGTTCTGCCGGTCTTCCTGTATGGGATGGAAACCACGTCGTTGACAGAAAGGTCTGCTGAAAGACTCCGAGTTGCACAGCGAGCAATGGAACGACAGATGCTTGGCATTTCTCTCCAAGACCATAGGAGAAACGAGTGGATCAGAGAAAAGACACGGGTCTGCGGGTAAGTGGAGATGGGCGGGACACATTGCACGGATGAACCACGATCGCTGGGTTAGAAGAACTTTAGAGTGGAGACCCCGCAATGACACCCGCGGCAGGGGAAGACCGCCTAAAAGATGGACGGACGACATCCGGCAACAAGCCGGAGTTAACTGGATGCAGGTGGCTGGTAACAGAGAACGCTGGAAAGACGAAGAGGAGGCCTATGTTCGAAGACGAACCCAAAGGCTGATATAGATAGATTAGTAAAATTACTGTTAAATTACAATGTTTAAGTAGATGTTTTTATAAAATAAAATAAAAAAATAGGTAACACACAGTTTAACTAACAACATTTTATTTGATTTTTATTTCAAATTATTTTACACTAGTAATATCTTTGAAGAATTCTTGTAGGTCATAATAACCTAAAACACCTTTCAAAATAACATTAACATTGTTTATAATTTTCAGGATTTTGGCATGCGATGAAGTATGGATCGTGCGGTTGGTACAGCAATTATTACCGTTATGATCTTTTATATCCTCAAGGGAAAAAATAAAACGCATACCTTTAGTGGACTGCACCAAAAATATCATATTTTCATTTAGTCACCAGTATTTTGTTATTATATTATTAAACATTAGAATATTAAATTAAACCACGTAATAATATTGATTTTATGTATAACAGATGGCATAAAAAAAAATTTAAAAAAAAGTCGTTTAATTTCAGACCAGAGTCCATAGATTTTTCCATAGATTTAGATACAAAAACCTTAATCCTATGTTAGTAACAAAACAAGAAAAACAAAAAGATTGTTAGTACACAAAAAAAATAGAAACGAATCAATATTTATATTCAAAGACAGTTTACGGCTGAAGGCAAAAAAATATATATTTTATTTTATTTTATTTTATTTATTTATTAGGTACACAAAACAGATAAAAATTAAAAAATAACAAAAAAGCATGATAATTGTATAAGAACTAAATTTCTATCTAAAAACATGTGTACACATCATGATTAATAATTAGCGTCTATGTTAAAGTTTACCTAATCTAAAATTATATTCAATTAAAAACTAATTATATACATAATAATGGTGAATAATAGAAATATAACAAACTGAAAACTTATTCTAGGTTAATGTTTGTCAACATTTTATTAATAATTGGGAGATGCCGGACCGAGAGTTTCCCGGACATTTTTCTTAAATTCATGTATTTTCATGGAAAATATGTCGATGTTGTTATTAAGTGCAACCAGTTCATTGTATAGACGGCACATTCTGACAATGGGATTGTAATATGATGTATTATTTTTATAGGCATTTAGTACAAAGGTCTTAGGCGCCCGGGTTCGATACAAAGTATTTATTTGAATGAGTGAAAGCAATTTAGGGGAGTCGATTATTGAGTGCAATATTTTAAACAAGTAAATTTCCAAAGATAAGTATAATTTATGCGGTAATTTTTAAGAAATTGTCGAATAAAAGTTAGTTTCTTATTTCACTTCACTGTTTGTGTGTTTGCCGTTAGCCGACTTTGCTTAAAAGTTTTTCATTTTTTTTAATATGTTACGGGTAAGCGCCTGGCTTTGGTCTCACCTAATGTTAGGTCATGATAAGGCCGATGGTGGAAGCGCACTTCACCCGGAATCCTCGACTACTGAGGCACTGGCTATCTTATCTCTAGCTGCCGGAACACAACAATGCTACA
Organism: Eudonia mercurella; assembly: GCA_963082485.1. Classification (NCBI taxonomy): domain Eukaryota; kingdom Metazoa; phylum Arthropoda; class Insecta; order Lepidoptera; family Crambidae; genus Eudonia; species Eudonia mercurella. The sequence continues at coordinate 7,422,242 of OY720045.1, forward strand.
AACATTGATGTTATGGCGACATATTTAGATAAGATGGTGGTACTGGCAGGCGGACAAACAAGCCCTGCCAGTATCCAAACCGAGTACCTACAAAAACTTGTACGCTGCGAATCGAACCAGGGACCTCTGGGTCTAAACCGGTGGGCTTAACCACTAGTACACAGAGGCGGTTGAATTTTAATACTAATACTCGTATAAACAATTATTATAAGTTACAATTTTATTACATTGTTAACATCGAACCCGCACCCCACGTGGCTAATATTAAAAAAAAACAATTTATTACGTTGGATTAATGAAAGAAATTTTTATTTAGTTATAAATTTATTTTTAAGGACTCTTTGTAAGGACAAATAAACAAAGAATAAGGTCCGAATAGTTATTCCGTGTTTTGTCTCTTTTACTCTAATTTTAAATGACGTTTATAGTCCGTGAGCCAGCGACAAATTTTCATGACCAAGTTCCTCTCAGTCGATAACTCGTAAAATGCTTCAGAGAGTTGTATCATGAAGCGTTGTGAACGTCAGCTGCGGCTCCGAGGGTGGGTTGAGCAGTGGTAGCCGCCAACGCAAGTAATAAAAAAAAATTTAAATAATTTATTCCCGATCAAAAATTCATCAAATTATAGTTAGCCTAATACTTTAAAGAAACAAAATGTCAGCTAATTATACAGTGGTGGATTATACGTCAGCTGGTCACACGAATATGAAAAAAAATATATAAGTATGTGTTCAGTGATTTCCTGCCAATAGAAAATTTATCAGATGATAGTTTATGTATTACTGTTTACAAAATTTTCTAAAAAAGCGATTCGTGTATCGTGAGTCGCTGTATTATTTTATGATCTTTTATGTCTTCTATATTTTTGTGTTTATTGTAATGGAAAGTGTCCTGCTATGATAGGGCATTTTCCAATATTTTTGACGCTGTAAAGGAGAAAAGAGCTGGACACTTGCTGAGTTTCTTGCCGGTTCTTCTCAGTACAAGATCTTCCGCCCAGAGTAGACTTACGAACCGATGGCATAGTGACATTCATAAGAGCTACTTGTAGCCTAAACTGAATAAATGATTTTGAATTTTGAAAATTTTTTTTTTGATCTGACGATCTCGAATATTTAAAAAAAAAATATTTGTTTGATCGTATTATTTACTTAAAATTTCCGTTTACCCATGAGTAATACTAAGATAGTATCGATCGATAGTGAGAGAGAAAATAAAAACAATATACAATATACAAGTCTAAACCCAACTTAATAACATTTTGTATTAAATATTATACAATTATATTATTAATTGAAGTATTGATAAATTATAAGTTAATTGATTTCTAAGCAAAGTAATTCTTTATTTATTTATTTCTATTTTTAAGAATTGTAAAATTCCATAAAAAATATTGATTTAATCGTAACATTACAATAAAATTATACATTTCAGTTAGCGCATTGAATGTAATAATGTTGAATAACTTTAAGTAAGTCATTTCCTCCCGAAAAAACATTTTTGTACTGATTATTGACATGATCCTGTGATAATAAAACAAATCAGCTGGCAGTATGCTGGGGGAAAACTCGTCAGCTGATAAATATAAATAGGCTATAGATGCTTCCGGCCGGCTCCTACGTTACACCTACTGGGCATAAGCTGACAAGCGTTCCACCTAGATATAGCCAGCTGACTTTTTTATTTATTAACAGTAATACATAAACTATCATCTGATAAATTTTCTACTGGGAGGAAATCACTGAACACTTATATATTTTTTTTCATATTCGTGTGACCAGCTGACGTATAATCCACCACTTTATAATTAGCTAACAATTTTGTTTCTTCGAAATATTAGGCTAATTATAATTTGGTGAATTTTTGATCGGGAATAAATGTTTAAAATATTTTTTTTATTACGTGCGTTGGCGGCTACCACGGGTTGAGCAATGCTCAACCCACCCTCGGAGCCGCAGCTGATGTTCACAACGCTTCATGATACAACAATTATATAGACAGTGATACAACTCTCTGAGGCATTTTACGAGTTATCGACTGAGAGGAAATAATTGACGAAAATTAGCGCCTAATTCACGAACTATTGAACATGACAGAAACAAAACACGGAATAACGATTCGGATCTTATTCTTTGTTCATTTGTAAGGGGCTTAGACTCTAAGGAATCTTGACATTGTAGAATTGAATATTTGTATATAATGATATTGATATAAATTTGATTATATTAGTTCCATGTTTAACATAATTATTAAGAAGTACCTACTACATTTTTAATGACATAAATAATTAATTAATCCTAATCGACACATTGACATAATGACTGTACCATAATTTTAAAATAATTTTATTAATGTTCCTAATTTATTGTGCTAATGATTTGTTATTGTTAATGCTAATAAAATATTTGCCTGTCTACATTTACAAGGTATAATACTGAGGATTCCATTTAATTAATTTATTATCCACAATCTATGTACATGGTATTAAGCAGATAAAAATTCTATTCTATATTCTACTAGCTGTGCCCCGCGGTTTCACCCACGTTAATTAACGAACAATCTAATTTTCCCGTTTTTGCAACATTTTTCATTGCTGCTCCACTCCTATTAGTCATAGAGTAATGTAATATAGCCTATAGCCTTCCTCAATAAATGGACTATTCAACACAAAAAAAAAATTTCAATTCTAACCAGTAGTTCCTGAGATTAGCGCGTTCAACCAAACAAACAAACAAACTCTTCAGCTTTATAATATTAGTACGATTAGTATAGATTGTATTCTATTCCCCATGACATGCCGGGTCAGGTGCACTACCAACTATGATGTCGTGGCTCAATCCAACTCGCCGAAATTAATCAAGGAGCCCTGTTCAATGTCAATTCACGATAACATAGTTGGTATTGCACCTGACCCGGCATATCATGGGGTGCGGGTTCGGATCCCGCTAGTGGAATAATTTCAACACTTTGCCTTTTTTCAAATTGTAATTTGTTCGCAACAAAATTTGTGTAAATTTTTATATACTTAACCATAAAAAAATGAGCTGATGATGATGATGATGATGATATATAACCATAATCATAAATTAAATTAATTCACCCGAATACTGATATGAAAAGTTCGATGTAACTTTCATTTTCCCTCTCGATTGTACGAGGATCTACACGTAAGTAGCAATATGTTGCTTGCTCCGTCACTTGTTATTACTTTAACGCAAACAAAAATGTTGAAATTTCTTTCATGATTGATTGATGGAGACCCCTGAGCTGGCTCCAAGAGTGCTAACAAACAAGTGTTTCACATTTGTCATGTTGCAATGACAGCAGCTGGCGAGGTGTACGCTCAAGTGTGAGTTATTACATGGTTATTACACCTTAGTTTGCCGCAACTAATGGAAGTTTAAATTGATTTTCGAGTACTTTAGACTGAGTGGCTCTAAACGCCACTTCGCTACGTAGCTAAGAAAGAAACATTAACGATATAGGTTAGATAAATGTACTGACATTAAGGCACGTTTCACACGTACCACAACCACACCACAACCACAACACGTGGGTGGGCGCAAATTAAAATAAAATAAAAAATAAAGATGAAGACTTACAAAGGGCATTCATCTTACATAAAGTGATCTCTTCGAGACAACCCTTGTTTGGACAAGATGTATTTTAAATAAATACGATATAAAATATATGTACATAGGTACATTGATACTGTTAATTTATGTAGTTTTTAATAATAAAGTTGTTCGCGCCAGAAACGCGACGGTGCACTCATTCAAATAAAAGATACGCCGCACAAGCCGACGGCGGAGCTAGTGTGCTAATGGACCGCGCGACCTTTACTCAGCTGCATAGACGTGCAGCGTGCATTCGGTCACTAAGTTCTCAACGATCGGCCCGCCCGTGACGTCGCGGCGCACGCCCACCGTGTGGCGTTCAGCACAAGCCGATTCAATCGGCCATAGAGAAATATAATTTTACCATCAGCTCCTCGCTCAAGAGCCTTCTAGAACTACTCGTGAATTGCCTACCGCCCGTACACCCCTTCATAAAGTGCGCGTGCGTGTGTGTGCGCGAAATAAGCGACTTCTACCAGCATCAGCTCCATCTCCACGACAGTCGTGTCGTGGCCACGCCGCCAGCTCGCCAAGTATGTCCCAAATATCCCATTATTCCTCATCCCTCCTCAGCTCCCTATTCGTCACCAATCTGCCCACTCTGCTGTGTCGGCATTGCCTTCCCGGCAGCCGATACATTCTGTTCCTTTGAGCCAGATAAACCGACACATTCTGTTCCTTCAAGCCGTGCAAAATCACCGATTTATTCAGCTCTTAATTAGTGTACTACAGTCCACCGCTCAGCCCTTAATTTTAATACCTACTTTAACAAATTTTTTCAATACCTACATTCTCATATAGTCCATTCCCCATATAATCAGCACATGATTATTATAGTAGCCTTCCATTTTATTAGTACCTACTACAACGTGCTACATTTAAATTCTTTTGTGTATTTTGTTTTATTACTTTACATATTCATAAAGAGCCTCATAAGTTACAAAATAAAATATTTAAGCAGTCTTTAATTAGAAGCAGCAAAATTAACATAAACTGCTATGTACACAGGCCTCATTAACCCGCGGAAAACCTGCGAAACATACAAACAAATTAGTAATAATATAAAACTTATTATTAACCACTTATTAATATTCACAAAAGTTTCAACTACACTCCAAGTGAAATAGAAAATATCTTAGCAGTCATTAAATAGAAGCAGCAAAATTAACATAAACTGCTATGTACACAGGCCTCATTAAAACCTGCGAAACATACAAACAAACTAGTAATAATATATCCGTATAAAGCGTTTTACTTCAACATTACAAAGTATCCTATTTGACCTCTTTTCAAAAAGTTTGCGAAGATAATCAAAACGCGATAAAAACGTAAAGTCGATAAAATTTTACGTACCAATTCTAACTTAATACCAAGCGAAGTAACTGTTCAGTTTTCTTAGCTGATTATAATCTAAATCTTCAACATTTCGGTGTGATTTATATTACGTTATAACACCAGTGAAAGACTCCTTAGTCTTTATAAAACCTTTCTTCTAAAATATTCTCCCTCTTTGAAAAAAAAAGAAAAAACAAATTGTTGAAAAAAATCCACGAGCGAGATTCGAACCAGCTCCCCATGACATGCCGGGTCAGGTGCACTAGGTGCACGTAGTTGTCAACATTGAATAGGGCTCCCTTGTCTAACAAAGTGAGAGTAGATAGTGTTGATTAATTTCAGTGAGTTGGATTGAGCCACGATAGCATAGTTGGTAGTGCACCTGACCCGGCATGTCCCGCTCGTGGCGTTTTTTCAACAATTTGTATTTTTTTAAATTGTAATTTTTTCGCAACAATATTTGCGTAAAATTATATAAGGATACATTTTATCAACTGCAAATATTTTGAGAATAAATTCAACTACATATATAAACTGTTTTTAAGAAAATACTTAAATTTTTATACGCTAGTTTTCAAGAAAAATTAAAACATTATTACTTTCGGTAGTTTCAATTCAAGGAGCCGAAACAGAGAGGCCGCAATGCCTTCACCGCTTACACGTGCCCGTAGTAGTTTCATTCAAAGGAGAGGCCGCTCTTAAAAAAACATTATATTTGTGTGAGGAAAAGTAAAAAAAAAGAAGCCTGTTTTTTTTAAATGATAGGGCCTTATTTTTCTGATATAATTAGATGTTTTCTCAAAATATTTGCAGTTAGGTAATAAAATGTGACCTTATATAAAACCATATTCTTTCTCTTATCTTATCTAATTGTTTATTTATTCTTATATATTTCCTAAAAGTATATTAATTAGAAAAAGCTTTGTAAAATGTTCAATTTGTACCCACTTAAAGTTTTTTTAAACATATTATGTAATACTGAAAATACTAGTATCATAATTACAATAAATTATTATTATCTTAATTCCAAAGTATTAAGTTTCGTCATAATAATAATAAAGCTGCATTGCAAAGCAAAATAAAAATTTAAAAAAACTTTTAGTATTTTGTATAAGATAAGATAAGATAAGATAAAAATAAATTTTTATTGTCAAAATTGTGTAAGATACATAGCAGGTGTTGAGCATAACAATGGGAACAAACAATTTACCCTAGTCGGGCATGCAATTTTTGTTACATAGAAACAGCCGCTATGCTGTTTGTACCGAAATAACAACTGTATAACGCCTTATCTATAAGCCATATTTTTATAAAACAGTAACAAAGAAAAAAAAATAACTTGCATTCATTTGCTAAGCCACAATGTGTTACATTATGTCTTTCTCACAGTAATTGAAGTCTAACCAAAAGTCTTTCGCAACATAACAATAACGAACAAAGAAGCTTTAGTAATTCAAGAAAATTGATGAAAGCCAATGGAGTACATTTCTGAACAAAAAGAACAGTAGCACCGTTATGATCCACTTGTACTTTGTTTTAAATCATAGATCCACTCTGTGTTTCAAGCTAACGAACTCGAACGAATGAATTTCAACCTTGGATTACCGAGCTTTTTGTGCAAAAGGAGAAACAGTATCAGAAGCTCAATGTTTTTATTCAACGAATTGTCTTTTTTTGTTTTCTTTGTTTCTTTTAATTTAAGTGGTTCCAAATGAGCAATGAAGTGGAGAGTTAGCTAGCTTATACTAAACCACTGATAGGCAAAGTCCTAAATTTTTATTTTTTATATATATTTACGGTTAAGCACAGTGCCTTGATCACACCTGATGTTCAGTGATGATAAAGCCAATGATGGAAGCGCACTTCACCCGGGACCCTCAACTAGTGAGGTACTGGCTATCTTATCTCTGGCTGCCGGAACACAACAATGCTACAAACATTGATGTTATGGCGACATATTTAGATAAGATGGTGGTAGCTAGCCAGGCGGACAAATAAGTCCTACCACCAACCAAACCGAGTACACAAAGATGTACCCCCCGCTGGGAATCGAACCCGGGACCTCTGGGTCTAAACCGGTGGTCTTAACCAGTAGACCACAAAGGCGATTAGAAAAATCAACGCCTCGGTGGCAAAGTGGCGCGCGGCCCGAGATCCGAAGGTTCTGGGTTAAATTCCCAGGTCGGGAAAAGTGTTTCGGATTTTTCGATGCATAGCCCATGTTTGTGATCATCAACCCGCATTTGGTGAGTGTGGTGATTAGGCCATTATCCATCAATTGTGATATAGGGAAGAATTACAATGATGGAGGCTTTTGAGGAGCTCGATGGCGCAGTGGTTAACGCGCCCGGTCTGCGAGTGCTGAGGTTAAGCAACTTTCGCAAAGGTCGGTCATCGGATGAGTGACCAAAAATTTATCATCTCGAGCTTCTCCGTGCTTCGGAAGGCACGTTAAGCCGTTGGTCCCGGCTACATTAGCAGTCGTTAACAACCACCAATCCGCACTGGGCCCGCGTGGTGGTTCATGTCCCGTTCTCCCTATCCATCCATAGGGAAGGCTCGTGCCCCAGCAGTGGGGACATAAATGAGCTGATGATGAGGCTTTTGCCGCAGCAGTAGCAGCAGTGGGCCAATTATAGGTTATTTACTTATGTACCTTTACTTTATTGAAATCAAATCATCGTTACAATTAATAAATCGCTTACACAATTTTGTTTATATTGTTTGCACGGCAAATGACTCGATTTCACCTGATGTTAAGTAGAAATAGTGTCCAGACGCGAAGACAACAGCTGTTGCAGCGTTTAAACAACGCAGCATCAGTTACCCTTAACCTGCACACAACGTGCTTCTTCGGAAAACATGTGCTGGTAGACTATTCCATCTTTTGGAAGTGCGGAAAAAGCGAATCAACAGATTTCTTTGTGCGCGATGGAATGTTCGAGACAGTATAGTGGTGACTCCAGAGAGCTGCTCTCCGAAGTCACCGCTATACTCGTACTCCTATGGAAGAAGGGAGAAGGTGGGATGAGGTCAGAGTTCTTCAGAGCACTCGCTCTGATATAAGCGGTAGAAGATGTTGAGTGATGCCACATTTCTACGCATTGCAGAGGTTCAAGAATGTTAATGTCCTACTTATGCATTGCCGATAATGCGGGGTTGAGATCGAAGGGTAAGGCACACTAGCGCCACCAATTGATAATTTGACAATTACTAACGGACCGGGTCTTTTTTTAAACATTGCGTACCGTCCGATAACAGGAAAGCATCCATAGTATTTATTTAATAATTGTGCACTTCTTTTTATTGCGTGGTTTATTCACAAAACGTGCTATCGCATTTATTCACAAACTATGGCCACTTTTGGTGTTAGCGAATGAATACAAAAAGCAACCTAAAAGTAGTGCACAATTATTAAATAATAGATGTTGGACTAGTGTCGGAAGGTACGCAATGTTTGAAAAAAAATACAGTTTAGCAGTTATCAAATTAAATCCATTAGTGCCGCTAGTGTGCCTTACCCTTCGCCTTAAAAAAACACACACTTTTCCCAATCTGGGTATTGAACCTATAACCTCAGGATATCGTGCTAGCCACATGTCTACCGAAGCGAAAGAGCATTAGGTACTATTAAGTTAAACCCACGAAGAACCTACCAAAAATCTTTAAATTCAACTTCTGTGACTGACATCGTATATATTAATACGTGAAGCAAAAACTTTGTACCCGTTTTTACGAAAATTGCGCGGACGGAGGAGTATGAAATTTCGCACACTTATAGTTTATATTGAGAAGGTTATCCGTATGTTAATATATTTTTTAAATTATGCATAAAAAATACATTAAGTCAACAAAAACAACATTACACACACTACCATGTATTTGACACACACGTATTGTTTGTCTTTAATGCGGCCGACATCTGTCAATGTCAATCCAAACTCACACTCTATCATTTTTAATTTTTCATTGCTTAGGTTACAATCCGTGCAGCCTTAATAAAATTGCGGTCGAATTTCGACTACTAGTAATACAAATTACGTATATTTGCTAAAGAAATAGAAATGGAAAAAAATTTGGTAAAATACACCCGATTGGTAACAATGATTCCTACCACAGATCTGATAATATACTCTCATTGAATAGAATTTAACGAATTCTAACAATATTCTACGTACACACGCCTCCACATCAACCACCACAAACTGTCAAATTTCCTAAATAGACTTTGAACTTTATTCCTTTTACATATGGTTGAAAATGTATTGTGGATGTGCAGTAGTCTGTACGATGGAATGGAATATCTGAATCGTTATCAACTTTCTTTGTAAAGCAAAGCCCTGCCCCCCAACCGCCTTACACTCTCGCTTTCGATCGCCTTGAAAGCGAGGCCCTCGCCTCGCTTTCTATTATAATATCGAAATATAATATCGAATAATATCGAAAGCTATAGCCTATAGCTTTTGATATTGCTTTCATATTGCTTTCGAAATGACAAGATGACGCCTCCTCCTCGCCTCGCCTTCAATGCGATCGAAAGCGAGAGCGTTAGGCGGTCGACCCCCTGGTTTGGTATTTATATTTTATACAAAATCTACCACTGGGATGGTCCCAATCGCTGTTTATAGATAAGTAACCTTGATAGACTGCAATAAACGATTTTGATTTTTTGATTTTTTTTTTTGAAAATGGAACTCCTATTTCCAAGAACTATTCAGAACACAGACTTGAGTGGCATAGTAAAAACAGATCTTTAATCCAGCTCAGCACAATAGCTGTATCTGTTGGAACTTCCAACTTATTCGGAACATAAGATTGCGCATTGTTGCAAATGGTTTTTTTTGCTACTCTGTTCAATCATGAACTGTACGGTCTATAGGGAGGAACGTAGTGATGTGTCTTGTTTATGAAAATGTTGTTATTTTGATCGATTTTGAGAAAGAGGTCTCAATTTATTTATTTTCGGAACCCGCCGGCAGCGGGTTCCGAGCAGCACAAAACCGTTGCGGAGATCCTTAGACGAGGCCTTAGTCCAGCAGTAGGCGTCTTTTGGCTGATATGATAATGATGATGCAGGATGTTTGTTACACCAACATAATGTTTTAAGGGACATATCCCACGCGGATATATGCAATAGCAGAAGAGGTATTTATGTTTGTGTTTGCATATCAAGTTTTCCACGACTTATTCGTCAACTGGCATGTGTAAAAGTGGCGACTGCGCGTGAGTTGGCACGCCCCGATTCATACTCGTAGTTGATGGGATCAGCTGCTCATTTCTCAAACACTGATAGTTGTTTTCTTAATTTAAACAAATAAGTATTCGAAAACAATCTTACCCGATGTTAAGTAAAATGAGGACCACGGTGGAACATGCTTACGTAAAAAGTATTACTCAGGCGCAGTGTAATACATTTTCTCCCATAATAAATCAAATAAAAATAGGACAGAGCAGCTCATTTTTTTAGAGGCGGAGAACTTTAAATTGAAATAAATAACAGAAAAATATTTATAATATGCATGAAATTGGCTTTATTTGAGAAATGATGTTGTGGCATTAATGTTTGAATATAATTTCGGGCATGTGACCGCCGCGGCTCGCGCGTACATGGCTTAATCTGGATGTCCAATTTTCACATACTCTTCTTAGTAAATCGGGCTATATTTCAGCAATGACGCGTCGAATGTTGGCTTCTAAGTGCTCAATTGGTTAGGTGCATCACTAGTCACTGTGTCTATGGTCGGTCTCTTGTAATAAAATGGCATCCATGACTGCATTGCAGAAACTGTAAATGTGTCTTTTTATTTAATTATGCCCACCAGCCACGGTCTACATGCCATCAAACAACCTTACACTTTCTGGTTTGTCGGCGTAGACATGCGACTTTACATATCCCCAGAGAAAATAATCTAAAGGTGTCAAATCGCATGAAGGAGGTCGCCAGTTAACAGGTCCATTTCGTGAAATTAATCTTTCGTCAAACGTTTCTTTCAGTGAATTAATGGTATCGTGCGCTGTGTGGCATGTGACACCGTGCTGCTGAAACCACACGTCTGCCACAATGCCATCCAATTGAGGCACAAAAAAAATTGTAATCTTGTCTCTGTACCGCTCACCATTGACTGTAAAGTTTTGACCATTATCATTTTTAATGACATATGGACCAATGACTCCTCCGGCCCCTAAAGCGCACCAAACGGTGACTTTTTCTGGATGTAAGGCATTTCGACAATGGCTTTTGGATTATCATCGCTCCAAATGTGGCAAATAATCTAATAAAATTAATCAATTAATCGCTCTGATGGACCATAAAATGCACGTAATGCTCGATGAGTTTCTCGAACCGAACCGTGTTTTTCAAAATAAATTTGAACAATTTGCAAACGTTGCTCCGGCGTGAGTCTATCCATGATGAATTGCCAAATCAAACTAACCTCAGATTAACGCAGAACTGTCAAATCGGCTGTCACAGAAAACAGTGCTGCCAATTTAAAGTTCTCCGCCTCTTCTCTCTCTTCTCTCTTTAGTAATAGTAAACACCCTTTAGTAATGCATCCGCAGCAAAAGTATGCATTTATTTAATTATGAAAATATAATTTTAAAAGTTATTAATATAAAGAAAGACTTATTATTTCTTTCAAATAAAATAAACAGTGTCCCCTCACTACGGTACGGATGCTACACGTTTCTGCACGCAGCCGTTTCTTAATCAACTTCCTATCTATCGGGAACAAAATAGATACATGTGTGGATACGGAACTACCAACCGCAGTATATTTCACCAAAATGGCGATTCCATATGATCTATTGGTCCCACAGTGCTAGTCTGCTCGAGCTGTGGTGTAGTTTCGTTAGTAATAAAACTTGTTTCAGGTAAAGGAAAGTCGGGGGTAGCCGCTGGATGCGAGCAGTACAAAACCGGTCGTTGTGGAAATCCTTGGGAGAGGCCTTTGTCCAGCAGTGGATGTTTTTCGGCTGAGATGATGATGATGATGATGAAAGCTTGTTTTGAATCCACCTAACTAGCTAGTCAGGTTCAAAACAAGTATGTAACAAGTAGCTACTACCATCTTAGATATAAAATAGTTATTTCCAGGGCTTGAAACCGGTTCAAAATTAACCGGTTTCATTTCGGTTAAAACCTGTACTATCGTAAAGTACCGTTCCGGAGCGGAACCAAATAGGAGCGTAATTTCGAACCTAAATAAACCGGTTTATTTCTAGCGATCGCTGGCTGCGACTTGTTGTAGCTTGTTAGACGAAATACCTGCGCGGCGCGCACCAGTGTTGCGTCGCGAGCGCTATCTCATTTTGATAGTTGCGCGCATCCTATCAAACTGTCGAAAACGTAAATCAAGTATTTATCATTTTAAATTTTAACCGGTTTATTAAAAAAACCCAAACCAAAAGTGTTTTGTAAACCGGTTCAAAAACCGGTTCAATGGAACGTAACCTTTTTAATAAAGTTCCATGTATAATTTCGTGAAACCGGTTCAAAAAAATGACCGGTTTCCAAGCCCTGGTTATTTCTTCTGTGGTGCAGTAGTTTAGTAAAAAAAATATCTCAAACATACAATAAAAAATACTATATTTTGAGTAATGCTCATTGACCAACATTAATTGAAGTTATCCGTTGGTCCCGGCTGCATTAGCAGTCGTTAACAACCACCAATCAGCACTGGGCCCGCCTGGTGGTTATGGATTGTTCTTGCTATCCATCCATAGGGGAGGTTCGTGCCCCAGCAGTGGGGACATAAAATGAGCTGATGTTGATAACGATGATGATGCGCGCGAAGAGGAGTGTGAGATTTAACAAAGTTTAAGTTCACATAAAGGAGGCGCAAATAAACTTTATGTATAAAGTGTAACATTGTAACATTGTATATTTTGTGAATTACTAATTAAAATAAATGCAAGTAGATCCGTAAAAAGTGTCATCATCATCAGCTCTATTTATGTCCCCACTGCTGGGACACGAGTCTTCCTTATGGATGGAAAGGAGGAACGGGCCATAAACCACCACGCGAGCCCGGTGCGGATTGGTGGTTGTTAACGACTGTTAATGCAGCCGGGACCAACGGCTTTACGTGCCTTTCGAAGCACGGAGGAACTCGAGATGATAAATTTTTGGTCACCCATCCAATGACCGGTCCTTGCGAAAGTTGCTTAACCTCAGCACTCGCAGACCGGGTGCGTTCAAAATATATTGTGAAACCAAATACGCCAACAACATTATTGTTTGTTGAAAAACTGTACCTCAAAGGTTATTCCACAGAAAGCGTAACAGTAAATCAAGCCCTTATATTTTAACAAGCACGTGTGCGCGACAGCCTTCTGAAAGGATAGAACACAGATATGTCTCCTGGGACATTCAACTTCAACAGAACATAAAAACTAAAATAGCACTTATGGCCTAGCAAATAAAGTAACGTTTTATTTCTTCAGCTTTAAGGTACTTACTTAAAATAAGCTGTTTCTGTTTAACTTATGGCTGTATACCTATCTAGTCTCTTAAATATACTGTAAAAAAATAATGCTTAATCGTTTATATGTTTGACCACACTTTATCTAGAGAAAGTTTAATTGTTGAAGTATTTTAATATTAAGCTTAATGGTGCTTTTTAGGGTTCCGTAGCCAAATGGCAAAAACGGAACCCTTATGGATTCGTCATGTCTGTCTGTCTGTCTGTCCGTCCGTATGTCACAGCCACTTCTTTCCGAAACTATAAGAACTATACTGTTGAAACTTTGTAATTAGATGTATTCTGTGAACCGCATTAAGATTTTTACACAAAAATAGAAAAAAACAATAAATTTTGGGGGTTCCCCATACTTAAAACTGAAATTCAAAAAAAAATTTTTTTCATCAAATCCATACGTGTGGGGTATCTATGGATAGGTCTTCAAAAATGATATTGAGGTTTCTAATATCATTTTTTTCTAAACTGAATAGTTTACGCGAGAGACACTTCCAAAGTGGTAAAATGTGTGTGTGTGTCCCCTGTAACTTCTAAGATAAGAGAATGATAAAACTAAAAAAAATATATGATGTACATTACCATACTAACTTTCACCGAAAATTGGTTTGAACGAGATCTAGTAAGTAGTTTTTTTAATACGGTCCAGTAGTTTTTGAGTTTATTCGTTGCAAACATACATACATACATAAATACAAAGCTTTCCTCTTTATAATATTAGTAGTAATAATAATCGTTGTATAGAAGAAAAGCAATCCCTAACTTTTTTGTCTTTTGACAATTTACAAAGGGTATCGCCGTGTACACACGAGCACCAATATACAATACACTTTGATACGTATCCTATTGTATTAAGAGTTACAACTGTTTACATATTTTCGCTCGTGATGGTACGGAAAGTTTTATTCATCCCAACTGTCACCAACCGATCGTAACAAGCCATATTATTGATGACTCTTCTCAAACAAGTTTACGTAGAAAACAAACATTTTGTATTCGTCAAACTCGTTTATAGAAATTAAAGTAAAGTCTCATATCTCGCTCGCCGCCATAAATCAATCTGGATTTTCTTTTTCTTTGCGATTCGATATGTCGTTATGATACGACGTGAGCTCCCAGTTACCGTCTAGGCCTCCAAGTTTTCCAATATAACTTGTGGAAGTAACATCCAGGTTACATTTATCAAACACCGCTGGACGGGTGCGTATGAGCCCACGACAGCGTAGGGTTATGACGCATTTTTTACCGAGTTACAGTAATATTTGGGACACTCTTTTAAAAACTAATGTAAAATCGTAGAACGCTATAACGGTTTGAATGCGAGAAATTATGGTTTTAATTAACCCTTTAGCGTTGTTGGACTTCTGACGGCATGTAAACCCATTCGTATTAGCTTAGTAAGAGCTTTAGTTATTACTTATTAGTTATTGCATTATTATGCAATAATAATAATAGTAAGACCATTCGGCTTTGGAATTCTTTGCCGACGCATGTGTTTCCCAGCTCCTATAGTCCCGGGTCTTTTAAGGGGGGCGTGAAACGGCATTTATGCAGGCCGTCATGAATGGGTGCGCTTGTTACCGTGCGTGTTCCACGGTGAGGAGCGCTCTCGTTATTTTGGACTGCATCGGTTGCTTACCATCAGGCAGGATGTGGTCACTATGACGTGTCAATATAAAAAAAAAATAGTGGATGAGCTTGATGGCGCAGTGGCCGGTCATTTGATGGGTGAACAAAAATTTATCATCTCGAGCTCCTCCGTGCTTGCCTTCCGAGGCACGTAAAGCAGTTGTTGGTCCCGGCTGCATTAGCAGTCGTTTACAACCACCAATCCGTACTGGGCCCGCGTGGTGGTTAATGGCTCGTTCTCCCTATCCATCCATAGGGAATCATCAACCATCATGCCCCAGCAGTGGGGACACAAAATGAGCTGATGATGATGATGATGATAATGATGAATAATAGTATATACTCGTAGTATTAGCCTAACTGTCCCATTGTCGATCACTTCTTAGCCCAAATTGGAGGTTTTTTATTTATTTTTTATTTTTTTATGTTAAAAGAAGGCAAACGAGCAGGTGGGTCACCTGATAGAAAGTAATCACCGCCGCCCATGGACACCCGGAAAACCAAAGTAATCGCAGATGCGTTGCCGGCCTTGAGGAAGGAGTTGGAGCTTGAGGAGTGAGAGAGGGGTCTCCGGTACTTTTACTCACCGGACGAAACACAACAGCAACGAGTTCCATTGTTTCACGACGATTTTCTGTGAGAGGGTGGTATTACGTCGGGCGAGCCGGCCCGTTTCGTGCTGCAACGCAGCGCGGCTCTACCACTCAGACAGTGTCACTCATTTAGCACCACCCAGAGGTCACGTGTAGGGTCTCAAGGGTAAACCTACGGACGCGAGTAACATTAACCCTCACAATTGTTACTACTTACTATTATTACTAACGTTTAGTGTTTAACAACACTTGGCCTTCATTTTATCCGATGTCAAGTAGTGATAAGGACGAAGATGGAAGCACACTTTACCCGGAATCCTCAAATACTGATGCACTGGCCATATTTTACCACTAGCTACCGGAACACAACAATGCTACTAATCTA
Source organism: Eudonia mercurella (assembly GCA_963082485.1). Classification (NCBI taxonomy): domain Eukaryota; kingdom Metazoa; phylum Arthropoda; class Insecta; order Lepidoptera; family Crambidae; genus Eudonia; species Eudonia mercurella. Next base: position 7,438,278 of record OY720045.1, read on the forward strand.
GCTATCTAGGTGGACAAACAAGCCTTTGTTCCATTGAAAAAATTCCAGTTCCAAAAATTACATAAATCGTAACATAAAGTGTTTAAATATTTATAAAATACTAGCTGACCGGCGGACTTCGCACCGCTTTGACAGTTTCACGTTGACAGTTTCTATGGCAACAAAACAAACAAATCATTCGTCCACTTACCCTTTATAAGGCAGTGGCATATATGTATATTGCCAACATATTTTGAACTTTATACAATTGAGATAATGTCGAAAACCAATTAAAAAATTTGAACATGCTGTGCCTGTTAAAGGGTTAAGAACTCCCGTAATGGACCCCTATTTATAGCAGCGCCACCTACCGGGTCCAATTGTAAATCTAAACCATTCTCGAATCCACTTGAACACACACTGAAAATTTCATCCAAATCGGTCCAGCAGCGAATATTTATTTCAAGTAATAATTACAACTCATTTTTGTTAGTAACAAATGGTACGTACGAGTAGAACTATGTTAGTATCTTAGTACTTTTAGAAGGAGTTCAATATTATTTTATAAATATTTAATTAAGCTTAAGTGAAGCAATTAGCACTTTAAAATAAAAAATAAAATGAAGTGTTTACTCAGAAATATAATAAAAAAAATGAAAGTAGGTAATTAAACATCAGAGAACGTTGACATTGGAAACATATTAACGTGATATTTCCACGGGGCGATCCGGTAAATAAATTATGGGGCTTTTTAAGGGACGAAAGGAAAACCATGTTAAGTGTTATGAGAAAATATAGCGACTCACTGCGCAAGGACGGACTGGATATTGCCTAGTTAAGCTGTAATTCTGCCCTTTGGGGCACTTCGAGGACCCATTTGTGTTTTGTATATAAAATATTATAAAGGGCACTTACACGATAGTCTTTATGTATCTGTACAGGTCGACTTTTTTATCACCATCCAAACCTTCTGAGATGACTCCCGTGATACAAACGAACAACTCTTTCTATTGGACCAACTCCCTAACTCGAAAAAAAAACAGCTGTTCCATACATTGAACTCAATTGGTCGAATGAATATAATAAAAATGATAAAAAAGTCGACCTTTATACATTTCGACCAATTAACATATTGTTATGCGAAATTTAAATGTGTTTTTGGGTAGGAGCAAACAGAGCCGAGGAGCTCGCGCGCAGTGGTTAACGCGCCCGGTCTGCGATTGCTGAGGTTAAGCAACTTTAGCAAAGGCCGGTCATCCCTATCCATCCATAAAGATGGCTTGTGCCCCAGCAGTGAGGATCCTATAATTAGTACATAATTGATAGAAGCATCTACACTATACAGTAGTGGTTCTAATTTACTATGCGAGAGCTAAGCATATCTTTATATATATAAATCTTCTGTGCGTGTGTATGTTATTGAACTCCTTCTAAACGGCTGGACCGATTTGGATGAAATTTTCTGTGTGTGTTCAAGTGGATTCGAGAATGGTTTAGATTTACAATTGGATCCGGTAGGTGGCGCTGTTATAGGGGTCTATCATGGGATACGGGTGTTCTTAAGCGGACGAATGATTTTTTTGTTTTGTTGTCATAGAAACTGTCAAAGCGGTACGAAGTCCCCCGGTAAGCTAGTGATTATATATTTTTTTAATTTATTTACTACATACCTACATGCTGCCTTTTTAGGAGCCCGGGATCCTAATGAGGCTGAGAAGCTGAGAGGATCAAGATGACAAGAATCATGCAATTTTTATTTTAATAATTTATTGCTAAACCTTATTTTATTCCTCTACGGGTCTAAAATTTATCGTTTATCTCTTCTTTGGCAAGCACTTGACTTTCATCTTACTTGATGATGAAGCCGAAGGAACACTTTACTCGAAATCTCCAACAACTGAGGAACTTATCTTATTTTACAAATTGAAAAAAGACAGTGTTGAAAATTCCACGAGCGGGATTACGTAGTTGTCGACATTGAATAGGGCTCTTTTGGCTTACAGAGTAAGAGTAGATAGTGTTGATTAATTTCGGCGAGTTGGATTGAGCCACGATAGCATAGTTGGTAGTGCACCTGACCCGGCATGTCATGGGGTGCGGGTTCGAATCCCGCTCGTGGAATTTTTCCAACACAGTCATTTCCAATTTGTAATTTGTTCGCAACAATATTTGCGTAAAATTATATGTAAATTATTGTGGCGACAAATCATACGTCTGCATAGTACCAGCTGCCAGCGACACTGAGGCTGAGACGAGCCTTGCTCATTTACGTGTGTCGTGTGCCCACAAAATGTGTGTAGGTAAAAAATAATAATTTAAGTCATACGTACACGTACCCGCAAATTTAGGTTTTACTGTGTTGTATGAAATAGGTGCTCGATGGCGCAGCGGCTAGCGCGTTCGGCTTGCGATCTTGCCCGCTAAGCAGCTTTAGCAATGCCGGGTCGCCTGATGGGTGACCAATTTAAAACATCTCGAGCTCCTCCGTGCTTCGGAAGGCACGTTAAGCCGTTGGTCCCAGTTGTTGTCTTAAGATGGCAGTCGTTAAAACCCACCAACCCGCATTGGGCCAGCATGGTGGGTCATAGCCCAATATCTCCACGTGCTACTGATCATGTGGGAGGCCTGTGCCCAGCAGTGGGACGTTTATAGGCTGATGACGATGATGATGATGATGAAAAAGGTAATTAATGTTGTCTCTTTTTTAATATTGCGCAATTGTTTAATATATAAGGAGGTACGTTTTTAGAATAAATACCTACATTACATCTTGAAAACTCTTTCAATTCAACATCAGCGCCACAGCAGACCAACCCTCACAATTATCTTATTTTTATTATTTTTAGTTTTGCATATACAAGAAAACATTTACAAATTATTTTTTTCTTGTTACTTATCTTATCTCTTACTGTTGGAACACAAAGATGCTACAAATGTTCCAATGACAAATTAATGTTTGGCTTTTTCGAAGTATTTCTTTGTTTTACCAATAGCAATAATGCGTTCGTTCATTTTCTTTACGTGATAAGATGTTGCCCGTTTTGCCTTCTCATTGTCACAAAACATCTGTCAGCAACAATCATAAAAAGATACCGACACAATAAAAAAAAATATCGTACCCCCAATTTCTGGATTCAACTGCTTTTCATGAAATAGGTAACACAGGTACGTATTTAGGGGACCAGAATGAAAGTAGTAAGATTTGTTTAGGAAATTGTTTTTTTTTAAACTAACCATTAGTTGCGTGCAGGTGTTCCGCGGGACAGACATTTAAAACGATTCATTACTACAATATGGTCAAGTTTTATTACAGTTTTTGTCTAAAAGAAGTAAACGTGAAATGTAAGAAATTTTAAAATGGTCGTTCATGCATTGCATTTTTATTTGTGAACAAAATAGTCTTTAACTGTCATTTAGCATTTCTTGTGATATAAATCCGGGATTTCTTCCCATAAATTATTATGTCTCCAAGTATAGAAAAACAATAGATATCTAATTTTATAACCCGTTAACCAGAATGTGTCTATACAATTAAATTATTACTGGACATTTTTCTTTGGACTTTTTTGATAAAAATCTTTAAGTAAACATCCTATAGGTAACTGTCCTTGGCAAAGGCCTCCATCATCGAAATCAAGTCATCGCTACAATTGATGGGTAATGGCTTAATCACCACGCTTGCCAAATGCGAGTTGGTGATCATAAACCTAGGAATTGAACCCAGGACCTTTGAGTATCGGGCCAAGCGCTCTGCCACTACACCACTGGGGCGTTGAAAAACCTATACAAATTTAAAAAAGAAGTTTTAAGCTACCATGGTTTGAATACCTTTAAATTCATTTTATTTAATTCAATTTTAAGTTTTACAGTTACATTTTTCTTTAAGATACTCAACGCAAGAATATTATAATATAAAGTCACATTTTATCAACTGCAAATATTTTGAGGATAAATTCAACAACATATGTATATAAACTATTTTTATGAAAAAACCTTACATTTTTATACGCTAGCTTTCAAGAAAAACGCCAAAAGACATTTTTGGTAGTTTCAATTCAAAGGAGCCGAAACAGAGAGGCCACAATGCTTTCACGTGCCCCTAGCTCCATTCCAAAAAACCGTCAGAGAGGCCGCTCTTAAAAATATTACAATTTTTGTGTCCGGAAAAGTAAAAAAAAAAACTAGCCTGAAATTTTCCTTATTTCTCTGATATAATTAGATGTTTTGTCAAAATATTTGCAGTTAATAAAATATGACCTTATATATTACTGTATTAACCCTAATTTTTAGTATACTCCTTGGATCTTATTGTGCCTACAACTTATAATCCTCAATTCGGCCCTTTACAATTACCTACCACGACGTAGAGATAAATGGGAGAACGGTGGCCGGCTCATTGCGTTTCTATCTTCGATGTCTCGTATCAATCACTTTGACGCCTTAATGCCCGTGGCTCTGGACTCGCCCTCTTTCATTATTTACTGTTTTAAAAGAAATCACATAAAGGAATTACTTATATACAATATATCTATGCCAAGTATCTTTTTCTAGGTATTAGTTTTACTCTTCGATTAGTTATGTACTAGAGAGTACTATTTGTTATTCTGTGACTAGAGTCCTCATGAGTGCTTGAAAAACTGTAGGTCTCTTTGAGGACACGGAGCCACATAGACATTTGTGTGGCGATGACAGTAAATATCGAGTACACATATTTAGCAACATTAGTTTAATCTTTATTTTTAAGAACCCCTCAGACCCTAACCGGCCGTATTCGCCCGGAGCGAAATTCTGCCAAACCCCAACCGGGCGAATCTGGCCGGACTCGACCACGCGACTTAAAACTTAAATTTCGTCTTTTAAATGAAACAACTTTTACGGATCTGCTCGCGTTTATTTTACACATTACTTTTAATGTTTATCCTGACGTTTTTAACCCTTTGCAGGGTCCGTGGTCACAGGGAGACTGAGGTGTTGGTCGTCTCATAATTAGTTAGTAGCTTGTATATCCTCATTTAAATATAATCAGGTGCGTTCCGTTTTACGCAGAAAGAGCTTACAGTATCTTTTGGTCTGGCAGTATGGTGTTGGTGCTGGGATTTAATATTTTGTATGATGGGATCCCAGGCTGGTGGTAGATTCCAACCATCTTCTCTATTAAAACTCTCATTAATCAATTAACTCCGTCCTAAGGTTTGGTGGTGGTACATTATATAAGATATGTTAAAGCCTATTTTAAGAAATAAAATACAAAGATATGGAAACCTACTTATATACTCGTATCATCATTTAGGTATTACCTGAAATGCCTACATAACATTGTTCAATAAAAAATTACGTAGGCGCCCGGCGGCGGCGGCCATTTAATGTAGATAGGTAGTGGATGTGAATATTTTAATTAAAATTGTTGAATGGGAATCTAGAGCGGACCAGACGTCGCTTAAAATGGCACGCTCTTGGGGTGCGACTTTTAAATATCAACGCTCACCGGTGTTATATTGAAATTAAAAATAACAAGAAAAAACTGTTATCAATATTACAATTGATTTAAAGTATACTTTTAAACTTTCGCGTGTTATATATTTTAACTTACAACAGGTTTAACGCAAACTACCTTCATCATCATCATCATCATCTCAGCCAAAAAGCGCCCACTGCTGGACAAAGGCCTCCCTCAAGGATAAATAATTTTGAGGGGAATTTGCCATAATCGCCACGCTTGGCAGGCGGGTTGGCGATCGCAGTAAGGTGAGAATAATCACAGAGAGACGCTGCTGCCCATCCTCTGGAATGGTCCCATAGTCGCCTTCTACGACACCCACGGGAAGATATGGTGGTGCAATTCTTTAACCCCGGCACCACACGGGGGTGTATATAACTATAACTACCTAGTATAGGTATAATAGGCATTAATAATAGGCACTTATAAACCCGACGCCGACGTTTCGGCCGTGTTGCACCGGACCGTGATCACGGGCCGACTGCTGCCGCGACGTTATATAGAGCTGACCTACTATTTAAAGAGCTGTAAAAATATAAATCGTAAATAATTTACGTATGGCACAATAGTATTTCCCCTCATTCTAAAATAAATTAATAATAAGTAAAAGGTGTAGCCACTCTATATACTTTATAACTGATATCCCGACTACAGCCGAAACACGAAGTTTGCCGAGAAACATTAAGAAAATAAATGCACTATACACTCTGTACCATGTGGATGGCTCGGGACCACGTTCATTAAGCACCAAGTAACAAAATAAATACAATTTACTACCTAACTCCACTGTTCTAGTTCCCCGCTATCATCGCATTACTACAAAAAACAGAAGATAAGATCCATAAAAACGCGTTCGAGCAATGCACACATATAGACAACATCTCGCGGACACGGAATCTTGCAACAGGGCGGGTGCCTAGCGTGAGTTTTGTTTACTATCCGTATTCATATCCGTATGGCATAAGAAGAAATGCAATGAAATGGTTAGCTAGTTACTTAAACAATCAAAAACAATGTGTTGAAATCATGCGAATTGGTGAAGATCTTTTGTTAAGGGGGTGCAGCGCGGACGCAAAACTGCGAGTTTCGAGTTTCTTTATGATAGCGAGCGAGCGGCGCGTGGCAGTGGTGTGACAACGGCGCACGACTACGAATACGCACGCACACTAGTATCTGTACAGAGTAGGCTGGTGATTTAATTAGAGCAATGTTTACTTTCGTAAAATCATAGGCGTTTGGGTAAAAAATAATAAAAGTCTTAATATTTTCATATTCATGTTTTTAATGGAAAAATAAGACAACAGTGACCTGCGGAAAATCAATACAAACATTTTGAAGTCGGATCATTGTTTCATTTGTGCTATATTTACAAAGTTTCTGAAGAAATAAGTTTTTAGATATCATTATTTTACGTATTGTTTATGCAGTTTCTGCAAATTCCAAGACAACCATGACCTTGTGAAAGGATCAAGCTAACCTACACTAGTCCTTTTAATGTATAAGACCTATTCAGCGCCTAGCACTAGTGACTTAAAAACACGTAAATTTTCAAATTCCGCGCTGCACCCCCTTAAGTACTTTTAAATCTAGTAAATTAAAGTAGTATACTGGGTCCGCTTTTGTTTCTTCTGTACATTAATGACATTACAAATGTGACCAGACATCGATGTGTTCCTTTTGCTGATGACATCTCCGTTGTAGTACCAGATACTTGCAAAAACATACCATATGAAGATAATCTTAATTCTACTGTAGATTCTATAACGAAGTGGCTCCACATAAATAATCTAAAAGTAAACGTTTCCAAAACAAAAGTTGTACAATTTTCTAATTACCAAAGTAAACGACAACATTTGAATATCAGTTGTAATGGTGAAGGTGTTATGGAAGTGTCCGAAACAACACTTTTAGGCTTAGTACTTGATAAGCATTGCAACTGGAAAGCGCACATAAAATCAGTTTGCACTAAACTCAATCGATTTGTCTTTGCATTGAAAAAGTTAAAAAGTCTGGTATGTGAAAAAACTGCCATGGCAGCGTATCACGGTTACGTTAGTTCAGTGCTTAGATATGGCTTATTATTGTGGGGTAACTCGACACATAAAAATGAAGTGTTTTTAGCTCAGAAAAAGTGTGACCGAGCAATATGTAGTGTTGGACCGCTTGAATCATGTAGACCTCTTTTTAAGAAATTGAAAAAACTTACTTTGACCTCACTCTATATTCTGGAAATGGGACTCTTTGTAAGAAAACACCCAGGACGATTTCAAAGAGCTAATGTTAATTTAAAATGTTCGTCTAGGGACCCGACTAGACTTCTAGTGCCCAAGTGTGCCAGCCAACTTTACCACGAAAACTGTTCGTTTATGGCCATAAAGATCTTTAATCGGATCCCTAAACCATTAGAGACTTACGATTGAGTTCTTTTAAAAGTCAACTCTCGAAGTGGCTTATAGATAAGTGTTTCTACACAGTTGAAGAGTTCTTAGGCTAGGTATTTATTGATATTGCTATTGGAAAATAATTAATTCACATTATTCTTGTTGACATAGTAATCTAATTATTTTATCTATTGAATTCGAATGTGTTTTGTTTAATTTAATATAATTGTCAACAAATTTTTGCATGCTGAATATTCAGCGAAACATGTAGATCAAATTATCGTTTATCATCTTTAATGTACCGTGTTTCCTGCACAATAAATATTTCTATTTCTATTTCTATTACTATTTCTATTTCATTCGATTACGTTTACGAAAAAAACACATTTTTTTTAAATAACACAATTCCAACTTGAATGCACTTCTCGCCTGCATCCGCATCTTTTAACACTATTACCATGACGATCTCTCAATAATCAAAGAAGCTACATAACTTTTCATATACGGAAATACCCCTTATTCTTCAATACAAAATCTAAAGGGACCACCTAAAGGTCACAATTATTAACCGATTTTCAAAAATTTATCGCAATTTTGTAGCTAAACTAATCCCTAGGACCTTTTTTTTAATTTTTTCTCGAGTCAGTGTTTTTTTAATATTTACAATTTAATATACAAACACCCCCAGCAAACCCGATTTTTTAAATTTTTTAAAATAAAAAAAAGTTTTAAGCCGATTTTCAAAATTCAAACGTGTCTCGATAAATTCTTCAACTCTTGGTACTATTTCCATCTCGATTCTCCCAAAATCCTCGGAGCTATGGCCAAAAATACGTCTCAGACGATTCGCATCTGATAACCATTTTCAATGATAAAAAAAAAGTTTCTAGCCGATTTTCAAAATTCAAACGCTCACACGTGTCTCGATAAATTTTTATACTCTAGGTACTATTTTCATCTCGATTCTTCCAAAATCCTCGGAGCTATGGCCAAAAATACGTCACAAGCGATTTGCATCTGTAAAATTAGTATGGCATTGAAGCAGCGCCTCCTGGCGACATAAGTACGAGGAGAGTTAAAATTTTGCCATACAAATTCTCGTTTTCGTTAACGTGAGCGAATGGCGAATAAAACTAACACTAGCACCCTCGGACTGTTCCGAGATCGATGACGCAGTGGTTAACGCGCCCGGTCTGCGAGTGCTGAGGTTAAGCAACTTTCGCAAAGGCCGGTCATCGGATGGGTGATCAAAAATTTTACAATATCGAGCTCTACCGTGCTTCGGAAGGCACGTAAAGCCGTTGGTCCCGGCTGCATTAGCAGTCGTTAACAACCACCAACCCGCACTGGGCCCGCGTGGTGGTTTATGGCCCGTTCTCCCTATCCATCCATAGGGAAGGCTCGTGCCCCAACAGTGGGGACATAAAATGAACTGATATGATGATGATGATGATCTCTTTATATTGTGGCATTACAGGCTTCAGTTTTAATTGCCAAACTTCACGCCGCCGGAAGGTGAAATACAAAGCATCGGTAAATAACAACTCAGCTCTCCTCTGTCTTCGTTAAAATGCAAATTCTCAAATGAGCTCAACCTTTCGGACGACCTCTTTTGCCGTCGACCCAATCCTTTGATATGGAATGTCTCTGTTTTTTTTTAAACTCTATTCTTCAACATCCCGTAAACGTTTCGAATCAAGGCAATGAATATTCAGTAGGTTACTCTAATTTTGTACAATTATACTAGGAGTAGGTGAATTATTTTCCTTACTTTTATAACAATAAAAAATCCTTCATTTTTTTAAATTGTTATGTTTGGCTTTCTATTGCCAACTCTATGGCCCAGCGGTTAGTATAGAATAGAATGTATTTATAGTGCGTTCGTATTGTGATATTATAAGTTAAGCAAGTTTTGTGATGCCGGGTAGACGGTTGGGTTATGCCGTGACACTTTAAGCCGTTGACCCCGGTGGCTGTCGTAAGATAGCAGTTGGTAAAACCCACCAATTAGCATTAGGCAAGCAAGGGTGGTACTACCTCCCTGGGGCGTGAACGTAGTAAGGAAGGAACCAAGCAGTGGGACTTTTATAGGCAATTCGTTAAAGCGAACTTTTTGCTGCCTATAACGCTTCTTTCCACAAATAAATAAAACAATAAGGCTTAACTCTAGTCCAAGAGTAGAGACACAAGTAATTTCTGTGATAGACTTCCTTTCTGAAGGGTGCTAGAAAGTTTCATAACAATATTATTCTACCTTTTTATTTTTCAAGTGCTAATTGCTGCACTGAAGCTGATTTAAATATTTATAATATTTATAAAATAAAGTGACAATAATTATATCATTTACTGTAGCGTTGTGTTATCAAAATTGTGGTATTTCATCTATAAAGATGAATCTGCATAGCCATCGGTTGCAATAACCTTTGGATAGATGGCACTGTGCCGCTAAAAAGCACTCAAAAATTTAAAAACAGTGAAAAAATTCAGTGCTTACGTCAGCCTTCCCGGTAGCTTAATGGTCAATGCAGCCGCCCGGATTGCGGAAGACCCTGGTTCGATTCCTGGCTGGGTCGGATGGGCATTTAATTTTTTCACTGTATTTTTATAAATGTTATAAATATTTAATATTTTTCTACACTGTGAAACCTTCAAGTTCAATCATAACAAAAAAGCATAAGATTATAGTCACGGTCAGCCCGCTTTTTTATATTAACTGGTAAACACAGTGCCTTGATCTCACCTGATGTTAAGTGATGATAAGGCTAATGATGGAAGCGAACTTCTCCCAGAATCCTCAACTACTGAGGCACTGGCTATCCTATCTCTAGCTGCCGGAACACAACAGTGCTACAAACATTGATATTATGGCGACATATTTAGATAAAATGGTGGTAGCTAGTCAGGCGAACAAACAAGCCCTACTACCACCAACCAAACCGAGTACACAAACATGTACCCCCCGCTGGGAATCGAACCCGGGTTCTCTGGGTCTAAACTGGTGGTCTTAGCCACTAGACCACAGAGGCGGTTAAAGGCGGGTAAAAGGTAAAAGGCGGCCGTGACTATGGCCGGTGTTACTTGACCGAAACGTCGGGTACCTAAAAGGCTACAGCTGTTATACGCATACTAAGCAGTTGAAGTTAAACACGGTCAAATATTTCAGATTCTCAACTGTCTAACTGTTCAATTATTACCTTATTTTTACAGAAGCACTAACAACATGGCCGAAATTTCGGGTACTTGAAAAGGTACACCTGTGATATCCATAATAAGCACCGTCAGACATTATAAGAGTCGATGCTCAATTGTCTAACATTTCAACTACCTTATTCTCTAGATAGAAAGAGTAGATTACTCGATTGTTCGAATGTAAACAAACGACGAGCGTTCACATCAAACAAAGAGTTCCGCTGCACACCAGTTATCTAATTGTGAGCAGCAGATTGCTCACTGCAATTCCCTTGAAGCGGATTTTCCGCCGTCTATCCCCTTTCCGCCGGTTTGAGCCGGTACCTATAGCTGGTTATAACCGGTACCTACAGCCAGTTATAACCGGTCGATACCGCGTTAGTTAGAAACTTTTCAATGGGTGTTATTAGAAAGTGTGGACTTTGGTAGGCTATTAATTAAAGTACTTACGTGTTTCGGTTCGGACCGCTTTCAGAAATTGGAAATGAGTTTCTATGTTTGCCGTATGAGTAGGTGCTTTTATAAGCCAAATATACCATTCTACGCGTAGTAAATTAATAATTAGAACATTAATGATAATATATTTTATTTTTATTTTTAAGTGCTAATTGCTTTGCTAAAAAGCTAAACTAAATAATTATAAAATATAGTGAAAAAATTAAATGCCCACGAGACCCAGATAGGAATCGAACGTGGGTCTTAAGTAAGAAAACGTCTTTCAAAAGGGGTGTAAAGAGGTTTTTTTCTCGGGTCGGCAACACAAAAGCAACATGTCTGATGTTGCTGATGTCCATGGGCGGCGGTGACCGCTCACCATCAGGCGGCCCGTCTGCTCGTTTGCAGACTGTAACAATAAAATAAAAATAAAACGTGCGGAAGACCCAGGTTTGATTCCTGGCTGGGTCAGGTGGGCATTTAATTTTTTCAATATATTTTATGATTACTAATGATAATACTACTTATACATTTTTTACTGATTTGTGTCTGAACTTCAGTCTGTGTCAAAAGTCTTTATCGGGTGCCATCGTTAACATTGTATTTGAAGATTTGCAAGTGGCTTTCCCACACTTTCACTAAAGCTATCGTCTCTTTTTAACCAAGTAACTTAATGAATTTTATTAATTAAACTTTATTGGAACTATGTGCAATCAACGGAATGCCGGCTTTGCGACCGGGAGGCAGCTCGGGCACCAAATATTCAGAAGGAAATGTTCCATTGAAACGAAGGCATTATAGCACATATTAAATAAAACCTATAACTACTACTATTAAAATGCGGCACACACAGCATATACACTGTACGGATCGCAGCAAGTGGAAAGAGGTGGTCTCTGCCTACCCCTCCGGGAAAAAGGCGTGATGTATGTATGTATGTATGTATGTATGTATGTATGTATGTATGTATGTATGTATGTATGTATGTATGTATGTATGTATGTATGTATGTATGTATGTATGTATGTATGTATGTATGTATGTATGTATGTATGTATGTATGTATGTATGTATGTATGTATGTATGTCGACCTATGCATAGAATAACGGTACTTGTGATTATGGTACCAAATTACTTTTTTTGTATTTTTAAGTCTAGACAGACCTTTAGATATTACTAGTAAAATCAAAAAAAAATTAGGTTATGTATTTTGGAAGATAGTATTCGAATAAAGGTACATATGGTTTATTGCTCCAAAAAACAAGGACACAACATCACAAGTATCTTTAACCTTTGTCGGTATCGGTCGGAGGTCACATCGTCAGTTGCATTTATGTTCTACGTCTTTACGTCTTTACGCCCCGCGCACACTCACACTGTAATTAGCTATAGGTAAATAAATATTATTAAAATATAAATTTTTATGATTTTAAAATGAAAAGCACCCGTTCTAAAAGTATGTAAAGCCTTTTGTTAAAGTCCCAAGATAACGATGATAGTGGAATGACAGATCCCGCAGAGATAAATCATGGAGAATTGGATAAACCAGGTACGTAAGCATTAATTTTCTTTTTTAAATTTTGTATTCAATCTACAAAGATTGCTTTAATACAGATAATTATCCTATTTTCAATTAGATATATTTCTAAAAGTCAAATAATTAAAGGAACCGGTTTCACATTTATATAGAACTTTTTTTTACGGAACAAAGGCTATTAATGTAAAACAAAAAAAAATATATAGAAAATCAATTCATTACGTATATACAATGTTAATTTAATTATTTTATAATTAACAAATTAGGTACATCATTTTAACATACTACTTTATTTATCGGAAATTACGTAATAAAGTTCTAGTCTACTTGCACATGTCACTTTGCTCGAGGGAAATTATTTTGAATTTATGTGGTCTATGTGTAATTGTAACTTTATTCTTGGTTCGAAAATGAGATACATCCTTTTTCTCTCTGAAAATTAACACCAAAACGTAATATAAAATATCTTGTTTTGTATTAATGGTTTATATAGAACATTTATAACTAGTAGGACATATTTTGATTTGTTTGTTGCTGCGATCTCTTACCTATATTTATTTTTTGTTTTTAGAAAATGTCACGTTTGACCGTGATATTTTAATGACATCTCCACTACCACATGAAGCTAAAAATATTCGACAAGAGATGCCTGAAGTATGGGAAGATGTTTTTGGTACACCAGGTGTACAAGGCACAAAACTATGAAACAAATTATTTCTACCGATAAAACTAGCCCAATACCGCATAATTGTGTTGCTGAAAATGCTATAGGACATAACCAATAATTTCCACTGACGCCTGAAAATAACTTTCCACTAATGCCTTTCGCACTCGAAGTACCATCCAGCGTTGAAAATTCACCTGCTATTAGCTTAGTAGATTATACTAGATTTACATCGGATGTCTCGACTCCCATGCCTTCTCCATTGAATTCACACATAGATTGTCATGAAAACTTCTGTTCTATTCATGATCACGGACACTGGACCCAGTCCCCTCCAACTATATACTAACTCTTATAGTGCACCTAACAATTCTAGTGATGATGAACGCTCTGCTCCACTCAATAAAAGGTTCAAGAAACGTCTACGTCATACATCTCATTGGTCTGAAGTAAAAAAAAATGCTTAAAAAATGTTGGTAAAAAGTATGTCACAAGAAAAAGTAGTTGATGGCAAGACTTGACAAGTGGCAAAACGCTAATAGAATAGAAATTAAACAAAATTATTATTGTATGGGATTGACATAAACGTCATTTAGGCGTACCTATCGTTGCCTTATGTAAATCCCGTACAATAATCATTCCATTTGATTTCTATTCTATGAGGGGTTTGCTACTTGTCTAGGGGCAGGTATCGTTGCTTTGAAAAGTTTTTGCAGGACCAGAGATACAATTGTTTTCAAAAGTTCTGATGGTGTTGTCTGGTGGAAAGTCGAGAAAAGCAATGGAATTTTGTAGTGAAATACTAAAAAAAGAGCGTTTTAATCGCGAAGTATCTAAGAATCGAAAATTCAAATTAAATATTAGAGTAAAGCTTTTCAGATCGCTCCCTTGTAACTTAAATGGCAATAATGATGATATCAGTAATGACAGTGAAAATGACTGATTAGAAACAGTTAGTACTCATTTATTAAAACTCTGAGAACATTTATTAGCTGAAGAAAGTGCTTTATATTTGCTTTAATTTCTTTTATTTGTTATTTTTGCAAATTACTCATATTGGAATGTACACTATTATGTTTACCTTTAATTCACATCTATTTAATTTTTTCTTTATCGTTTACATAGCTATATTGATAAGAAGTAAAGAACCAATGCGTAATCAATAACTTAATACTAAGAAACGGTACAAATAGTAACTGGTTCATCTTTTTGATTTGATAATTATTATTGTTGATTATGTTATAATTTCTTGCTATTTTGATAGTTACGATTTTTGATGATTTTGAACTAATTGTTTTGACTTTTTTTCCTCTTACCCATAAGTAGTTCCTTAGTATAAAGAAAATTATTATTTATGCTAGTTCATTCCATTGTTAATTGGCTAATCCTCGAAGGCAAAATTCCGGGAAAGAGAGCTCCGGAACGTCCGCGACGCAAATGGCTGGACGATTTCAAAAAGTGGACTGGACTTAGTTTTCGCCAATTACAAGCTAAGTATATGGGATCGCAGAAAATTTTGTATACTGATCTCCAAGTTTCAATATGAAGATGGCACTAAATGATGATGATTCCATTGTTGACTTTAATATTTCTTATACGAGCCAGAGTTTGTAATAAAACGTCGACTTTTTCTCAAATTAAATTACACACTAAGAATGTTGATTAATAAATGTTTAATTTAAAAAGTCATCATTTTATTATAAAAATCTTTGCCTTTTTATCAAATAAAACCAGTCAAGTGATCAGTATTTACATAAAACAAAGTTATATGTACCTTTGATACTAACACTTTTCCCAAGAATAAGGTTACATACGTATAAACGACCCAGAGACATCCGCAATAAATCGATATATATGCACATAAAACCTTCTAAAATCCAAAATACGAGTTGTAAATTAAATATTTTTATAAAAATCAATGCATAATAATGTGGTATAAGTTCGGTAAAATAATCAATTCTCTAGAATAATAAAGAAAAAAGGTAAAGCAAAATTTGTGCAAGACAAACTTCAAATCGATCTCCTGCAAAGTAGAGATTATGCAAAAGTAACTTTATTCTATGGATAGGTCGATGTATGTATGTATGTATGTATGTATGTATGTATGTATGTATGTATGTATGTATGTATGTATGTATGTATGTATGTATGTATGTATGTATGTATGTATGTATGTTATTCTAATAGTTATTCCGTGTTTTGTCTCTTTTACTCTAACATGAAACGACGTTTACATGACAGGAACAAAACACGGAATAACTATTCGGACCTTATTCTTTGTTTATTTGTAAGGAGCTTCCACTTTTAAACTATCGCATTCCATTACAAAATGGCCGACCATAACCATGGTGGCTGTGGTCAGCCACGGCCCCGGTGCAACTCGGTCGAAACGTCGAGTATAAAAAAGGTATGCCTATATGATACTGTAAGGAGGTTATATGCAGCTCATAGTAAAAGTTAGTTTATTGCATTTGTATTAACGAGACAGCCCGGCTCAATAGCCGAGGTGCTCTGAGATCGGTTTAATCTAATGCAATGTTTTTATTTAGGATTATAACTAATACACAAAGTAAAGGGCAACTGTTGTTCTCATTTTATATCCTAGTAGGTTTTCCTAAGTAGTGGGAACACTACAATACCTTCAATAATTAGTATGCGTAAATACCCGTGTTTCAGTTTCAGTGGTTAAGACACAACATATACAAGTGTCACTTCTCTGTTTTAAATAAGTAAGTAAGTAATAATTTATTTTTCATATAAAATCACACATATAAACAGAAACAGATAAATTCTTATAGATAAACATATTGAATTTTTGCCTGAACTAGGAAAATCCTGTGATTCAGGCGACCATAGTGCTAGTATATCGATAGAAAAAGAAACCATTATTTTTTAAAACAAGTATAAGCGAAATTTATCGACTTCTTCAATCTTTATGCACCAGCAACTTCATTACAATTGTACCGGGTTCGATTCCCAGCGGGGGGTACATGTTTGTGTACTCGGTTTGGTTGGTGGTAGTAGGGCTTGTCTGTCCGCCTGGCTAGCTACCACCATCTTATCTAAATATGTCGCCATAACATCAATGTTTGTATCATTGTTGTGTTCCGGCAGCTGATAGAATAGCCAGTTCCTCAGTAGATGAGGATTCCGTGTGAAGTGCGCTTCCACTTTTGGCCTTATCGTCGGTTTACATCAGGTGATTTGAAGGTCAAGTGTTTACACGTAAGAAATAAAAAAATGTTCATCGTCATCATCACCAGCTCATTTTAAGTCCCCACTGCTGGGGCACGAGCCTTCCCTACGGATGGATAGGGAGAACGGGCCATAAACCACCACGCGGGCCTAGTGCGGGTTGGTGGTTGTTGACGACTGCTAATGCAGCCGGGACCAACGGCTTTACGTGCCTTCCGAAGCACGGAGGAGCTCGAGATGATACATTTTTGGTCACCCATTCGATGACCGGCCGAAAGTTGCTTAGCCTCAGCATTCGCAGACCGGGCGCGTTATCCACTGCGCCATCGAGCTCCTCAGTTGAAATATATATATCATATATCATAAGATAACACTTTAATTATTTCCATAGTGCACTTTCCTTCCTGAAATATTACGTTTCAAACGAAACCGAACTGCTTGCGTAGTAGGTCGTATTTCGTTGCATTAGTTGTTGAAAAGAAATGAGAATTGTTTATTCAGCATTTTGGCAAAGGAGTTTATTTCCAGCTGGGAAAGCTGGTTGGTCTAAAGATTTGTGGGAAGGTACCACTGGGAAATTACGTATACTCTGTCTCGTTAGGAATGGCTTGAGAAATGGATAGCGACGTGTTTTTGTCGCATAATTTTTGACGTTTCCTGGAATACTCTTGTTATTCTGAGGGAAAACTGCTTTGTCAAAAATGATATGACTTTGTCAAAAATGGTTGTATTATGTATGAAACATATCCTGTGAATGTAGTTTTTTTTCCTTTAGTTGATGACTCCGTGCGAATAGCACATTTAGCCAGTGTCAAAGTAATTTTTCTTACAAGTGTTTTAATAAATAAACAATAATTCATATTTTCTTCCTGTATAATGACGATGAATGATAATAGAAATAAAAAGTGTGAAATAAAAAACCCCCAACCCCTTGAGTATCTCAGTAAAGATGAGGGGCTTTACTAAGTTCTCACGCGGACTTCTTGAGAGAATTTGAAAAGTGACGTTTCACTGTTTTGTTTTATTTGCAAACACTCATGCAGGCTCACCGGACACATAACGGTTAATAATCCACCATTATTTCACATTAATATTCGACATATTACAATATTTAGAAAATAAAACAAAAACGCATACATGAAAAAAATGTAAATGCAGAAACCTGTAATTGGCTTTACTCATTGTATTTGTCAGTAGCATAAGTATAAATTGTAATATGCTGTTGGTTTCTATAAATAAATAAATAAATAAATAAATAAATGACTATTCACTGTCCCGCCAAGAAGTCCGAAAAAAATAATCCAAAAAATACCCTATAGCATTTTTGACAGATTCACGACCGCTGGCTGTTATTTTTAATCTTTGTGTCTGGCTGCCGTGTATGCCATTAGTAATGTAACATTCCATTACCTTTTTTTATTAATTTATGGCACGGTCTATTAGCTATTTTAACAAAGCATATTTAAATTCGAGATTAAGCTTTTCTAAACATAGATCGTCTGCATTTCGTGGTAGTTTCGGCTATGCTGCCACTAAGTTTTGGAATAATATACCTACACCACTAAGAAATACTGTCGATTCTTTTAAAGTAAGTACAGGAAATATTTACTAGAGCAACAAAAACGGCTAAACTGCTAGGCTAAATATGTATAATTTAGATTTAAAACTTTATCACTATCTAACACACACACACACACCCCCACACACACACACACACACCCCTGTTTGTGCAGACGGCCTTTCGAGGACTATGGTTTTATATCACCCATCCGAGGACTCTCTCAAAAACTATGTTAATGACGTTGTATTGCTTTTTTAATACGATGGAAAGAAACAGAACATACATTGCTAATTGACAGGTCTATTCTTGTGGCGTTATCGCAGCATTTTGTTTATTAACTTTCGTTGACCAATGCGGGGACCTAAAATACACTGCCAACGCTTGTGGAGACATCTTTCCGAGGACGTTTGTGTTAACCTTTCGAGGACCCAATCGCCGGACTAGACATGACAATCCGAGGCCTCATTTCACACACTTTCTCTTGAGCCCAGTACAGTGCGAGGACCTTGTGTTAGACTTTACACAAACTATGTGAGGACGTTTTCCCGAGTCCCGCGTATACAATACGAGGACCACTAATGTGTAAAAATAACATATTTGAAGTACCATCTGAGAACATTTATTTTTTAATGCTCTAACACAGTATTTTCACTATTGGCTGACAAAATGACCAATCGCAAATAATTTGTTGCGTGGAAGTGTAGGCCTTTGTTTATCAAAGAAACCTAGCGATGCTTGTGACTAAAGTCGCACGCATCGCAGTAGCCGCAGATTGCACACAAGAATCCAATACGGTGCGGACGTATTACAGCAGTCTACGGGTAACTTCTTGTGATAACTTATTATGATTCCTATTTCACTTACGTAATATATGATTTTATATTAAAAATATTATAATACAGTTAACATTGTAATAACAATGTAACATTTAATAGTAAAAAGCTTAGATTTATTTTCTCTGATCTGATGGAAGTAGGGATTAGTCATACCTAGTCAGGACTTGTAATTGTAAGGATTAAGTAGTTTCGACTTGGCGCGGCGAAGTTTACAATAACTCGTGTTGGGGTATATGTGAACTGCTATTTTCGTATTGAGACCAAAATATTTGATTGTCTTAAAGAGGCGAAATGCACAATCTCTGACTTCAGTGATTGTAATATTTTTTTTAAAATATTACGTGGAAGCTCTATTATAAATTATCTTATTTATATTTATGGTATTAAATTAAGAATGCGCCACCGCGATAAATTGGTCTGAGACCGGTGGTCTTATCACTAGACCACAGAGGCGGTAAAACTGGTGGTAGAATTGTCATAAAAAATATTAACATATTTAAGAATTTTTACCGCACCTGTGGTCTAGTGGTAAGAACTCAAACCCAGAGGTCCCTGGTTCGATTCCCAGCGGGGGTACAACTTGTGCTCGGTTTGTTCGGTGCTAGGGCTTGTTCTAATTCCGCCTGACTAGCTACCAACATCTTATCTAACAACGTAACAACCATGTTATCAACATTGTTGTGTTCCGGCAGTTAGAAGTTCTGGTAGGTTCTGGTAGGTAGTTAGTTAGTAGTTACTGTAAGTAATGGCTACTTCTAAAAAAAGTCACTTAAGGATAATTAAAATTTGCCCGTGACTCCGTTCGTAAGAGCTATAAAAATTATTATAAAGGATATTAAATATTTTTTTTACCATAAGAAGTTCGTATACACCACTATGAATGGTGGTGGTGTGAGAACACAATACCACAGAGAAGTCAAGCTGTGTCTATATGATCTGACCCAACTGATTTAGATGTAACACCGTATTTTTATAGATAATTATGCTTTCTAACAAAGAAAATTTAATCAAAATCTGTTGAGCGGTTTGTGTGTGATAGAGATCCTCAAGCCGTGTGAAACTTATCACCTTCTGTTTTCTAGAGGTAACGGCATCACGCACTAGTGCGTGTCCCCGTGCCCTACTAGATTCTTCGAGGGCGCCTCTAAAGGCTCGGACCTCGGCTCGGGTTGACCGGGTCGTGGTGGTGGGGAGAAGCGCCCAGATACATGTCTGTACCTGGTATAGAGCGCGTGTGAACCGGCTCGTCGTACCCTTGTTCTACGAATACGGTGTCTTAGGCCTAAGCTAGTGTGCATGTTTAGTGTATTCTGTAAATGTGTAGTGGCATGTAGCAACGCAAATAGCAACGAGCGAACAAATTAGAATTTGAAAAATACGAAGTGTTGAAAAACAATATTTCGCAAACATGCGTAAAATAATATGTAAATTATCATAAATATAGCTTGCCTAATTCTTAACCGATCTTTCAATATTTGTAAAAATATTAAGATCGGATGTTGATGACGTAGTTGTCGACATTGAATGGAGCTCCTTTGGCTTATAAAGTAAAAGTAGATAGTGTTGATTAATTTCGGCGAGTTGGATTGAGCCACGATAGCGTAGTTGGTAGTGCACCTGACTCGTCATGTCATGGGGTGCGGGTTCGAATCCCGCTCGTGGATTTTTTCAACACGTTGTTTTTTTTTCAATGACTTATACATTTTTGTTTTTGTTATGATAATGTTTGATCACATATTTTTGTTCCTTCTACAATGCGAACTTACATGGGGTGTCAGTGTCTTCGAAGTGATTGTTAGTTGACTACGGCTAGATCCTTTGTCCATTAATAGATCCCTAATCAGCTACTTTTATTCGTATTCAACACAATAACCAATCATAATATGTGTACTGTTTGTCACTGAGGAGTTCTATGTGGTATCTCAGTAGTCCACGACCCTATGTCCACTGCTAGGTACCTAACCAGTTACTATTCTTCGTATTCAACACAATAACCAATCACAATATTTGTACTGTTTGTCACTGAGGAGTTCTATGGGGTATTTCAGTAATCCACGACCCTTTGTCCACTGATTGGAACCTAACCAACTATTATTCTTTGTATTCAATACAATAACTAATCATAATATGTGTACTGTTCTTTATTGAGGAGTTCCATAGAATATCTCTGTAGTTCACGATCCTTTGTCTACTGATAGGTACCTAACCAGCTATTTTCTTTTGTATTCAAAACAATAACTAACCACAATATGTGTACTGTTTGTCACTGAGGAGTTCTATGGGGCTTTTTAGTAATCCACGATCCTTCGTCCACTGAGAGGTACCTAACCAGTTATTATTCTTCGTAATCAACACAATAACCAATTACAATATTTGTACTGTTTGTCACTGAGGAGTTCTATGAGGTATTTCAGTAATCCACGACCCTTTGTCTACTGATTGGTACCTAACCAACTACTATTCTTCGTATTCAATACAATAACTAATCATAATATGTGTACTGTTCTTTATTGAGGAGTTCCATAGAGTATCTCTGTAGTTCACGATCTTTTGTCTACTGATAGGTACCTAACCAGCTATTTTCTTTCGTAATCAATACAATAACTAACCAGAATATGTGTACTGTTTATCACTGAGGAGTTTTATGGGGTATTTCAGTAATCCACGATCTTTTGTCCACTGATTGGTACCTAACCAACTACCATTCTTTGTATTCAAAACATTAACTAATCATAACATGTGTACTGTTCTTTATTGAGGAGTTCCATTGAGTATCTCTGCAGTTCACGATCCTTTGTCTACTGATATACCTAACCAGCTATTTTCTTTTGTATTCAATACAATAACTAACCACAATATGTGTACTGTTGAAAACTAAAGAGTTCTATGTGGTATCTCAGTAAGCCACCACCCTTCGTCCACTGATAGGTACCTAAGATATATTATAAATAATTTGAATGTAAGTATATAACACATGCATAAATATTGTATATACATAAACATATAATTACGTGTATTGTAAATACGTAAACAACAATACATAAACATACATAAAATACATAAGTAGTTCTAATAGGACGTTATTAAGATGATTCTGCCATGATTCTATCAAACAAGAGCTCGCGGACTTTCTTTATGTAGCCATCCTGATTTTGTAAGGCAGCGCGTTCTACAGGAGAATGGATTGAAAGAAAGAATGAACAAAACCAGATGTATGAGAGGGACAGAAATGGAGATGATTATTTGAGGACCGGAGATTTTTACTCTGAAAGGAGCAAAGGAGCATCTAATCAAAGACAGATTCCACATTCATAAGAAACAGAACGAACGAACATACGAACTTATTTTCTCGAGTTCCTATGGTCATCTTCCAGCTCCATCATCATACCCTGGTTACCATCTAGCACCAAAGTACTCGTCAAGACGAATCATACGAGCCCAAACTCAATGGGGTTGTGTCGTTTAATTACCGAGTTCCTGTGTCCATCTTCTAGCTCCATCATCAGACCCTGGTTACAATCTAGCACCAAAGTACTCGTCAAGACGAACCATACGAGCCCAAACTCGATGGGGTTGTGTCGTTTAATTACCGAGTTCCTTTGGCCATCTTCCAGCTCCATCATCACGCCCTGGTTACTATCTAGCACCAAAGTATTCGTCAAGACGGATCAAACGAGTCCAAACTCGATGGGGTTGTGTCGTTTAACTAACGAGTTCCTATGGCTACCTTTCGGTTCCATCATCAAACCCTGGTTACCATCTAGCACCAAAGTACTCGTCAAGACGAATCATACGAGCCCAAACTCGATGGGGTTGTGTCGTTTAATTACCGAGTTCCTATGGCCATCTTCCAGCTCCATCATCAGACCCTAGTTACCATTTAGCACCAAAGTTCTCGTCAAGACGGATCAAACGAGTCCAAACTGGATGGGGTTGTGTCATTTAACAACCAAGTTCCTATGGCCACCTTCCGATTTCATCATCAGATCAGCTTCATGTATTAATAATTTTGCATTATCATCCGATTTATACATGCATGCAAAATTTTAGCTCAATCGGTAACCGGGAAGTGGATAATATTTAACTAGCAGGTTTGATTACAGACACCGGGACAGGTGAATGAAACTAAATAAAAGCTTGTAAAAATGGACCACCTCGGGAAAAATATCTATCGATCAAAAAAAAATCATCCAAATCGGTGCATAAATGACGGAGATATGCGTGAACAAATACATTAAAAAAAACATATAGGTACAACCGAATTGATAACCTCCTAAATTGTGTTATGAAAATCAGGAACAACGACGGTACCACAACAACCTAGATCCAGGACAATATAGAAAAAGTCCGTTTTTCTATATGATGACCTCGGAGATGGTGACATCAGAAAACGGCGTGCGAGTCACTCGAATAGGGAGGTCTTTGATAAGGAAGGATGCATTAAAAGTTATGATCATCTATTTAAAAAATACTTACTTTGCTTACATTCCTTGTTCTTACAAAACGAGGACGGAAAAACAACACTCTTTGATAACGACGTGAAAATCTATCCATATGAGGGCCTAAATACACTTTGTCAGATACTGATACTAATCCGAGGTCTTGAGTGTAAAATTTACACATTAGTCCTCAGACAGTACAACATACATGACTCATGTGTATAGCAAGTGTGTATAAATCGATAGTGGCGCCGCCTGGTGTTCACACTCTGTCGGGGTGTGTACAGAAATTTCCAAGACCAATCCGAGGATTTCTTGACTTTTCTTTATTAAGTATATAGAAAGGTTCAAAATCGCACGTAGAGTACGATGCAGTAGTCAAGTCAAACCGAGGACTCACAAAAAAGTCCTCGGATTGAAAACGTCCTCGGATGTTCCTTGTGTATTCAGGCCTACGTCCTCGTATGGTACTTAAAACAAACACACCCCCACACACACACACACACACGCCCACACACACACACACACACACACACACGCCCACACACACACACGCCCACACACACACACACACACACACACACACACACACACACACACACACACACATCACGGGCTCCTCTGATAATCAGCGTTACAGTTTCTTAAAGCTGCAACTTATGCTGAGAGGAGTCCAGTTCGTCGTAGCATTTTAATTTTAATCATTATGTATTAGTTTTATTGTTACAACCTAAGCCTGTTACGCCGAATAAATATTTAGAATTAGAATTTCAATTTGAAAGGTCACCCATTCGTTGACCCGGCATTGCGAAGTTGCTTAACTCGCAAGATCGCAACACGTACGCCTTTGCACCTTAAGGGGGTGCAGCGCGGACGCAAAACTGCGAGTTTCAAGTTTCTTTATGATAGCGAGCGAGCGGCGCGTGGCAGTGGTGTGACAACGGCGCACGACTACGAATACGCACGCACACTAATATCTGTACAGAGTAGGCTGGTGATTTAATTAGAGCAATGTTTACTTTCGTAAAATCATAGGCGTTTGGGTAAAAAAGAATAAAAGTCTTAATATTTTCTTATTCATATTTTTTAATTGAAAAATAAGACAACAGTGGCCTGCGGAATATCAGTACAAACATTTTGATGCCGGATCATTGTCTCACTTGTGCTATATTTACAAAGTTTCTGAAGAAATAAGTTTTTAGATATCATTACATTTACGTATTGTTTATGCAGTTTCTGGGTATTTGTTTTAAATTCCAAGACAACCATGGCCTTGTGAAAGGATCAAGCTAACCTACACTAGTTCTTTTAATGTATATAACCTATTCAGCGCCTAGCACCAGTGACTTAAAAACACGGAAATTTTCGAAATTCCGCGCGGCACCCCCTTAATTCTCTTAATTTCCTTCAACGCCTGCAATGTTCAATGAAGCAACCTTGAGAATTAGGTTTTGTACACACGCCTGCACGTAAACCTACCACACACGGTCAAATTTCCTCAATCGACTTTGAACTTTATGCAATGTATTGAAGAATTGTGATCACCAATCCACAATCGACAAGCGTGGTGATTAAGCCGTTACCCATCAATTGTAGAGATGACTTTGATTTCAACGATGGAGACCTTTACCCTGCAGTGAGACAGTCACAGGTTATGTGTAATAACGTTTTACACGCCTCCAAAAAAATGAGAAAAAACAGTTTTACGAAACACCCCACATCATTCATTTCAAGTTCAACACTCCTCCTTTTCCTAATACATTTTGGAAGGGAAAACTTTGAACTCAACTGGATTCTCTAAGTCAATATATCTCGAGACGTCCCTCTAATCTTTAGAAATAGTCGCCATCACTAAGTGAAATCCCAATGCTTTATCCCCAAGGCTAGTTTATGCCTTAATAAAGCTTTTTCGGCCTCCTTGGGACTTTGCCAGAGTGAGTGATTTTCACAGTTAATCACAGGTGTTTTACGTCCTTGAATATTGGATGCTCTTTTATTTAGACATTTATGAACATTAGTATTTTGTGCTTTTATTAGATATTATTTATTGTATTATTATTATTGTTCTTTATATATATACTAGCTGACACGGCGGACTTCGTACCGCTTTTTTTTTTTTTTTTTTAATCTTAATTAATGGCTTCGCGTTTAGCATTTAGCCAATTTCAAGTATTTTTTATTATTAGTAATACATAAATAAACAATATTTCTTTTCTGTATGATGATGATGAATGATAATAGAAATGAGAAGTGAGAAATGATATACCCCCAACCCCTCGAGTATCTCAGTAAAGATGTGGGGCTTTACTAAGTCCTCGGGCGGACGTCTTGAGAGAATTTGAAAAGTGACGTTGCACTGTTTTGTTTTATTTGCCAACACTCGTGCACACTCACGAACACTTAACGGTTAATAATCCACCATTATTTCACATTAATATTCGATATAACACAAATTTTCGAAAATAAAACAAAACCGCAGACATGACTCTTCACTTTCCCGCCAAGAAGTCCTTCGTACCGCTTTGACAGTTTCCATAATTGAGTTAAATATATGTCAATGGTTTCCATGACAACAAAACAAACAAATTATTTTGTATTAGAAAATTAAATTGTCGTTTTTAGTATTTTAATTAATATATTTTTTTTTATATAACTTATGTTACTCAGCGCTAATGCAGCATTCTAATGGTGAAAGAATTTTTTAAATCGGTCCAGCAGTTTTTGAGTTTATTCGTTGCAAACATACATACATACAAAAATACAAAGGTTTCCTCTTTATAATATTACTATCGATAAAACTTCTGTGTGCGTGTGTATGTTATTGAACTCCTTCGAAACGGCTGAACCGATTTGAATGAAATTTTCTGTGTGTGTTCAAGTGGATTCGAGAATGATTTAGCAAAAAAGATCGTGGGTTCGATTCCCACTCGAGCTTTTTGAGGCTTATTAATTTTTTCTAGTAAAAAAAATGTGTTGTTAACGTCTCTTATGTCAAAAAATTGTCTTGTTGACTACCTTCTGTTTTTAGGGTTCCGTAGCCAAATGGCAAAAAACGGAACCCTTATGGATTCGTCATGTCGTTCTGTCTGTCTGTCCGTCCGTATGTCACCGCCACTTTTTTCCGAAACTATAAGAACTATACTGTTGAAACTTGGTAAGTAGATGTATTCTGTAAAACGCATTAAGATTTTCACACAAAAATAGAAAAAAAACAAAAAAAAATGAAATACGTAGAACTGAAACTCAAAAATGTTTTTCTCATCAAACCCATACATGTGTGGGGTATCTATGGATAGGTCTTCAAAAATGAAAGTGGTAAATTTTAGAAGTTACAGGGACACCCCCCCCCCCCCCCCCCCCGTAAATTTCTAAAATAAGAGAATGATAAAACTAAAAAAATATATGATGTACATTACCATGCAAACTTCCACCGAAAATTGGTGGAACTAGATCTAGTAAGTAGTTTTTTTTTAATACGTCATAAAGTACGGAACCCTTCGTGCGCGAATCCGACTCGCACTTGGCCGGTTTGTAAATACTGATGAAGTGATTCTCTCTTGTTTTTCAGTTATTCACAGGTGTTTTGCCACCTTCAATATTGGAGGCTTTTTTGTTTGATTACTTGAGTACTTAAGGACTTTTTACAACGTATACTTGAAGAGCACGTAGCCATTTTCAGATTTTGTATGTTATTTCGCATGAATGTCAGAGCATCACTGGAGAACGGAATGACCGATTTGATTAACAATTCAAAAATAAATACAGTTATCATATAAATAAGGAGCTTTTAATCAAATGTGTTTTTTTTTATTGCTAACGGGTGAGCACTTGTGAGATGAACTCACTTGATGATAAGACCAAAGGGGTACTTTTTGTGTGTTTGTATAGGTCTCTGCACGGTTTAAATTCACAATTGGACCCGGTATGTTTTTTTGTTCAAACGATAATGGAATACGGGTTCACTGAAATGGACAAAATCGCGAGCGTCGCCGCTAGTCAACACATGTAAAGAGAAAGTCCTAAAAAAAATGAGTATACAGGCTGACTCATCAACGCCCACCCAAAACCATGGACTTAGGAAGCTGAAATGTTGTACAGAGGTTCCCTTTACGATGTAGACAAGGGATAAGACGGGATTTGCCGAAATTCCCCCGGGATCACGGGATACGGGCGGGCAAAGTCGCGGGCGGTCGCCATATTAAATAAATAACCAAATGTCAATCGTAAAATGGTGGTAGACGCAGTGTTGCCAACTTGACGGATTTCCCGTCATATCTAGCGGATTGGGAGGTGAAAACGGACACAGTTTTCGTCTAATGGCTAACGGATTTTCTAGCGGAACGACAGAATGTTACATTATATTCTATAAGGTAGTATTATTAGATTTTGTCTGGAATTCGTGCAGCGCCATCTAGTTAGTTATATGAAAAGTGTCACTATGTTTTGTTTACGACCATAAAAGTGGGTATAAAATGCGCTACTTTTTTTAGTGTATCTTCATTATTTAGTCGTCTGTCAATGAAAGGAATGGATGGAGTGGAATTTCAGAATAATAGTTGCCAACACTGGGTAGACGACATATTCGGCCGACCGTACACGGCTTAATGAAACATTTAAGGCTTTGGGCTACAGAAATGTGTGCAAACAACAGGTTTATGCGGTCAGCGATTGCGGTTGCGGGTCGCAGCAAAATAGCGAGTGAAACATTGGTTTTATTCCTCTATAATCTTGAAATAACAAGAACTTTATAACACGGTATAAAGTAAGTTGTAGCCTACTTACACCCTTACTTTTTATTACTACATACGTTTAAGGATACTCTCTTTTCATCATTTTGCTAAAATTATA
The DNA here is from genome assembly GCA_963082485.1 of Eudonia mercurella. Classification (NCBI taxonomy): domain Eukaryota; kingdom Metazoa; phylum Arthropoda; class Insecta; order Lepidoptera; family Crambidae; genus Eudonia; species Eudonia mercurella. The sequence continues at coordinate 7,466,840 of OY720045.1, forward strand.
CCATAGTAGGTACTACTCTGGAATAATATTAAAATTTTCATAAATCGTAAAAAATTTAATAAACAATGCACCTAATACCTAACTAGATCAAAATGTATGGAACAGCTAATTGCTTTCACGTATTCAGAGTTAGTGTCAAAATAAAAGTTTTATAAAATGAACAGGACAGACTAACCTCAAAGTTTTTGTAGTAATTAAAATATAGGGGTGTATACTATCCCACTGTAGAAAAGGTCTCCATCTTGTACATCTTATACACTTCATTGCAAGGTACAGTTTACCGGAGCAACTAGCTTAAGAAGGAGACACCTGATTGAGGCAAAGTGGAGGTGAGCGGAAAAGAGCTGTGTGGAAATAAACCAATATAGTCCCTTTATTTTAATGGTTCTTCTCCGTTCCGCTCTAATGGACGGTGTTTAGCAGCGTCGTGTTTCTAAGGAAAACCGTCACGTCGTCGCACGAGGGGGCGCGGGCGGCTCGGGGCAGATTCAATAGAGTTTTTGTGGATAAAGCTGCTCCGCTTTTCTCCACTTAGCTCCGCTTTTCTCCGCTCAGCTCCGCTTTTCTCCGCTCAGCTCCACTCCGCCTCAATGAAGTTTCATTTTATTTTATTTTCATTGTGGAAAAAGCTGCTCCGCTCTAAGCTCCGCTCCACCTTAATTAAATTTAATAGCGGATAAAAAACAATGCAATAAATCGAATTGGAATTTAAAGCTGGTTGGCTGTACTCCGCTTCGCTTCAATGGAGTGTCACACTGATGGCCTGACATTAGAAAGCAGGGATTACTACAACACATTTTATACAAAGGGGTAGATGTGAAAATGGCTTGTCTTGTGTGTGTCTAGTTTAATTTCCTGCGTTCTAGTTTAATAATTGCTGCGCTGGGGATTTTCTTTGGCTCAAAGCATTTATTAACGATGCTTTGTGTTTACAATCAAAGCCTTTTGAGAGTTTAGTTTACTATTCGTATTCATTCGATCGCTGATTTTTTTGATAGGTTTTGCTGTTGGCTTTTTATAGCGCCACCGGACTTTTTAGGAAGCGGCAAGAAACTTATAGGGTTTCTCAAACCGTGTTATCGAAACACCGTCACAGGTTTTCTATCTTATTTCTTATCTATCTCTTGGATTGGCATCACGCAATCGTGTCCCCGTTTCTAACAAGATTCTCCAAGGGGTTCGAGGCGAATCGGAAACGAGCTGGGCAGTTTAAATGTTTGAGGTAGATGTTCTATTCAATGAAAATGTATATTTATATAATAACTAGAGGCCCGCTCGCGGCTTCATCCGCTTCAGTGAACACCCGTATCCCGACGAAAACTTTTTTTTTTATACAATCATTGTCCTGGCAATGGGGAAGAAAACGCAAAACTTTTACGCAGAGGGCGCTGTGTGTTTGTTACTTGTCAAACATTCTGTATAAAAATCGACTTGTTTTTCCCACGTTTTGTAGTGTCCTTTTGTGGTGCAAACAAAGTTTTAAGCAATGTATTCTACCTGGCAGATTGGAGGCTTATGACAAAAACTGCAATTTTGATAGCATAAAAAGTAGACCGTTAAGTGTTCGTGAGTGTGCATGAGCGTTGGCAAATGAAACAAAACAGTGCAACGTCACTTTTCAAATTCTCTCAAGAAGTCCGCCCGAGGACTTATACGATCTTTACTGAGATACTCGAAGGGTTGGGGGGTATATCATTTCTCACTTCTCATTTCTATTATCATTCATCATCATCATACAGAAAATAAATATTATTTATTTATGTTTTACTTAAAAAACACAAATGTTGAAAAAATTTTCACGAGCAGGGTTTGAACCTGCACCCTTCTGACATTCCGGGTCAGGTGCTCTTCCAATTGAGCTATCGTGGTTCTAACCAGCCCGCCGAAATTATTCAACACTTTTTACTTTGAAAACCAAAGGCGCCCATTCAATGTCAACAACTACCGTCACTAACATCCGATCATATTTTTACAAATATTAAAGATCAGTTAAGAATGTCAGAAGGGTGCAGGTTCAAATCCTGCTCTTGGAAATTTTTTCAACATTTGTGTTTTTTTTGTAGTATATTAATATTTTATTTTACGGGCTAACAGTTTCCTAATTCATCCATTTGTGTGTGCTTACAAATGGATGAATTAGAAAACTGTTTTCATAACTTAGTAACTTTTATAGTGATCCACTACAACAACTTAATAGTAGTTTATGCAACTGTCATATAATGAAGGGTATTAAAACACGAGTGTGAGTTTATGAAACGAGCGCAGCGAGTTTCATAATAGTAACGAGTGTTTTAATACCCGTGTTATATGCAGTTGCATACACTACTTTATCTTCACTAATGCAATTAGTCAAACAACAAGAGTAAAAGCGGACAATAGTTTATTTATAATAATTGTTAAAATTTTGGATGGTACAATTTTGAAAGTTAATGTTAATTACCAACCAAACCAATCCATCCACCATCCAATAACCAATGAGAGCGCAGCTGCGCGTGCAGGGCCAATCAGGAGCGAGCGCGCGCTGTTCTTTTTTTATTCAATTGGCACAAGATCTTACCAAAGAGTTTTGTGTATGTAAGTTTAGTAGTTTCGACGAAGTTTTCACGTATAACCCAACTGTTTTCAAAAGCCAGCCTAATATCAAAATTTTATACAACTTGTATGAGGATTTTGACATAAGGCTCGCCAGGTTAATTGGTCGCGTTTTATTGATGTTATAATGAGATTTTACGATATCGATGTGGATATTATACCATCATGTGAAATTGCTTAAATTGAGTGTTTTGTTGTCTGTGCTATAACAGTAGTAATTATAAGTCAAGTATTGGAAACATAAGTAGAATGTTACAACATTAGTGTAGATAAAATAAGTAAGTACAGACGCCTGCACGTCAACCTTTCCAAAACAGTCAAGTTTCTTCAATACATTTTCAACCATATTACTTAGGAATAAAGTTCAAAGTCTATTTTGTGGTAGGTGGATGTGCAGGCGCGTACCTACTTATGTTCATAAACCAAGATTATCAGGATCCCTTTCTGTTTTCCAATTATCTTGGGTTCTCCCTCTTGCTGTTCTATCTCGCGGCTTTTTCTGGTTCAGAGGCTATCTTTTACTCTTTTTGTATGACCCAAAAACATTTTTCTGTAACTCTAAGAAATATATAAAGTAACAAACAATCCATTTGCTTGTAAACCGTGGAGTTTTACAACTCCAATGCTTTTTTATTATTCCTGCTGCCTTTAATGATATAAATCAAATTAGCCGGCCTTCCATTACACCTCCCCAAAGAGATGTATATCTTCCTTCTGAATTAATGTAGATCTCCAAGTTTGTTTAGTACAATAAAATACTACACCCAATTTGATAGGGTAATTTAAACTCTATGGCTATAGAGATAGGAACTTCGACAATATTAAGCGAATTGTAATTTAGTGCTTTTTTATTTTGGTATAGCATGCCAATCAGCATGCTATATGAAAGTTTTTGGTCAATTGTTGTATAGGTATCATATCGTATCGTATCTCACGATGTGTGGTTCGTAAATTTTTTAAAAGAATAGTAATATTAATCGCTAGATAATAATAAAAAGACGTAACCCATACCTATTACGCTGAATGTCACCACATTACTAAATATTCGTATTCGCCGAATGATTTTCGTAAAAAAATATTTTAATATGAAAATCTTTGGAGCTCTTGGGAATGAATGTATAGAAGTTGAATTTTGGAGAACAATAGATTTGGAGCGCATGGGAATAAGCCGATTAAATGTATCCGAACATACCTACTTGAAGATGTTTGTTAGGTTACTTGGGGACCAATAATTTAACATTGAACATTAGATTGAATAGAGTAATTATTAACGGGATTCTTACCATGTTTATTATTTGTGAGTATCCGATATTTCGGCACAGTTGCATGCGCCATGATCACGGAGTTACTAAAGTTAATGCGGGTGAGTTTTTTATGAGCAGACAAAACGGTCTACCCTCTTCCTTAGTCGTTTTTTGCGCTAGATGCCCGTACCACCGGTTTCTAAGTCACTATTCACTCGAAATTGCTCACGACACACTACACTCACAGTATCGGAATGCGAAACGGCTTTATTGTTGTTTTTGTGGTTTTTAACAAGACTTATCACTGGATTCCAGACACGCGACAGTTTAAATCCATCTTCACGATTGAAATTTTTGTATTTCGTAATTTCAATCGCTTCTCCCACCAATCTAGGTACGTAGTGGCGTTCTGTCGAAATAATCTGAGGGTTGTAAAACTCAATTCAGTGATTAGAACCCGACTGGATCAGATGTTCAGCAATGGCCGATTTTTGCGTATCGTTGTTCTTGACAGCTTTGATGTGCTTCTTAATTCTGCAGGCGACTGTACGTTTCGTTTGGCAATATAGGAGCTACCGCAGCTGCAATCGATCTTGTATACACCAGGCTTTTCCAAGGGAAAACTATCTTTCGGCGACCGTAAAAATTGTGCTACTTTATTATTAAAATAAATAAGGCAAAATAAATTGTTTATAACATATACATATACTTTAAAGAGTGTAAACAGGATGATTAAATGTCTTCTTTGCTTTAAATTAATTAATTTGCTTAAATTGCTTTTTGATATATTATATTAAGTATATCTAATAAACCTGATTTTAAAACTAGTTATGTGGTGGTTTCATAAAATTATTTTCCCCAAAAAGCTATGTAATGTTTTTCGGTAGATAATTAAACAAACTAATAATATTAGTTTTAAATAAATTATTTGTAATTTACCTATTATTAGCACTATTTATGTATACTCATCAAATTGCTATAACAATATTTCTAAATCGTGTCGTAATGTGGGTAAACATATTCGTGTTGATCTGAAGATATGTCATCCGCAAATCACTACGTGTATAGCTGACTAGTAAGGTCACGCTTGCGCGGTGCAAGAGGCCCTCGGGGGATTGATTAGTCAATGGCTTGAGGAACCTAAGTTTTTTCGGTTGTTGACCGTACAGTTAACTTTTCTAACAATAATAAATATATATAGAAAAAAAATCTGTAAAAAAACACGTGCACACGACACGCGTGCTACTTCGTCGGGGACGAATGGCCGTGGTTCCTTTGCCTTCAAATATTTTTCAATATGCAACTGACAGATGAAATAGGGTCGTGTCATATGAGTAGCTCGATGGCGCAGTGGTTAACGCGCCCGGTCAGCAAGTGCTGAGGTTAAGCAACTTTCGCAAAGGCCGGTCATCGGATGGGTGACCAAAAATTTATCATCTCGAGCTCCTCCGTGCTTCGGAAGGCACGTTAAGCCGTTGGTCCCGGCTGCATTAGCAGTCGTTAACAACCACCAATTCGCACTGGGCCTGCGTGGTGGTTCATGTCCCGTTCTCCCTATCCATCCATAGGGAAGGCTCGTGCCCCAGCAGTGGGGACATAAATGAGCTGATGATGATGATATGTGGTAATATATGTCGGCGGCGCGTTTATATTACTTTACGATTACTCTTGAATATATTATTATCTTGGAAGCCTTGTCCGTTAGTCGGCTCTTACAACATGCACGGCCAGTTATGTAGCTGATACGTTATTTTCACGTCTCAGACCAGCACTGGATGGGCTAGGATGAGTTGAAATATACTAATTGTTATAACGTTCAGTCCGTACATTTATTTATTTATTTATTTATGAACGGTACACTGAAAGATTAATGTCATTACAAAAACATACACACGTATTCCACATAATAAGACAAGACAATAATCTAAATTTAGTGTACACAGCATGCAATCAATTAAACTTACAGAACATTTTTGTTTATAACTTAACTTATACAATATATATTAGATATTCGTATTCGTCGATTATTACAATATACTTACTACAGCTTGACTATTATAAGTTGATGATGATGATAATGGAATTAAATGGATTAAATAGATATTGAGTTAAAGAACAATAGTAAAGTACAAAGTGCAAAAAGTAAATTTGAAAAACAAATTTCCTACAAACAGTGTCATGCACAATATTTAGTAAATACAGAGAGAAACAAGGTTAAAAAGAGATGCCAAGCTCAGAATCGACAATTTGTGAGAAGGTGTGGGTGGGTGCAGCGTGGACAACAAGTGGACCGATGGCAGATGAAACGAAAAAAACACCTAAATAGTGGGTAGTCGCGTTACAGTCGTCGGTTTTGTTTTTCGTTTTTGACACTCATAAATATAGATTATAAAATTAAAATACAGGAATCTTTTTTCAAGTGAAGTTTCTAAATAAGCACTTTGAGTCTGTACAAATATTTTCACTACTTATTCAGGACGTCCTTTAGCTGTGGGGAAAAAGGGGTTAACTTTTTTTGAAAATTAACTGCTTTACCACAAAACGATGGCTAATGTTAGACACTGCGTAAAACAGATGCTTCCTCTACATGGGAAATATCACTTCTTTCGCTAGTGTGAACTATGTAAACTTATTAATAAATCTGCTTTATGAAACAATAATACAGTCACGAACATGTTGCAACTAGTTAAAAGTTTATACAATGTTAATGCTCGTGACTGTACCTATAATAGCTACAAAAATAGAAGTAAACACAAAATTACACAAAGGTCCCTTAGAGACACTCAGGTCGTTGTCAATAGGACGATAACAAAATACTATTCCCTGAGGACTTGTTGTGACCTTTCTGTTTCTATCCAGCTTTTATATAATTTACGGTCACTTTCTTTTGCAAGAAATCGGCAGTTTCGAAGCGGGTCTGATAAACGGACTCTTTGTAAATTACGTTATCGAAAAATGTGCGTCATTATTCAAATGATTCGCACAAAAAGAATACTCCGCAGCCCTCCATGAAGGGTCAACCCGAGCCAAGGTCCTAGGTTTAGTTACTTTTTGGTAGGAATCTCGGTAGATTCTGGGTAGAATCTACCTGGGTAGATTCTGGGTAGATCGCGTTAACTCTAATACCTACCTGCATCTGCCGCTAAGCATCGCTGTTTTACATCGCTGTGTTGCTGTGCTGGATCACGGTCGGTGGCCGCTTACTGTTAAGTTTCTGTCATTTTCCCACTCTGTAACAATTAAACGCTTTCTGACAAAAGCGGGCACTATGCTCACATGCCGGTTTTAAAAACAAATGTGTCTGCGTTGAATGCAATTGCCGCAACAGGAGTGACCATTGCGTCTCGTTGCTTTTACTGGCCGGTAGCCTTTTAACCTTGTTAGACTCACTCACCCAAGCCAAAATGTGGCAGCCCTGCAACGGGAAACTGCCCAAATTGCTTAACGCTAGTTGCTGAGAGAGCGTTGCAATATCGTCGTAACTAATATTTAACTATTTTAACTGCTTCTTTGATTCAGTGGACTTGGAGGTCGTTACTTTCGGTTATCAGCGGAGTGAAAGTTAAATGTATACGATTTGGTAGGTAGGCTGCTTTTCTTAATAGAGCTCAGTCCATATAATATATGGACTGAGCTCTATTAATATTAATTATTACTTTGCCGTAACGTCATTAATCGATACTGTTCGCGCCAGAAACGCGACGGTATCATTCAAATAAAAGATACGCTGGCACAAGCCGACGGCGGAGCGTATGTGTGTGCGGGTGCATTCGGTCACAGAGTTAACAACGATCGGCCCGCCCGTGACATCGCGTTCAGCACAAGCCAATTCGATCAGCCATAGAGAATTATAATTATACCATCAGCTCTCCGCTTCTAGAACTACTCGCGAATTGCCTGCCGGCCGGCCCCTTTATAGAGTGCGTGTGCGCGTGTGTGTGTGTGTGTGTGTACGCGAAATAAGCGACTTCTACCAGCTCAGCTCCATCTCCGCGACAGTCGTGTCGTGGCTACGCCGTCAACGTCAGCTCGCCAAGTAAGTCCGAAATATCATCAACATCCATTCCTTCTCAGCTTCTTAATCCATCAGCTCCCGTCGCTGTGTTGGCTTTGCATTCCCGGCAGCCGACACAGATGCATTCAACGTCAGACGCTTTACTAATCCTATATTTAATCGAAAATCATTTCCTTACGTTCGACTCTACTATCGCCATCATCACCATCATCAGCTCATCTTATGTCCCCACTGCTGGGGCACGAGCCTTCCCTATGGATGGATAGAGAGAACCGGCCATAAACCACTACGCGGGAACGCGAGTGGTTGTTCCAATCCCATCCGATGACCGGCCTTTGAAAAAGTTGCCTAACCTTAGCAATCGAAAACCAGCTGTGTTAACCACTGCGCCATCGAGTTTTTACTTCAAATTTTATAAAGAACTTTAAGGTTATTCCATTATAAAATCTAAACAAAAAGGTTGTAAGTTCCAGTGGCTATTTAATAGCCTCATTTAATTGAGGTCCTGAAAATATCTTTGCCATTAATCTTACGGCCCTTATCCTAGTGGCCCATCATATTACCTGCCAAAACAAATAGGTTACAGCCCTGCGGTTAAGTCTATACTAATATTATAAATAAAGAGGAAAGCTTTGTATTTTTGTATGTATGTTTGCAACGAATAAACTCAAAAACTACTGGACCGATTTAAAAATTCTTTCACCATTAGAATGCTACATTAGCGCTAATTAACATAGGCTTATTAATTTTTTTTAAAGTTTATAAATAAAAGTATACCCGTGCGAGGCCGGGGCGGAGTATGGTATAAACAGCATCTTTGAATGCATTTTTTTTATTATTTTTATTTTTCTTTAGGAACCTAGTACAAACCTAGAAGATCATCATAATACTGTATTAACCCTCATTTTTAGTACACAGGTATAGGTCGCACCAAACTTCTAGTCCCCTCTGAAGTTGGCGCGATTCGCGTCGCAGTAATAAAAAATAGGCGTCAGTAGGGCGAAGACAGGGACGAGCGGTAGGGCCTGACTGTACAGCTGCGCAACGAAGCAACTTCAGAGGGGACTAGAAGTTTGGCGCGATCTATACTAAAGATACCTACTTGAATCTTATTGTGCCTACATTTTTAGTTCAATGTAAAAGTATAATACAAATTAAGTGCATGCTTAGACTGTAACTCAATAAATAAATAAAATTAAAAAAATAAAACCTCTGACGGTGTTTCGATCACACGGCTTAAGGAACCTTTTAAGTTTCTCGCCGTCCCCAAAAAAGTTCGGTGTCGCTGAAAATGGCGTCTGCGACAATCAGCACTCTAATTTTTTTTTAAAAATACCAGATCTATTGACAAAGAAAACTCACACTAGGCACCCACGATGTGTCGCAAGTTCGCTATTTTCCGTATTTTTTTTTAAATAAACACCTTGCCAAATCCTGCTTACTAATATTTGCTACTTTTTTTTCTCTTTTTTTTTAAGTTCAGTAGTTATGTTCTTTTTTGTTTTGTATATACTACATAAATTATATTGTAATAAATAAGAATTGTGAACGAAATAAAGAAAGTCAAATTAAATTATAAATTTTAAAAAAAAATTAAGCAGGTTGGTGGTCGAAAGCTTAGACAGTATTTATTTTAAAAAACATGCGGTGCGAGACTTCTGCTGAGTCCAACTGGATTGGCAGCCACCCTGGTACCTATTTCTGCCACTATGCAGCATTGTTTTGAACCGTGTGTTCTTGTATAAAAAAAAAAAAAAATGTACTACATCCATTGAAATAACAAGGCACTCTGCACCGCTCTTAATGTGACAAAGGCCACATTGATGAAACTACCCGCAATAGCTAAACTAAATCTCATTTCGTTATACGAGAAATAGTTCTTGAACTTTTTGCATAACCGTGCACGCCATGCGTGAAATGGTAACATTCGATTGGAACGATTATTGGCGAATAAATGGGAATCGATCGGAAGTTTTCGAAGTTTCGATGTATCTGAACTAATGTAAGAACTTTGTAGCTATGTGATGTAAGTTGTCGCAAATATTAAGTATACAAAGAGGCATTATAATGGAGAAATAATAAATTGATCCACAAAAAAATAGTAGGCTAGCACCTAAAATGCTAAGTTAGCATTTAAATAGTAGTTTAGGTGCTAACTTTGTATTTTTAGGTGCTAACTTAGTATTCTTGTGGGTTAGGTTAGGTTAGTTTGGTGATCGATTAAATACAACCCATTTTAATGTAAGTAAAAATAAGAAAATTAAAATTCATAATAAAAATATAAATAGCTGCTTTTAATGCCTTTCGTGGCCATTAACCATTTTTTTTCTAACCAACATATACAGATAAGATTGTGGTAGCTAGCCAGGCGGACTTAAAAGCCCTACCATCAACCAAACCGGGCACAATCATCCTGCTACTCAGAAACTTAGACCGTTGATCTTAACCACTAGTCAATAAAGGTCATTAACTAAATTAACTTTAAAATTAATGTAACTTTTCAATTTCTGATGTTTAGCCAGGGCACACAGAGCGTCGTTCAAAACTTCATATTTATTTTAAATCCCCTATTTTCCAAAACACTCAATTCAAATATGAATATTCGTCGAAAGTAAAAGCTTCTAAAGCTACTTTGCAACAAGTTTGCAATTATCTAAATGGACTTCAGCAATGTGTACATTTTTAAATAATCATTCGTTGGCAACTAATAAATTGTACACACTGAATTTTAAATTTTGTTTTAAAATAGCTTTTTTAACTTGTGGCCCGCGCTCACCCATGTAGCCATTAACTGCCTTAAAGAGATCTCGAGAGGCGGGACGAACTGGATATGTTATCTGAGTGGTAGAGCCACGCTGCGTTGCAGCACGAAATGGGCCGGTTCGCCCAGTGTAATACGCCCTCTCTCAGTATATCGGCGTGAAACAATGGCATTCTTTGCTGTTGTGTTTCGTCCGGTGAATGAAAGTACCGGATGCCCATCTCTCACCCCTCCCCTCTCCCAATTCCTACTCCCTCCTCAAGAACCAACTCCTTCCTCAAGGCCAGCAACTGCGATTACTTTAGTTTTACGGGTGTTAATGGGCGGCGGTGATTACTTTCCATCAGGTGAACAGCCTGCTCGTTCGTCTCCTTTTAAAAAAAAAAACAAAAAATGGATGACCAAAATTGAACTCAATTAACTCAGGACCGCAATAAGTGGAAAAAAATGGAGGGAGGCCTTTGCCCAGCAGTGGGACAGTTAGAGCTAATTATAAATCAAATCAAAGAAAATATTGGAAATTATGAAGTCGAGTTATGTCTCTGTATCGCTCTACAACAGACTCGTGTCATATTCATCATCATCATCATCATCAGCTCATAATGTCCCCACTGCTGGGGCACGAGCCTTCCCTATGGATGGATAGGGAGAACGGGCCATAAACCACCACGCGGGCCCAGTGCGGATTGGTGGTTGTTAACGACTGCTAATGTAGCCGGGACCAACGGCTTTACGTGCCTTCCGAAGCACGGAGGAGCTCGAGATGGTAAATTTTTGGTCACCCATCCGATAACCGGCCTTTGCGAAAGTTGCTTAACCTCAGCAATCGCAGATCGGGCGTGTTAACCACTGCGCCTTTGAGCTCCTCCGTGTCATATTGCCGAGTTATATTTAAAAGGGATGGAGGAGCTCGATGGTGCAATAATTAACGCGCCCTGCATGCGATTGCTAAGGTTAAGCAACTTTCGCAAAGGCTAGTCATCAGATGGGTAACCAAAATTTTGAGCAGGACCGTGCTCCAGAAGGCACGTAAAGCCGTTGGTCCCGGCTGCATTAGCAGTCGTTACAACCACCGATCCACATAGGGTCCGCGTGGTGGTTTATGAACAGTTCCCCCTATTCTTCAGCCCCTGTGCTGCTGCTGTGTCCCAGCTGTGGAGACATAATATGAGCCGGTGATATGGTGATGTGATGGAGGCCTTTGCATGCGAACCAAAATGCTTAAAAAACCCTCACTATACTTAATACTAAAATAGTTTATACGTGCCTGCATTCGAAAAACAGTGACTCATAGTATATTGTAGTATTATAATGTTGCACCTTATAGAATCTTTACTCAGTACACCTAAATAAACAGACGCCCGTTTATCTTCCATTCCCAACTCTCGGAAGGCCTAAAGTACCGCTTAATTACTGGTTATTTAAAAAAATTACTAACCAAGCTTCGGCTGCTCAATGTTGCGATGCGAAACGGCTGAGTTGCCAAACTTTTCAAATAACTTATTGTGGTTACACGAAACTTTGGGAGCCACGTTTATTTTTGAATTTCTCGTTGGATTGTTTTTTTTACCAAACAATTTCTGCTGGTTTCACAAGTTTAGGCAGAGTTTAATTTAGTAAACCTAATTATACAAAGTTGAAATAATAAATTTCACCTAAAATTAACTAATTCAAAACCTTAGATAATGAAATAGAATTATTGCCCATTTTAACGTTTATCATGCCTGCTATTAATAGGAATCATTTCAGATTTTTTAGATTATTTAGAGGAGCTCGATGGCGCAGTGGTTAACGCTCCCGGTATGCGATTGCTAAGGTTAAGCAACTTTCGCAAAGGCCGGTCATCGGATGGGTGGCCAAAAATTTATCATCTCGAGCTCCTCCGTGCTTCGGAAGGCACGTAAAGCCGTTGGTCCCGGCTGCATTAGCAGTCGCTAACAACTACCGCACCGCACTGGGCCCGCGTTGTGGTTTATAGCCCGTTCTCCCTATCCATCCATAGGGAAAGCTCGTGACCTAGCAGTGGGGATGTTGATGAGCTGGTGATGATGACAGTACTTGCCTTGCAAGCTACGGAGTTTATTACATTACTACGTATAAGTAATTAGTATCACCTCGAGCCAAACCACCTGCCATGTAGTGTCACCTCAAATATCATACCGTAGATAAAGGAAACCTCAAAACACATGAGTTGTATTGTTTTCTAAAGTTTACGCGAACACTACACATTGAAATGTAACTGCTGCCAGCCATAATGCCAGACCAAAGGATACTGTCAGCTCTTACAGCGTGCAACGGAACGCACGTGATTAAATTTAAATGAGGTTGTACACCCTACCAACTAAACATGAGACGAGCAACACCTCAGTCTCCCTGGACCCCCTGCAAAGGGTTCGAAACGTCAGAATAAACACTAAATCAAATTTATGTGTAAAATAAACACGAGTAGATCCGTAAAAGTAGTTTCATTCTATCTTCACAGACCAAATGCATCGCAGCACCATCTACTCGAGCTCTGGCTATACGCTGGCTGATCCCGAAACGCGACCGACAAGCGGCTACTTGACGGGTTTTACACCATGCGTACGGTGGTCACTAACCAGACGGGGCAAGCCCTACCACGCAGTGGAGCATATGGGAGCCCTAAATTCCGTTAGTCGCCTCTTACGTTACGACACCCACCGGAGGAGAGGGGCGGAGAATTGTATTCTTTCTCCGTCACCGCAAGGATAAATAGTGACATTCATAAGAGCTATTTGTAGCCTAAACTGAATAAATGATTTTGAATTTTGTTTTTTTTTCAAATTTAGAACGGTTGTCATTATAGTCGATATCTGGGAAGAATCCTGCTACTGGTATGAACATATTTTATAGAGCTTTACTACGTAGTAGCTGTTCCTCGATGAGTCCCCGACCCACCGCGTCATATAGCGTCGCCCGAATTTTTCTAACTTTTTTTTGCTCAGCTCTTAAGGGTCATATCGTGATGTTAAATAGCCTATAGCCTTTCACACAAAATGGGCTATCAAACGCAAAAAGATTTTTTCAAATCCGACTAGTAGTTCTAGAGATTAGCGCGTTCAAACAAAAAAGCTAACTTTTACTTTTTATTTTTAAGTGCTAATTGCTGCACTGAAGCTGAATTAAATATTTATACAAATACAGCGAAAAAATTAAATGCTTACCCGACCCAGCCAGGAATCGAACCTGGGTCTTCCGCAATCCGGGCGGCTGCACTGACCATTATGCTACCGGGAAGCCTTCCCGGTAGCATAATGGTCAATGCAGCCGCCGGGAAGCCTTCCCGGTAGCATAATGGTCGGTGCAGCCGCCCGGATTGCTTAATAATTGATAAATATTTAAAAAGCAAACTCTTCAGTTTTATTATATCAGAAGAATAGACGTAATAGAATATGTTATCTTGTGTCGTGTGAACATGTATCCTGGTGCGTTAAAATTTCGTCTGTCACTGCCGGCTTGTTATTTCGCATCCCAGTTTCGGCCTAGCCGCCAATTTGCAACGAAATTGGATATTTTTGGACAAGTCGCGTCGAGTAGATTAATAGGTCGGTGGCGAGACAAACATACGCTATATTTTTAGAGGCATGCCGTTGGCTGCATAAATTACGTCATAGTCAGTTAGGTAGACCATTTTTAGAAGAATATAGCCCCGTGTTGCATATAATATACACTTTTGATCTGCCTTCAAAGTAACGTCACCATCTTTGCTGATGACACCAAAATATTTGCAAACCCGTTGATAGACTACGACCGCCTTCAAGACCACCGACCTTAACACTGTCGACATTGTCAACTGGTTGAAGGACAAGGAAAAGCTCCCGGAAGAAGTGGTCTTTGTCAAAAACTTGGACCAATTTAAAAACAGGCTCAAACAACACAGATATATTTTTTTTTATATTGTAAAAATCTAGTTTTAAGAAAGAAAATAAATAAAGAGTAGGTATAATAATAAAATATTTACAGACCATAGACAAGCTTATTTTTTATTTATTTTAAACTTTTGCAACAATATATTACATGGCAGACTTAGGCCTGAGGCATTTTCTACTAGTCACCCATAGGACCTGGTGCAGAACTTACATAACTTTTTATTTTTTATTTTTGTCTTTGAACATGGAATCAACAGTACTTTAAAAATAGAAGACAACTCAGACACTCTCTCTTTTCTACCTTACATCGTCAAATATATTGCAAAATGCCTTATTTAAAAAAAAACACTTTCCATCACAAATAAATACACAAAAAATAAAAGACAATCACAACACACAAAATTCAACAAAATTTTAAAAAAAAATCTAAGTTTGCAAATATTACATCAGGTACACCAATTTTAATAATTTTCACAATGTCATACAATACAATATAAGTCAAAAATTGTCTAAAAAAACAAAGTTAAAGTATAGGTACGAGTATATATTATCCCTATGCTTATTTATTTCGCGTCTTTGCTGCTGTATTCTGATTTGAAAAGTACCACCATAGAAGCACAAAGGTTTCTGCCCATTAGACCGTATCATACCATGACCGTGCTATGAACGTATCAGGCACGGAAATTGACACGACACGGACAACTATGCCCACTACATCGTATCAACAGCGTACCATCCGTTGCGTTGTTCTCATCGGCCCCTGCTTTGGGGCCGGTTCGGATCGCGAGATTCTTTCTCCTTACCCGGGATGTCATCGCTGACGACCTGAGTCAATCAGGGTCTTCTTGGGCACGGCAGGGGTACAGATTGCTCTTTTTCTGTTAATGTTACATTAATTTTTACTTTTTTTTAATTTTTTTTTTATATATTTTATTTCTCTTTTTTTTACCATCCGTGCATAACGGGTGTAATGACAACCGTCAACAATAATGGGTAGTTAACTGGTTAGTCAATAAATAAACTTTTACTCCCTTACAAATAAACAAAGAATAAGGTTCGAATAGTTATTCCGTGTTTTGTCTTTTTTACTCTAATTTGAAATGGCAGGCAATAAATAAATGAAAATAAATGACAGGCGTTTAATTTTTTCGCTGTAAGTATTTTATAAATATTTTATAATTATTTAATTCAGCTTCAGTGCAGCAATTAGCACTTAAAAATAAAAAGTAAAATTGAAATGACGTTTACATGACAGGAACAAAATACGGAATAACTATTCGGATCTTATTCTTTGTTTATTTGTAAGGCCCTTATGCAATGACTGTCAAAACAATTTTTTTAAATGTACATTGTATGGAAATGGTTCACTCAACTCAACAGACTCGTGTCATATTGCCGAGTTATATTTACTAGTGGTCACCTAGTGGTCGAAATTCGACCGTAATTTAATTAAGGCTGCACGGATTGTATCCTAAGCAATGGAAAATTAAAAAAGATAGAATGTGAGTTTGGATTGGCATTGACAGATGTCAGCCGTATTAAAGACAAACAATACGTGTGTGTCAAATACATGGTAATGTGTGTAATGTTGTTTTTGTTGATTTAATGTATTTTTATGCATATTTTTTAAAAATATTGACATTCGGATAATCTTCTCTATATAAACTATAAGTGTGCGAAATTTCATACTCCTCCGTCCGCGCAATTTTCGTAAAAACGGGTACAAAGTTTTTGCTTCACGTATTAATATATAGATATTGTGTTTAACAAACATTCGGGCGTACATTAATTCGCGAGCGGCAATAAACGCTAAGATTGGCAGTTACACCACTGTTTACTTTCAATTTCGGACAACAACGCCGGCCGGTGTTTACTTTGCAACCGCTCGAATATTTAGGGATAAAGGATCCGCTAAATATTCTCAATCGAGCGGTTTGTTAATTGGATCCGGAGCGACCGGTTCGCCGCCGCGCCGCCGCCATTTGTTGTCTATTTCAATTGTAAATACGAAATGAATATATCATTTTCGATTACGATTTTTCATTTGTTATGCCTAACAATGATTATAATAAAAATAATGATTGCTTCTGCTCAGAATCAAAAAGTTATTCTGATTTCAAATATTTTAATTATGAATAAATATTAGGCTTTTGCGGTATATTTGTGTGAAACACAAAAATAATAGGTAGCAGTAACCAGCTATGTGGATTAGTCCAATTATAATATTTCGCTCCCCACTGGTTATCAAGCACAGGACCTCTGGATCTCAGACCGCTGATTAAATCACAAGAGAGTCATCACAAGTGGAAGTTTAAGGTACAAGATCAGCAGCAGTGCAGAAGCGGGAGAAAGATGAGAACTATAAATAAAATTAGGATAGACTAGGATAATGCAGCCGGGACCAACGACTTTACGTGCCTTCCGAAGATGATAATAACTTTGGTCACCCATCCGATGATCGGCCTTTGCGAAAGTTGCTTAAACTTAGCAATCGCAGACTGGGCGCGTTAACTACTGCGTCATCTAGCTCACTAAGATACTTGATTTTTTGTTATTGAGATTTGTATTGTAACAGTCAGTGAACGCATTGTCGAAAATCCAATATTTCGGCAAATATCTCCACTCCATCTGATGTCAAGTGGCATTAACTATCTTTGTGCGCAATAGATTATTCGAGACAGTAAAACGGTGACTCCGGAGAGCAGCACGCGTACTCATATGGAAGAAGGGAGAAAGTGGGATGATGTCAAAAGGTTTCATCTATAAATAGATTTATAATATGCCTATAGTGATGCCCCCACCCGATCCTCTAAATGCCGCTACATATTTACAGAATACACTAAACTTGCACTAGTTTAGGCCCAAGACATCGTACTCGTAGGACAAGGGTACGACGAGCCGATTCACACGCGCTCTATACCAGGTACAGACAAATACCTGAACGCTCCTCCCCACCACCACGGGGTCAACTTGAGCCGAGGTCCGAGCCTTTAAAGGCGCCCTCGGGTTGTTCCGCTCCCCGATCCGATTCTAACCCTTCGAAGAATCTAGTAGGGCGCGGTTGCCGTTCCCTTCTCTAGAAAACATCCGAAGGTGATTCGTTTCACACGGCTTGAGGAACCCTTTAAGTTTCTCGCCGCCCCCAAAAAAGCCCGGTGAAACTGAAAATGCCGTCTGAGGCAAACAACAAACTCTCCAAAAAAAACTATAGAGATGCTCAAGCCTCGCCTAAATAACAGAGAAATTTAATGAAATTTAAAGAAATTAAGAGAAATTAATTGAAATTAAAAATATTGGTAACAGCTTTCCATACCGCCATTAGTGACCACAAAATGAGTTTTATGAGAAATCCTTTGTTGAAAGCATATATTTTTGTAATAAACTTGGGGAATCCGCTCAAAAAAGGGGTGAAGAGCAGAAAAAAACTCGTTTAAAGATATTACCGAAATCGCACATCGTCCTTACACAGTGCAAACCATAACAGTATGTTAATAGAAAAGTGTTTTTAATTATTTTGTATTTACAAAAACACAAATGTTGAAAAAATTTCCACGAGCAGGATTTGAACCTGCACCCTTCTGATATACCGGGTCAGATCGTCTTCCAATTGAGCTATCGTAATTCTAACCAGCCTGCCGAAATTAATTGTTAAACACGTGTAGACCCCTGGGAAAGGACTTCGTCCAACTGTGGACGTCTTTTGGCTGAGATGGTAATGATTTGTCATGTCACTTTTAAATTTAAGAACACCGGTCAAATTCAAAAAACGGAGCTAAGAGCTTAACCACATCACATGACTTAAAAAAGATGCTCTACTGACTTTCTTTACCATATCCAAAGCGATTATATTCATAAATATTCATGACCCTACCATTTTTTAACCTTTTTGCAAGTGGTTCGTTCACACGAGACGATTTATTAAACACTTATTGAATGTGGCCTCGTCATATGTAACAGTTTGCGTTTTTGGTGTTATTAGAATAAAGTTTAAACGCTATTTAGTGTTATTTACAATCATCAATTATGGTCCAATCATCATCATCATCATCATCATCAGCTTATTTTATATACCCACTGCTGGGGCACGAGCCTTCCCTGTGGATGGATTATTACATATAAGTATAGTTCAGACATCAGCCCGTACGAGATTAGTATGGCTCTCAAACAGCTCAAAAACGGCAGGGAATACTGACGGACTTACGGCCGATCTTCTGAAAGCAGGCGGAAGACCGGTTCTCGTAGCTCTTCAGAAGCTATTTAATTCCGTCGTACTAGGGGGCCGAACGCCAGAGACGTGACACGAAAGTATGGTGATACTATTCTTCAAAAACGGCGAGCCCTACAGGCCCATCTCACTTCTAAGCCACGTCTACAAGCTGTTTTCGAGAGTCATAACGAATTGTCTCGCACGCAGATTTGATGATTTACCAGCCTAACGAACAAGCCATTTCCGAAAAGGCTTTAGCACCATAGACCACATACATACGCTACGACAGGTTATACAGAAGACCGAAGCGTACATCCAGCCTCTTTGCTTAGCGTTTGTGGACTATGAAAAAGGTTTCGATTCGATTGAAACATGGGCCGTGCTACAGTCTCTCCAGCGGTGCCAAATTGATTACCGGTACATCGAAGTGTTGAAGTGTTTGTATGAAAGTGCCACTATGTCTGTCCGTCTTCAGGACCAGAGCTCGAAACCTGTCCAGATGCAGCTAGGAGTGAGACAGGGAGGTGTGATATTTCCGAAACTGTAAGAAGAAGTAGGTAAATAAAAATAACATAAATGTAGGTAAACACATTTTTGAGATTTATTTATTTGTTTTATAGCATTTCAGGCAGTTAGGTTATACTTTAGTTTTCCGGGTAAAGTGCGCCACCGTCTCTGGCAATATCGTTTCTTAAACCTCAGTAGAAATAAAAAACAATTCTTACAAGGGGGTGCAGCGCGGACGCAAAACTGCGAGTTTCAAGTTTCTTTATGATAGCGAGCGAGCGGCGCGTGTCAGTGGTGTGACAACCGCGCACGACTACGAATACGCACGCACACTAATATCTGTACAGAGTAGGCTGGTGATTTAATTAGAGCAATGTTTACTTTTGTAAAATCATAGGCGTTTGGGTAAAAAATATGAAAAGTCTTTTCATATTCATATTTTTTAATTGAAAAATAAGACAGTGACAACAGTGGCCTGCGGAATATCAGTACAAACATTTTGATGTCGGATCATTGTTTCATTTGTGCTATATTTACAAAGTTTCTGAAGAAACAAGTTTTTAAAAATCATTACTTTTACGTATTGTTTATGCAGTTTATGGGTATATATTCCAAGACAACCATGGCCTTGTGAAAGGATCAAGCTAACACGCTAGTCCTTTTAATGTATATGACCTATTCAGCGCCTAGCACCAGTGACTTAAAAACACGTAAATTTTCGAAATTCCGCGCGGCACCCCCTTAAATTAAGAACATTATGCGGCCTTCAACCTTTTGGTCTTGTATTTTCTTTAAAAAACGTACGCTTTTTGCTTTTCTGTAACTCATCTCAAAGCTATTTTTACGCCTTTGTTAAAGAAAACGTGGACAGTAATAATTCTTATCAACGAGCAAGATGGGAGGAAAACTTTGAAAATATATTTTCCGCCTAACCAGGTAGCGCATTTACAACGTTCTCAATAATATGAAAGTAGGGTTATCAATCACTGGCAAGGTGTTAAATAGTAATTACGTTTTTTAAATTACTATTTACCAAACCCTTAAGTTTTAATTTACAATGTATGTAATATTTAAGATAATTTGTGAAAATGTAAGAATAAATACATAAATTATTTATTTTTGTTTATATTTTAAATTTATATAAATGCACCTCGGTGGCAGAGTGGCAAATCGCTCGGCCCGATGCCTAAAGGTCCCAGGTTCAATTCTCAGGGCAAGCAATGTTTGTTTCGGATTTTTTGATGCATAACTCGGGTAAGTGATCACTTGGCAAGCGTGGTGATGAAGCCATTACCCATTAATTGTTGTGATGACTTGATTTCAAAGATGAAGGCCTTTAACTTGCAGTGGGACAGTTATAGGCTATTTACTATTTACTACTTATCTATATATTAATACGTGAAGCAAAAACTTTGTACCCGTTTTTACAAAAATTGCGCGGACGGAGGAGTATAAAATTTCGCACACTTATAGTTTATACTGAGAAGGTTATCTGAATGTTATTTTTTTTTTAATTATGCAAAAAAATACAATTAAATCAAAAAAAACAACGTTACATACACTACCATGTATTTGACACACACGTATTGTTTGTCTTTAGTGTGGCCGACATCTGTCAATGCCAATCCAAACTCACATTCTATCTTTATTAATGTTTCATTGCTTAGGGTACAATCCGTGCAGCCTTAATAAAATTACGGTCGAATTTCGACCACTGGGCGATCACTAGTATTTATAATTGTATATTGATATTTATACATAAATGAGAAAATAATTCAGGAAAAATTGCTATAAGAACACCTACTTAGTATTACGGAAGTCATCATAAAAGTTTTAAGTAGCTCAACACTTCATAATGGGGATAAACGCAAACTACTTAGAAAAAGATCACAGACATCTCTATACTCGACGTAACGACCAGGTTGCACCGGTCGTGGTTACGTGCTGACTTCCTACCAATAATTGAATTATGTTACTTACATACAACTAGCGGCCGCCCGCAGTTTCCCGTTCCCGTGCGATTATCGGGATTAAAAGTATTCTGTGTTAATCCAGGTTATAAACTATCTGTATGCCGAATTTCATCCAAATCCGTCGATCCGTTGCAACGTGAAAAAGCAACAAATATACACATACACACAAACTTTCGCATTTATCATATTAGTGTGATTAATTTAAGAAAAAATCAAGCTGGTCTTTGTAAATACGCGGCCGCAGACACAAGGAAAAGTTTGAGTAGCACTGGATGATAGTGCGCCGGGCTATGACTAGACGCACAAAATAAGGAGACCCAGAAGGCAAGCTTAAGACGACACACTGAAAAAATGCACCAACTTTCGGCGAATAGTTTAAGACTATAATATGACTTACGAATCTGAAATGTTGATATAGGTAAATTCATGTCTTTATCTTGAATTTGCTTGTTCAAATATACGATTGTATAATTTTGACTCGATCATAATTATTTTAGATATCCACCACAAAAAAACACTATTGTTCAAATTACAACAGAATTACTTAATTGATATGCTTTGAAAGCAGTTAAATATATTGATAACATCAATATTCGTAATTTAGTGCTGCATATTTTATTAAAGATTTTTTTATTTTTTTTTTATTTGCGGTCTCAATTGTCGCAGGCGCTACGTATTTTCGACCTTATGACAGCGCCAGTAAGGATCAGCCTTTTTGAATGTTCACAAAGCGAGGTGTCGTCTTAATACATACCGCGCTCCAGCAACGCACACATAGACCCTCACACGGACTCGGATCTCGGCACAGCTCAAACTAATCCGTGCGCAGCTAATGCGAGATTACGTGTCACAAATACCCATACAAGTAGTTTTTTTTTGTAGTTTCTTAAAGCTGCAACTTATACTGAGAGTCCAGTTCATCGTAGTATTTCAATTTTAATCTAATGTATTAGTTTTATTGTTAGAACCTAAGCCCAACTGCTACGCCAAATAAATATTTCGATTTTAAATTTTTTAATTTGTCCATTACTGTGTGACACCGAATAAATAATTTTTCATTTCATTTTCAAATCTTTAAAAAAGTCCATCCGTCCAATTATTCTGCCTGCCTTTTGAAAAACTACAGTTTTTCTAATTACTTAATGGAATCATGCGTTATTTTGCGGCATACAAATACCTTTTTAATCCCATAGCTAAATGGCCTGCAGGTATAAAGGCTTCCAATTAAAATAGTGACCTAGATATATTTTATAACAACAGAAATTCCTATAAAAGGTAATACTCAGTAACAAAGCCGGTCTACATAACAATATTTTTAGTTAACTTATTAATAAAAAAAATTAATTATTTTACTTTACATCGGTGATGTTTTGGACCTACAGCTCACCTGATGATAAAATCTACATATTATACTTACGATAAGACGGAAGGACGAGGAGCTCGATGGCGCAGTGGGTAACGCGCCCGTTCGCAAAGGCCGGTCATCGGATGGGTGACCAAAAATTTATCATCTCGAGCTCCTCCGTGCTTCGGAAGGCACGTAAAGCCGTTGGTCCCGGCTGCATTAGCAGTCGTTAACAACCACCAATCCGCACTGGGCCCGCGTGGTGGTTTATGGCCCGTTCTCCCTATCCATTCATAGGGAAGGCTCGTGCCCCAGCAGTGGGGACATAAAATGAGGATGATGAAGACGGAAGGAACATTGGATTAGTATAGGCTAATGATGATAATGAAGACGAAAGGTAGAAGTGCACTTCACCCAGTATTTTAACCGCTTCTGTGGTCTAGTGGTTAAGACCACCGGCTTAGACCCAGAGGTCCCGGGTTCGATCCAAGCGGGGGGTACATAGTTGTGTACTCAGTTTGGTTGGTGGTGGGACTTGTTTGTCCGCCTGGCTAGCTACCACCATCTTATTTAAATATGTCGCCAACATCAATTTTTGGCATTGTTGTGTTCCGGCAGCTAGAGATAAGATAGTCAGTGCCTCACTAGTTTAGGATTCCGGGCGCTTTCCGCCTTCCATCAATTGATCTTGTCATCACTTGACATCAGGTGAGATCAAGGCACTGTGCTTACCCGTAAAATAAATATAAATTAAAAAAATTCTAACCGGCGGTGGTCGAACTCCTTAACTACAGAGGCAGTAATAAAATGTTCTGGTTCTTAAAATGCTTAGCAAATTTTTATACGGCTTATAATTTTTATGTTTAAATTAAAAACAAAACAATATTTAAATAAATCGACTTTTACGGACCTACTTGCGTAGTTGAAAGTTGTATTA
The DNA here is from genome assembly GCA_963082485.1 of Eudonia mercurella. Taxonomy (NCBI): domain Eukaryota; kingdom Metazoa; phylum Arthropoda; class Insecta; order Lepidoptera; family Crambidae; genus Eudonia; species Eudonia mercurella. Next base: position 7,490,311 of record OY720045.1, read on the forward strand.
AATATATATTTTCAAAAGTTGTAGCGTTATAATATTTTTCTAACGACAATATTCTCGATCTCGACTTTTCAATGTTGTGAAGAGCAAATATATCAAAGAAAAATATCTTCCACAGAATATAAATAAATCCGTAGCGGTCTGAACACTACGCGAGTATCTCAGTAATAAGTCTTATTTGAAGTGGTGCCTTGTGTAATATAAGGAGCCAAACGCTAGTCGAAAGGTGAATTTAGGGTTTCAGTTTGATTAGTCAGAATAAACGAAATGTTACTAATAATTTTAAGGAATTTCTGTTGATTGAAAGGTATAAAAAACTGACTATTTATTACGCTTTAAGCATGTATCTAGCTACCTAGCTATACAAAAACAATGTAAAGTTTCATTCTGAAATTAACGTATATTTAATCGTGAGTCGATTAAAAATATTTCATCGATTATTATCTTTTGAAACTAACTTTTATAACCCTTACAATAAACAATTATTCTCTTCTAGTAGCTTTTAGAATAGAATTTAATAGAATAATTGTTTATTGTTTACTGTGTACATTAAAGCAAAGGCCAAGACTAAAGAGTCTTATAGTCTTTTATGATTGGAAAGAGTTTTGTAATTGTTTTATGTAAAAAATTTTTTGAGTGAGTTTGGTTAGTTTTTTATAATTATTTTGGTAAAATATATTAATTTTTATTTATTCAACAGCAAACTTTTTATAGAATTGAAATAATAGACACATGTAAGCAAGACAGTTCTTGAAAGGCAACAGTTTTTAATCGAAAATTCACTTAAAACTATTTGTGGATTCTATTCTTCGTCGTGAAATGGCATTTGACGCAAATGGCTTAGAAATTATACGGCGACAAAGTTATATTTTTTGGAACATAGAGTTTGTTACGTAGCTAGGTAAACAAAAAATGACTTAATTTAATCAAAGCATAAGGATCTAAAAATATTATTTTCTAGAGCTTACTAAGACCACGTTGGGCCTTACGATGAGCTTTTTAAGTATAGTGTTATTTCAGTTGTAAAAGCGAGATTGTTCGTGCTTCCCGGCTTTAGTCCCATGCCTTGGTCCGGTGCGTTGGTCCCGTGATGCGTTGGTCCCGGCTGCATTAGCCAACCCGCACAAAGTCCGCTAAAGGGATGTTTATGGCTCGTTCTACCTATCCGTCCTTAGGTAAAGCTCGTCCCTCCCTATGGATTACGTCGTATACCGTCCCTGCCAGTGAGGATGTATTTGAGTTGGTGATGGTGGATGGTGGTGGTGGAAAGTGAGAGGCTCGGATCATCATCATCATCATCAGCTCATTTTATGTCCCCACGGCTGGGGCACGAGCCTTCCCTATGGATGGATAGAGAAACGGCCATAAACCACCACGCGAGCCCAGTGCGGATTGGTGGTTGTTAACGACTGCTAATGCAGCCGGGACCAACGGCTTAACGTGCCTTCCGAAGCACGGAGAAGCTCGAAATGATAATTTTTGGTCACCCATCTGATGGCCGGCCTTTGCGGAAGTTGCTTAACCTTAGCACTCGCAGACCTGGCGCGTTAACCACTGCGCCATCGAGCTCCTCGAGGCCCTGATAATACGTATATAATACACGCGGCCCTAGGTCTCAGACCTAGAGGCTAGTTCGTATCTGTTAGTACGGTTTAGCGAAATGGAGCCTCAAGAAGTTTTTTTTAAATTCTTAAATGGGTAACCTTTATCTCACCTTATGTTAAGTGATGATAAGGAACCGTGGCAACGCACATACCTGGAATCCTCAACTGCTGTTAAACTGGCTTCTCCGTCGTGGAATGAAAGGAAAAGAAATGACAAACAGCTAGATACCTACGGAAAAGTAAGTAGATACTCCCGGTTGCTACATTTCTCTATTAGAGAGATGTTCAATTGTTTGGATATATTTTGGTGAGTCAACAAAGCCCACAATTCAGTTACACTGGATCACAGAAGTGGCGGTAAAGTGATCCGTTAAGTAAGTGGTGTGTTCGGCCTGCAACCGGACACTAGCCTTGGGACTGCGCAAACACTCGGCCTTTTCACTGATGAGCTGTGTGACGTCATAGTGTCTCACTTTTTAGGATTCCGCATTCAGATTTGTAATTTCAGCATTTTGTAATTCCGGGCACTTGAAAGTTTTTAATTGTATGAAATTAAATATTGTAGGTATGATTTGGTATGAACATACATTTTTTTTGTAAAACATCGACGTCCTGAATGGATAATTTTTTTTTTTAAAATTTGACTTTGAGATGTGTTATCGGTAAGAATGCTTATTATGTTTTTTTACAGCAACGAAATTTTTGTGAGTAATTCTTTTAAAAAAAAATTTTTATATCTTTTCTGAATTGCATGCTTTTAGCGCATTTGGCGGTTCAAAATTTAGAAGCCAAAAGCTTTATTTCAATAGAATCTACATCTTGTAAATAATATATACATATATTTATTAAAAAACTACTATGTAAACTTACGGGTATATACATACCAGTACATAACATGCAATTCGCTCAAAGCAAAAATACAATAAAACCAAATAATGCAGCTAATTTAAAGCAAGAAAAAATAAAGGCTAAGCTATAAAATATACGTACGGCTATAAATATACGAGTGTTACATCCCATTTGCTTACATGTTAGGATATAATACATACAGCAGATATTTTTAGCTGACAGAAAACGAGGAATCATTTTATTACCATTACTAAGTATACTGTTCTATTGACATATCAATCCGGTATCAGCCGTTCGAATGCTAATTTCCGTGTTCCATATTTGATTGAGCGAACTCGCCGGAAAATCAGTGATTAGAAACGTAACGGCTAACGACATAACATAGAATAATGTACAGAGGCGCGTCACCAAAGAGTAACTAGGTGTTTTAAATAGTTTTTATTAATGCCCTATTAACACCTTAATATTAGTCCTGAGCCCGTAGCCAAAGTAACATTACAAAAACGATAGCGAAACGATAGCGAAGTTAGAAAAGAATAAATATATGGGATTGACATTACGTTGACCACGTGAGTTAGCGCGGCTTATGTCAATCCCATACATTTTGTTCTTTTCGAACTTCGCTATCGTTTTGTAACATTACAATGTAATAATATGTGTTACCAGGGCCCTTAGCCAAAGTAACATACTTTGGCTAAGGGCCCTGGTAACACATACAGCAGAGGAGCTCGATGGCGCAGTGGTTAACGCGCCCGGTCTGCGAGTGCTGAGGTTAAGCAACTTTCGCTAAGACCAGTCATCGGATGGGTGACCAAAAATTTATCATCTCGAGCTCCTCCGTGCTTCGGAAGGCACGTATGTAAAGCCGTGGGTCCCGGCCGCATTAGCAGTCGTTAACAACCACCAACCCGCACTGGGCCCGCGTGTGTATTATGGCCCGTTCTCCCTATCCATCCATAGGGAAGGCTCGTGCCCCAGCAGTGGGGACAAAATTGAGCTGATGATGATGATGATGATGATGATGAACACATACAGGAAAGCTGATTCGCTCATTTTTTTTTTTTTAATTACATACATTGTTCTGATCCCAAGTATACCTAAAGCACAGAAACCCGACACAATATCAAAAAGTTCGTTTCTCGTCATTGACCCGACCGGGAATTGAACTCAGGACCTCAGAGTTCGCGCCGCCCAAAGTCAAAGTCAAAGAAATTCAGCCGTAACTCATAAAATTCTACTAATATTATAAACGCGAAAGTTTCTAAGTATGGATGGATGGATCTTTGTTACTCTTTCACGTAAAAACTACTGAATGGATTTGGATGAAATTCGGCATACAGACAGTTTATAACCTGGATTAACACATAAGATAGTGTTTATCCCGATATTCCCACGGGAATTAATGAAAACTGTCAAAGTGGATGTTTGTTACTCTTTCACGTAAAAACTACTGAATGGATTTGGATGAAATTCAGCGTACAGATAGTTTATAACCTGGATTAACACATAGGATAGTCTTTATCCCGATATTCCCACGAGATTGAATGAAAACTGTCAAAGCGGTACGAAGTCTGCCGGGTCCACTAGTATTCTACTCGTATATTCATTATATGTAATGTAACATTTTCTTCTATGGACCTCCATAATAATATTATGAACTTGAACTATGCCAAATCTCACACTCCTGTGAGATCTTGCTCTCTTCATGAATTCACGCATTCAACACGAGTATTTATCCGTTCGGCAACCGACGGTATAACTTACATTTTAAGATTTTGATATGGGGTGTTTTTTTTTGTTGATGGCTTCGTGCGATTAGCATATTTAGCCAGTGTCAAAGTAATTTTTCTAACAAATAATACATAAAATGTTCAAATAATTTTTAACGCAAATTTTGTTTGAACATTTTATAAATAGCTTACCTATTTCTTAACTGATCTTTAATGTTTGTAAAAATATTATGATCGGATGTTAGTGACGGTAGTTGTTGACATAGAATGGGCGCCTTTGGCTTACAAAGTAAAAAGTGTTGAATAATTTTGGCGGGCTGGTTAGAACCACGATAGCTCAATTGGAAGAGCACCTGACCCGGAATGTCAGAAGGGTGCAGGTTCAAACCCTGCTAGTGGAAATTTTTTCAACATTTGTGTTTTTTAAGTAAAACATAAATAAATAATATTTATTTTCTGTATGATGATGATGAATGATAATAGAAATGAGAAGTGAGAAATGATATACCCCCCAACCCCTCGAGTATCTCAGTAAAGACCGTATAAGGTGGACTTCTTGAGAGAATTTGAAAAGTAACGTTGCACTGTTTTGTTTCACTTAACGGTTAATAATCCACCATTATTTCACATTAACATCCGACATAACACAAATTTTAGAAAATAAAACAAAACCGCAGATAATATGTCTCTTCACTTTCCCGCCAAGAAATCTATTGGGGTGTTTGACATTATAATTGTACACCGTGTCATATACAACGTGTTACAGAAAGATGTGGTAAAAATGAAAAGATCCAAGTGTATCCGATCCAGATTTTGTATGCACAGTTACAAAGACATAATTATTAATTTTAATTTGTTATGCAATGTTTAATTAAATATTTCTATTGTGACTTCACATCAAAATAAACAAATGGTTTAGTAACCTCTGTGTACTTACATTAATCACTGCTGCTTGCTTTGGATGAAAACATTATTACCACACAATTCTGTTACACGTTGTATATGTATAGACAACCAGAAGTTCGGGGTGAGTACAAACGTGAACACGCTAAGTGAAAAGTTTGAGAAACACTCCTGCCTCAGGTCATCGCCTCTAACTTTCTGCCATGAGAGACTAATTCTGTTTTTATTATTATTGTACAAACACAGCATCCAGCCAGGGATGCGATTAATATACTTAAGATCTTTATAATAATATGTATAACAATGAAGCAATAAAGATTATGATTATGATTTTTGAACAGGAAGCAATTATATATTCTTTATTTTTACTTTTTATTTTTAAGTGTTAATTGTTACACTTAAGCTGAATTAAATATTTATATAAAATACAGTAAAAAAATTAAACGAACCTGGGTCTTCCGCAATCCGGGCGGCTGCACTGACCGTTATGCTACCGGGAAGGCTGACGTAAGCGCTAAATTTTGTCACTGCTTTATGATTTTTGAAATGCTTTAGAGCGACATTACTGCCATCTATCCAAAGGTAATTGCAATCGATGGACATGCAGATTCATCTTTGCAGATGAATACCACAAATTGACAACACAACGCTTTAGTAAAAAAAAACAGACCAACAGAAAACAATGAACAAACAACGGTGAGCATGATTCATATGGTATAAAATTTTGTCATATTTTTTGTATTTTTTTTTTAATATTCGTAGGTACTACGAAATCATTAACGACTTCTCCCACTCGTATTCGTAGTCATCGGTGACTATTTTGTCGCCGAAAAAACTCGAACGCTATTTGGTTGTTGTGTACATTGTAAAACCCGCCTGCGTAGAAAATAATAACTAAATAGAAAATCAACTGAAAAGGCCGGAACAAGACAAAAATTCAATAATTACATAAACTCATAGGAGATATACTCGCTCGGCACGAGGATCTTGACCTGTTTGCAGATAGCTTTACGTGCTTATGTAACAAGATCCATATGTATGTTAGTATGACATGATAATTTATTTAACCTTAATGTTTATTGTAACAGTATTATTTTTGGCTTGACTATTCCCTTTTTTTATATAATATTGACATTGTATTTGCAAATTTATTGTTTTGATTTCAAATGACTTTTGTTTGTATTGTTCTATGTCTATTATTGTTATTATTAGTACTTATCTATTATTTTGAAATGTGTTTGTACGATTTTAAATGTAATTTTTAATTAATGCATGTAAAAAAGTTTTGCTTGTTGGCGCTTTGGTGTAATTATACTGTAAGCCAGTGAGTTTTTTGAATAAATAAAATAAATTAAAAAAAAGCCAGCGAAATAAATCGAAACAATACGATCGAATTACGATAGTCCTTCGAAACTTTATGCAACATCATACATAACACACACACACAGACTGATGATGTATTATTTTTTTTGTTCCTTCCAATCTTTGTGTTGAGCCCTCTAACAAATTAGAGGGCTCAACACAAAATACCCATATGTAGTATTCGAAAAATAAATTGTTTTTCACCAAGTTCAATGACGTCGCACAGCCGCCATGTTTTTTTTTATTATCACCTATCTTCTTTTCTTTTTTTTTTATATAGTAACGGGTAAGCACAGTGCCTGGATCTCACCTGATGTTAAGTGATGATAAAGCCAAAGATGGAAGCGCACTTCACCCGGGATCCTCAACTAGTGAGACACTGGCTATCTTATCTCTAGCTGCCGGAACACAACAATGCTACAAACATTGATGTTATGGCGACATATTTAGATAAGATGGTGGTAGCTAGCCAGGCGGACTAACAAGCCCTACCACCAACCAAACCGAGTACACAAACATGTACCCCCCGCTGGGAACCGAACCCGGGACCTCTTAGTATAAACCGGTGGTCTTAGCCACTAGACCACAGAGGCGGATGAACACTTGGGCAGCTAAGACGAATCAAACGACACCTCAGTTATGTAAATCCGTTCAGCAGCGGTTCTGGAGATATGAGGTAATAAAGAATATTACATACACACATACAAGATACGCGCGAAAAACAACAACCTTCCTTTGCAGTCGGGTAAAAATAGCATAACCATCGCCCTTATCCAAACCTGGGTGCCTACGTACTATAAGTTCTAATTGGCATTCGATTACTTTAACAAAAACGAATATTAGTATGGCAAATTTGAAACTCTCCCCTTTTTGTAAAGTTGTGTTTATTGCCTCAGGCAGCATTTCCAACGTCACCGGACTTTACAAACTCTCCTCGCTTGTCTCCAACAGGCGCTGATTCAAGCCATACAAATGCTGGTTTAGTTAACTTAATCGAATGTCAAATGTAACTCGCACTAGGCACCCTGGTATTACCATATAAACATAATGTATTAATTACATAGTAAGTTAAGTAAGTTAAGTCATTTAAGGCGAGGGTTAATAGGCATCTTCTGGGGCAGCTCGCTCCATCGTAGACCTCATCTACACTCACCATCAGGCGAGATCGAGGTCAAGAGCTGTCTTATAAGGCATACAAAAAGAATAAGTAAAATAAACAGCCTATAACTGTCCCACTGCTGGGCAAAGGCCTCCATCATTGAAATCAAGTTATATATATAAATATAAATATAAAAATAGGAAACACACTTCGCTCGACCTGGGAATTGAACCCGCGAGATTCAGGCCTTGCTCTTTGTCACTCGGCCACTGAGTCGTTAATTATTAATTATATAATTTAAAAAAACACGAATGTTGAAAAAATCTCCACGAGCAGGATTTGAACCTTCACCCTTCTGACATACCGGGTCAGGTGCTCTTCCAATTGAGCTATCGTGGTTCTAACCAGCCCGCCGAAATTATTCAACACTATTTACTTTTTACTTTGAAAGCCAAAGGCGCCCATTCAATGTCAACAACTACCGTTATTAAAATCCAGGTATAAATAAAAGGTTCAAATCCTGCTCGTGGAAATTTTTTCAACATTTGTGTTTTTGTAATTTGTTTCGCAACAAAATTTGCGTTAAAAATTATTTAAACATTTTATATATGTAATTTAAGTTTTTTTTTGTATCTAAGCTAAGTTTTTACAATATAACCAATCAATAAGATAATTATCTAAAAAAAGTTATACTGATATGATAGCCTTTGTAAACAGTGTTCTACAGATAACAAATAGCGTTGCGTTGAACATTTCAATTAGTTTTGATTTAGAGTAGCTTGGGTGTGTTATGCTCTCTTTATTGTCTCTGCGGTGGTGGCATGTGCGTCTGGCTAAGGCGTTCGGAAGGATTCCCTAAAATATGGTTAAGCGAAGCGATATCTTTTTGTGTTTTTGTTTACATGTTGTGATTGTCCTTTATATTTTGTGTTTTTATTTGTGATGGAAAATGTCCTTTTATGATAGCCCTATCACAAAAGGACATTTTCCATCACATTTTCCAATTATTTTTAAAGCTGTAAGGGAGAAAAAAGCTTGACACTTGCTGAATTTCATGCCGGTTCTTCTCAGTACAAGGTCTCCCGCCCAGAGTAGACTTCGAACCGATGGCATAATGAAGAGCTATTTGTAGCCTAAACTGAATAAATGATTTTGATGATATGATAGCCCTATCACAAAAGGACATTTTCCATCACATTTTCCAATTATTTTTAAAGCTGTAAGGGAGAAAAAAGCTTGACACTTGCTGAATTTCATGCCGGTTCTTCTCAGTACAAGGTCTCCCGCCCAGAGTAGACTTCGAACCGATGGCATAATGAAGAGCTATTTGTAGCCTAAACTGAATAAATGATTTTGAATTTTGAATATTTTTTTTAAGTATTTTTGTAACTACCCATATGATCTGAGCGGGTATATATCGGGTCGCCTAATTTTTTGTACTTCTAAATGGCGATGGCACACAAACGGTTAGCCTGAATTTTTTTCGCATAATTTCACTCATCATAATCGTGTTTGGTCTAATTTCACTTCGCCTAACTTTTTATCGCCATCGTTTGTTTGCCAAACGGTTGCCACGTTTTTCCCACCCATATGTTTACAACAGCCAGCGTTAACCGAAGATGTCCCTTAACAAATCTGAACTCGCACAAAGTGAAAAGAGTAATTAAATCTTGGATAATGGACCTTAACTATTCCGAAACGGAACTTCTCCCATCCGTCGGCTGACATGCTGTATACATCTACACACACACACACACACCACACTCACACCCTCACACACACACTCTTTATTTTGTTTTTGTAATCCTCATATTTGTTTATATTGTTGCACCTATTTAATAATAATCATCATCATCATCAGCTCATTTTATGTCCCCACTCTGGGGCAGGAGCCTTCCCTAGGGTTGGATAGGGAGAACGGGCCATAAACCACCACGCGGGCCCAGTGCGGATGATGGTTGTTAACGACTGATAATGCAGCCGGGACCAACGGTTTTACGTGCCTTCTGAAGCCGGAGGATATTTAATAATATATTTTCTGAATTTGTATAAGTACCGGAGTTCCATAAAATGCTACTTGTAATCACTCATCGGTAACTGCGTTTCAGGCCTGCGAGCCTTGTGTGGTTGCCTCTAATGGATACATTTAGATTGTTAACTTTTCAAATAAAATACTTAGGTACTTACTTACATACTAGTTCTATTGTTTGCTGAATAATAACTGGGAAGCAGTCTGTATTAATTTGTCGCTAAAGTAAAAAATCTGTTGCTAACCCCTATTTTTAATGATTGAAAGGAGAATGTGTCTATCATTGGTTCATGTCGACCTCTGGTGTTGAACCCTACATACATAGAAAACAAGACAAACCCCAAAAAATGTTCTCTTATTCGATTCTACCTCCATCCATCTCTCACTGGGTGTGACGTGTGCGATTATTAATTGTGGGTAGGTTGCTGTATTGTAATTAAGTCGCACCCTCAAAATGTATGTTTTCTGCGCTATATGAAATAGCTGTACTATTGTTATCGTTTCACTCTATGTTAAAGTTTCGCAATATTTGTATAAAAAAGTAGGTTAATTTTGAACAATCTTCTTATTCAGCCCATATAATAAGCAATATATAATAGGCAATTTATAGTTTGAAAAAAAGTAAATTTATAAATTAAACAGAAATGAAGACAAATTGAAAAAACCGGCTAAGTGCGAGTCAGACTCGCGCACGAAGGGTTCCGTACTTTATGACGTATTAAAAAAAACTCGTTTAAACCAATTTTCGGTGGAAGTTTGCATGGTAATATACATAATATATTTTTTTTTGTTTTATAATTCTAAATGTTTAAATAATTTTTAAGGCAAATTTTTTTTGCAAACAAATTACAAAAACACAAATGTTGAAAAAATTTCCACGTGCAGGATTTGAACCGGCACCCTTCTGACATTCCGGGTCAGGTGCTCTTCCAATTGAGCTATCGTGGTTCTAATCAGCCCGCCGAAATTATTCAACACTTTTTTACTTTGAAAGCTAAAGGCGCCCATTCAATGTCAACAACTACCGTCACTAACATCCGATCATAATATTTTTACAAATATTAAAGATCAGTTAAGAAGTAAGCAAGCTATTTATAAATGTTTTAATAATTTTTAATTCTCTTATTTTAAGAAGTTCAGGGGGTGACACACACATTTTACCACTTTGGAAGTGTCTCTCGCGTAAACTATTCAGTTTAGAAAAAAATTATATTACAAACCTCAACATCATTTTTGAAGACCTATCCATAGATACCCCACACGTATCTATCTATCTATGGATGTATCTATCTATGGATCATCATCATCATCATGATGATGATGATCCATAGATACCCCACACGTATGGGTTTGATAAAAAAAAATTTTGAGTTTCAGTTCTAAGTATGGGGAACCCCCAAAATTTATTGTTTTTTTTCTATTTTTGTGTGAAAATCTTAATGCGGTTCACAGAATACATCTACTTACCAAGTTTCAACAGTATAGTTCTAACAGTTTCGGAAAAAAGTGGCTGTGACATACGGACGGACAGACAGACAGACAGACAGACAGATATGACGAATCCATAAGGGTTCCGTTTTTTGCCATTTGGCTACGGAACCCTAAAAAGAAATACTCATCCACTGCTGAGTGTAGGCCTCTGTTGTATATTTAGCGCCATCAGGCACAGACAAAGGGACCTAACTATGAATGCAATCTGCACAAATGTTTCACTAATTCATGTCTTATAGATAGATGGCGCTAGACTCGCTGATTGCACTGTAGTTTCTGTATTTACCGTAGTCAGCGCCAGTCCACTAATATATAAGGGCCTGCGCGCCCGCCACTCACTCTCTTTCTTTCGTTTGACGGCTGCAAGGTTGAACACAATAAATGTACCTATTTAAGTTATAGGTGGTATCATTCGCCCAGTCCTTGTCACACCTCCTCATATACGCCATCTTGTCCGGTCTTGGGCTTTCTCTAACCAATCAAAACATTATATTCTGAGAAATCTTTCAATCAGCATCGCCACAGAAGAACCCTCACACTGAGCATAATCATGTATTTGTGACCTTTAGCAGATTATATTCATTAAATTCCCAATTGAATAATGGGAATCACAAGCATTCACGTCAGAAATACTCCGTGGTTAAATAAAATGCATGCATAGTCGGTTTTATTACGGTTAATATTCGTGTTGTGTGACCTGCGGCTTTATTGGAAAACCAAATTGGGACAAGAAAAATATGTGGCGCCATATCAGCTATGTTTAAATGGGTACCCTTTTCCGGACAACCTTACTTCTCGTACTTATATAAAACAATGAATTGAGTCCGAAATTGTGATAGTAAAAAGATCCTATTGACGTCTTAATTCACCTGGTTGAACTAAATGACTGGGAAAATCATTATAAGGATGTTGAAAACAATTATCAGGTAACAGTTCTTTAAAACATTGACCTATTTTTTTTTATTTAAGCATAAATTTCTGTAACCTAAAAAGTTATTAATAAACACTGAATTGACGGAACAAAATAGTGACGTCATAGTTCAGCACTGCCATACAATTTCTATTAAAAAATCGTTTTGACAGTTGGTAAAAAGTTTATAGTATTTACTAACCAGTCAACCACCCGATTGGGTCAATATAGCAAATTCCAAGACATGTATACGTACAAAAAAGAGCCGATGCGATATGTGACCGGCGAGGGCGCCGGCCACGATATGCATTGGTCTTAAAATAAATATCATTTTCTGACTTCGATCAATAACTATTTACATATAATTTTACGCAAATATTGTTGCGAACAAATTGCAATTTGAAAAAAGACAAAGTGTTGAAAAAATTCCACGAGCGGGATTAGAAAAATATTAAGATCCGATGTTAATGACGTAGTTGTCGACATTGAATAGGGCTCCTTTAGCTTACAAAGTAAAGGTAGATGGTGTTGATTAATTTCGGCGAGTTGAATTGAGTGCACTACCAATGCACCTGACCCGGTATGTGTGCGGGTTCGAATCCCGCTCGTGGAATTTTTTCAACACTTTGTCTTCTTTTTTCAAATTCGATCAATAAGATTCTCGATGAGCGTTTGAAAAACGGTACGCGACTTTAGGGCCACAGAGCCACAATGAGGTTTGGCGATGACAGTAAATATTAAGTAGAAACAAATATTTTACAGCCTTAAAGATTTATTGGTCACAGTCACAGTAAGCTGACGTTGTTGATGCTTTCCAATGTTTTTTTCAGATTTTGTTATTCGAAATTTAAATTTATCTAGTGGTCGCCCAGTGGTCGAAATCCAACCGTAATTTTATTAAGGCTGCACGGATTGTATCCTAAACAATGAAAAATTAAAAAAGATAGAATGTGAGTTTGGATTTGCATTGACAGATGTCGGCCGCATTAAAGACAAACAATACGTGTGTGTCAAATACATGGTAGTGTGGGTAATGTTGTTTTTGTTGTTGAAAATACATTAAGTATTTTTTATGCATAATTTAAAAAAAATATTAACATTCGGATAACCTTCCCTATAAAAACTATAAGAATGCGAAATTTCATACTTCTCCTTCCGCGCAATTTCCGTAAAAACGAGTACAAAGTTTTTGCTTCACGTATTAATATATAGATGAGTAAACTGGACCACTTTCGAGATGCATTTTTGTTCTGAATCCTTTGTCTAGTACATTATTGATCGTAGTTTTCTTAATAATAATTTAAAGTCATTGAAAGCCTCAAATTTAATAGGAACGTCTGAGTTCAGCATCTTTATACGTGAATTATTATTAAAATATAAAGGATGCCTAACAAACTCCATCTATCACGTTTTAACAAAGATTATATATCTAACCAAATCCATATGTTGTTGAATCCATCCATGTTGAAAATCCGATGGAAATATAATATTTGTTATTGCATTTTTGCAGAGAAAATATATCGTAGAGTGGAATATAACATGAAATTGCATATTTCATAATCCCAAGTCAACGACTTAGACGTAGGCTACTAACAAAGAACGTACAAATTTTATGAGAAAACATTTCATTAAATTTGACTGACTGCTGCTCCGATTTTTACTTCCTTTACAATGAAATAATCCTTACATTAAAGAGACTATTTGTATTTTTTTTTAAATTGTAATTTTGATTTATTTTTATGTACAACGCAAACTTGACCAAAAAATTGCTTTTATCGGTACTTCATTGAATTAGATAAGGTGCATTAATAAAATAAATAATATCTTTTGAAGTTTCATTGGAAAAAATAAAAATTAACAAATTTTAAATAAGAAATATGTAAAAAAAATTATAAGTAATAATAACGATATTTCTTAGAATGTCGCTCTACCCAAAACCACGGCAACATGTCCCTTTTGCCTCTGAGACCCAACAACCGATTGTCTCCACCGCAAGAGGAATAAAGAAATAGTCTTCTGGGGCCTCGGTAGCTCAGCGGTCAGACCACTGGACCGGTTATCCAAAGGTAGTGGGATCGATTCCCACTCGAGCTTCCTGAGGCTGGTCAATTTTTTCTAGTATTTCTTTTCTGCTGGTAGACTATTGTGAATGCAAAATTCAAAATAATAAAAACAAACAAATAGTTTGCGAGTACCGTATAATTACATTTTAGGTACATTATAATACCCTTACACCCTCTCACACGCACACGCACACACACACACACACACCCTCATAAACCCTCACAAACCCTCACACACACACACACACACACCCCCTCGCGGAAATTTTTATCTTATTTTAATCTACTTTATAATATATACATATATATATTATTTTTTGACACTTTAATTTGTTTCAAATCGGTTTTTTTTAAGTATGTAGTTAGTTTGAACAAATTGTTGTTGAATCATACAGGATGGAAGGCGCTGGCAGCAGTGACACAGTTTATACTACCACAGTTGCCAACGTAAATCTCATAAGATTTAATGTTAAAAAAATGTGTGTTGTTATTACAATAAGAGAATAACTTGTACTTGGAATGATGAATAAAATATATTATTATATTATTATTATTTATTATTTTATTTTATACTATAAGACCCAGCGCATCTGTCCATATCCCTACTAGTACTCTACTTCGTTTCAGAGTTTCGTTACAACGATCCAATTAAGTAGCAAGATCAATAGCATTACAATCCCTCATTATTTTATACAGGATACTCGAACAATTATTGAAGAATAACATCAGAAGGAGACGCTCACACAATATAGATCTTATCTCAACTGCTTATAAGCGTTATTTTTGTTTGATTCGCCTTAAGAGTATTATTATTATAACCATTAGCTGAATTAACCGACCAATAAATTGTTGTGAGCGAATTATACGTACGTACCCGTTATAGGACACTAATGAGCCACCCCGCTTAAAATATATGTATTCATTTGGGATTTTCCGAGAATCATTTTAATATTATTATAATATAAAATATAATATATATTATTATAATAATAACGTATCGCCGTATCGGCTATTTTTTTTGTAATTACATAATTAATGATAAACATTACGATATATTAGTATAGCTCTCGAGAGTATTATTGTACTCAATAATACTCTCGAGAGAATATTTGCATTTGGATTGCATTTTGCAACAATTTGTTAGATATTATTTACGCTGGACGCGCACAATAAAACAGAAGAAACATCGAAAAACATTTTGTAATAATTAGATCGAATCGTTTCTCCCCAAACTGACGCATATATCTTTTTTTAGCTTCATCACAATATTTCTTGTGGAAAATTGAATATAACGTTGTGACAACGTATAATATATGCAATGTTTTTTAACAAATGTTTCACTGTAGTTTGCAACTGCTTTGAGGGAGTACTAGAGTGCTAAATATGAATTTTATTCACTATTCGATCACTAATGAAATCAAGAATTTGTTGGTATAATATTATAACTCACCTCGTTTGTCACCAGGAGCGCAGCTTCAATGCCATTCAATATTATCTTATCTTATGTTATCTTATTTTAGGCTACATTTCCACCAGAGATGCACTAAGTAGCTTAGCGGTGTGCGAGGAACATCCACCAATGGGATAACTTCATTTATCTTGCGATGTAAAATGGTGTAATCTTCTGGCTAGATCGTCGCGCTCCGCTTAGCTACCTCGCACAACTCTGGTGAAAAAGCAGCCTAAGGGTAACACTCCAGGAGCGGAGCTGAAATGAGCAGAGCCGAGCTGTGTGGAAATGTACCAATAGGGTCTATACGGTCCCTTTATTTTCTGGCTAATATCAGCTCCGCTCCAGTAGACTGTGGTTAGCGGAGCAGACATGAGCGGAGTTATATTTCTAAGGAAAACCGTCACGTCGCCGTCGCACGCTTTGCTCCGCATAGCCCCACTCGGCTCCGCTCTACCTCAATGGAGTATACATGACGATAGCTCCGCCCAGCTCAGCTCCGCTTCAATGAAGTTTCACCCTAACACTAGGGTTATCTTGCACGGGTCCGATTCAAAACTTACCATAGATCACTCCGAATTAACATCGTAAATTAAACATTTACCCTAATTCCAATGTTCTCTCAACGTTTACCTAGTATTTGGAGAATTAATATCGAAACACCTACAACTGACCGATCCGCTGTAACTATTACGACGACGTCACTCCACTTGACGAGGGTCTGAGGTCCGAGACAGAATTTATCGCTTCTCAAAACCCATCGTACAGTGTCCTGCAAAAGACTCAGAGAACAGACAGTACTGAACAATGACGGACAATGCTGAACAATAGTACCTATGTTATGTTTCTGTATTTTTTTGTCTAGGTATGTTTTTTAAAAGATAAAAAAATGCTAAGATAGTAACATACGCCTCGGTTGCTGAGTGGCAAAGCGCTTGGCCCAATATCCAGAGGTCCTGGGTTTAATTCCCAAGTCTGGCAATGTTTTCGTATTTATCGATTAATAGCACGGGTTTGTGGTCACCCGCGAGTGATTAAGTCAACGCCCATAATTTTTAGCGATTACTTGATATCATTGATAAAAGCTTATGCCCAGTGTGAATTTTACTTACGATAGACATAATAATATGAATGATTATAGTTTTTTCACATACTTTTATTACGTTAACACAGCAGATACACCCAGTTGTTAAGGTATTTTCGAAATTGGGAAAATTTAGGTAACTACTTCTATACATATATAATTTTACGCAAATTTTGTTGCAAACAAAAAACAATTTTAAAAAAGACAAATTGTTGAAAAAATTCCACGAGCGGGATTCAAACCCGAACCCCACGTCTCAGGTGCACTACATGCCACGATAACATACTTGGTAGTGCACCTGACCCGGCATGCCTTGAGGTACCTATATATTTCTTTAACAAAAATATTATGTGACGATATCCATCCAAGACCTTGGACCTAGAAATCTGAATTTTTGCACACAGGTACCTTTATAATTTAGGCAAAGAATAAGGCTGGTTTATTCATAAATACTCGGAATCACGTGATACGGGCGCTAACACGGACAAAGTCACGTTCGGGCAGCTAGTTAGGTTACAAATAAAACAAACTTACAACACAAATTAACTTAAAGACGCCCGCCTAGCCACACAGTAATCTTGTATTCAAATCCCTTGCATTATAAAGGTTTTACACAAAACCCGAACACACAAGGTCCGATCCAACAAACATAGGCCCCCAGTCCCAATGCGGGTGTTTAACTGGCTTTAGTACAGACCTTTGACTAACCGAAATCATTTGTCTGTTTGTGTTTACTCCACAAATAAGAATTGCTTATTATTTGGTACATACATAAAACGAGAGCGTCAGAGAGCAAATTTTTCGTCCAATCCTTACAGGTAAGCGTTTGCGATCATCTCACCTGATGTTAATGGCTGATTTACAAGTATTTAAACGTTAAGAAGGTAACTAAATTTTAACTTAATTTTAAGTGATTAATTGCATGTAAACATAGAATTTAGTAGCAAGTTGCAATTTAAAATTTAGCTAACAACTAAACAAGATATTTAGAATTATGTCTATTTTTCGGTTAAGTTGTTGGGCGGGGCTTGTCACTTGACACGTTTGGACAGGCACGATAAAAATGTTAAATGCATAAGAGTAGTGAGTGACGCGCTCAGGTTCAATTTAATTGTTCGTATTAAATTATTGATTATAGTATTAAACATATTTACTCAATTTAGAAACTCTAAAACAATGAGATAGACTGCGAAAACTATTGCCAGTATTGAGAAAATATATTGTAATATGTAATTTTAAATTTGCATCTAATGCACATCGCATTACAGTATCTTTTTTCTGTATTTCGTTTTCCACTTTAGATAACAAGTAATTAAAGGAGTTTTCTGCCATCCGTAGCGCATTAAAATATTCTTGTTAAAATCTTCATTCGCTAGCTCCTCGAACAAAGTGACACTTGATCCTTTGCCATATTGATCTCTTCTATTTATTCAATTTCTCACCCAGTCTTTTAGGTATGGTTATTTCCCTAATTATTTCATCTTTGACTTCGTCCAAAACCTCACTAATAACAAATTTAAGCACAGAATTTACGATTTCATTACGTGGTTGATCGTCCATCTTAAGTGAACTAAAAAGCTTCATTACTTAAATACGTACGGATATAAGTCACTTAAAATTAAGTTAACATTTAGTTACCTACTTAACAACTTAATACGTGTAAATCCCCTAAAGTGATGATAAGGCCAAAGGTGAACTACTGAGGCACTGGCTATCTTATCTCAAGCTGCCAGAACACAACAATACTACAAACATTTCTGTTATGGCGACATATTTAGATAAGATGGTGGTAGCTAGCCAGGCAGACAAGTAAGCTATCACCAACCAGACCGAGTACACAACATGTTGGTGGTACACAAACCCTGCTAGGAAACGAACCCGGACCTCTGGAAATCAAACCCGGGACCTCTGGGGCTGAGACCAGTGGTCTTAACCACTAAACCACATAGGCCATTATAAGGCAACTATTTATTGCGTGAATCAACGCCTTGATGACCAGTGGTTATGCCACCGGACTCGAATCTTTAGTTTGATTGATATGACATACTAGTGGACCCGGCGGACTTCGTACCGCTTTTACAGTTTCAAAAGTCTGTCAAAATTTTAATAAAAAGGTAAGTATAAAAAACTACCAAATAGGTTCTATTCCCAACATCAAATCCAAGACCTATTTTAAATAGTAAATTATGGTTTTCATTTCTGTGGGAATATCGGGATAAAAACTTTCCTATGTGTTAATCCAGGCTATAAACTATCTTTATGCCGAATTTCATCCAAATCCATCCATCCGTTGCAGCGTGAAGAAGCAACAAACAAACAAAACACACAAAAACTTTCGCAATTATATTTATAATATTAGTGTGATGTGATGTGATTAATGTATAGGTAATTTGTAGACGACATGTAAATCCTAGCGCCAAAATATGTTACAATTTTATTCCTAGTACCTCTAGACCTTTAGTAGTACCTCTTTAAAGTGTGAAATTAAATGTGTAATTTGGCATAGTTTAAACTCAGGAAGATAATAGTTATTTGTTATACAAGAGTGCAAAGTTGCTTTTTAACCGCGTGCTCAATTTTGATGACCGAGCAAGCGAAGGATTCTAAAATTGAATCACGAGCGCAGCAAGTGATTCAAAAATTAGAATCCTGAGCGTTAGCGAGGGAATTAAAAGAGCACGGGGTGAAAAATCTTTGCACTCGAGTGCAACACGTAACTTTTCATCCCACCTCAGCAAGGAAATGACCAAATGCAAAAAAAAAACATTTACAATCACAAGATACTTTTATTTCAGTTTAGGTATTAACTACTGCATTATGATACGTAATTATTACAGAATAATCTTTAAATTATAACAAATAATACTTAGGTATAATTAAGAAAAATTGAAAGTAACGTTGCTACAGTTACTTAAGTTGAGTGTAATATTTTTGTTGTAGAGTACTGTAATGTTGGTGTTAGTGACTTGTGTACTGCTAAATTCGGTACCATGGAGGTAGAAGTAAATAGGTTTAATTATGTTTTGAATTCAAAAACTTAGTGCACACGATGTTCTAAATTCAATTTACTTTAATGTTTTTTTATGAATAAAGAAACATTTCTCTTTGTGTATGTTCATTTACTTTATCCTCTAGCGGATAAAAACGGCTTTTGCACTCAGATATCGAAGAGCAAAAATACTCTTTCCGAGATGGGGGGATGAAAATGTATGTATTACATTGTAGTAACTACATAACATTATTTAAACATTGTATATATTTTTGTGAATTACGGTCAAATTCGGATCATTAGTCATTATATTTAACAAATGTCTTCACAAAAATTATTGACTACAAATATCATGGTCGATTTGTCCATAACAATATCTTTACGCTCATGACCGTACTTGAAATTTCACCAATCTTTCTGATGTCTTTGAATCTGTACGCCGAAGTAAAATATCGGAATGGCCAGACGTCAACTTGGGGAACAATGAAAATTTTACGAGAGACTTCATAAAATACTGACGTCCCGCCAATGTTTACGACTCGCTTCAAACTCGCAGATGTTTTACTGTTGTGGTTTATTAAATAAATAAAAACAAAATAAATAATCAATAATATTACTTTTGTATTTTTATAAAATAACAGTCCTGATCATAACGTTACCTTAACACTTTAAAATCGCCATTTGATTGACAAACAATTGAATCTCTATTGTACTTGGCCCGGCGGCGGTCAACCTTTTAGATTCACGTTGACACATATTTTAACGCTTTCTAAAACTAATCCCATTAGAAGCCATCTTTGAAGTATCATATAATTTAAATGCAATCAATGCAGAAATAGGAAATACTTTTCAAGTTATATATCGAGATACTTTGTCTACAAAAATATTTTTCTATTTTGATGCAGCCGTTAAACACTGTCTTGAATGTTTTTTCTTTTCTGCCTGTGTTAAAATAAATGTCTCTTCTTCTTCTTCTCTTCTTCTTCTTCTTCTTCATGCTCATAACTGTACTTTTAATTTAACAAATATTTCCTATGTTATCGACTCCCTTTATACTCGTAGATATTTTACTGACGTTGCGGTTTATGAAATATAAAAAAAAACGTAAAATAAAAAAAAATTTAAAATATGTGATCAATAACTTTAGTTCGTCTGCTATAGACTAAAGTTAGACCTGCAGCTCTAACATGACCACATTAAATAGTTAACCGCCTCTGTTGTCTAGTGGTTATTACCACCGGTCAGACCCAGAAGTCCCGGGTTCAATTTCCAGCGGGAGTACATGTTTGTGTACTTGATTTGGTTGTTGGTAGGGCTTGTTTGTCCGCCTGGCTAGCTATTTATGTACAGTGCTTGGATCGGTAGACTAATGTCATAAATTAAAAATGTCCAATACAAATAATGTCCAAAAATAAATATGACTAATACGAATAATGTCCAAAACCATGTCAATAAGATCTATGTCCTTGCTTGCACCTTTCTTGTTGTAGTTATTGCACCTTCTTATAATCAAATGTACTTAAGTACCTACTCTTTGGAATTAGACCAATTTTTATTTAAACAATGTAACTGTCTAATCCTTACTTCAAAATAAACAACTGTGATGAGAACAAATATAATATTTTATTCCTGCGACCTAGTTAATTCTAACACTTCTTCATATGACAAACATTATTTATTAAATATATAGGTATAATTAATGTTAAGTCAACTGTCAATCTAGAGTTTAATTAACACAGTCATTTGATACACTTCCGCCCTGAATAAATTAATGACATTATGGCTTCTGTCGCTGGATTACAGACCTTTGTTAATATTTCAAGGAAACTCTAAAAGGCATTGCAGTATTATACTCGTATAGCTGAAGATATTAAAGGTGTCAAAATCAATCACGATTGGACAACAAAACATGTTGCATGAACGGTACACAGTGTGCTGATATAAATAATAAATTGTTTTTGATATTTAGCAACGGTTATACGTCACTAGCTGTTCCCCGACCCACCGTCGTCGCACCGTTTTTTATGAATTTTAGAAGGCTCTTAAACCTTCTACAAAACTTGGGCTATCAAATGCAGAAAGAATTTTTAGCAAAGAGCAAAAAGTGCAAAACGCAAAATGTGCACAATACGCAAAATGAGCAAGACGCAAAATGTGCAAAACGCAAAAAGTGCAAAACGCAAAATGTGCAAAACACGCAAAATGAGCAATACGCAAAATGTACAAGAGAGCCCACGTTCACAGTTTTGAGAAAAATGTATAGCTCTATAAGAATACCTATAAATAATAAATGCTTACAATACGTTTTAAAAGTATTTTATTAATTTCAATTATTTTTCTTATTATTCCTAAAACAAAAAAATGTATACACTGCTAAATAACATAACCAAATTACAATTATTATTCTTATTATTCTTATATATATTTAAACATATTATTATGTTTTACTAAACCTACTGATCAAAATAAAAAAAAGGTATAGGTACACTGCTTTATAAAACCAAAAACTTCGTGGAGCGCCGTTAAAATTCATGCTCCACAGATGAAAGGTTAAAACAACGCAAGTCTGGCATAGATCATTTGTATTAAAAATTGTGATATTGTGATTTCATTATTTATAAGCTTAAGTATTTTTTCTTTATATTTCTTGTCAAAAACAATATCACGTCTCCTACGACTGGCAGTTCTCGTGGTGACATGTGTTTAGCTGTAGAAGTGGAAATGTTTGTCTGCCTGGTCGCTGTTGGCCAGGCTTCCATTTCATGTATAGCGAGCGGGTCCATGTAGCGGTCTCGAAGGGCCTGATGTGAAAGGACTTGCGGGGCACGTGAGTTGCCCATAGTTGGTTGCTATGCTCGGTGGTTTTCACTGAGCAGAACTCCAACATCTCCGGTACTAGTCTGGATAACTAGTAGAGGTGCTCGCTAGATGCAATACCTCCGGTTGAGCCAGCCGCCTAAGATTGTGAAACTGGCAAGGTGCCTGGATGGGTACTGAGAAGTGAGTGAGCTTACAACTCCGCCACCAAAGAGGACATTTGGTAGTTTACTTTAGAGTCGACGACCCGAGCAGTGGAATCTGCGAGTGGTTCCGGGAATGGGTAATCAACGTGACAAAATGTTCAATGGGTTGGAACGTGCAGGGGTCAAAATTATGTGTCAAAATGTACATAATTCACAATTGTCACAATGTTTTAGTGACAAATGGTACACATCTCAAAATGTTAGAACGACAAAAGGTGTGATAGACAAAATGCTCGATTGATATAACGTGCTTAAGTTTGAATGAATAACTGTCAAAAAGTTCAATGTCGTTTTTGTGTTATGGATAATTATTACGACACATTGACCTCTATATACATTTGCCACCAGGGGCTGTAGACTGGTTGCGTAATGCGTAACCTGAATATAGATTTATAAATTCCTACAACTGACCTTTCGCCATACGATTAAATAAATAAATTACATTACGACACATTATTAAAAATTACTTTATTTAAACTTATAAGGTGATAGTTACGCACATAAATCAACTATTTCAAATAGGATAAACTAAAAAAATAGGTACGTTTGTGTAACTAGTGTTTCATTCCTCTTTATCTTACAATCTAATTACCCTTTAGTCGCATAAAGTCCTCTATATCAAAATTTCCACTGTATCAAAAGGTCCATAGTATCAAAACGTCTAGAGTATTGTAATGTCCATAGTATTATTATGTTCATTCTTCATAAAGTCCACTTTATCAAAATGCCCACTGTATCAAAACGACCACAGTGTCGTTATGACACACCTGTTTTTATCAGACTGCGTCAGAAGGAGGGTTATGTTTTTCGAGTGTATGCATGCATCGATCTCTGAGCTGTTACATAGGACGGCACAGTAATGGAAAAAATAAGACTAACATAATTATAAGCTGGATATTTTGACATATGCACGTGGTGTCGCTTATACCTTTCGACTCATGTACGTTTTTACCTTGATGCATTTAAACACGTGTTCACGTTAACAATTACACATTAAGACACTTGTTCGATTGGACCCGAACACACTTTAACTCCAGTCCATTTTGATCATTGTACATTTTGACGTTCATACTTTTTGCCACATAGACAGCCGGCCCGTATGGACATTTTGACCCCTGCACATTCCAACCGTTGAACATTTTTTTCACGTTGACTACCCATTCCCGGAATCGTGAGACAGCTATAGCTGATATAATAACAATAATAATAATAAAATTCAACTATACCAAAGCTGAGGAGGAAAGAGGAGCTCGATGGCGCAGTGGTTACCGTGCCCGGTTTGCAAGTGCTGAGGTTAAGCAACATTCGCAAAGGTCGGTCATCGGATGGGTGACCTGGTAATGAATAATTTATCATCTCAAGCTCCTCCGTGCTTCGGAAAACACGTAAAACCGTTGGTCCCGGCTACATTAGCAGTCGTTAACAACCACCAATCGGTCGTTAGCTCGGGTCAGCAATGGGTGGAAGAAATGGAGGAAGGCCTTTGTCCAGCAGTGAAACAATAAGGATCAATAATAATAATTAATAACTCAATAACATGTAACTATCTGCTGGGAAGCGAAACCTGGGACGTCTGGGTCTAACCCCAACCGGTAGAGCATAGTAGCAGTTTAACATTATTATCCCTATACTAAACTAGTTCAGCCTAAATTTAATCATAATAACTAGGAGCGCAATCCTAAATAAATATCAAGGCCAAGTGCCAGAAGGGCAGGTGTCCGTAATGTGCGAGTTACAACAATAAATCCAGTTTCATTGGCCCTTCTGATATCTTTATTAGTTGCTCGTTATAATTTACGACCAACAATATGGTCTTGCACGAAACAAAGGTATTAAATTGAAGCTTGATTTTGAAAACCCGCTTTCCAACCAACGTCTGCTTTCTGTTGGTTATAATAAGGGTCCTAGATGTCCCAGGTTCTATTCTTCATTATTGCACTGGGTTAAGAACCGATACAACACGTTTTTTCTAAATCACTGACCAACCGAAATCCGTCGTCAATGGTAATAGTGGTCACAGACCGAGAGGTCCCGTGTTCGACTCCCCGTTGTTCTGGGTTTGGTAGCATAGAATTGATCATCATCATCATCATCATCATCAGCTCATTTTATGTCCCCACTGTTGGGGCACGAGCCTTCCCTATGGATGGATAGGGAGACGGGCCATAAACCACCACGCAGGCCCAGTGCGGATTGGCGGTTGGTAACGACTGCTAATGCAGCCGGGACCAACGGCTTTATGTGCCTTCCGAAGCACGGAGGAGCTCGAGACGATACATTTTTGGTCACCCATCCGATGACCAGCCTTTGCGAAAGTTGCTTAACCTCAGTACTCGCAGACCGGGCGCGTTAACCACTGCGCCATCGAGCGCCATAGAATTGATACTGTGGCCTAGTGGCCATAAAAACTCAGGAAATCCACAGGTAAATGTTTAATCGGATAAAATTTAAAATTAAAGAGAAAAACCTGAAAGGAGAAAAACAATAAATCAGTATCAAAAAGTCTAAGCCAAAACGTTACTTACAAATATTTCATAAAGGATCAAATTACCTATTTATAGCTACAGGTTTTTCACAATACACATTCTAATCATTTTAAACATTTTAACTAAACAATCAATATTAAAACAATGTTGTTAGACTGAAGAATTTTGAAAGACTGATCATATCAAAACCGAAATAAAATTCCATGACAAAGACATGACATTCAAAGTCTTCTTTTTCAGAACCGTTCACATAAATTTGACAGATAGTTTTTAAAACTACCAAGGAGGCTATAAAATGCATAACATAAATTGAAATGAAATGAAATTTATAAATAAATTGCAACGACAACGTTACAATACAATACGATTTTGATAAACCACTGACCAAGCGACCTCTTATGTCTGTTGGTTACGGTTGTGCCAGACCCGAAGGTTCCTGGTTCTATTCCCTGTTATTGTACTGGGATGTGTAGCAAAAATATATATTATGTATTTATATGTAATAGTGGTCGCCCAGTGGTCGAAATTTGACCGTAATTTTATAAAGGCTGCACGGATTGTATCCTAAGCAATGAAAAATTTAAAAAGATAGAATGTGAGTTTGGATTGGCATTGACAGATGTCGACTGCATTAAAGACAAACAATACGTGTGTGTCAAATACATGGTAGTGTGTGTAATGTTGTTCATACTCCTCCGTCCGCGCAATTTTCGAAAAAACGGATACAAAGTTTTTGCTTCACGTATTAATATATAGATAAAAAAAACAATCGTGTAGATAAAGATACAAAGAGATACTTATTTTCTTTCTAACGCCCTCATCTCGCACCTTCGTCAATGGTATTGATTAGCGCTCTCATTGCTTAATGCAAGTCAATTATTCTTCATTCTGTTACAATTTCCGCAATCGGAAATAGATTCTGTGTAATAAAGAAATAAAGGTTAATTTGATTTGGGGCCCTGAAATACTAAGCTCTGAAATGATCATGATTTTGCAGGGTGAGTTACGAACACGGAGGAAGGCCCGATCCGATCCGAACCCCTCACGGGAACGGCCGTTCCCTCTAGAAAACTCTGACGGTGCTTCGTTTGACACGGCTTGAGAAACCCTTTAAGTTTTTCGCCGCCTCCTAAAAAGCCCGGTGTCGCTGAAAATGCCCAGTCAGCATCAGCAAACTCTCTCAAAAAAATAGAAAGGGAGGAAGGTTATAACTTACTTATTCTGTAACTCTCTGGTGACAGAAAGGATGGACCTATTAGGTTCGTCTTCGTTGTCCAAAAAAATAAAAACTAAATGAAAAACCATTAATAAGTACATTTTTTTAGATTTATTTACGTTAACTTTTTTTTATTTTTTTTTTATTATTTACGGGTAAGCACAGTGCCTTGATCTCACCTGATGTTAAGTGATGATAAGGCCATTTGGTGGAAGCGCACTTCACCCGGGATCCTCAGCTAGTGAGGCACTGGCTATCTTATCTCTAGCTGCCGGAACACAACAATGCTACAAACATTGTTATTATGGCGACATATTTAGATAAGATGGTGGTAGCTAGCCAGGCGGACAAACAAGTCCTACCACCAACCAAACCGAGTACACAAAGATGTACCCCCGCTGGGAATCGAACCCGGGACCTCTGGGTCTAAACCGGTGGTCTTAACCACTAGACCACAGAGGCGGTTAATAAGTTAAACTCACTTGTGCTTTGTATCAGTGTTTAACTTTTGTTTGTTTTTGCACGAATTTCATTGTTCACCAATAAAACACATTACCTACGTAATAAATTGTACGTCATCGCTTTCCTACTCATTTCATTTGGAGCATCTTTATACATGTCATCGGTGGAGCGCTGACACGCCAAAAATCAAAATTTAAACATTAAAATTCATTTTCTTTGAATGCCCTTTTGGCGCTTAAGCAGAGTTCCCTTTCCACAGAAATTTATACATAGATAGATAGATGCGATACAACTACTTTAAACTTGGTACAAGGCTGCTCTTCCGTCGGCTTGATTAATGAAGACATACATCAAGTCTTAATAAAGCAACGGGGGATAAATAGGCCCGCCCTTTTCAGGGGTAAGCCCGCTGAAATGCGTTGAAGGATTCTTTCGAGCAACAAATCTTTTCTGACTGCCCCGTTCGTTTAGCTTGTGTTTATGGTTCACGCTTCCGAAAAAGTTATAAAACAAAAGAGAAGCAGACTTACACCCGTTTGCACTAAACTTATGAATCGCCTAAGTCTTGACTTAACTATTACCCGGTCAAGTTAACTCGGCACCTGGCTCGAAAACGTCGCTTACACTCAGGTGCCGACTTAACTTGACCGGGTAGTAATTAGGCAAAGACTTAGGCGATTTGTAAGTTGAGTGCAAACGGGTGTCATTGAATTAAAAGTATATACTTTTAAACTCCTTGATTGTAAGTGCGAATAAGCCCACTTCACTCGTATTAATTTTATAAGACAAAAATATATATATGTATATGTATAAGACAATATCACAGTTTATTACAACACAACACACATTTTTCTGACTTCAAATTAAATTAAATGAAATGTTAAATTCTAAATCATAGTTCTAGGTTTTTCTTCATTTTTCTTTTGAGAAATACAATATTATAATTCTGGATTAACTCTGATTTGCATTAACTGTGTACTTGACAATTAATGTCAGTATTTTTTTGATAACGTAGATGGCTTCTATGTAGTAAGTAAACAGTGTAATACTTTGTTGTCCCTAATAATCGGAAAAAAAGACGAAAAGATAAATAATATAAGACCGGCTCAAACAATAGTTAAGATCACAATAATATCATCTCTAACTTAAAGTCATCATCATTATTATCATCATTTCAGCCCATAAGTACCCACTGCATCATCATCACCAGCTCATTTTGTGTCCCCACTGCTGGGGCACGAGCCTTCCCTATGGATGGATAGAGAAAATGGGCCATAAACCACTACGCCGGCCCAATGCGGATTGGTGGCTGTCTGCTGGGAATAGGCCTCCTCTTTAACACGCCATCTTATCCAGTTTTGTGTGGGCCTCATCCACTGTCTTCCGGCCACTGCAGCTGGCCACGTCCAGAGCAGTGGAACTGCAAGTTCTACTCTTAGTGCAACGAGAAGTGAGCGAGCTTACAGCTCCGGTAACCTATCCGGATATTAGGTAGTGGACTTTACGTGTCCACGGGGCAACTAGCTTGAGACACTAGTCTTAAAAGTACCGGATGAAGAATGCGCTTCGGCGCGCTCTGGTCTGGCGTTATGACCTGACGTAGATGGTCCCTTGTGCTTGCGCAAGGATGTCTGACACCTTTAACTTTATGACCTTATGGTTGGAAGGGGGTGTCAGGATAAACTTTTAAGTCGTGTAGAGTTGGATTGTTTTCCGACGATATCGTAACATAATATAATGATTTTAAAAAGGCAAAAGCAGAGACTTATTAGAAGTAGACTTTTCTGCCATAGGGTAAAGCCACCAAAGAGCACGCGCTACCAAAGTGTGCCGCCGTGCTACCAATTTTTTTTTTTTTTTTTTTATACATAGCACGGCAAATGACTCCAATTCACCTGATGTTAAGTAAATATGGAATCCAGATGCGACGACAACTGGTGCAGCGTGAGAACAGCGCAGCGTCAGTTATCCTCACTTTGCCGGCCCACAAGGTGCCTCTTCACGCCTCGTTTGAAGGACCCCATATCATAGGAAGGAGGGAAAACGTGTGCTGGCAAACTATTCCATGTTTTGGAGGTGCGACAAAAAACGAGTCACCAAATTTCTTAGTGCGCGATGGAATATTAGAGACAGTGAAGCGGTGACTCCGGAGAGCAGCACGTGTACTCCTATGGAAGAAGGGAGAAGGTGGGATGAGGTCAAAGAGTTCTTCAGAGCACTCGCCATGGTATAAGCGGTAAAACACGCTGAGTGACGCAATATCTCTTCGCAATTGCAGAGTTTCAAGAGTATTTGTGACGTCTGCGTTGCCGATAATGCGTACAGCGCGACGCTGCAATCTGTCCAAAGCATCGAGAAGGTACTTTGCGGAACCGTCCCAGATGTGCGAGCAATACTCCACGCAAGACCGTACCTGTGTCTTGTACAAAAGGCCCAACTGGTCAGGCGTAAAGAATCGCCGCACCCTGTTCAGAATACCGAGTTTTCGCGAGGCTGTTTTGATCACGGCTTCGATGTAGTCCTTTTGGTTCAGATCGCAGCGAATCGTCATACCGAGCATGTTGATACTGCTCTGCAGGCTTAGAGATGTACCCTGAAGAGTTGGAAGGGGAAGGAATGGTGACTTTTTTGCCGTGAACGCACACACCTGTGTTTTCTTGGCATTGAACTCAACAAGATTATTGGAGCCCCATTTAGATATGAGGTCCAATACCCGATCGAGCTCAATGACAAGATTCACTCGGTTAACTTCGGTTTCGACCCGCCCAGCCGCTGGGTGACCGTTATATCCCCCATGCACTGTGCTATCATCTGCATAGCAATGAATATTTCCAAGTGGAAGCATATCATTGATATGCAGAAGGAACAGCGTGGGGGACAGAACGGAACCTTGAGGGACACCGGCGTTCACTGACATGAACCGCGAAGCGCATCCATCAGACAGGACACGGATTCTCCGCTCATGTAGGAAGCGACCAGCGACCCAGTTGCAGAACTGAGCAGGCAGACCGTATGCCGGGAGCTTGGAGAGAAGAGCTTTGTGCCAGACCCGATCAAAAGCCTTGGCTATGTCAAGGCTAACAGCCATTGACTCACCACGCTTGTCAATAGCTTCACCCCAGAGATGTGCAACGTACGCTAGAAGATCACCCGTTGATCGTTTCGGCCGAAACCCGTATTGGCGTTCATGAATTATGGAGTGTTCTTCCAGGTAGTGTACAAGTTGTTTATTTAAAATACGTTCCATGATTTTGCACAAAACTGAAGTAACGGCTATGGGGCGGTAATGAGATGGGTCTGACCGATCTCCTTTTTTGGGGACCGGTTGCACATTAGCTTCTCTCCAAGATTCCGGCACACAACCAGAAGAGAGCGAGAGACGGTAAAGGCGCGTTAACACGGGGGACAACTCCGCTGCACACATTTTCAGGACTATTGCTGGGATGCCATCAGGGCCATTAGCTTTCCGGACATCGATTGACTGCAGCTCCGCACGGACATCACACTGCCTGATTTTAAAATCAGGCATTGTGTGGCCACAGTGAGGAATTGAAGGTGGCTGTGCATTGCAGTCATCAATTCGGGAGTTAGCTGCAAAGAGTTTGGCCAGGAGATCGACCTTCTCCTGCGGCTTGTGAGCTAAAGTCCCGTCAGGACATCTCAGTGGTGGCAGCGAGGGTTGGCAGAAATTTGATTGCACGGCTTTGGCCAGACGCCAGTAGCTACGGCTGCCCGTAGGATGCGTCAGTAATTCTTGGCCGACCCGTGCAACGCGCTGGGCATCCGCTCTAATGTAGGCTCTTTTGCAAGACTTGGTGGCATTATTATAGGCTGCTTTCAGCGAGCGAGTTTCGGGATCCCCAAGAGCTTTACCTCTGATCCAAGCGCGGTATGCCGCCTGCCTGTTATCGACAGCGTTGGCACACTCACGGTTGAACCATCGGTTGCGCCGGCCTTTGCTGACGAGATAGGAGTGCGGAATATAGTATTCCATACCTAACACTATCTCATCAGCAACTGCAGTCGCACTGGCTGTTGGGTCCTTCCCACTGAAGCAGCGCTGCCCCCAAGGAACGGATGCGAAATAGTCCCGCATACCATCCCAATCTGCCGACGAGTAGTGCCAAATTTGGCGTTTCGATACCGCTGAAGGCGGTAGCGGGGCCAGAGGCGCTTTGCTGGATACCAAGCAGTGGTCCGAAGATCCTAAAGGAGCTCGAACTTCCACTCGGTAACCAGCTGGGCGACTCGTCAGCAGAAGGTCCAGCAAAGAGGGCGCGTGACCGACTATATCTGGGATCCTGGTGGGCTGGTTCACCAGTTGAGTCAGGTCGTGCGTGAGAGCGAATGCGTGGGCAGTTCTACCAGCATGGTCAGTTTTGGAGGAACTTAACCACAACTCGTGGTGAGCATTGAAGTCCCCCAAAAACACCAATTCCGCCGAAGGAAACCGCTCCTGCGCTTCATCTGCCACCCGACTAAGGTGTTCTATAAGTCGAGTTGTCTCCATGTCGCCATTATGTGATCGGTAGACGCAGACGTAGACACGGCTATGAGAGCCCAAGTCGACGTGTACCACAAGGAGGGAAAAGGAAGGGTCCTCCAGACAGCGCAGACGGCGACAGCAAACGTCTGTCCGAACAAACAAGCAAACTCCGGCTTTGACTTTAAAGGATTCTTCAAGCACAAAGCCGGGATAGTGCAGGTAGGTGGTGTCAGCTGGACAGATTATTTGTGTCTCCGTCAAAAACAACATTGCTGGCCGTGCCGTCTCAAGATGGTGGTGGACGGCATTGAGGTTTGCATGGAGTCCGCGGATGTTAGCGAACTCGACCTCAAACGGTATGGTTGTGGTGGGGGTGTGCACCGCTGTATTACCAGTTTTTGTTTTAGGCGCTGTCATGGTGGAGAGAAAGAGGGAGGCGTGAATCAAGGAAATGCTACCGCGATGCAAATAATCAAAGTGCAGCGGCCTGTTTCACCAGGGGTCTGCCTAAAGTTGAGTATCATTAACCCGCCTAACGGAAGGGCCCCCGAACCCCCCCGGGAATGGCCGCCGGGACCCCACCTTCCGGTCACCAACCGGCACGACGGGCCACCCCGAGATTATGCGTGGCATGGTGAGGCAGCCTCACGAGTTGGTTAGGCTCGCTTGGGCCCCTGTACTGTGCCACGGGCGGCCAGCGGGACAGCCGTTTCTACGGGTCTCCCTGGTCGGCGGGTTAACAAGGTCTTCCTGGCACTGGTTAGACGGAAGCTTTCACAGACCAAATGCATCGCAGCACCATTCACTCGAGCTCTGGTTATACGCTGGCTGATCCCGAAACGCGACCGACAGGCGGTCACTTGACGGGTTTAACACCATGCGTACGGTGGTCACTAACCAGACGGGGCAAGCCCTACCACGCAGTGGAGCATATGGGAGCTCTAAATTCCGTTAGTCGCCTCTTACGACACCCACCGGAGGAGAGGGGCGGTGAATTGTATTCTTTCTCCGTCACCGCACGGATAAATTTGAATAATATAACACGGATAAATTTGAATAAATAATATTGAATAATATTCGATCTGTTAGCAACTTCTTGCCATACATAACGTTTACATGGAGTCAATATAAAACGTAGTATTTATTAATCTCATGAATGTGTGTTTGCTAATAGGAAAAATAGAATTGCGTATAGAAATACGTACTCTTTGTTAGTGCGTACTCTTTGGTAGCTTTACCCTACCGTTTAAACCAGTACTAACTAGTTTCAAACTAGCGCGGGCGCTATCGCTCGCTCGCACGCTCTATCTTAAAAGTTTTCTCGCTATAATACTATCGGTTAAGAGCATAGTAGTCCCAGTCTCCATTCATAGATGGCTATCAACTACCAAAGGAAAATAATAATAAAATCACAATATCAAGCCTCTGACACTTAACTCACTTTCACATTTATATCTAATATTATTGAAGAGCTCGATGGTGCAGTGGTTAACGCGCCCAGTCTGTGAGTGCTAAGGTTAAGCAACTTTCGCAAAGGCCGATCATCGGATGGGTGACCAAGTATTTATCATCTCGAGCTCCTCCGTGCTTTGGAAGGCACGTAAAGACGTTGGTCCCTGCTGCATTAGCAGTCGTTAACAACCACCAACCCGCACTGGGCCCGCGTAGTGATTTATGGCCTGTTCTCCTTATCCATCTATAGGGAAGGCTCGTGCCCCAGCAGTGGGGACATACAAATGAGCTATAAATGCGAAAATGAGTTTGTTCGTTTGTTGTTTGTTACGCTTTCACGCGTATATTATTTAACGATTTGTTTGTTTTGTTGTCATTGAAACTGTCAAAGCGGTACGAAGTCCGCATGGAAGTCCGCCGGGTCGGCTAGTTGTTTGTAAATAGCGGAGACAGGGACCCAGATTAATCATCGCAAGTAGTTTAAACTGTCATACAGTTTTAAAACTAGCACTAGATCGTTTTGAACTATCGGGCGCTATCGCTCGCTAGCACGTTCGATCTTTAAGGGGGTGCCGCGCGGAATTTGAAAATTTACGTGTTTTTAAGTCACTGGTGCTAGGCGCTGAATAGGTCTTATACATTAAAAGGACTAGTATAGGTTAGCTTGATCCTTTCATAAGGTCATGGTTGTTTCGGAATTTAAAACAAATACCCAGAAACTGCATAAACAATATGTACGTGAAATAATGATATCTAAAAACTTATTTCTTCAGAAACTTTGTAAATATAGCACAAATGAAACAATGATCCGACATCAAAATGTTTGTATTGATATTCCGCAGGTCACTGTTGTCTTATTTTTTAATAAAAAAACATGAATATGAAAATATTAAGACTTTTCTTATTTTTTACCCAAACGCCTATGATTTTACGAAAGTAAACATTGCTCTAATTAAATCACCAGCCTACTCTGTACAGATATTAGTGTGCGTGCGTATTCTTGTCGTGCGCCGTTGTCACACCACTGCCACGCGCCGCTCGCTCGCTATAATAAAGAAACTTGAAACTCGCAGTTTTGCGTCCGCGCTGCACCCCCTTAAAGTTTTCTCGCTATAATACCATCGATTAAGGGCTCTTTTAATTCAGACGTTTGTTGTCGGACGGCTAACGCACGTTTACACTGCGTTCCATATTAAAATAGTCGTGCGGCTGTCGTGCGGCTGGTGTTTAATATAAAACCGCACGACAGCAGCGGTCCAACACAAAACGTCTAAATTTAAAGATCCAGTCTCCACTTATAGATGGCTATCAAGTACTAAGAGATCTATCTGTCTATCTTCCTAGCACAGCGTACTGTGCTGGTGCTGCTGCTGCGGCTGCAGAGAACCTGAAGCAGCGAAAGTATAATAACCTTATCGGCAATTATATTTTCGTGCCGTTTGGGGTTGAAACCCTCGGGCCGTTGGGTCCGAGTGCTTATGTTTTGTTTAATGACATCTGCTGACGGCTGGTTGACACTACCCATGACCCAAAGGCTGGCTTTTTCTTTGGCCAAAGGCTAAGCATTGCCATTCAACGTGGTAATGCCGCCAGTCTCTTGAGTACTTTACCAGTCGACTACGACGCGGAGGAATTTTTTGACGCCATATTTTAGTTTTGTGTTAACTATAATAATAGGTTTAATAAAGATGAAGAGTTTTTTTTTTTGTTTGAATGCGCTAATCTCTAAAACTATCAGTTGGATTTAAAAAATATTATTGTGCAAGCGCGCGAATAACGCTAAGTGAATACGAAGTACCTACTAGCGCTTTCGAGCGACGCGATGCGACGCGGTGGGTCCCAGGGTCCCAGATTAATTATGACAAGTACCTAGTTTAAACGGTCATACGGTTTTAACACTAGTACTAACTAGTTTCGAACTATCAGACACGTTTGATCTTAAAAGTTTTCTTGCTGTAATACCATCGATTAAAGCATCGCAGTCCCAGTCTCCATTCATACTGATGGCTATCGGCTGTAGAGGGATAATACGGGAGTTACAATGCGCATCACGCCCGTTAAAGACCGCAGATTGTATGATAAAAATTCATTGGGTGTTGGGGTAACTTAATACTAACTGGTGAACGGCATTTCTGGGGGAAATATTGTTTAATTTAAGCCCGACGCTAACGTTTAAGTTATATTTTTTTATAAACGATAAAATTTAAGTTCATCATCATCATCAGCTCATTTTATGTCCCCACTGCTGGGGCACGAGCCTTCCCTATGGATGGATAGGGAGAACGGGCCATAAATCACCACGCGGGCCCGATGCGGATTGGTGGTTGTTAACGACTGCTAATGCAGCCGGGACCAACGGCTTTACGTGCCTTCCGAAGCATGGAGGTGCTCGAGATGATAAATTTTTGTTCACCCATCCGATGACCGGCCCTTGCGAAAGTTGCTTAACCTCAGCACTCCAGACCGGGCGCGTTAACCACTGCGCCATCGAGCTCCTCGAAAATTTAAGTTATATTTTTTTATAAACACTCCCTTAACCACAGACCTACTTTGATTTGTGCCTTTGAGTTGTGCAATGGTAGACAGTTTAGTTCGCATGCCTGTGATTGTAAGGACATAAACAATATTTTTTCTAATTAGTAATTTGGTTTTAAGAATTTATTGTACTTAAATAGACTACGTGTCTTTCTATCAGAGGCATCTGGCTCTGAGTCATAACGCAAGTTCATCTATTCCAGGGGTGGCCAACCGATTGATCGTGATCGACTGGTCGATCACGATCAAGATGGACAAGTACACGACAGAAATTAAGGCAGTGGTATCAGACTTCGAAATTCGCTTTAAAGATTTCAAAAAAATTGAGAGAAGTTGTAAATTCATCAGTTATCCGTTTAATAAAATAAGTAGTTACTAAGAATAATTTTCTAAAATACTACATAATTGTGTACTGAACTATGCTGTTTCATTTAGGATTTCAAGAAGTATGTAATTGGTAGATCGCACAGGGTGTCGTCAGTGAACAGTAGATCTTGGGTCTAACTAAGTTGGCCACCCCTGACCTATTCTACTAATAAAGAGAATAAATTTCTGAAACTACTGGCCCAATTGCAAAAATTCTTTCTCTGATAGAATTAAGTATTCCTTGCTAGTAATAACGGCTATATTTTATTTTGGTAAAAAAATTGTTTATTTTTAAATTTAATAAAAGTAATTAATAAATTGCTTATGTTTCACCAGGAGGCGCTTCATTGGTATACAAATTCTCATTTTAGGCAACATGAGCTAATAAGACTCGCATTTGCACTAGAAACCCAGATTTCTTTAAGGCGAAGGGTAAGGCACACTAGCGCCACCAATTGATAATTTGATAATTACTAACGGACCGGATCTTTTTTTAAACATTGCGTACCGTCCGACAACAGGAAAACATCATCATCATCATCATCATCATCAGCTCTATTATGTCCCCACTGCTGGGGCACGAGCCTTCCCTATGGATAGATAGGGATCGCCCTAATGCGCCGAAAGAAAAGCGTCCTACCGTTTTCTTAATCTACGTAGCTTCGACGACGTAAGCTGATTAAGAGCGAAATGCCTAAAGACGCAATGTTTTCGTGATCAATTTGCCATTTTTTGTTACTTCACTATTGGAACTTAACACATTATTACATTAAAATTAAAATTCATTTATTTTGAATTTACTTAACTCTATGTTATTAATAATAATACGAGTAATATAAGAACTAACCAAATTCTATATATGTATATGCATGATTAAACACGTTCGCTCAAGTGTATAATGTTATTAGTGGATAACTGTTTGTTATAAGCTTTTTTATTAGTGTTACAGACATTAATATAGATAGATAGATATGTTTTATTGCTACACTATAGTAGTAACAATTAACAAAATAATGAAATGAAACAAGTTACAATTTGGCGCTCTCATTGCTTTAGAGAGATCACTTGCAAACAACCAGTTAGTTCTTTTTTTTGTCTTTTATTATGTTATGTTTCTTTTTATCATTGAAAATGATTATCAGATGCAAATCGTCTGAGACGTATTTTTGGCCATAGCTCCGAGTATATTGGGAGAATCGAGATGAAAATAGTACCAAGAGTTGAGGAATTTATCGAGACACGTGTGAGCGTTTGAATTTTGAAAATCGGTTGGAAACTTTATTTTGGATTTTGAAAAATGTAAAAAAATCGGGTTTTTTGGGGGTGGTTGTATACTAAATTGTGAATATTTAAAAATAAAAACCGACTTAAGAAAATATTAAAAAAACGGTCCTAGGGTATTAGTTTAGCTACGAAATGGCGAAAAAATTTAGAAAATCGGTTAATAATTGTGTGAATTTGGTATTGTAGAAAAACGGCTATTTCCGTATATAAAAAGTGATGTAGCTTCTTTGATTATTGATCGATCCCCATGATAATGGTGTTAAAAGATGCAGGCGAGAAGTGCATTCAAGTTGGAATTGTTTTAATAAAAATAAAATGGTTTTTTTTTCGTAAATTGTTGTATTAATTTTCAATGCTCCGATTCTTGCGGGGACTGCGAAATCTGTAAATTTTTTATTATAAGTTCTTTTGGACATTGAACAATGTTTATGTATATATTTTGACGTTATGTATTTTAATCCTAAATTAATAAATTATTATATGACATTTAAAATAATTCGCAGTGTGGGCTTCCAACAAAGTGGACCGACGATCTGGTAAAAGTCGCGGGTAGCTGCTGGATGCGAGCAGCACACAACCGGCTGTTATGAAGATCCTTGGGGGAGGCCTTTGTCTAACAGTGAACATCTTTTGGCTGAGATGATAATTATGATTTAAAATAATTATTGTAAAACGCTTGGCGACATATCTAATGCAATAGTAATAGTTCCTAACCTGGGGGTAATTATCCCCTTGGGGGTAAAACCATCTTTTCTGAAGGGTAACGAGCAAAATGTCTTGCTACAGCTATTTAGGCGCGCCACACAGTGAAAACAACTAGCTATCAACGTTTTGGGCAAAAGTTGCTCGGGAATACCCCATTATTACTGAATGGCCTCTTAAAATATTAGTCCCTTTCGCGACTAGGTACTTATGGGTGCGAAAGTTGGTTATCGACTATAATGGCCATGAAAACTAAGCTAAGAAACAGTCTGAATGTTGAACACGATTTGAGATGTGCCCTGGTGAAGACGAAGTCAGACTTTAAGAAACATTTACAAAAAAAAGCAGTATCCGACCATTACATTGATTTTTTTATTTAAGGTGCATTTTTTTGTTAATAAATGTTATGACATTTAATTTGTTTCTTTTCATCTTTTTTTTTTATATTGACACGTCATAGTGACCACATCCTGCCTGATGGTGGAACATGATGAACAATGATGGAACAAGCACGGTAACAAGCGCACCCATTCATGACGACCTGCACAAATGCCATTTCACGCCCCGCTTACAAAACCCGGGACTATAGGAGCTGGGAAACACATGCGCTGGCAAAGAATTCTAAAGCCGAATGGTCTTACAGAGGAACGACTTGCCAATTTTTTTGGTACGAGTACTGATTGTCTGTACAGTATGATGGTAGTTCCTAAGACCAGCACGTGTAGTCAGGGAGAGGAAAAGACAACTTTGTACAATTTTCAGCGGTAATTAACTCAAAAAGTTTGGAACCACTGGGATAGAGGATAAATCAAAATCTTTGAAACAAAATCCAATCATAGCTCATTATTCACTATTCAAAATCTAAAATATAAGACCTGCCGTAAATACCATAAGGTTTACTATAAGTCCAATGGATATTAGAATGAATGTGCCAAAGGTTCAATGAATGTGTGAAGAGGCGTAATCCAAATCGGGTGACCGTTTTTCAAGAAACGTAAGCCGATTACTTAGGACTGGCGACTTAGCTGACTGAGCAAAGAAAACAGTTCTTGTGGATTAGTGGTTAGACTACCGTATTTAGATTTCAAAGTTTTAGGTTCGATTCCTAGGTGGGAGAGTGAAAAATGGTATACCTTTGAACTAAAAGGGGATTACTATTAGGGTTATAATGAAACCGCTAGTAGCTTCCTTGATCTGTTGTAGGTAATAACTTTATTATCAAATTACATGGCCTATATGCTATTTGCTAAGACGCTTTGATAGCGCGATTCAGAAGACGAATCGTGCTACGTCATCTAGTAACAAATATGAGAACTAACTAAATTATATTTACATGCGTCTTCAACAGAGAGGCATATTATTATTGTACTCTACTTGTTTTCTTATGTCTCACAGGTTCAGGTGAAACACCTAATAATTGATGATGAGACCGACGGTAAAAACGCACTTCACCCGGACACTTCAAACACTTAGGATCTATCCTACTAACATTGATGTTAGTAGGATAGATCCTTGTAATAATTTTAATCCATGTATAAATTTAAGGCTATGGCAGAATAACAGGGTTTGTGGGTCTCCTGCAAACACTGAGCCATAGACCTTTTTGTTTATGTTTTTTTGGCAAATAAATATAACTAAATATATTTATTTGCCAAAAAAATACTTATTATTGTTATTATTATAGCGACATATTTAGAAAAGATGGTGGTAGCTAGCTAGCTAGCAAGGCGGACTTAAAACAAGCCCTACCTCCGCTGGAAACGAACCGGGGGAACTCTCATCTTTGTTTTATTTGGTTGTCTGCCTGGCTACCTAGCACTATCGTTTCTAAGTCTGTTGCCATAACAATACTGTTTACAAGTAAGTAAATGAAATAAATATTAAACAACATCATATACATTGTTCTGATTCCAAGTAAGTAGCTAAAGCATTTGTTTTATGGAAATCAGGATCAACGACGGTACCACAACCACTCAGACCCGACACAATATCGAAAAGTGCGTTTACGACATTGACCCGACCGAGAATCGAACCCGGGACCACAGAGTCGCCCAAAGTCCGGCGTGCACGCCACTCGGCTACGGAGGTCGTCATACTTTTAGTAGCATATTTGTGCCAACAGAGATAGCGTAGGCAGTTCCTTAGCAATTAAAAATCTCCAGGAGATCCGAGAAAAAAACCTAGATTTTAAATAAATAACGTTTTCAAATTTCTTGGCTTTACGCATTGTTTGCATCCCTTTCGCTTATATGCAGATTAACAGAGAGCGCTGTTTTTTTTACTTTTATTTTTAAGTGTTAATTGCTACACTTAAGATGAATTAAATATTTATATAAAATAAAGTGATAAATGTCGCTCTAAAGCATTTCAAAAATCAAAAAGCAGTGACAAAATTCAGCGCTTACGTCGGTCTTCCCGGTAGCATAATGGTCAGTGCAGCCGCCCGGATTGCGGAAGACTCAGGTTCGATTCCTGGCTGGGTAGGGTGGGCGTTTAATTTTTTTACTGTATTTTATATAAATATTTAAGAGAGCGCTGCTTAATGGCTGACTGCGAACCAAAGCGAAGCTTAGTTGAAAAAGGAAAGGGAAAGTTTAGAAGTGTTTAAAAGCAGTTAGAAACAAGTAAGCCGTCAATATTCGTAATCCGGGCTTTAGAGTTAGTAGGTATATAATGTTTAGTTAATATACACATATTGCCAAGTCTGACGTAAATCCTTTGTTGATCCCGAAGTACCGGACATAAGCTTTCAGGGCTTACGCACTGTGACACGTCGGTGACACAATATACTCCTAAAAAAAAATCGTAGTATGAATAGAGACTGACAATCACACCATGAAGGTGTAGACCTTCGTGAGGAAAGTTCTCTATGGTAAAGTAAAGAATCATGTCAACGGTTTTGTTTTTTTTTTAATGTGAAATATACCGTTGAAATGAAACAACTTTTACGGATCTACTCGCGTTTATAACGCATTATTTAATATTACAATAACAATATGTGAAATATACCTTTAAGTGTTCGTGAACGTGCATGAGTGTTGCCATATAAAACATTTTTTCTTAATTAAGTTTTTAATTACTGTTACAGGTGGTTTATGCAGCGTGCAGCAGATAATTTGAAATCCAAGGATAGCTTTTATAAGAAAAGGAAAATAAGCAGCCTATATACACTAGGCTGTCCCACGACTGGGTTAAGGCCTCCATCATTGAAACCAAGTCATCGCTACAATTGATGGGTGTCGGCATAATCAGCAAGCTTGCTAATTGCAGTTTAACTCATACAAACTCGGGTTATAAAATAAAATAAAATAAAATCTATTTATTTCAGGCTATTGCCCATAATATTGTTAGTATACAAATGACTTTAAAAAAAACTATGTTAGTAAATATAAGTACTAAAACAAGAAAACAAACAACAACACAAACTAATTTAGATACTTGCTGCCCTCTCGGGCTCCGGGCACACGCACTTGTGCTTGGACCCAGTGCTCCAGAAGGGGGCTGTCCAGCTTGTCGCTGAGTACGTTCAACGCTCCCACGCACGCGGCACATCAGTTAGCGACGCGATGCGCCGCCGCAGCACGGTGTAGATGGCGTCTGTGTGCGCGTGCGCAAACGTCGCAGATGCATACGCTACTGTAGTGCGTGGGAGCCCCACCAGCACCCTGAACGCGTTATTATATTGTGCTCAGAGAGCGTTAATAGCCCGCTGCGTGTAGCCGACCCACAGATTGCAGGTTTAAAGAGTTTGGCAAAATGCTTTAAAGAGTGTAATCTTTACCTCTAAACTACACCGCGCGAATCTGCGAGCCAATATGTTACAGCGGACCGCCATTGCTCTCCTCTCCCTTTCGATGTCTCCATCGTCTTTTAAATCCTCGGTGACCACATGGCCGAGGTATTTAAACTCTTTAACTC
Organism: Eudonia mercurella; assembly: GCA_963082485.1. Classification (NCBI taxonomy): domain Eukaryota; kingdom Metazoa; phylum Arthropoda; class Insecta; order Lepidoptera; family Crambidae; genus Eudonia; species Eudonia mercurella. Next base: position 7,531,801 of record OY720045.1, read on the forward strand.
GATTAAGAGCCATACCGTAATCGAGTCAAAGAGTTTAAATACCTCGGCCATGTTATTCATAGGGAATATCCGAAACATACTTTATATCGATATCGGGATAAACGGGCCGAGCGCTATGCCACTCCGTCACCGTGGCGTTGATGATAATGAGATCCAACATTTTTATGAACTTTCGCAGTACAACTTGGTAATTAAATTAAACTAGGAAGATTTTAAGAAAGTATAAAATATTAATATATTTTATACTTTATCCCCTTGGGGGTAAAACCATCTTTTCTGAGGGGTAACGAGCAAAATGTCTTGCTACAGCTACAGCTGAGTCGCATAATAAAATTAAAGAACTATCGCAGAGAAGTAGCCAGTTTTACGAAGTGCTGATAAAATATTGATTTTCACCAGGTTTTAAGCAAATTTTATTAAAAGTAAAGGTACCAGTTGGCAGCCGTCTCTACGCAACAGTAGCAGACGACGTGTCGTCGCGACACTACTGATTTCTATGTATTTCTATGACATTCCCTCCGTAGCTAGCGACACGTCGCTCGGCGTCGTCGTCATAGAGGAAAAATATAGGTAATTTTACATCTTGTTAAACTAAATAATCTCACACTTACCTCACTATAATATAAAATATCCAGGCTAATACTCCCACCGGCACACCGTGTGGTGCCGGGGGTAAAGAATTGCACCACCCCATCTCTTCCCGTGGGTGTCGTGGAAGGCGACTATGGGACCATTCCAGAGGATGGGCAGCAGCGTCTCTCTGTGATTATTCTCACCTTACTGCGATCGCCAACCCGTCTGCCAAGCGTGGCGATTATGGCAAATTCCCCTCAAAATTATTTATCCTTGAGGGAGGCCTTTGTCCAGCAGTGGACGTCTTTTTGGCTGAGATGATGATGATGATGATGAAGCTAATACTCTATTTATAAAGGACATGTATTAGTAAAAGACGAGGCATAAAAGTAATTATTTCCCTTTTTCTTCCAAATCCTATGAAAGCCGTCTTTGGCATGCGAAATTAAGTAACATTCAGATTTGTCGACTGTTTTGGTACCAGCTCATAATCCTGATCCGATTTGTCTTGCTTTACCGAAACTCACGCGACATAATGCGCTTACGTAGTCAAGTGAATACACGATTGTCGAAGAAAATACGAAAAGAGATAATGTTTGCGCGAAACGGCTCTTAGATTTATACCGTGGTATTTTTATAAACAGATACGCTCGTGAGACGTACGATTAACGTTGGACATCTCTCTTTTTTTCTGTTCTTTTAGATTTTAGTTTTAATAGAGGAGAATAAGCAATTGACAACAGCATCAAAAATGAACTTTCTTTAAATGCTAGAATTATTATTCTTAATAAAACACTATTAAGTTTGCTTTTTCAAATTAAATGATTATTTAAACAGTGCTCCTTTGCTATGGGACAGAATATTTTAGGACAGGACGGATAGTTTTATTTTAAATTCGAATACCAATTTATATATAAAAAACTAGGTTTTTTTAAAAATTCTACCCGATTCTAGACTTAGGTAAAAGATTTTTTCGTAAATCTTTGAAAATAATTTATAGATTATATTCATAGACAAGGTTTGAAAATAAAATTATATTTTCAACATTTTAATTAGTTTATCTCCTAGTCGGTGATGTTCAAAAACAAGGAAAAAAAAATAGTTATTAGAACTCCACCGAAATGAAATATTACATAACCAAGTAAGCTAAAACTTAAAACAATTCTACAAGCAAGTGTTATAATAACTATAAGCTACTACGCCATTGCGAAAACGGTTACCGTAGCCGCTACGCCTTTGTAGCAGTGCTCTACACTGCTACGAGCTACGCCGGGCGCCCCGGCGTCGTAGCAACTCGATGCATAAATGAGCTTTGATATCGCTTTTATTTTAGACCACTGCCGCGCTTTGAAGTACTTTGATTCTAAATCTATCTATACTCTATACTATTATATAAATCTGTAGGCTTTGTCTGTACATGCAATTTTTCTGACAAATTTTGGGATAAATATTCATTTTATGACTCACTGATACCAATTCTACGATTTGTCTATCTGTCTGTCTCTCTGTCTGTATGTCTTCTTATAACTCAAGAACGGCTTGACCGATCTTGATGAAAATTTGTATGTAGTAAGAACATGAGATTGTGATGTTGGTAAACCTAATAATTATTTTATTTAGCATTCATTGATCCATTATTTTTGCACAGCGAAGTGGGCTGGTGACGTCTAGTAATAATATAAAATTACAAGTGAGCAACAATAATTAAATAAAATACTTTGACACGATGTTGTAACATCACTTAGCACATTAAGTTAGACTAATATATTTAATATTCTACGAAAGTCTAGAATAAAATTAAGGCGAAGCGCTCGGCCCGTTACCCAGTTCTGAGTTCAATTCTTAGGTCAGGCAAAACGGTGTCTAGTTCACGACAGTCACAACATCGACGGTCGCTGTATCGACAACGTTCCATCAACAGGTCATAGTAACGAGAGTACACCATATCGCTGGTACGCTACGTGTATTAAATTTTTTTACTGACTACGTGATCAACAATAAACGCTTGGCCAGCGTACTTGTTAAGCCAATACCCATCAATTGTAGCGATAACTTGGTTTCAATGATGGAGGTCTCTGCACAGCCTTGGCACTAGCAGTGGAGACTATTTACTTTACAAAAACATTTCCCATCATAATATAACCTCAAAACCTTACAAAAAGCCATACGAAGAAGGGCAAATGAAAAATCTTCTTCGTATCATAATAACTTCTGGCGGTACTAAAAACGTGCTTTACGTAGTTTACTCTCAAACAGAAGTAGGTTGCTAAAACATAAAGTAGGAAGGATATTCAGCATAGACGCCCATTAGCGGCGGCTTAATTAAGCAGACCCTAGGCGAGGTGAGACCTGTAGCCTTTAATTATGAAGCTAGGTGCCAACGTGATAATCCGACGTTGTAGTTAGTTACTGCCGAGAACGAGATAGTACGAGTATATACAGTACCGGCAAATAGTAATGGATGTAGCGTCGTCATTTGTCGTGGCAGGTGCCTAGCACCCGTAAGGGGTATATGTACTCTGTGCCCGTATTCTAAGCGTATTCCACTGAAAAAATGCACCAACTTTCGTCGAATAGTTTAAGACATTTTACGGACACAGTTTAAGTATAGTAAGACTAACGAATCTGAAATAAAGATATAGGTGAATTCATGTCTTTATCTTGAAATTGCTAGCTCAAATACACGATTGTATAATTTTGACTCGATCATAATTATTTTCGAAAACTACTAAAAATCACTTTTGTTGAAATTACAGCAAAATTACTTAATTTATATGCTTGGAAACCCCCCAAATACATTGATAATATCGATATGGGTAATTTAGTAGTTGCATATTTTGATAACAAAATCTAATAATTTTTAAAAAATATTTTTTAGATTTTGTTAATTTGCGATCACAATTGTCGCAGGCGCTACGTATTTTCGACCTTATGACAGCACCAGTAAGGATCAGCCTTTTTGAATGTACACAAATCTTAACTCGATTCAAATTTGACTCATGGTATGCTCAACCTTACTCATAAAGGTAAGAAATGTCCTCTACTAGAAACTTTTCGTCAGATAAGGTGAGGAATTCTCCTCTCAAGATTTTAACAATGCCGTTACACATCCTGATCTCTACACATGTAAACCAGCATACATTCATGATAGTGTACCAGTTGCCGAAGAGTATGTACGAAGACCAGCAGTGGGATTCCGGAGACATGGCACATTCGAGTGCGAAAACGTTTCGAGTCAAGGATGTTTTTTTAGGACAAGTATGAATCAATAAAATTGATTATATTTCGTTTTGCTTTTAACCAAGAAACTACATTAAACAGAGGTTTGGCATTGAGATATACATAAAAAAAATAGTGAATTAAACATTATTCTTTAAGTTTAAACGTTAATTACAGTATTTAAAATTAAAATTAAAGATTTGTAGCCAAATAGTCTTTACGCCGATGCTGTTGCTGTATTGACGTTTTGTCATTGCACCAGTCAATTATAAAGTGACGCATATTTAATAAAAATTTCAATATTACTTTCGAAGATGTCTCGATCGGTTTTGTTACTGTCTTTATTGGAAGAAGCTCATGCTTTAGACAAAAATTAAAAACGTGAACAAGCCAACCAAATTCGGACTTTATCGTCATCTCTGTAAACCAGAGATAACGACTATGTACGAGTCTACAGGTTATCTGAGGAGCTATTTAACCAACTAGAGCTTGAACTGCTGCCTCTTTTAAAGGCTACTCATATCCATCGACGGGGTAAAGGGCTTTCAACTCGTATAAAGGTGAGCAAGCATTCCCATTTTGTACCTTTCTATTGCATTGGTAGATTATTTGATTTTGAGTGAGTCTGGTAAAAAATCATGAAAATTGAGTATCTAAGTGTCAAGGGTAGTGAAGGAGTACTCTTCCTGGCTTCAAGTATCGACAAAGACCAGTTTTTAGGTACAATGAAAATTCCCGTAACTTTCCGAAACTTTAGGAGTTTTCAGGAATCTTATTAGACAAAAGTGTGAATTTCAAAAAATAAAACACTTTCAATAGCAAAAATATTGGCAAATCTGCACAGCAGTCTCTCTATGACCACGACCCTGCAAAGGGTTCGTAACGTCAGGGTAAAAAATATAAAGTCAATGTGTAAAATAAACGCAAAGATGCGTAAAAGTTGTTTTATTTAAATGTGAAGTGTTCGCATAAAATTTAGTAAATAATATCATCATCATCATTAGCTCATTTTATGTCCCCTCTGCTGGGGTACGAGTCTTCCATCCATCCGGATAGGGAGAACGGGCCATGAACAACCATGCAGGTCCAGACATTTTTGGTCACCCATCCGATGACCGGCCTTTGCGAAAGTTGCTTAACCTCAGCTCTCGCCGGGCGCGTTAATCACTGTGCAATAAATGTTAAATTACAGGTTTTATGAAAAGTTTAAGATTTCTGCAGTAGTTAGTTACATAGATTGCACTCTTGTAGCCATGAAGAGACTAGCAGAACACGAAGAGCGGTTTTACTGTCACTAAGTCTACCATGCAACAAATGTCCAATTGATAAAATTAACTAAAATTGTGCAAAAAAATACTTATTATGAACAAGCTTTCTACTTCTTAATTTTATTTTTTAGATTACTGATTTCTGATGCGATTCTTAACACGTTACATGCTGAACAAACATTATGGTGGTGCAACCCATGACAGTTTTATCTTCAATTACAGCGTTATAAGGGATCACTTAGAGGCATTGACTAATGCTGGTAAAGAAGTGGTTCTGCTTTGTCAGTATTGGGTTCAAAATCCTTTTCAAATTGATAATGTTACCTACCATAACAGCAAAACGTCCCCCTAAACCAACAGATTTGAAATTTATATCTGAGTCACAACATCTCAGTAAGTTGATAAAGTTTTACTATGCCAACATCTCTCAAAAATGCAGAGTTCTTTGGGAAATACCGTTTGTGTGATGGTACTTAAGGCATAACACTGATTTTAATCCAACGGCAGAGCTTAATAAATGAAATATCATTTTTGTAGTGAAATAGAAAAAAACTATTTAAGAGAACCCAAATTTTTTCACTTTTAAAAGTCGTTAATTTTGAAGATAAAACTAGTTGCTACATTTTATATATATCCTTAAGATATTACTTACATAAAATATCTATTGAAGGACGGGACGGACGGATCCCAAGCAATATTAGTAGAACTATCGTCGTCAAGTCTGTACAAGCATCGGCCTATTACTAACAAATTATATTAACATATTATTTGTTAAAAGAAGAACACAAGTTAAAATCAAACCGTAACTATGTATTTTGATAGTAAACTAATATTTTTTTAAGGTGATTCCGGATACGCTTAGCGCGCCTACCTTTGACTCGTATTGGTAATACTGAAGAAAATACTCCAGTACCTAGGCCTACCATCAACTTTCAAAAACGTTTTATTTCAAGTTTAAAATAATATTAGTCTAATCAGTAATATGACCTCCATAAAACAAAATTGTTTTATTCCAGATAATGAATGAATGGTTTAACATTACTGTTTATTCCCTGGTTAGCATACCTACCTATGAGATGTATCCTCACTAAACTTATATACTTAAAATATGTACCTACTCTTTTTCAGGGCACGTGTAATTTAATTTTTTTCAATTTTAATTTTATACTGTGTAAATTAAATTAAATTAACTAAATTAAATTAAATGTTTTTATTTCTCAGACAACAAAGATCGGAACTAGTTTTTTATAACCGATATGATCGGCGGTCATATACTTTTGGCAAAGGGGCACGCCTGTCAGTGGCGTCCCCGGTTGGTTTAATGCTCTAAGCTGGGCGACCACTAGTATTGATAATTTTGTAATAGACCTACACTAGTTATTGGTAGGCATCAAGAAAAATCGTACATAAGTGTGTAGTGTGTGGTTTTGGGAGTATATGGTACCCAGGAGGATGTGAAATAAAATGTCACTGACAGATGACCCAGATTTTGTCGGTCATAAACTTAGAGCATTAAACCAACTGGAGACGCCACTGTCAGGCGTTCCCCTCTGCTAAAAGTATATGACCGCCGATCATATCCGTTATATAAAACTAGTTCCAGCGTGTTCCAGCGTCATTTGCAAATCACGGTGCACGCGATAAGACCTGAGCAAAAAATGCCAAATTGCAGCGTGTTTTCACGTAAAAAGCGATCAGAAACGTCGATTGTACAAAAGGATAACGTTACTTTTCATCTGTAACTATTTTTATCTTAATATTATTGAATAATGCACAAAATTTGCAAAAAACTGAAAAAATATTGTTAATCAAAAAGTGTTGCCACTAAAACGTCAAGTTGCAACTTTGCGTAACTTTTAAAGTTGAATGAGCCAACATTGAATTACAATTTATATTTCACGTTCTATAAAGTTAAAACTGTATTTTTACTATAAATGCTTATTTTATTAATGATAGATCACTTATAAATTGTAACTTATTTTGTTTTTCCAGATTTTTTTTCAACTTAATTGCATTAAAAATTCTCAATACTATGAAACTGTATGTTTATGATCGGTCTACTTCATTAATATATTATATTTACGTCCCGTCACTTATCCCGAAAATAGGAAATTTTAATTTAATTACATTGGCCACACTGCAACAAAGTTAGAGCTGCGACGGTACAAAAACAAAATATTGATATCGACTTTATCATAATGTTTATTCTGGCTATAAAAGGAAAATAATTATATACTTATCTCCAGTTGGAGAAAAGGTAGTGGAATATAAAGCAGGCTTCGTAGTATTTTCTACTAAAAAATTAAACGCAGTACATGCATAAATGGTTTATGTGGGGAGCCAAATGACAAAAGTTTAACATACCAAAAAAGTCGTGGTGGCCTATTGTATGCATCAAAAGAAGTTATTGATATATGTCTCCTTTGTGAATTAAAAATCCGCAAACATTTAACTGATGACAAAAAAATAAAAATAAAAAACCTATAAAAAAAGAAACCTATAACTGATAAGTGATAACCTATAAGACCTATTAAATTAATACAACTTTATGAGCAGCAAAATAATAGTTAATTACTTACAGAAATAACAACACCTACACCATAGAATTTACTTAAAACTATAACATTACGTTTTTTATTCCAAATTTTTTTTTAAATTATATGAACACTTCGAGTAGCTTTAATGCATTAAAGAACTTTGCATCATTCAAAGATTTAACCTCAGAAAGCAGTTTAAACCTTGACAGCATTAGGTATATTTCGCTGTTCGTTTGTATGATATCATTCTGGAGTTCGGTACATACCTGTATATTGATATGTTTGTTTTAATTTAAGTCTCTTGCTTTTAAAGTCAGCCTTATTTGGAAACTTATATAGAAATAGAAAAAATCTCTCGAATAATTGCATTTGGAAATCTGAAAAATTAAGACCCTACGTTACCTACAAAAAAGAATTGATCTGCTTTATGGAACCATGAAAGTACTATACATGTTGTTCAGTTTTTCGGTTCCTCTTGTTTGAGAGTCGGTTAGATAGGTAGCAAACTATTTTTCCATAATGAAAGAATGAGATTGCAGCTTTTCTTAAAAACAACAATTCTCCTTGGAATGGAATAAAATTATATAGGTATATTTTGCAGATTTTGACTTATCCTAATTAATAACTGTCGATTTTAACAATAAAGAAAAGCAAAGTGTCTACCTTAATTAACCATACTGTAGAGCCTGATTTAAACAAAAAATAATCACATTAATATTCATCATCATCATCATCTCAGCCAAAAGGCGTCCACTGCTGGACAAAGGCCTCCCCCAAGGATCTCCAATACGACCGGTTTTGTGCAGCCCGCATCCAGCGGCTTCCCGCGACCTTTAAGTACCAGATCGTCGGTCTACCTTGTTGGAGGCCTGCTGACACTGCGCTTTACGGTACGCGGTCACCACTCGAGGACTGTTCCGCCCCAGTGGCTATCAGTCCTGCGAGCGATGTGGGGCACTTGAGCTTAGCAACTTTTCGGGCTATGTCATTATTATTGGTATCGACAAATTAAATCGATAGTGTCAAGCACTATCGACGTTGACATAAAGTTGCCGTCAGACTCGTGCACGGACAGGTTATCCCTGTGTGTGAATTTATTAGTGTGCGTCTAGTTTATGCTAGTGTTTAATAATTTTGTCGTTTGCGTGCGTAGCGACGTCAGTGAAAAATGCATCAGTGTGAAACTGTATTTGTGTGCGTTACCTCGTCCCCCGCAGAAAATGACAGACTTTTTTTCATAGAAATTAGTGCGCATGGCCTCTCCATTTGGTTTAATGCTCTAAGCTCTAAGGTCATCAAAGGTCATCAAGTTATGTTAAGTTTTACTAAGATTTAAAGTGAAATAGATTGATTTTGACTTGAGTACTTTTTTTAATTTTCTTCGTCTGTATTATATTGAATTCTACTTATTTTTCCCTAATAAATGATTTTTGATTAATTTGTTATACTCATTTGCGTTTTTGATATTTAATCTTCGCTATTGCCATATCACCCTTTTGGTCTAGCGGTTAAGACCACCCACCGGTATCAGACCCAGAGACTCCGGATTCGATTCCCAGAGGTCGGTGGAAAGGTTTGTTTCTACTCCGCCTGGCTAGCTACCACCATCTTATTTAAATGTTAGTAAAATTGTTATGTTCCGACATTTAGAGATAAGGATTCCGGATGACGAGCGCCTTCGGCCTTATTATCACAGGTGAGATGAAAGTCAAGTGCTTACTCATAAAAAAGAAAAAAACTATGGTAAGTAACGTTCAACAGCTCAACAGTACGTCTAACAGTATCTGTTCCAACCCTGTTCGTAAAAAAGAGTTGGACCTAACTATAGAGAGATAGCTATAACAGGTGCCTCAACTACGAGTAGGTACTTACGTTTTCTCAACTTCAAAAAACCTTTAAAAAATAAACGATTTAGTGTGTAAAAGTATATTGACAGTAAGGGCAAACTGCTAAGCACCATTAAACGACAATACAAGGAGAATTTTGCTGAGTGCAATCATCTTCTTAACATCCGCTCTCCTCTTGCAGCAACTGCTGCAATCTGCCTTATACAGCGGCTCCTACTAATTTAAAAGTTCCTGAATGGTTTAATCTCAGCTTCTTATGGTGCCTTAACTTGTACGGTAATTTTCCATTCATACAAGTGGAACCTGATTTAATTGGAATATACACCATTTTGGGCAGACCTTCAACAAGGTGAACCGACGATCTGGTAATGATCGCGGGAAGCTGCTGGATGCGAGCAGCACAAAACCGGTCGTTCTTGAGGCAAGCCTTTGTCCAACAGTGACGTCTTTTGGCTGAGATGATGATGATACACCACTGTTAAAACCATTTCAGCGCATAATCCCGTGGGGATGTTGGCATGAGCATTCATTAGACTTCGTGCCATGTTGCAACGACTGTTCGATTATCCCTTACTGTACTGTGGACTTGTGGAGTATAGGGCATCACTATAGTCACTTCTGAATGCCTTATTTGCAGAGTAGTTATAGTTTTTACTTTGCCATTATTAAACTCGCCGCCGTTGTTACTAAACAATTCCTTTCTTGTTACTTTAGAGTTAGACGCTATTACTGCGGACAGCATTAATGACTGGTTGACATGTACTTCAGCTTTCTATTGCATTTATGGCACTACTAAAACTCTTATATTTTTGGAAATCTCTTTCAAATTTTGCTTCATTTCGGCTGTCGTTGTCCGCGCCACGAATGGTCTGGTTTTTTTGCTGTGCATATTGTCCATGAATCCCAGCATTGCCTTATGCGCTATTAGAATTTAGTAGGTATTCCAAGTTTTATAATTTTGCGAGTCAAAATTCCCAACATGACCTCTGCCAACGCGGCAACCATCGCTATTTTCAAGTTTTCAAATAGAAAACTATAATCTGCTACCACTTTAAGAAATAAATGATTTTTAATGTGTGTAAAAGTATATTGACAGTAAATGTTCTGCGAAAAATAACAAGCAAGTTGCTAGGCAACATAAAACGACAATACAAGAAGGAGTATCTGCTGAGTGCTTAGACCATGAGTGCAATCATCCTAAACTCATCTACATCTTAAAATTATCTACATTATTTATGTACATGTATAACTATATTCTAAGTCGTAATTATTCGCAGCCCGACTTAAAGCAAAGTTACTTTTTGTAACACTTTGAAAATGCATAAGCCAAAATAACATTAAAAAATCCTCTATGAGAATACCTACCTCTTTTGTCAATAGACCGTGAAAAAGATAGCTCTATAGCTACTTATTATTTGAGAGGAAAATCAAGATTTTGACACGGTACTATCAAATCTGTATCGTTTACATTTTATTACCACCTCGATAGTTGGGGCGCTCGCAGCGTTTTTAAATTCAAGCTACATAGCTACTTTTTATTTGACATAAAAATACGAGTTTTTGACACGGTAATGTCAAAAACTCAATTGTGGTTAGTTCATTTAACTACCACATTGATTGGTGAGGCGCCCTCGGCGTTTTTGAGTTTTACAGAATACTATGCTGTAGTCCACATTTAAGCAACGACTAATGCTGTATTAACTATTTTATTGATATATGTATCAATGCCAAACATCTGTTTAATATAGTTTCTTGTTTAAAGCCTAAACGAAGTATAATCGATGTAATCGATTCGTACTGGCCCCACAAAAACATCCCTAACTCTGTCAAATCGTGAAGTCGAAAACAACATGTAACCAGTCTGGCGCAACTGCCTAGTAAAAAACTGATGCAAAGTAATGTATGAAACGCGTACTAGAAATAATGGCGGCTATCGCTGTCTTGCTTTCACCTATTTGACTCTCACTCACTCTGACTGACAGCCAGCTGCCACCGTCATATTAATTTATTCTTGTCTGTTTGTAAACAAAGCTCGATTTTTGGTTAAGATTTATTGTGTGAATTTGTGTATTTCGTGAATTACTCGCGAAATTTCGCGCTAATAGTACGTTTTCGTCATCACGTGTGATGTGATCTGTTGATATGCATTATAAAATCTGTGAAATATGTGGTTTACGAGCCGACCGGTCAGAAGGTCAAAAGCGAATATTCATGGCCTAATTTCCATTAAATGAAGAAAGGTAAACATGCATTCACATTTTGTTATGCCATTACAATAAAGATAACGTGGTTTAAAAGTTTTCTATTAAAATTTAAGTTTGAAATTGAGAAAATAAACTGATAATAGTGCTTGACATTTTTTAATCGACAATCGATAATTTTATATTTTATTATTAATTTACCTGCTATGCCACCCGAACAGCAAATTGTACTTATAAACTGTAAATGCAGTACTACTAATAATTATTATTTTTGCTAGATGTAAACAATTGGAAGAAGAAGAAGAAGAAGACTCAAAACTTCAATGGAATCTTCATATATCGAAATTGGCCGGCAAACTCTGTTCTGATGCTTATGCCATCATAAAAATAAGACAATTAACAGACGTTGAAACTGCTAGATCAGTTTATTTTAGCTATTTTCATAGTGTCATGTCGTATGGCATTTTACTGTATAGGCTTCAGCGGCTAATGTTGAAACTATATTTATTTTACGGAATAATGATTTTGAGTTTTGAATTTTTTTGAATTTTGATTAAATTAGATTTTGATTTTAATAATGGAGTTTGCTCTTAGCCCCATTTGCGCCAACGTGAAACTCAGTTTAAACTTGGTTTAACTTTTTGAATGATAACTGTCACATAACTTTTGTTTAAACCGAGAATTAACGTTGGCGTAAGTAAGGCATTAATTAGACCCTAACTAAAATTTGAAAAATGACAAATGGAATCCCGTTTTTTTTAAAATATAGCTATCGATAAAAAATCCAACTACTAATACATCACTATTTCGATTATTATGTTGAGAACCCTGTACGTCATGTACGTAATAATTTCAGCTTTGTAGTTGGTATTCAGTTTTAGAATAAAGGTATCTTTCCAGATCTTATGAAATTTAGTAAGGTTATACCTTTGTTTAAATCAGGGAACAAAGAAGACCCTAGCAACTACAGGCCAATTTCAATATTACCAGCATTAAGTAAAATTTATGAAAAACTTATACTCGAACAATTAATGGCGTACTTTAACTCAAACAATCTTTTACATAAGAAACAATATGGTTTTACTAAGGGTCGTTCCACTACTGACGCTGGTGTTGCTTTAATAAAACATATATTCAATGCCTGGGAGGGGTCTCAGAACGCTCTTGGAGTTTTTTGTGACTTATCCAAGGCTTTCGATTGCGTTGAGCACCGGACTTTGGTGATGAAGTTACACTACTATGGTCTTAATGATTTTGCACTTAAATTAATAGAGTCGTATCTAAGTTCAAGGACACAAACTGTCGATATAAATGGAACTAAATCATCTGGTTCTCATGTAAAAATGGGAGTTCCGCAGGGGTCAATTCTTGGGCCGTTCCTATTTTTAATTTATATTAACGACTTGCCATTCTTTGTGGAGAACTTCTGTGAAATTGTTTTATTTGCAGATGATACTTCACTCATTTTTAATGTTACTAGGTATAAGAATAATTATGATGATGTAAACAATGCTCTCGCAGAAGTACTCAGTTGGTTTACTGTTAATAACCTACAGCTTAATGCAAAAAAAACAAAATGTATAAAATTCACATTACCTAATGTTAAAACTGAGCCAACCGATGTTAGAATAAACGGTGATAAATTAGATTTAGTAGATTCAACAGTTTTCTTGGGTATCACACTTGACTCAAAACTTCAATGGAATCCTCATATATCGAAATTGGCCGGCAAACTCAGTTCTGCTGCTTATGCCATCAGAAAAGTAAGACAACTGACAGACGTTGAAACTGCTAGAACAGTTTATTTTAGCTATTTTCATAGTGTCATGTCGTATGGCCTCTTACTGTGGGCTACAGCGGCTGACGTTAAAACTATATTTATTTTACAGAAACGAGCAATAAGAACCATCTATAGACTAGATTCCCGTACTACTCTAAGAACTATTTTTAAAGAAATTGGTGTTCTTACAGTTGCATCTCAGTTTATTTATAATTGCATAGTCTTTGTGCGTTGCAATGTCAACTCATTTACTAAACACGGTGACACACACAATTTCAATACTAGAAATAAGAAAAAACTTGTAATGCCACTATTCAGACTGCAAAAGGTTCTTGGCTCTTTCTTGGGGCAAGGTATACACTACTATAATAAAATACCTAGTACTGTACAAGATTTACCATTAGATAAGTTTAAAAATCATGTAAAATCTTCTTTACTTAAGAAAGGTTATTATACAGTCAAAGAATATTTAGATGATAAAACAGCCTGGTTATAATAAAAAATCAGCATTTTGTTTTATTTGGATCAATTATTATACTTTAATATCTTAGCGCTGATATGATAGCCTTTATCAGCAGTGTCCTACAGTTTACAAACAATATTTATGTTGCGTTAAACAATTTATTAAATTCTTATTTAGAGTAGCTTGAGTGTGGCATGCTCTCTTTATTGTCTCTGCGGTGGTGGCATGTGCGTCGGGTCGTTACATTCCCTAAGATATGGTTGAGTGAAGCGATGGCTGATTCATATGTCATACTCGTGAACGGGTGCCTCCTGTGGAGGCAGGTCTGCTCTTGCTTACTTATCTTATTTTTATTATTATTATACTCGTATACTTTAACTTTGTTTTCTTAGATAATTTTTGACTTCTATTAGTACTGTATGACATTGCGAAAATTGAAATTGGTAGTTACCTGATGTAATTTTTGCAAACTTATTATTATTATTTTTTTTTTTTTGTATTATTTTTGGGTGTTGTGATTGTCCTTTTTTTGTGTGTTTGTTTGTGATGGAAAGTGTCCTTTTATGATAGGGCATTTTCCAATATTTTTGACGCTGTAAGGGAGAAAAGAGCTGGACACTTGCTGAGTTTCTTGCCGGTTCTTCTCAGTACAAGTTCTCCCGCCCAGAGTAGACTTACGAACCGATGGCATAATGACGTTCATAAGAGCTATTTGTAGCCTAAACTGAATAAATGATTTTGAATTTTGAATTTTGAGTATGCGTTCATACAGAGTGACAGTTTGTTTTTGCTCTATGAAAGACCCGTCTCTTAAACGTAGTGTTAAATTCTCTTTGCATGTAACAGGAATCGACATGCTGGTTCACACGATTATTACCGAAACAGACATTCCAGTACGCTATTCTTCTCATCTTTTTTCCTCCTTCCTACGTTATGGGGTCATTCAAACGAGGAGTGAAGAGGTACCTTGTGGGCCGGCAGATTTCTACTTAACATTAGGTAAGTTGGAGTCAATTGCCGTGTTAGTTATTGAAAGAGTACACGACAAAGTTAACCCGAGCCAAGGCACCCTTGGGTCTTATCCTTTTAGAGGCACCCTTGGGCTTTACGCTCTACTCAAACGCCTCAGAGTCTGAGTGGATAAAGCCGATTATCCTTGGCCTTGAACAAAATATGTGCTTTAATAAGTTTTCCTCACACTGTACCTATCTTCATTAAAGGATGTCATGTATACGAACTAGGGTTGGCCTAATTAGTATTCCACAGTGCCGGATTGTTATTGGCGGCAGTTGGATGAGTTTCTAGTTTCTGGAACGATCTCGTTACAGTGTGGACGGCGGTAATACTCATTTACCCTTAACTGTAGCCCCTACCATGAGTGCGCTACTCACTGGTCATTGTCTTGCATCGCATTATAGCGAATGACTGCAATTAAGCACCAAAGCCAGTCGGTTCAAATCCTCTTGCAATAATTGTGAGTCACTATGATCTCTGATTTGCATGGACAATTTCATGTCATCTGCTTATAGAAAACAGGTGGCATGGTTGAAAATAGGCACAATTTCATTTATGAAAATATTGAAGAGAACCGGACCAAGGTGAGAACCCTGAGGTACACCAGATGTAGATAAGAATGGCTCTGAAGAAAAACCGTTCACCACCACTCTCGATTTCCTTCCTAAGGTATGAAGAGAATCAAAAAAGAAGATTACCATAGATACCGAAAGATGAGAGTTTCCGGAGTAGGAATTTATGGTAGGTTATTAGATTAATGTCGCAGCCCGTAACCTTTTAAACGTCCCAGTGCTAGGCACAGTTACTACAAACGCCTATTAGGCTAGTGACACCAGTGCTTGACAAGGACCAGTGATCGACACTTTTTCCTTTAATCACTAGAAATAGAAGTCGGCAACAGAGTTTTGAGTTTAGCTACAATTGAACACAGACTCTACTGCTGTCATCCATTTAACTTTGACTAAAACTGGTGTCGAACACTGGGTCTCTGTGTCGACCACTGGGTAACTGTGTCGAACACTGGTGCCACTATGAAATTAATAAATAATTCATTAAATCGAGTCAGGATTTAGGTGGAAAACGAGACCGGTTGTTTTAAAATAGTTGTATTTGTATTTATAAACATTGAAAGATTAGGCCAAAATTAAACGCGCATAAATTCGCATAAAAGCTTAATTTTAACAATAATATCTGATCTGATCTGATCTTCAAATAATTTTTAACGCAAATTTTGTTGCGAACAATTTAACAAATGTTGAAAAAATTTCAACGAGCAGGATTTGAACCTGCACCCTTCTGACATTCCGGGTCAGGTGCTCTTCCAATTGAGCTATCGTGGTTCTAACCAACGTGTCAAAATTATTCAACACTTCTTACTTTGAAAGCCAAAGGCGCCCATTCAATGTCAACAACTACCGTCACTAACATCCAACATTTGTTTTTTTTATTAATATCTGTGGTTAAAGTGGTATCATCATCATCATCATCATCATCATCATCTCAGCCAAAAGACGTCCACTGCTGGGCAAAGGCCTCCCCCAAGGATCTCCACAACGACCGGATTTGTGCTCGCCTCCAGCGGCTTCCTGCAAAGTAGTATGTTAGTATAAAATAATTTTTAATAATGTCAACATAAAACAAGCTGCACTTGTTTTTATATATTATCCAGGGCAATAAAGAAAGATTTAAAAAAGTATCCAGTTCCCAAAGAGGTCAAACGTCTTTATCAAGGTAAAACGTAAAAACGAGGTGAAACATCGTCAGATAAGCTACATTGTCGCCAAAGATGGCGGCAACGTAGTGGCTGTAATAAAACGGTGCTCCACTGAAATTGTACGGGTAATGGCTAATATCCCTGGATATTTTGTAGGCGAGCTTGATGTAAATCGACTTTATGAGTTGTCGCAAAAGGTACGGTCACGCTGGAGTGGAGAAGTAACATGATTCCCTTTTTTGGTGTTGCAGATCCACTACGGAAGTTGCTGTTTTCTATCACGAAGGCCGTATGCTTTTTTGACGGCTCATTGACATTAAATAAAGAAGAAAAAAGTTTGAATTGTTCAAGTATTGACTAATTCCTAATCCACCTTAGGTTGGCGGAAGATCTCTCTTTGAAAGTGTGCAATGTTTTTTGTATGTGTGTTTTTTGTGCAACAATGTATAATATATTTTTTATATATTATACATTGTTATACCCCTAACCCCTCGAGTATCTCAGTAAAAATGTGGGGCTTTACTAAGTCCTAGGGCGGACTTCTTGAGAGAATCTGAAAAGTGACGTTGCACTGTTTTGTTTCATTTGCCAACACTCATGCACACTCACGAACACTTAACGGTTAATAATCCACCATTATTTCACATTAATATTCGACATAACACAAATTTTAGAAAATAAAACAAAACCGCAGACATGACTCTTCACTTTCCCGCCAAGTAGTATAATAATTTATATGGTCATGTTTTAAAGGCATGAGCTGCAACTGAAAACAATTTTGCTTTTATTGGTAACTTAAATGTTAGGATGCTTTAAATACCTTTTGTTTTTTATTTATATATATTTTATATTTTTAAGCAGTATTTAGCATTGTATATTATGTTACACATTCGCTAGCTACACATAAACTAACGTTACATCCCACCTAGGATAATACGCATCCCACATACTAATTCCGATCAAGTACTTATTTATCTAATTGAGCCCAGTATATAATTCCAATCTATTCCGCCGTAACGAAGACACTTGATCCAATTTCAGCATACTCTGTTAGTTAGTTGAAATAACTAAGTAGTTAAGTAGCAACTAAGTGGTACATTGCTGGTAACTAACTTACAAAACATTCAAACTCTAATAATGTTAGTAGGATAATGTATTAGTACTGTTTTCCAAGTCCAACTGTGGATACATCCTAAGCTGTGATGGCCGTAAAATCTCCGAGATCTTAGCAGCGATTTCTGCCTCCCGATTCGTTTTTCCACTTACTTTTTTAGTTTTTTTAATATTTCCAACACTGCGAGCAAATTGTGAACTTTTTACAATGTTGCTGGCAACCGGCACGGCCGCCATGTTTAATTTACTGTCATATTTACGAGGTGCCCGCGAAAGGTGTCGCTTTTCACTTGTTTTCGGAATCATAAATATTGCGGCATTGTTTTCAGTGCTGTTTTCAGTTTTGTTTATGTTTGACAGTGTTGAAGCAAAATAACAACGTTTGTTTTTAACGAAAATTAAATTTTAAGAAATATAAATCTTTCTAACGCTTTTTTCCGAAAACATTAGTAAGTATACTCAGCGGCACGGAAAGTGGCCCAAACCTATTTAGGCGCTTATAATTATTTTTAAAATTAAAATGCATAAAAATTTTGTTTGAATTAATGTAATTATTATCTTTACATACTTTTTTGCCAAAAAGTTAACATAAAAATGTGATTTTAATTCTTTACACAAAGAGCAATTTTCGCTACAAACAATGTTAAATTTCAAACTTAAGCCCTTAAAAAAATCAAAACATTACACTTAAAATTAATAACGAGTGTTACCACCCCTGGCCCTGATAACCGCCTGCATGCGATCAGTTGGATGATGTTTTTTATGTCCACTTGAGGAATTTCTTCCCAGGCGGCCGCCAGCGCGGTTTTCATGTTATGAAGCACCTTTTGATCCTTTGATATTAAAATGACAAAAACGATCGTACTGATGAATGATCACACAAAGTGATAAGATACGACGACTTATTTACTTCTTATCGCATTGTTTGCGCTTGGGTCACTTTCCGTGCCGCTGAGTGTTATTGAAACTGAAAACAACGCAGCACTTGTAAAAGACAACTTATCTCAGACGTGCCTCAAATTTAACTCAACATTACTGACAAAGTATATTGGCGATAAAAAAAGCATACCAAACAAGATACATTCCGGAACCCATTACCGTACATTACATGCCGTATACCGGATGAAACGGGCAATGCCAATCCATGAATATGTTATTACGCGACGCGTCGTCGGTCGCATCTGCCGTCTTATGTAAGAAGTTTGCGACTTACA
The DNA here is from genome assembly GCA_963082485.1 of Eudonia mercurella. Lineage (NCBI taxonomy): Eukaryota > Metazoa > Arthropoda > Insecta > Lepidoptera > Crambidae > Eudonia > Eudonia mercurella. Next base: position 7,550,744 of record OY720045.1, read on the forward strand.
AAACTGTTATAGGGAAATAAATGGTATGGTGAAACTCGTTTCTTGTCAACAGTCTAAAAAAGTTTTGAAAGTCATGTAGGTACAGTGGGCAGCAGATTAACCTACCCAAAACGGTCAAATTTCTACAATCAATCTTGAACTTTATTGTATAGCTATAAGGATCAATATTCATTGGAGAAATTTGACAGATTTGGGTAGGGTTGATCTGCCGCCGTGTGTACAAGTTGGTTGCGATTATCTCCTTTACTTGCGTTGTGAGATATGTTACAGAGCAAGAAATGTTTTTTATAGCATCAATGAATTTATTGTCTGCAAAATTAAAATAATTTGGATTTAGATTTAATGATATTTTTGAAATGTTTTTTATTGTTTATTTTTTATTGAGTGTTAATTTACATTTATCATAATAAATTGGAGCCCTTTCTGTTTTGGCATACTATTTTTTTTGGTAAATATGAGATACTAAAATTACCGACCGCATTTACAGCAATAAAGAACTTTTCTATTCTATTCTTAACACTAGTCCAATGTTCAATCCGTACCAAGCCATAAATTATCAGTACAAAAATATTGCACGACATTTCTTGGCCAATTAAGCCAATACCTATCAATTGAAGCGACGACTTGATTGTAATAAAAGTTGCCTTTGCACAGCAGGGATAGTATAAAGGTTTAATCATATTTGCAGTTTTGTTTTTATTTTTAAAAACATTTTTAACACAAAAATCATTTATATGCTGAATGCGGAACCGCGACTTAAATACATATTTATAATTCCTTCTATTCTCCAATTTGTAAGTCAATCAGTAATTCCACAATCTATTTAATTCTTTTAACAAGCCACGCAAATCGTAATTCTACCGTTCCGAATGATGATTCCAAACAAACTTTTCTGGCCGAAAGTTGATTTCAAACGCTTGTTACAAGTTCCGATTCGAAAGGTCCGTTTGATGATCAACTTGAGGTTTCGATAATACCTAATTATGCAAGAAAGTTGCCGCTACGGTCTCATTGGTGGAACACTTAAATTGTGGAATTATACCAGCATCCAACTTAGAAGGGAGTTGGGAGTTTAGAGAACTTGGAAGCGGTCTCTTTCCATTGAAAGTCGCAAAGTCCTTAGGTTTTACAGTACTTTCACTTAATGTTTCACTCAGGATTTAAGTACAGTTATTAAGTTTTGTATTGTTGGTTTTTTTATATTGGAAAACTGTACACTTCACATCACCAGCTCATTATTATGTCCTCACTGCTGGGGCACGAGCACGCACGCACACACACACAAACACACTTCGCGATTCCTTAAAGTGAGGTTATGTAAATAGCCATAATACGGACAGTATTACTCCATTAACTTTAGTTAACAGACTTGAAGTCCTGGTGATTCGCGCGTTCAATAAACTAAGCGAGTTATATTTAAACTATTAATAAATTAACGAATGTATATTCTACATCATCATCATCATCAGCTCATATTATGTCCCCACTGTTGGGGCACAAGCCTTCCCTATGGATGGATAGGGAGAACGGGCCATAAACCACCACACGGGCCCAGTGCGTATTGGTGGTAGTTGAAACGGCTAATGCAGCCGGGACCAACGTCTTTACATGCCTTCCGAAGCACGGAGAAGCTCGAGATGATAAATTTTTGGTCACCCATCCCGTGACCGGCCTTTGCGAAAGTTGCTTAACCTTAGCACTTGCAGACCGGGCGCGTTAACCACTGCGCCATCGAGCTCCTCATACTTATATATTCTACATACAAAATGAAAAAGTTGTTCAAACGTACAACCTTATCAGACCGTAACGGCAATCGGATGTATGTAGAAAATTTAATACTTACGTTTCCACTTCCGATATAGAGTAGAGATGGGCTTAGTGTGGTAAATTCTATCGATATTATTTTGAAATAGTACGTAACTTTTGCTTTTAGTGTAGTCTCTTATAATCGCCTTCAAACGCATAGGGTTTTGTTATGGGTCTACCATGATTTTTTATTCCGAGTCAAAGATCATCAAAGATTCATCTAGTTCCATCTGACGGATTTTATACCAGCGTTAGATCCTACACCCCCGCCCGATCCTCAAAATGACACTACACACTTACAGAATACACTAAATATGCACACTAGTTTAAGTCCAAGACACCGTACTCGTAGAACAAGGGTACGAAGAACCGGTTCACACGCGCTCTATACCAGGTACAGACATGTACCTAGGCGCTTCTCTCCTCCTCCACGGCCCGGTCTACCCGAGCCGAGGTCCGAGCCTTTAGAGGCGCCCTCGGGTGGTTCCGCTCTCCGAAACCTTCGGAGAATCTAGTAGGGCACGGGGACGCGCACTAGTGCGCGATGCCGTTCCCTCTAGAAAACCTCCGAAGGTGATTCCTTTCACACGGCTTGAGGAATCCTTTAAGTTTCTAGCCGCCCCCAAACAAGCCCGGTGAAGCTAAAAATGCCGTCGGAGGCAATCAGCAATCTCTTTCAAAAAAAAGTTAGATCCTACTAACAGACTAAGGTTGGGTCAACATTCGATTTTATTAAAACAGATCTTGTTGGTCCAACTTAGTATCCTTTTGAACCTCAACAATTTAGAGTAAGTTTAAACCGTATTTTACCAAGCCAGCATTGGACTAACACGTCTATCAGTGGGAGGTACGCGTTAATAGCAGCAACGCTGCACTAAAAGCAACTTTTATCGTAGAACTGTCACAAATATCTTGGTTTAATGTCCTTAAAAAACTATACCACTTTTTTTCATACTTACTATGATCTGAAAAATGAAAAATTATGGTGAGCACTTTTTAGGTATGTCAATGAACTGCTTTTTACAGTATCGATATATCTTGGCGGACAGCCCTACCCGCCTGAGCAGCTTGTTTGTCAATTTCACACAAGTTGTCGCTGACTCAGTACTTTCCATTACATCGTCGCAATGGTAAATACATCTTTTTATATGTCAATGAACTGCCTATAACAGTATCGATATATCCGGGCGGGCAACCCTACACGCCTAAGCAGCATGTTTGTAAATTTCACACAAGTTGTCGTTGACGCAGTACTTGCCATTTCGTCGTCGAATTGGTAAACACATCACTTTCTATATCAATGAACTCCCTTTAAGAGTATCGATATATCTTGGCGGACAGCCCTACCCGCCTGCGCAGATTGTTTGTAAATTTCTCACAATCCTTCGCCGACGCAGCGCTTGCCATTACGGCGTCGCATCGGTAAACATATTTTATTACTCCCACTCGCTTGTTTAAGAACGTACTCACTCTTCAATAGCTTCGGGTGCTCGTTATGTGACAGAGGAAAGAAAGGATTTTTAACGTTTTTGATCATTTCTCAAACAGTTGGTATATAGAGTTAGGTCAATATATTTTCATCGTCATCTCCATCTCATTTCAAACCGATCTTCTCCATCCCTAGATTGCCTGAAAGATATCGTTTTTAGTGATAAGGATACCCTTTGTACGACTTCTATAACTGTTCGTATATATATTTTGTATGCAATAAAGTATTCTATTATATTCTTTTCATCCATTCTTTTCTATTCAAGGTGCGTGTGTTCAAAGTTTTTTATATTAAAACTTCTTTACTATCAATAATATATAATTGATGTTTTATTATGTCTACAAATCAACAATAGCATTTTACAAATTACATGACAAAATATATTATAGATCTTTGATAAAAAAAAACATACACGGCGAATTGATTGATTGAAAGATTGAAAGTAGATTTTTTTTTGTATTTCGATACGATACAACTAATAGCGGAAAAACAAAATGTTTTCAAGTGAAAAATAGGTCAGGTCACCAGATAATTTTCAGCGAGTATTTAATCACTTTAACATGGTGGTTTTGCGCTTGAATGCGTGAAAATCAATGATAATTTTGCTTGTTTTTTAACTATCGTTTTAAAGATGATATGATAACATGAAAATATATGTAATTTATAATTTTGATAAAATTATTATAATTAGGTGTAAGTATATAAAAATGGCGCCAGACAAGAGCGGAGATGCTGGGGTTGGATGCTAGAAATCGTGGTCCTATACTTAGGTATAATTTAAAAGACATATTAATGTAGGTAATATTGTATAGGTATCTATGTATTAGTATTTGTTAATCTAACTAAAAAGTATTTCAATTAAAATCCTGCTCGTGGAAATTTTTTCAACATTTGTGTTTTTGTAATTTGTTCGCAACAAAATTTGTGTAAAAAAATATTTGAACATTTATAAATAGCTTGCTTACTTCTTAACTGATCTTTAATATTTGTAAAAATATTATGATCGGATGTTAGTAACGGTAGTTGTTGACATTGAATGGGCGCATTTGGCTTTTAAAGTAAAAAGTGTTGAATAATTTCAGCAGGCTGGTTAGAACCACGATAGCTCAATTGGAAGAGCTCCTGACCCGGAATGTCAGAAGGGTGCAGGTTCAAATCCTGCTCGTGGAAAAAAACATTTTTTTCAACATTTCTGTTTTTGTATTTCAATTAAATTAGTTTTTGACCTTATTAGGCACAGACAAGTGGACGACAACCTTTTTTTGTCGGAAAAGGAAATCCTATTAAGAACATACGGCCAACGACCTTCCACTAAATATGTTAGAGCAAAGAACGTTACAGGCTTCAGTGGAATGATCTTAACAGTCCACTAATGAAGAGATATGTCCGCAATTAGTCCTCGCCGAGACGACACAAATCACGCACTTGCCAGATGATACTTAACTTGGCAATTTCTTAGAGCTGGTGAATTGCCTAAGTAAGAAAAAGTACTAAGTAGTAGAGATTAAAACTCGTTGAAAATAAATTATGACACATAAAAATAATATAAATAAATAAATAACTCTGGAAAATTGTGTGATATACCTAATTGTTTTTATAAAACACTTTTTTTCGTACAGAAAATAGTTAATGAAACTGGTCAATATTCAAAATTATTTATTCAGTTTAGGTTACAAATATCTCTTATGAATTGAAATGAAACAACTTTTACGGATCTACTCGCGTTTATTTTACACATTACTTTTCAATATTTATCCTAGTAATGTGTAAAATAAACGCGAGTAGATCCGTAAAAGTTGTTTCATTTCAATGTGTAGTGTTCGCGTAAACTTTAGAAAACAGTATCTCTTATCTTCTTTTCTGAATCTTGTCTGAAAGTCACTAGCCATCAGTAGACAGGGCGGGAGATCTTGTACGGTTCTCCGGCAAACTCAGCAAGGGCATTTCTTTTCTCCCTTTCATCATCAGCTCATTTTTATGTCCCCACTGCTGGGACACGAGCCTTCTCTATGGATGGATCAGAAGAACGGGTCATAAACCATTTACCCTTGCCGAGTAGCAAAGGTTAACATTTTTATATAAAAATCACAGGCCAGCTTACATCTTCTAGCAGATCATGGTAACAGGATAGTAGGTACTATAGAGACTTAAGGTCTCAATTTATAAAAAGAAAAACAGCAAAGAATAATAACTTATATATTTTCTGAGAGATAGAGTTACAAATCAGCCCTATCGTGACAGCTGTCGTCAAATATCCCCGATCTTCTCTTGTTTTCTTGTACGATCGAATTCAGATCGCAGAAGCTTGCTCAAGCAAGTAGTCCCGATCACTGCAGTACTATTATATAGTAGGTATACCTAGCTATAGTTAGAATGACAATAGCTAAACAAATGACTATAAATAAAACAAAAATGACTGACGAGGAACTCGATAGCGCAGTGGTAAACGCTCTCGGTCTGCAATAGCTGAAGTTAGGCAAATTTCGCAATAGCCGGTCATCGGATGGTCCCGTCTGTATGAGCATCCCCACTACACACGACTTTAAAGTTTAATGAAACATGTTGTTTCTATTGAGAGCCCCAAACATAGTCTTGAATATTAATAATGTATAATAACTTATAATTAGGTCACGCGCCCGAGGTCGTTTATGTCATCGACCTACTTACACTTCCAATGAACATGGTATAGTATAAGTTATTAGTTAGTATATGTAATAGCATAGTAGTACCTACGTTAAAGTTAATGCAATAATAACACTTTTGAAATTATACAGCCTTTTACGAATCCACTCACGTTTAACTTTGACATTTTAATTTATTTATTACGGGCAAGCGCTTTGTGTTCATCTCACCTGATGTTAAGTGCTGATAAGGCTGAAAGTGGAAGCGCACTTCACCCGGAATCCTCAACTGAGGAACTGGTTATATTATATCTATCTGCCGTAACACAACATTAATAGCAACGTTGATGTTATGGCGTCAAATTTAGATAAGATGATAGGAGCCAGCTAAGTGGACCTCCCATCAACAAAACCGAGTAAAATCAAGTACCTCCCGCTGGGATTGATACCGAGATCTTTGATTTCGAGACCGGTGATCATATCCACTAGACCATAAGTCGGTTAAAACATAAACAGTTCAAATTTTACACATAAAACTTCAAATATACTAACTACATAGTACACTGTACTGTGTACATTCGGGTTCTATAATTAGCACTTTTGTACCCTGTCAAAACAAACTCTGTCAACTTAAATTCTTTGGCAACCATTAATACAATAGAGCGACAGGGTCTTATAATGTTGAGATATTATTGGAGTCCACTATACTGGTACTAATGAGAGGTAACAAGTAATGTTCGCATACAACGACAGGACAGTCAGTGGCGTTGAAGAATGTTCTCGATTTGTATTAGACGAGTAACGAGAAGCAGGTGCGCCCGACAAGCGCTATTAGTCTAAATCTGAACTGGAACTCAGGTAATCTTTAATATGAGCAAGTTTCAGCAGCGAAAGTCACTGCACATTTTTAATACCATGGCATAATTTACAATTTTAAGGTAAATAATGTAATTAATAATGTTATTTTAATTTATATCGATGATTCTTTTAGAGCATCGAAACCCTTATGAAAGTAGTTTCGTCAAACAATCCGATACATATTTTTTTGCGTGCAACAATGCTACAAACATTGATGTTATGGCGACATATTTAGATAAGATGGTGGTAGCTGGCCAGGCGGATAAACAAGCCCTACCACCAACCAAACCGAGTACACAAACATGTAATACCGCTGGGAATCGAACCCGGGACCTCTGGGTCTAAACCGGTGGTCTTAGCCACTAGAGCACAGATGCGGTTGAACAGCGGTTCACTGCGATAATGCATTATGATTGCGTACTGGCACAGTATGTCTATCAATAAACGCTACCGATAGAGAGCTTTATTTGCAAAATTAAAATTAACTGTATCGCGTCTTTCAAAACACCAAACCTTTGATAGATTCAAGTTTCATGCCTATTACTGCCTCCAAACATCATCATAATAGTGAGGAATTATGCAAACCAGCCTAAATATCAACAAGTTCGTCCTAACTCAGAAGCTAGGCTTACTGTCGACTGCCGGCCGTGATAACCGAGCGTGTAGGATCGGAGTGTCTCAGCTATGATTAATTATTGTTGGAGAATGCCCCTCTGTCCGGATTAGGAAGGTCGATGTGGCAGGGTTGACAGCTGATGTTTGTACTGTAGCTTAGTTACAAATCGGTTCCGTTTTGAAATGCAGAATACGTATTGATTTTGAGCTCGATCAATCAATTCAAATTCGATCAATTATGTACTACTCCAAGTGTAGTCGCCAAGTGTTCGAAATTCGACCGTAATTTTATTAAGGCTGCACGGATTGTATCCTAAGCATTAAAAAATATAAAAGATTGAATTAGCATTGACAGATGTCGGCTGCATTAAAGACAAACAATACGTGTGTGTCAAATTCATGGTAGTGTGTGTAGTGTTGTTTTTGTTGGTTTAATGTATTTTTTATGCATAATTAAAAAAAATATTAACATTTGGATAACCTTCTCTATATAAACTATAAATGTGCAAAATTTCATACTCCTCCGTCCCGCGCAAGTTTCGTAAAAACGGGTACAAAGTTTTTGCTTCACGTATTAATATATAGATATAAAGGATCCGGAACAAAAATGCATCTCGAAAATGGTCTTATTTGCTTATACCTATACATTTAAATTTCGAATAACATAATCTGAAAGAAACATTAGATAGCATCAACAACTTCAGCTTACTGTGAACTTTAAATCTTAAACATAAAGATTAAATTAAGGTTGCAAAATATGTGTCTTTAATATTTTCTGTCATCGCCACAAACGTCATTGTGGCTCCGTGGCTCCAAAGTCGCGTACATAATTAATCGAAGTATAAAAAGAACAACTTTTTGTAGAGCTCTGAAATCTTTAAAAAAGTCAGCTGTTACATACATTCACTAAAATTAAACTTACTCAATCAAAATTTATGAAACAGCTGGGTTTTTTTTAGATTTTATAGTTGGTCCAGTTTAAAAAGTTGGTCCTATTCATGAGCAATACCCCTCGGGAAAACAACCACTTAAAGTTGACGGTGTATATTTGGCATATGAACGCAGTTTTACACATCTTCACTGATTACAAAAATGTTAAGCAACATAACGAAAAAAAAATTATACGTCTGATAAAATTTTATTGTCAAAAACATGTTTCGCAAACAGAGATTGGGCAACCCTATGCATTTGGATAGAGTTCGCCGATTAAGGACTGTACGTTCTAGTCGTTTCAGACTGTAGAAATGACATTCTGATAAGCATTGCTTGCTTTCCGAAGCGATGCCATCTTTACGGATCCACCACTTTCGGATGTGAAAACGATATTCGATATTTTGCACTGTATTTGGCCATTTTACCTCTGAGCTATATATATAGACAGCTCAGAGGTAAAATGGCCAAATACAAATGGAAAGCATACGCTTTAAGCTATATGTTGGAATAAGCTAAAATGTTGACTATTTTTTTATACATAGCTTAGCAAATGACTCCATTCCACCTGATGTTAAGTGGAAATGGAGTCCAGACGCGAAGATAACTGGTGCAGCGTGGAAACATCGCAGCGTGAGCCACCTTCACCCTGCCGGCCTACAAGGTGCCTCTTCACGCCTTGTTTAAAGGGTCCCGTTATAGGAAGTAGACTATATGTTTCTTTGTGCGCGATGGAATGTTCAAACAGTATGGTAATCATTCCGAAGAGCAACACGTGCATTCCTATGGAGGAATGGAGAAAGTACGCTGTATGCTGAAATAAGCTGAAATGAATGCGGTATTTTTTTATATTAAAAGAAGGCAAACAAGCAGGTGGGTCACCTGATAGGAAGCAATCACCGCCGCCCATAGACAACCCGCAAGACCGAAGGAATCGCAGATGCGTTGCCGGCCTTTCAATGCTATGCCGGCCTTTCAATGCTATGCCGGCCGGTATGCTGAAATTCGAGATGCGGATCTAGCTCTATGCTAAAATATATGCATTATTAGTTTTAAGTGTAGCTAGCATCATTATCATAGCTTTAACGTAACTTAATTAAAATTGCTAGCTGGAATGTAAAAATGTTACTGCCTTTTAGCTTTTATTATTATTGAGCGTAATTGAAATAGATGGTGTAATTAGATGGCCATTAGCCATAGGCCATTGTTTAAAAAACTAAAGATACTTCCGTTGACTTGCATGTATGTCAAGGAATTGTGTATATTTGTAAAACTTCATCCAAATTATTTTAAAAATCAGTCCGATGCCATTTCCAGGAACACAAGACATGTACATAAACTGTATTTACCTTTATGTAAATCCGAGATATATAAAAGAAATGCTTACAATATGGCTATTCATGTTTATAATATAATAAGCTACCAAATACATTTAAGGACTTACCTCTTGTCATTTTTAAAAATAAATTGTCCAAATGGCTCCTTGAAAATTGTTTTTATAGTATGAATGAATTTAATAATTATAAACATATTACGGATTAATGGACATCAATAAATTAAGTAATGTGATTCAATATTATGGATGCGGTATGATCTAATTAATATAATTGTTTAATTTACTATTTTAATATTATTGTATTTATTATATTTTTTCTTTTTTCTTTTTGTTTAAATTCGTTCTTTAGATATTTTTTTTTTTTTTTTTTTTATGTTTTGTGACATTTTTGTTTAAATATTTATTTGGTAATCGCTTTATAGAGATGATTTCTTGTTATCTCTGTGAAACCATATTTTTAAATATTTGCACACCAATAAACTGGTAGAATGCATTGGCTCAAATGTAATAATAATAAGAACTGTACCTGTACCTGTATTTTCGCAAATAAAGATATTATGATTATGATTATGATTATGATTATGATGGCATTTTAGTTCAGAAACACTTTGTCGCTGACTGTATCTGGTACAAATGACTTTTATTACGATAAAATCGGCTGTTATAACTTAATTGAAAATCGGGTGCCTCCACCACGGGAGCATTACACACCGGGGGCCTAACTCACGAACCCTTTTGTTCGACTCGCATGACTGGATTTTGATAGCACAGCAGCAAACGTTGTCTTGCGATCTTACAAGTAAAACAGCTTTCGAAAAGCTGTATCACCGGATGGGTGCCCAAATTAGAGTATATTGTTCAACTATGCTTCAGAAGGCACGTTAAGCCGTTGATCCTGGTTGTCGAAGAGTCGTTGAGACCAACCCGCATTTGGCCAGCTTGTTGGGAATTGCCCACTTTCCCAATATGCTATTGTTTCTGTGGTAAAGCTTAAGCTCAACTGTGGGATGTTCACTAGCTGAAAATAACGAGTAACAATTGTTTTTTTTTATTCACAATGCTAATGTAGTTGTTAGAAGATAAAAATATTTCTATTTCTTTTTTATCTTGTAACAAGTAACAAGTTGCCCACTTTACTGAAGTTTATAATTATTTAATTAAAGACATATTGACTTAACAAAATGTACATTTAAATGCAAAACTATACCATTTTTCAGAATGGAGTTAAAAGCAAAAAGATTAGTTAAAAAGATAACAAAAGCTAACTCATTTTAGCACTTAGAAAATGCGAATACATAAAAAACATTGTATATTTTAGAGTGTTCATAGGTACATTCTCCATTCCACATTAATATATATATTTTTATATTAAAAGAAGACAAACGAGCAGGCGGGTCGCCCGATGGAAAGTAATCGCCGCCGCCCATGGACACCCGCAAAACCAAAGTAATCGCAGATGCGTTGCCGACCTTGCGGAAGGAGTTGGATCTTGAGGAGGAAGTAGGAATTGGGAAGGGGAGGGGTGAGAGATGGGCCTCCGGTACTTTCACTCACCTGACGAAACACAACAGCAACGAGTGCCATTGTTTCACGCCGATATTTTGTGAGAGGGTGGTATTACGCCGGGTGAGCCGGCCCATTTCATGCTGCATCGCAGAGTGGCTCTACCACTATATATAATATAATATAATATAATATAGAAGTGCAATAACGCTTAGTCTGTCTTTGTCTTAGGCCATATGTCTTTGTAGTCTACGCTAGATCACAAAATAAAGAGACTGCAGAAGATAAGCTTCATATACAAACGCTTTTTTTTTGGATAGAGATTGCTTATTGCCTCAGACGGCATTTTCAGCTTCACCGGGCTTGTTTGGGGGCGGCGAGAAACTTAAAGGGTTCCTTAAGCCGTGTGAAACGAATCACCTTCGGAGGTTTTCTAGAGGGAACGGCGTCACGCACTAGTGCGCGTCCCCGTGCCCTACTAGATTCTCCGAAGGGTTCGGATCGGATCGGGGAGCGGAACCACCCGAGGGCGCCTCTAAAGGCTCGGACCTCGGCTCGGGTAGACCGGGCCGTGGAGGAGGAGGGAAGCGCCCAAGTACATGTCTGTACCTGATATAGAGCACGTGTGAACCGGTTCTTCGTACCCTTGTTCTACGAGTACGGTGTCTTGGACCTAAACTAGTGTGCATGTTTAGTGTATACAAACGGGCGGGGCGTATACAAACGCGCTCAAGCAATGCATTATAGACAACCTCTCATGGCCACGAAATCTCGCAACAGCTGCGCTCGGACAGTCGAGACCTGTATTAGAGCAGTATAAGACTTATCTTCTGGGTCTCCTTAAATTTTTTTTATAGATAGCTCGGCAAATGACTCCATCCCACCTGATGTTAAGTGGAAATGGAATACAGACGCGAAGATAACTGATGCAACGTGAAATCAAACGTAGCATCAGTTAACCTTACTCTGCCGGCCCACAAGGTGCTTCTTCACGCCTCTTTTGAAGGACCCTATAGCATAGGAAGGAGGGAAAACGTGTGCTGGTATACTATTCCATCTTTTTTAGGTGCGACAAAGAAACGAGTCACCAAATTTCTTTGTGAACGATGGGTATTTGAGATAGTGAAGCGGTGACTCCGAAGAGCAGCACGTGTACTCCTATGAAGGAAGGGAGAAGATGAGATGAGGTCGTAGAGCTCTTCAGAGCACTCGCCATGATATAAGCGGTAAAACACGCTGAGTGACGCAACATCTCTACGCAATTGCAGAGATTAATTTGTGGTTCCAAGATATTCCGAGATCCGTGTCCGTGAGCGGGGCTATGTGTGCGTTACTCGACCGCGTTATGTATTAAGCTTACCTTCTGGATCTCCTTATTTTGTGGCTAGACACTCCACCTTTGTATATAGTCGCGGGGCTATGCTGCGGCTGATTTACGACTTCCGAACGTAGCCTCGACCCTTTATGAGTCACTGCGAGAACGTGGCATAGCAGGTAAGCTTACGTAACAGCAAAACCACGTAATATGAATGTGTGCAGGAAATGGAAAGGTGATATTGAATGGCAAAATAGTCAGCTTGGAGGACGTTATCTGCATGCATGTTGAGACGGTGGGATCGAGGATTTTTCTAGTTTTATCACGTATTTCACTTCTTTAAAATTCATGTATTCGTTTGCTGAGTGAAGGCCTTTTTAGAGCCATGCTAATCATAGATATATACAATTTTTTTTAACTTTAATGATCGTGTATGTCTCACAAAATAAATATTTTTCTATCTTTCTTTACAACGCCATTAAAAAGAATTACAATTTAATTCGTTACCGTCTGCATGTAGTATTGTTGAGAATACAGCTTTTTAATTGCATTAATTATAAGGTCATAATTACGAACGACTTGCGAATTGTCAAGCAACTTTCCAGTCCATTGCGCATTATTCTACGAAAACTTAGTCACCGGTTATATAAAGTTACGCGCCGCTCTGCTTACTGTCAGTGGTGTTGCCAAAAAAAAGTTAAAAAAAAATCCAGATCAGCAATAACATAAGATGGACCGACGAACTGGTGAAGGTCGCGGGTAGCCACAGGATGCGAGCAGCACAAAACGGGTCGTTATAGAGATCCTTGGGGAGGTCTTTGTCCAACAGTGGACGTCTTTTGGCTGAGATGATGATGATGATGATTAAGATGATGAATAGGTAGCATAAGACCCATTTTTTGTCTGAGTCGACAAACTTATACTGCTCTCCAGATGGAAAGCCGTCGAGGTGCATTGCAACTCGCATGACGCGAAGCCTTAGATTTTTGCAAACATATAAATAGATCTCTGATAGTGGAATTGGAACTGAAAAACAACAATTTAAGTAAATTGTTGTGTTTCATCCTGCCGCCAAGCAGCAGTGCAGTTACAATGCAGTATGTAGAATGAAAAAGATACTATCTATTTATCGATAGCTCACTGTCTCTCCGTCTAATGTATTCACACACAAGTATAATTTATCTGGGGGCACTGCTGTGCTTTTGCTCCAAGTCGAGCAAAAAAGCGGCACGGCCGTACCATCCTATTCTCGAAACAGTTCAGGGTGCCTAGTGAGAGTTTTGTTAACTATCTGTATTCATTCGATTACGTTAAGAAAAACGAAAATTAGTATGGCATTGAAGCCGCTGACACTAAGAAAGGATTTCACGAAAATCACACCCTAAGGAGAAAATTAGTGTGGCATTTAATGCCAACCAGCCACTAAGAAAGGATTTTACGAAAATCACACCCTAAGGGTGAAATAGGGGGAGAAAGTTTGTATGAAAGTCCGTCAGTTGTGAAGTAAAATACATGAAAATTGGTATTTGGCTTCTTAATAAGAAATAAAGAATGACGTGTCTCAGGAATTTTGTTTATTTTCTTTTAAAAGAGTATAACAGGGAAGAAGTTTTTTTTGGGGAAATCGTTATTTTTTAAGTAATAACTATCAAAATAAATAATTTAATCGATCTATAGATTTTTCAATAAAAATAAAGAATGACGTGTTTTATCATTTTACGAAAAATCCTCCCTAGAGAGGTGAAATAAGCTTGCAAAGTTGTATGGAAATCTCTCATTCTTTAAATTTCGGTATTTGGCCTGGTAAGAAATTAGATAGATAATAAGAAATTGTAAAGTGTTTCAGGATTTTTGGAAAATGATCCCTTAAGTAGGAGATGACAATTTGTACAGGAGGTTTCAAAACGGACCAAAATTACTTATACAGAGTGATCTTTATTACGTTGTTTTGTGTTAGACACTTTTTACTTATACCCTTAACCTTTAATAAGTTTGGCTTTTTTTATGAATAAACACAAGTCGTGTAGCCCACGTGAGCAAAGCCGCGAACAAAAGCTAGTGTATAATATAATAGAATAGAAGGTGTAGATAGGTACCTAGAAAGTACCGGAAAGGAAAAAAAACCAGCCAAGTGCGTGTCGGGCCACGCGCAGTGTAGGGTTCCGTAGCCCGTCTCAATAATGCGGACTCTGAGAAGAGGGCTTTTATGAACATTTATATACTTAAATGTTATCTACATTTTACCGGTTTCACACACCTGACAACGTTATTTAAGTAGTACCCAATGAGGAATTTGTACTGCGCCAAGTACATTTTATAAGTTGGTCGACTGTTACTCGTAAACTTGTAAAGCTAGCTGTGATAGTTTTCCTTTTAACTTCGTCATATACCTTCTAATTAAATATTATAATATGTATTACTTGTGAGATACATTGTGTTTTCTTGCGATGGTCAAGTCAATCTATTTATTTAAAACATAAAAGATTTTAAAAATTGATATTGTCACTATAAGATGTTGTTAGGTTAGCTAACTACGTAATAACTTAAGACAGAAGGTCCCTTAAGTAGAGACTGAATAAATTAACCGAATTGGTATTACATGGATCTCACAACTTTTTACGGTAGAAGAACTGAGTTGCGAGACTTGGCTTTTTTTACAAGTTTGTTTTTGATGGATCTACTTGTTTTAAACGCTTGCACATTTTCATTATTCGCTTTTGTTGTTTATACGTATTCATGTTTAGAATTAACGCGAGGAACTCATTTGTAGTTGCTTTTATAACATAACGCAAGATCGCTCTAACATTGCATTAGGTGAGCAAATTGCTCGCACACTTTATAATTCTCATTATTATCCTTTCGAGACAATGAATTTAAAATTCATACATATACCTTTCCTCTTATTAATAAAGCGTCACATATTGTTTTAATTGTTTTAATTATTCATGAAATGGTTAAATTGAAAATCATAATTAAAGGACAGTAAATATAATAAAAAAATTGCTTAGTATTAAATAGAAGCTACTGAATTGTATAGTGGTAACAGCATTGGCATTTCAATCAATTTCATTGATTTATTGTCAGGACAAAGCCTCAAACATTGACTAATTAAATTATGTAATATAACGGATTATAAGTCCATGTCCCAAATAAATATTGATTGACTTAGGCATATAAACTACAATAAAAAGTTAACTGTATCTCAGTAACAAATAAACAATTAATTAAAAAATATCGCCGCTAAAAGCGATGGGGACGCGGCTTTTATTTTCAGCCAATAAAGACGTATAAGTGGAGTATAAACGGTAATTATGTGGAAGACCATAGATCAACAACTTGGGTTCAAAGCTCTCTATAGTTCCTATATCGCCGCCAGATTCAGAAGTCTCAAGAACAAAAAGAAGAACAAAAAGAAAGGCCGAGAGCAATGAGAGCGATGTAATTCTGACAGAGCCCGTATAAGACTTTACACTTTATGTGTTAGCCATATGATTAAACATTTATTGAAGAAATTTAACAGTTCTAGATAGTCGGATGTGTACGTCTTTACGATTCGAAACTTTGTAAATGTTATCCTGGGATTCTTTAATGTCTTTCATCATCATCATCATCATTTCAGCTAAAAAGACGTCCACTGCTAGACAAAGGCCTCCCTCGAGGATAAATCATTTTGAGGGGAATTTGCCCTAATCGCCACGCTTGGCAGGCGGGTTGGCGATTGCAGTAAGGTGACAATAATCACAGAGAGACGCTGCTGCCCATCCTCTGGAATGGTCCCATAGTCGCCTTCTACGACACCCACGGGAAGAGATGGGGTGGTGCAATTCTTTACCCCCGGCACGACACGGGGGATGTCTTTAATAATTGGCAAACCTTAATAATGATTTACTCTAATAGCCAAACAAAACCAAACCAAAAAAAACCATTATCTAAATGTATCACGTTACCATGCATCGTAGATATTTACATTTAATCCATGAAACCTTTAATAGTGACTTACTTCAATAACCAAAGAAAACCAAACTAAAACAAACCATTATACTACTATTATTAGTACAGAAGCAGCTTGTAAACTAAAAACATAAGATATTAAAACAGTTTTACAGAGATTTTAATGTAAGTTTGAAAGCCTTATACCGTACACAACAACGTTCAAATAACAATTTTATGAAAGGATACTATTTTAACTTACTAATCTATACTAATATTATAAAGCTGAAGAGTTTGTTTGTTTGTTTGGTTGAACGCGCTAATCTCAGGAACTACTGGTTCGAATTGAAAAATATTTTTTGTGTTGAATAGTCCATTTATTGAGGAAGGCTATAGGTTATATTACATCACGCTATGATTAATAGGAGTGGAGCAACAATGTAAAAAGTTGCAAAAACGGGAAAATATTTTTTTGAGAGCTTTCCTTGCGTGCGCTGCGTAAACGGTGAAAGTTACGCAAAAATCAGGTATTACGAAATTGTTCCCCTTTAAAAGTTCTCCGTTGGCTGGTGGTGTTCTAGGTTTAGGTTTTTATAAAAGTTGTATTTTTTGTATGGATTTTGTTATATTTTACTTTTTATATAATTTTTATAAAACCTAGATCTAAGATTAAAAATAAATAAAGAGAATAATAATAACAATAAAAACATTTATTTCAGACAACAACAGTGCATAGTTTATATACTACTCAAAACAAAATAAGGGCCACGAGGTATTTTGTCTGTACCATGAAAATAATAAAACCAATATTAATTTTTTTGTCTCCATAACGAAAACTAATGTTGTTTTTACCGTGTAGACCAATAAATTTATTCCAATAATAATGATTAAAAAGTTTATTTGCTTTTGAAAGAAAAAACACATTTAAGGTTAAAAATAAAAACAATGTAAAGTTACTGAAAACAAAAGAAAATACTCCATGCTCATCTTTTAGTAACGGGTATGCCCCCCTCGTTTCGTTACACACTCCTGAAGCCTGGAGTGCATGCTCTCAATCAAATGCCTGACATTTTCCATTGGAATCTCTTCCCAGGCTCTTTTAACAGCGTTGATGAGTTGCTGTTGGTTGTAGATTTCCTGATCACCGTCTCTAACTCTTCGTTTCAACTGATCCCACATGTGCTCTATTGGATTTAAGTCCGGACTGTTCGCCGGCCACGGCAAGACTTGAATTTGAGACGCTTCCAGTACAAACCGAGTCGCTTGAGCCGTGTGTGCACGAGCATTGTCTTGCATCAAGATGAATCCAGGACCCGCTCGCTGGGCAAATGGGATCACATGTGGTCTGACGACTTCCTCAATATACCGCTGAGCAGTAACAGTACCCTCATTTAAAATAGCGAGCTCAGTTTTGCCGTGTAAGCTTATCCCGCCCCAAATCATTACATTTGGACCACCAAAACGATCGACTTCATGGATGCAGGCTTCTGAAAATCTCTCGCCGCGTCTTCTCCATACTCTAATACGCCGATCGTCGTTAAAAAATTTAACTTTGCATTCGTTTGTGAAGAGCACCATGCCCCATTGGTTTATGTCCCAGTCCAAATGTTGACGGGAAAATCTTAAACGATTTGCACGATGATTTCTGGTTAATGGAATACGGACAACTCGCCTTCTTGATGCCTGCTGGTCTTCATGCAATCGATTACGAATAGTTTGGTCACTGACACGAGTACCCGTTGTGAGCCGTAAACGATTTTGCAGCTTGCGGGCCGTCGTTGTGCGATCTCGGCGCGCACTTAATCGAATGTAACGATCCTCTTGAGCTGTTGTAATGCGAACTCTGCCCGAACCAGGTCTTCTTCTAACACTGCCGGTCTCTTGGAAACGATTCCATAGATTTTGAATAGCTCTTCGAGAAAATCCCAATTGCAAACCCACAGATCGCTGCGAATGACCTTCTTCAATCATTGTAACGGCTCTGGTTGCTGTCAGCGAGTCCATATGACGCCTGCGTGCTTGTGGCATATTGCAAAAGATGTTTCTGACTCGAGATATCAATGAACTCTGATAATTTCTAATAAACCAAGAAGCTAAGGAAAGCAAAACGTCAAAGAAAATGCAATCAAAATTTTCAAAAATAATTTTAAATCAAATTTTATTTAAAATTGTTGCCAGCATTAGATGAATACTACAATATTAAAAAGTTTAGGTATCAAAGAGTTTGTATACTCAATATTTTACTACTTTCAATATGTAAATGTTTAATAATTTACACCAAAATGAAAAAATACCTCGTGGCCCTTATTTTGTTTTGAGTATAGTTTATAAACGCGTCTCATTTCCACTAGATTTCAGGGCCCTTAAGGCCTTAAGGTGTTATTGTTTAACCGGTGACAACCATCCTCACAGATATCAAATACGAGTCCCAATGAAATATTAGTTGCAAAGTCACTAAGTAGATACTATTTGGTCATTGAAAATTCTTCAACGACATTTACCTAACGGCTCCCGCCCATGACCGACTTTTTGTAGTACCGATAATCGATTATTATCGATTATCCGATTTATTCGCGGAGGTTTTAGTACCGATTTTGTGACCGACTTTTTGTACGACTGTAGAATGTAGAATTCCATACGTTTCATTTTCATAACCATGTTTTTATAACATCGGTCACCGATTATCGGTCGTGGGCGAGGGCTCAACAGTATATTCAATATTTTAAAAAAATGTGAATTTTGTATTTTTCATTTTTTTTCAAAGATTTCCGATGACTCCGAACTAACATTAATTACTATCCTTCTATCGACAGTCTACTAGCAACCCTACAAGTCAGTTTTTTACAGACTTAAAAAAAAGAAATGTATTTTTTTCGATATTATTATTTTTATTGAACCAACCAACTAATAATAATCAAAAAACTATTGTTTGATTATCAGTCAAAAGGTAGAAATACAAGTTATATTCTTTTAAATTGGCTTTATCCGCCGTTTCTTAAGTCTATGGTTGCAGGGAGCCGTTTGATCTCCGCACTACCTCTTGGTATCACAAAGAGGCTTTAATTGTCTCGATATAAGGCCTCGATTCTTGGCTTTCATATTAATTTCCTGAAATTTAATATGCCCTAAAGATATATGAGTATAAGGGGAAGTCAATATTTAAAGGTTATATGATTTCTGAGTATGAAGTTTCAATTTAAACATGTTTTCAATTATATCGGTAATAATTATATTTATAAACAAAGGTTGAGTTTTTTAACTGATCATTAATATTTGTTTGAATAAACGTTAGGCTTACATATCGAGAACCTATCTTGTTTAAACTTTCACGTTCAAATTCAAATTTAAATTTTTATTTGCTTTCTTCTTTTAACTAGTTTTAAGGGGTTTCACGAAAAAGACTTTGTATAGGTATTCTATGCATACCTTTTATAAGTCAAAGTCAAAGTCAAAATCATTTTTTTTTATTTAAATAAACTTTAAGAAAATTGCTTTTAAATCATCCAAACATTTTTTATCTACGACCCATACAAGACGTCTATTTTTTAGCTGTGTGAAGATTGAGCGCAAGAAACTTCATAACTTTAATATTAGTAACGGCATTTACAAAAAAAAGTATGTATACCAAATCATACAATATTTAATTTAATACATTTACAATTAGGAGCTTTCAAGAGTCCGGAATTACATATAATGCTTACCTCTATGCATATACTTAACATTACACTTAATTCTAAAATAACGTACTTGGACAAAACTGTGGAATGACGCTTTTTACCTATACAGTGTGCGAGAATTGGAGGAATGTCAGTTCCATGCATTCTTATCATTAAAATAATCATTTACATTGTAAAAGCCCTTTTTAATTTTTTATATCCTTTTGTATTTAATAAAGCATTTTATTTTGTTTCTGGATACAGACGGACCCGTGTAAATATATTATCATCGTCATCATACATGGTGAGTATGGTTCATCACCGTTTTATGTATTATTTAAAAAAAAAATAAAAAAAAAAATATTGGCTTTAACAATATTAATGCATCTTAAAACTAATTACCAGTATCTCCTTTTAAACTCTTAAAAATATGTAACCTGTATGTATATATGTGTGTGTGTGTGTGTGTATGTGCTCATTTTAAAAGTGCCTCAATATCATCATAAGATTGAAGTTGCATTTCATCAGTAGCTCTTTGCAGTCATAATATTGTTTATCATCATACATACATACATACATATTGTGTGTACTCATATTATTATTTTATTTTTTAACCGACTTCAAAAAAAGGAGGAGGTTCAATTCGGTTGTACGTTTTTTTTTTTTTTTAATGTTTGTTACCTCAGTACTCCGTCATTTATACACCGATTTGGAAAATTCTTTTTTCATTTGAGATTTCATTTCAGATTGGTCCCATTTTTATCAAAATCCAGTTCTGATGATGGAATCCTTAAGGAATTGAGGGAACTCCTCAAATATTGTAGGCATACCTATAGCGATTTTGGTATTTTCAGCAATAAGTCAAGCATTTGCATTCAGAAAGTATCATTTGATGAAGTGTAACTGATGATAACCAGAACTCCTCAATGATAAGTATTTCACGGGTGGCGATGACATATCTCGATTAAGATAGTTAAGCGACTATGACGAAGCAAAAAAAGCAGGTACTGGAACTCAGTTCTGATGATGTAATCCTTAAGGAATTGAGGGAATTCCTCAAATATTGTAGGTATACTTATAGCGATTTTGGTATTTTCAGCCACTCCGGCTATAAATCCTCACGAACTAATATTGTAAATGCAAAAGCTTGTTAGTTTGTTTGTCCGTCTTCCACTGTTGCTTGGAAGATATCTCTTTAAGCGATAAGGCCGCCTTTGTGCACAACAATTGTAAGACTTTTCATGTATTTGATGTTTCCGTTTGCAATAAAGAGTCTATCTATCTACACTGATGGAATTTCATTAACAATGTCACACCAGAACAATGTTTCATTTGTGACGTAGTTTCTCTTTTTCTTCGCTTGTCTCATTTAAACGGCGCTGTCTCATACGAGCGTTTAGTAGGTCTTTCCATATTTGCTTTTGATAAATAGATCAAAAAAAAAAACAAATCACTAAAAAGCGAGAAACAAACAAAATTTTAACAAAAAATAAAACCGACTCCAAAAAATTTGACTGAGAAAATTGCACTAAAAAGTAAAAAATAATTGCGTAGTTTAGTTTGTTCAATTTACTTGTAATTAACCTATATTATACTCAATCTTATATTCTTTCTTAGGAAAATACATAGGTACAATTATTGTTATTTTTGGAGTCGGTGCCAGGCAAGGTAACTTTATAATTAACATTTAACGACATACTATAATATAATCATAATAGTGCATTCAATCTTATGCATGAAATTTTAACTACAAACGCGGACTGGCACCGACTCCAAAAATTTCGTTGGCTGGCACCAGCTCCATACCGGGTCAGGTGCACTTCCAATTGAGCTGTCGCGGTTCTACCTAACCCGCCGAAATTATTCAACACTTTTTACTTTGAAAGCCAAAAGCGCCCATTCAATGTCAACAACTACCGTCACTAACATCCGATCATAATATTTTTACAAATAATAAAGATCAGTTAAGAAATAGGCAAGCTATTTATAAAATGTTCAAAAAAATTTTAACGCTAATTTTGTTGCAAACAAATTACAAAAACACAAATGTTCAAAAAATTTCCACGTGCAGGATTTGGACCTGCACCCTTCTGACATACCGGGTCAGGTGCTCTTCCAATTGAGCTATCGTGGCCACGGTATGTCAGAAGGGTGCAGGTTCAAATCCTGCTCGTGTAATTTTTTTCAACATTTGTGTTTTTGTAATTCCTTAATGTATATCGATAGTTAAATATATTCCCCTTAGTATTATACAGTGACAGTTTAACAACGTTGCATTCTATACCCCGCTAAATCGATGTCTAATGTCATGTTACGTTAAACCGGCAAATGTGAAAGCCGTTAAAAGCCCGTCGACCTGAGTGCAGCCACTTGTATCTTTACAACATACAACGTTGGTAGCTTGTACGGTCTTTATAAAGCCTATACTCATATAAAACACCCATTAGGGCGTGGCGTTAAGCTGAGAAGAAGCCGTTTTGAGTTTGTTGGTTTTAATAAAAGTGTTTGTTTTTAATAATATTTTGAAGTATATAGTTATATATTGTTTTTATATTATCATCATCATCATCATCATCAACTCATTTTATGTCCCCACTGCTGGGGCACGAGCCTTCCCTATGGATGGATAGGGAGAACGGGCCATAAACCACCACGCGGGCCCAGTGCGGATTGGTGGTTTTTAACGACTGCTTATGCAACCGGGACCAACGGATTTACGTGCCTTCTAAAGCACGGAGGTGCTCGAGATGATAAATTTTTGGTCACCAATCCGATGACCGGCCTTTGCGAAAGTTGCTTAACCTCAGCAATCGCAGACCGGGCGATTTTATATTATATGTATAGTTAAAGTATGCGTTTGGATGGCAATTTTGGAAGGAAGGCAACTTTCGATGTAGTATGAAACAGCACTCACTGTCAATCTGCAATCTGCATTAGCAAACGGGATACAAATAGTACGTGATCCACTAAACTTAAGTAAGGAAATTCATTAAACGCTATTTATTTTAAATCCTTGATGTTTTATTAAAAAATTAAACTGTAGCATTTTTGTAATAATTATTACGAATAAGAACTGTACATTATAATATTAAGTTATGGGCAACTGAGAGACAAGTGTTGTTATAACTTATTGTTATAACGTGTTGTTATAAACCTGGTAAAGAGTTTAAAACAGTCAGAATAAAATAATATGAAAAAACGTATTTTTTTATTTTTTTTTTATTCAAAAGAAGGTTTACAGCCGACATTGGTAATTGTATAACTAAGTAGCATGTACGAGTACAAGCTAATAACAAACCTCCACATATAAACATTCAATTGCTATCATAGCACTATTACCAATAATCACACTCCAACACTACAACATTGCCGGTATTTAATCGCCATTCTTTACTTATATTTTTGTTGGAGTAAAGTTCTAAATAGCTATTATATTTCCTATCTTCTAAAAGCATGTGCAGACGATGTCCCAAGTAGAAAGTAGGTCGCGCACGCCTACATCACACTCCGCAAAACCTACTTTACAAAGACTATACTGACGCAAAAAGAAAGACAAACTTTCTGTTCAAACCTCTAGCATATTGTGCGTTTAAAACTTTAAACTTAACTTTAACTTTAACTTAACTTAACTTAACTTAACTTTAATTTAACTTTAAAAAAACGTTGTAAAACTTTCGCCTTCCTTTTATAAACAAAGAAATTTCAACCACCAGGCACCAGTCTTCGACAGGAACCAGTAATCAAATCTCTCCTCGCATCGTATTCCTCATGTCTGAGGGTCGTGACCACCTCTAATATATCTAATATTTCTTTCTCAATGTTTCGCCATCGTCTCCTGTCACCGGCGCGGGGCGGCGGCATGCATCGCGTCGTAGACTGAAGTGTCGAGTGCGGTGCGAATCTGATCGAACCGACGCACTAAGTAATCAATACTTCTTCCTTTAATCATTAGAAATAGGGGCCAACGAAGGATATATGACTTTATCGAATATTGAATAAAGATCACCTGTTTCCTAACTGATATCTAGTAAAATTTCAATAAAATTCTATTACATTTTTGGCGACGACAACTATTGTCGACACTGGCCTATCGTGAGGTATTTTTGCCATTCGATCACGTTAACAAAAACGAGAATTTGTATGGGAATTTTAACTTTTCTCGTTTGTCGCCAGGTGGCGCTGCTAAAATTCAAATTCAAAATCATTTTATTCAGTTTAGGCTACAAGTAGCTCTTGTAAATGTCACTATGCCATCGGTTTGTAAGTCTACTCTGGGCAAGAGATCTTGTACTGAGAAGAACCGGCAAGAAACTCAGCAAGTGTCCTGCTCTTTTCTTCCTTACAGCTTCAAAAATATTGGAAAATGCCCTATTATAGCAGGGTTTTTCCACTTTCCATTACAAATAAACACAGAACATACTTATAGGAGACAACCACAACATGTAAAAAAAAAAACAAAAAAAAATCTAGGTTAACAAATTTACATCAGGTAAAAGTTTCAATTTCCACAATGTGATACAGTACCACTACACTACTCTAGTAAAAGTCAAAAATTTTTTCAGAAAAACAAAGTCAAACTATAGTGAATAATATTAAAAATAAGATAAGTATGCAAGAGCAGGCAATGCCATACCCACAGAACACAGTGTTCTATGGCCATACCAATTTTCGTTTCCGTAAACGTAATCGAATGAATGCGAATAGTAAACAAAACTGACAATAGGCACACTGGGCTTAAAGTGTCGAAGACTCGTACCACTACGATGTATGTCACCGATCGCCATCCAGCCCGAATCTGGGTACAATCATCATCATCATCATCAGCTCATTTTATGTCCCCACTGATGGGGCACGAGCCTTCCCTATGGATGGATAGGGAGAACGGGCCATAAACCACCACGCGGGCCCAGTGCGGATTGGTGGTTGTTAACGACTGCTAATGCAGCCGGGACCAACGGCTTTACGTGCCTTTCGAAGCACGGAGGAGCTCGAGATGATAAACTTTTGGTCACCCATCCGATGACCGGCCTTTGCGTAAGTTGCTTAACCTCAGCTCTCGCAGACCGGGAGCGTTAACCACTGCGCCATCGAGCTCCTCCACACAACACAACACTACAATATTCCACCCTATTTTTCCTATTTGTCATACCAATCCAATCTCTCTTATATTTCATATGAAAACCCGCCTCCCGAGCACAACAAACATTTGTTACATTAAACAAATAGGTCCCACTACCTAGTATGTTACGAATAATAAATACTCCGCAAATACGTAAGAAAAATGTGAAAATGTTTATTGTATGTACAAAATGATTACCGATCCCTCTTCATCTGGGTTTTGTGTTTGTTCATGAATGTAAATTTACCAAAACTTGTTGTTTGCGTGCGTAAACTATACATTTCTAACGTGTTTAGTTGAAAGTTGCTAACTGTTTGTAATCATGTTTAACTTTCCTGTACCTATAGTTGTTTGTTTAAGTTAGGGCTAACCGCTTCAGTGACGTAGTAGTTAGACCACGGGCACCGGTCTTAGACCCCGAGTTCTGCTGGGGCGGTTCCCAGTGACTTTTATACCATGCTATTTTTATTGATACCAAGCGTTCTTAACACGAAGTTCAATTGTAAAGGCAACTTACAGCAACAGAATTAGATGGTGATGGTAGCATCATCAACATCATCATCATCAGCTCATTTATATGTCCCCACTGCTGGGGCACGAGCCTTTCCTATCGATGGATAGGGAGAACGGGCCGTAAACCACCACGCGAGCCCAGTGCGGATTGGTGGTTGTTAACGACTGCTAATGCAGCCGGGACCAACGGCTTTACGTGCCTTCCGAAGCACGGTGGCATGGTGGCAAGGATGGTGGCATATATTCAGAAAACCCAGGTATCCAACCGAACGGAGAACACAATAGTCATCGGATGGGTGACCAAATAAAGTTTATCATGTCGAGCTCCTCCGTGCTTTGAAAGGCATTTAAAGCATTGGTCCCGGCTGCGTTAGTAGGCGTTAAACAACCACCACACTGCCATGGGCCCGCGGTGGTTCACGTCCCATTCTCTCTGTGGTATTTCCATCCATAGGGAAGGCTCGTGTCCCAGCAGTGGGGACATAAATGAGCTGGTCATAAACTTTATTACTGATACCAACAGACTAAATACGAATTTACACTGTAAAGGCGACTTCCAGGTGACAGAATTTTATTGCTTCATCTAGCGCATCGGGGTAACCTGTAAATGATAGTGTAAGTTTGTGTAAATAAATAAATAAAATAAAAATTATAATAGTGCTATTTATTCAGGTAACAATTCCAACCAAACTGAGTAAATTAAGTAATCACGTCGTGAATCAAACTTAGATCCTCTAACTCTGGTAACCACCAAACCACAGAGGCGAATATACTCTGTTGGGTCCGTTGACACAGCTTTAAATTTTAATGCATTTTGCAGTGCCATTAAAACGACCGTCAAAGCGTGTTTAGTGAGCGGGTTACAGAGAGTATGTCAATTGGCATTGTAGTCCGTGTGGGGTAGGGTGAACATACTTTAAAGTATTCAAAGGATTAATAAAAATATTTTTTGGGTTGTTTGCTAATGTAATAATGTTTACGCGAAGACTACATAGTATTAGAATGAAACATTTTGTACGGTGCTACTCGCGTTTAAATTAATTGTGCTTTTAATTTTTTGGGATCCGTGGCCCAGAAAGACAGCAGACGCTGTTATAGTTGCAAGTATAAAATAATATTAAAATCAACTCTAGTAGAACCTACCTATAGTATTTTATTACATAGCGTGACAATTGAAAATTTACTACTATTTTATTTTGTTAAGTGTAAACTAGTTAAGTATCTTAATGAGGCAACACTGGGGTAACTGTTATATATTTCATAACGTATTTAGTTTTGTGAGTGACCTGTTTACCTACGTAAGTTTTAAATTTAAATAAAATAATTTCACTTAAGCGTGTTTTATTTCCAACAATGTTATGTTATCTATTGTTATGAATGTGATGTATTTTAGAGAGATTCCGAGATTTTAGCGGATTTTGCATGGCCTTCACTCTCTTCACTGTAATGATTACAAGCCATGGTATTTTATGTGATAAATAATACACCGTTTAAAAGTTTATTTTAAACTAAAACATCACAACATAAATAATGATGACTATGACTGTGACTATTGTATTTTAACTAAAAATCCGTTAACATTATGACGACCTCCTTGGTCGAGTGGCTTGCACACCGGTTTTCATGGTGTCGCCATCTCTGAGGTCCCGGGTTCGATCCCCGGTCGGATCAATTTAGAAATACCTGTTTTTCTAAATTGTTTCGGGTCTGGGTGTTTCCTATGTATAACAAGTATGTATTTAAGTATATTAAGTATGTTTATCCGTTGTCTAGTTAACCATATAATAAGTTTCTTAAGGAAGCTTTTCTTGGGGCTAGATAATTGGTGTGAGTGTGGGAAACATTTATTTATTATTTATACATGGTCACACCAGAACTGTACACTGTAACAAACAGTTTTTCGGCTTTCCTTTTGTGAGCACGCGTGGTTCCGCCGCCTGCCTTTGTAAAGCAAACCAGTCGGGTAGTCGCCACTCAATCTGACTCGTCAGTTTATTTTCAAGCCAGTTATAGCGATATTGCGAAAGTGAATAAGAAGAATAAGAATAAGAATAAGAATATTTATTTGTCAATAAAATGTGTGATTACATAAAAGTTGGTATAAAATTAAATTGTAGGTATCAACATGTTTTACCAGTTTTGGCGTACAAATTTTATTTATAAAAAAAGCTTCTATTGTCTTTTAGTCAAAAAAAATTAATGTCAATTTTTAAAAGTGCAAGTCAAATAAACAATTACAAATAATAATGAAAACAATTGCATAAACATTACATTATTACAAAACACAAATGTCAAAATAAAACGTCGTAAAAAATAGATTAAATTATATGTTTAGCATTTGTCAATCAATAAGCATTTTCGACGATCTTCGCACCATGATAGCTCAATTGGAAGAGCACCTGACCCGGAATGTCAGAAGGGTGCAGGTTCAAATCCTGCTCGTAGAAATTTTTTCAACATTTGTGTTTTTATAATTTGTTCGCAACAAAATTTGCGTTAAAAATTATTTGAACATTGGGAAAGTAAAGAGCATGACTCTGCGGTTTTGTTTTATTTTCTAAAATTTGTGTTATGTCGAATATTAATGTGAAATAAGGGTGGATTATTAACCGTTAAGTGTTCGTGAGTGTGTATTGGCAAATGAAACAAAACAGTGCAACATCACCTTTTAAATTCTTTCAAGAAGTCCGCCCGAGGACTCAGTAAAGTCCTACATCTTTACTAAGATACTCGAGGGGTTGGGGGGTATATCATTTCTCACTTCTCATTTCTATTATCATTCATCATCATCATCATACATGAAAGAAATTAATATTGTTTAAGTATTGTAAGACTTTTTCATTGGCTTAATGCTTGTGCAAAGCCATTATAAAAGAATAAAAATAAAAAAAAAACGCCACTAGAATTCCAAAGGAGGGTTTGTGTCAGGCAGGCGGCCGGCGGTAAATACTTTGCCATATCCTCAGCAAAAATCAAAGTGGAAGAAACCGACATTTTACGCCGACCCCAAGAAACATGGGACCAGGGCAGGAAGAAGAAGAAAGAAACGACAAAATTTAAGGTAGGTATCGCAGTTCGAAATGTGATTTTGCATTTTCGGGCATGCCTCACTGAAGTCTATCCATGGCTTGACCCCCATTTGCATGACAATAAAGCGTCGCCTGTAGTAAGGGCCCGCCCTAAATGTATCCGCAAGGCGCACCGCGTACGGAGCGACTTTAGTTGCAGAAACTATCAATTTAGTTGAAGAAACAATCAATTTCCACTAATCAATCCACAAAAAAAAACTTTTAAAGGTTTCGTTAAAGGTTGCACCAACTGAGTCCCTACTATGTGTTTTAATTACTATCCGTACTCATTCGATTACAATTAAAACGAAAATTAGTATGGCATTGAAACAGCGTCTACTGGCTACATACAAGAGGAGTTAATTAAAACATTTCGTTTTCGTTAACGTGATCGAATGGGGAATGAATCTCGCTCTAGGCAGCTCAGGTTGCCGCGAGTCAAAATAAACTTCATCCAATTATATGGTCAGGTTTGCCAGTTGGGGAAACTAGCTACTTGATACAACTATTTGACAACTGCCCACTGCTAGTTGCGGCAATTTGAACTGCTAGTTGTGGCAATTTGAAACTGATTCTATCATCGAGTACAGCCACTGAAAACTGTTGTCTCTTTGCTCTTGCAACTCGCACAGTTACAGTTGCTGTGCCTACGCAGTTTCTTGAGGTTATACGGAAACAGTTAGTTGCGAGTTGCCTGTTGCCACAGTACGGAGATCAAAGTTGCTCTGTCTGCGAAGCGCTTAAGTTTTTATTCAAAGCGTTCTGCCGAATAATTTATACCGCAACTCACGAACAAAGATGACGAACTATAATGAAACATTAAATTCTTTTGTTTCTTTCATTATGTTCCAATGGCGAAGGGCTTTGTCAAATGTTATCGCAACCGTGGCATGTTCTAGGCCGAGCTGAGCCTAGCCTTTATCACGGTAATAGTATCTAACAGTAGCGTAACTCGGCCCTATCTTTGAAATAAATGCCTACAGCCGCGCGGTACTTAAACACGCAATAGGGCTGCCCACCTACACAGTACCTATTTTAATTACATCTGCCTACTTTGATTGAGTGAATGTATTTTGTGATAGAGGAGCTCGCAGTGGCTAACGCGCCCGGTCTGTGAGTGCTGAGGTTAAGCAACTTTCGCAAAGGTCGGTCATCGGATGGGTGACCAAAACTTTATCATCACGAGCTCCGTTCTCCTTATCCATCCATAGGGAAGGCTCGTGCCTCAGCAGTGGGGACATATAAATGAGCTGATAATGATAATAATGATAATGATGATTTTGTGATTGTATTATTATATTTTTTATTTAAACAAATAAAATATGTTGTGAATGAAATAGGAAGTGTTCAATAAAAATGCATGTTGTTTTTTATTTTTTATTAAAAAACTATGCTTATAATATGTTTGATTTAAGACTTAATAATAAATCAGCCTTATAAATTTGCGACCGAAAAATATTTGCGCCTCGACTGAGACGTACGAAATGCTTTATTATTTAACTTAATAGTGCCGAGTGCCGTTTATCAGAGTGCTGTTTATTGAGTTTCGAAACTAAATAAAAGCTTGTAAAATACATATCGTCTGCAGCTATCTAAATGTTTCCACTGTAGGTTGAATTGAAATTATTTATTTATTCTTCCCGTACGACACAAAATGCTACTTGGAAAAGGAGCACGGCCTACCCTCCAGAGGGTTTCAATATCCACCACATTGACCCAATAGGTGTTGGTGGATATCACAACACAAGTCCTCAAACATGCCAGGTTCTTGGACTTGTTGATCACTCGGAGTGTAGGTAGTTTCGCTGTTAAATGACGCGTGATCGCAAACGATTTTCAACTTAAAAGTTGTTCTCCGCCAACTTGTTCGATAGCATCACCATTTATTAGTCTCATAATAATTTCAAAATCAATCAATCGTTTAATTTAATAATGCTTCCCAAAACCTACAATCCGGAGGGTTTAACACGATCGTACCTATCGTATCATGAACCGCCTATAACTACCTAGTTCACTCGTGTATAACTTTCCTTTGCCCTATTCACTTATTTTTATTAATCCAGGCATTTTTTCGAAGGAAGAAACTAAATACTTATCCATTAAAAAAGACACAAATTATGTACCTACTAGTAAGTACATAAATAAAAACATTTTATAGGCTTACCTTTCGGAGTTTCCAGGTAATCTAAAAAATGTTATTTCTGAGTGCGTTAGTGAAGAATTGATGCAACCAAAAACAGCACAATATATTCTATAATTGCTCTTTGCCATACTAAGTAAGTACTTCAACTTATTTTAATCAAAAAAACATAACACTCCTTTTTTCGGCAGTCGTGTAAAAATCGCACGCTTTCTGTTTAAAAAATAATACACCGTCCGTTGGTCACTGCGGCACATTCGCGACTGTTGCATGCCGAGCTCATGCCGAGATCCGAGCGCGTAGGTATAGCTCGCGCTTCGTCCGTTTGTATGAAGTTACACTACTGTTAGATACTATTACCGTGCCTTTATAGTGGCGACTGACCGGAGCGTTTCATACGAAGTAACTATTACCTAATCTGTGGTTTCATCGTAATAAGCTCCGCGGAGTAGGTACCTGAGGCTGAAATTTTCCCGAAGATTTTGCTATGAAGACATCACGGACAATCTTTTTTTTTCCTTTTGTTGATGGCTTCGTGCGATTAGCACATTTAGCCACTGTCGAAGTAATTTTTCTTACAAGTAATACATAAATAAACAATATTTCTTTCCTGTATGATGATGATGAATGATAATAGAAATGAGAAGTGACAAACGATATACCCCCCAACCCCTCGAGTATCTCAGTAAAGATTTACTAAGCTTTACACGTAGTAACTATTAACTAATCTGTGGCTTTACTAAGTCCTCGGGCGGACTTCTTGAGAGAATTTGAAAAGTGACGTTGCACTGTTTCGTTTCATTTGCCAACACTCATGCTCACTCACGAACATTTAACGGTTAATAATCCACCATTATTTCACATTAATATTCGACATAATAACACGAATTTTAGAAAATAAAACAAAACCGCAGACATGACTCTTCACTTTCCCGCCAAGACGTGAATCTTATTTTTAAATAGATAGCTAACAACATTTTTTTTCCTTTTAGTTGATTGCTTCGTGCTGTTAGCACTTTTAGCCAATCTCAAAGTTAAGAACAGATACAGAAAAATTCACAGATTTCACAGTCCCCGCAAGAATCGGAGCATTGAAAATAAATACATCAATTTACGAAAAAAAAAAAGATTTGGATAACACAAATCCAACTTGAATGCACTTCTCGCCTGCATCCGCATCTTTTAACACCATTACCATGACGATCGGTCAATAATCAAAGAAGCTATATCACTTTTTTATACCCGTTTTTCTACAATACCAAATCTAAAGGAACCTACAGGTCACAATTATTAACCGATTTTCAAAATTTTTTTGCCATTTTGTAGCTAAACTAATACCCTAGGACGCTTTTTTTCATTTTTTTCTTAAGTCGGTTTTTTTTTTTAATATTTACAATTTAGTATACAAACACCCCCCCAAAAAACCCCCTACATTTTTCAAAATTCCAAAAAAAGTTTCTAACCGATTTTCCAAATTCAAACGTTCACACGTGTCTTGATAAATTCCTCAACTTTTAGTACTATTTTCAGGGTGCCCTTCGGTTCGCCTAAAATTGTTTGTCCTAATATGGTTTGGCCAAACCGTTTTGGCCTAAACTTAAAACGTACAATTATTGTTTCGCCTAAAAATCGTTTTGCCACCATTATAGTTTGGCCTAAGAATTGAAAGGCCTAATTTTAGAATGTCTAATGTAAAATAGCCTAAACTATATTGGCATAACTTTATATTGGCATAACTTTATTTTGGCATAACGATTATTTCGCAAAATTTATAAAAGCTTTAATTTTAGCATATCTAAAATGAAATGTGCCAATAATGTATTGGAATAAAAGCATAGAATTTTATTGAGAAAATAAATTGACAGAAGCGAATCGCTGCAAACCCGACTCCACGTAGTCTTGTCTGCCCTACGCTAGAGTGCAATATAAAAGCGCGTAGGCGCGGAGGGGCGAGGCGGCCCGCGAGCTAAGGAGCAGGTGGGTTGAACCCGCCGCCGGGGCCGAGGCTGGCCGGCGAAGCCGGCCAGCAAGCCGAAGCCTCGGTGGTGAGCGAAAACCATCTGCGACGAAAAGCTCGCGTGGGACCGCCGGAGCCCCGCAGCGCCGAAGCCGTGACGAAAACTATGCATGCTGCAAGCCTGCATGCCTGCTGCATGCCTGCTTGCATGCTGCATGCCTGCTTGCATGATGCATGCCTGCTTGCACGCTTACATGCTGCATGCCTGCACGCATGCTGCATGCGTGCTTGCATGCTTACATGCTGCATGCCTGCACGCATGCTGCATATCTGCATGCATGCTGCACGCATGCTGTGTTTCTGCTTGCATGCTGCATGTCTGCATGCATGCTGCATGTTATGCTGCATGTCTGCATGCATGTTGCATGTTTTATTTTTAATTTTGTGCGAATTAATATTTAGGAATTGTAAACTTTAGGAATTACGAATTGTTCTGCCAAATGACGCATTTGGTAAATGACAATGTGGCGATAAAAAGTTAGGCGAAGTGAAATTAGGGCAAACACGATTCTGAAGAGTGAAATTAGGCGAAAAAATTTTAGGCTTTTCGTTTGGGTGCCATTGCAAATTAGGCGTACAAAAATTAGGCGATCCGATAGAGACCCCTATTTTCATTTCGATTCTCTCAAAATCCTCGGAGCTATGGCCAAAAATACGTCTCAGGCGATTTGCATCTGATAACCATTTTCAATGGTAAAATTAAAGAAAAGTTACAATACACGCCCTCCTAGACAAGTGGCATAACGCTATTAGAATAGAAATGAAATAGGATGATTATTGTACGATAAGAGCATTTGCATGGTCAGTACAATGAGCTGAACCGCTTATTTCGAGATCCGCCCTGATATCGGTCATTCGGCAATAACATATCAAGCTAGCCGCGAATGGTACGTTAAGAGTGCGCAGAGACAAAAATACCAAAAGTGCAGTCACGGTTAAGTTGATATAATTGAAAATACTATCATACTTCATACCTAAACAAAATATATATTTAGCGTGGATAGGGAGAAAGGGCCATAAACCACAACGCGGGCCCAGTGCGAATTGGTGGTTGTTAACAACTGCTAATGCAGCCGGGACCAACGGCTTAACGTGCCTTCCGAAGCACGGAGGAGCTCGAGATGATAAATATAAGGTCACATTTTATCAAAGCTGCAAATATTTTGAGGATAAATTCAACAAAATTTATAAACTATTTTTATGAAAAAACCTTAAATTTTTATACGCTAGTTTTCAAGAAAAACGCTAAAAGACATTTCGATTAAAAAGAAAAATAAAGCACTTTCGGTAGTTTCAATTCAAAGGAGCCAAAACACAGAGGTCGCAATGCCTTCACCTCGTACACGTGCACCTAATTTCATTCAAAAGAGCCGATAGAAAGGCCGCTCTTAAAAATATTACAATTTTTGTGTCAGGAAAAGTAAAAAAAAACTAGCCTACATTTTTTTTTAAATGCTATGGCCTTATTTCTCTCAAAATATTTGCAGTTGATAAAAGTGACCTTTTACATTTTTTTTTTTTTTTACATTTTTTAGGGACAGGAGTCTCCTTTTAAGCTGTTAAGCCTGTTCCAGGAGATACCGCTCCTTTTATTTGGTCACCCATCCGATGACCGGCATTTGCGAAAGTTGCTTAAACCTTAGCACTCGCAGACCGGGCGCGTCAACCACTGCACCATCGAGCTCCTCACTGCTGACCGCTGAGTTACCGAGACAATATTCTTGGTTTTTACTTTTATCAAGTTTATTAAATGTGGAAACTGTTGAAAACTTGTAAAATTTTATATAGCACTAGCGGCCCGTCCCTGCTACGCACGGGTGGACATTTAAATTTTTTTTTTAATATAGCCTATGTTACTTAGCGCTAATGTAGCATTCTAATGGTGAAATAATTTTTTAAATCGGTCTAGTAGTTTTTGAGTTTATTGCAAACATACATACATATACAAAAATACAAAGGTTTCCTCTTTATAATATTAGTATAGATAGGTCTTACGGTTAACATTAGACAGACATTTTGCATCGGCAAAATTATTACTTGTTATACCACGAGAGGAGACTATACGCAAAAACTTTGATGATTTAATTTGTTTCCAGCCATCTAAAACTTTTAATGAGCAATTATTTCCGAGCTCAAGCTACGCGAAGTAGGTACCTGAGGCTGAGCAATTTTCCCGCAGATTTTGCTATCAAGAGATCACGAGCAATCTTATTTTTTTAATAGATAGCTAACAATTTTATTTTTCCTTTTAGAGTAAATATTTCGTGCTGTTTAGCACTTTTAGCCAATCGTAAAGATAGGAAGAGTCGAGAAGCTCGATGGCGCAGTGGTTAACACGCCCGGTTTGCGAGTGCTGAGGTTAAGCAACTTTCGCAAAGGCCGGTCATCGAATGGGTGACCAAAAATGTATCATCTCAAGCTCCTCCGTGCTTCAGAAGGCACGTAAAGCCGTTGGTCCTGGCAACATTAGCTTTCGTTAACAACCACCAATCCGCACTGGGCCCGCGTGGTGGTTTATGGCCCGTTCTCCCTATCCATCCATAGGGCAGGCTCGTGCCCCAGCAGTGGGGACATAAAATGCGCTGATGATGATGAAAGATAGGAAACGATATAGAAAAACAAAATTAAAGTTGCAACACATGTACTTACTTAGCCAAATCACCTACGTATCGTTAGCGTATGTTTATCCCATACGTTCATCATTCTATTCCATTTCTACTTAAAAACATTGTTGACTTTCGAAAACATTGTGCTGACATCGGCTTAAAAACATTTTGCCTGTGTCTACGGACAGACGGATAGACAGACAAGTGTTTTGCGTCACTAATTTTCACTGACAGAGGGCTGAGAGAGAATTTGTATGGAAAAATCGTAATCAGGTACCTTGTTTTTATCACCAGAAGAAACCTCTAAGCCCCCTTCGCTGTTCGCAAAGGCCGGTCAGAGGATGGATGACAAAAAATATTATCATCTCCAACTTTTCTGTGCTTTCAGGAGGCAGTCGTTAACAACCACCGCACCGCACTGGGCCCGCGTGGTGGTTTATGGCTCATTCTCCCGTTTTGTTTCCAACCATAGGGAAGGCTCGTGCCCCAGCAGTTGT
This sequence comes from Eudonia mercurella, assembly GCA_963082485.1. Lineage (NCBI taxonomy): Eukaryota > Metazoa > Arthropoda > Insecta > Lepidoptera > Crambidae > Eudonia > Eudonia mercurella. The sequence continues at coordinate 7,586,763 of OY720045.1, forward strand.
TCCATAAAGTGAGCTGATGATGAAACTACATTCGCAAATTTACCTATTGTTTTGGCTTCCTCAAAGTCACTCTGGAAATCCAACTCTCAGTAATTTGATGCTTTAATCCGTTGAGGTGACAGAACTTAATGTGTTTGAAGAGACCCTTGTCTTGCCGACGATATTGATTAGGGCTGCCACTCGAAGAAGTCAACCTAAATAAATATACAGCATGTTTGCAAAAAGGGTTTTATATTTCGTAAATGGCGAATAGAGTAACGCGAAGGATGGATAATAGAATAGAAAAAAAAGTGGTGTGAAATTTGTGTCATAAAGATCAAATAAATATATATACTTACCGCTACTTTGATCGTTTGTTGTAGTTGTTTGTTTGATCGTTACTTAAATCGTTTAAAAAGCAGGATAATAAATCATACTAGCGTATTTCGTTATAATAGTTATTATGAGAGATGTAAGAGAAATAATTGGTGTACTGTATAAAAGGAAAACCTTTTCAAATTAATACTTAAATTAATAATAGGTATATAAATAATTATCAATTTAAATAGAAGCAACGGCGACAGCAGCGTATAGAAAACAAAAGAGAGTTCACAGTTTATAAAAAAATATAAACAGTATTTTTTTTTAAAGTGTCTGATCCGTACTATCACTATTAGTTTTCCATTTCAAATGTTTTGCTATTTTCATTAACAGCCTGTGAGCATCCACTATAGTTACTAAGAGGCCAAATTCTGACATATTCCCCATATATTCCCTATATGTATACCTTAATGTCAGAATCAGGTTACGAGATACTATTGAGACTATTCGATTTACAAACGAGGAGCTCGATGGCGCAGGAGGAGCTCGATGGCGCAGTGGTTAACGCACCCGGTCTGCGAGTGCTGAGGTTAAGCAACTTTCGCAAAGGCCGGTTATCGGATGGCTGACCAAAAGTTTATAATCTCCAGCTCATCCGTGCTTCGGAAGACACGTAAAGCCGTTGGTCCCGGCTGCATTAGCAGTCGTTAACAACCACCGCACCGCACTAGGCTCGCGTGGTTGTTTATGGCCCGTTCTCCCTATCCATCCATAGGGTAGGCTCGTGCCCCAGCAGTGGGGACATAAAATGAGCTGATGATGATGATGATGATTTACAAACTTGAGACACTGATTTAATGAAAGCTGTCACCGTAGCCTGCTGACGGGTATACCACAGCCCTGACACTTCACACAAGCGAATCGATTTGTTTTGTTATCGTGGGGCTATCAATCAGGGGCTAAGCCAATCAGGACGGTCAAGGACAACGGTATACATAAATCACGCGCGTGGAGCGAGTGGTGACAACAGTTTCCTTAGCAATTAGATCGAATAACAACAATCTTTACTATCTTATTGATAGCACATAATAATATACCTAATAATAATATTAAGCTAGATGGCACTACTGCCGTTAAAAAACAGTCAAAATCAAAGCAGTGAAAAAATTCAGTGCTTACGTCAGCCTTCCCTTAGTATATATATCATAGCATAATGGTCAATGCTGCCGCCCGGATTGCGGAAGACCCAGGTTCGGTTCCTGGCTGGGTCGGGTAGGTTTTTCACTATATTTTATAAATATATTATATAATATATATGTTTATAACGGTCAGGGATCATTCTGGGTCGTCCGGGGAAATGTAGGAGATTTAGTGGTTTTACCCGCCTTTCTCCTTGAGGGATAATGGAGAGAGTCCCAAATAACAAGATGGTTAACCGGGTGCAGCGTAATGCATTTTCTCCTGTTTAAAAAAGAAAAGGGGCCTGCCGACATCCCAGCCTTTTACTCTTCTTCTTCAGTGAAAATGCTATATGTTTTATTTTTATTTTATTTTACAAGTTTATGTACACACATATGAGGGTAACAAAATAAGTTCTACGGGTGAGTGTAGTACAAGGGCGCTGCTTATTTCAGTTCTGAAATATCTTCCAGCAGGCCCGCAAAAGGGAACGTAATAAATAGAGGTAGAATTAATGTGTACCTCCTGCAAAAATTAAAATAAACTTACTTACAAAATAATAATTGCATAAATAAAGGAAATTTTATATACAAAACAAAAATAAAAGGTGAAAAATAAAAGAAAGAAACGTAATCATAGGACAGTCAGAATCAACTGGACAGGTAGTGTTCCTTCAAACGCTTTTTAAAAAGGCTGATGTTAGGAGAGTCTTGAATATTAGGCGGTATTATGTTTTGGCAATGTTTACTTATCTATTAAGTCTTTAAAGGCGAAGAGTCTTCTGGTTTCGGGAAGACCGATAATGGCTGAAATACTGATACTGATTGCCTGAAGGTGCAGATTCGAGATTTTATCATGAAAATATTTTCCACACTTTTTCTGTGTTAACCAGCAGATGTCTCAACAATAACAGCTTCCACACTTATTTTTCCTTAAAAGAACGGTTGGAATAAAAAGCTGCGATGAGTAGAACAACGGTTTTAAATGGAGCCCGCTTATTCTTTGTCACGCGACGGCGCGGCTGCTTGCGGGAATGAAAATAAACAAGCTACGTTCTCTCCATAATAAACGACACTTTCTACAGCTTATATAGGAATTGTATGCACTTGCACTTGAGAGCATACCTATATGTATTGAAGATTAATAAGGACTACAAATTAGACTGAAAATCTTGCGGTTGCTTGCAAGGCTAAAAATAAACAAGTCGCGTTCTCTCCGATAATAAAACGACTCTTTCTACAGCTTATGAAGGAAATGTATGGTCTTGCACTTGAGAGTATAATACAATATAAATATAGGTACATAATATCAGTGGCGAAGGGTGGATATTTAAAGAAGGGAAGCCGCACTAAAAAAATAATTGTGGAATCCAAAAACCTAGCACCAAAAACTATACCTATCAGTAAAAATAAAAATAGGTAAACAAAGACTCATTCAACACAATAAGTAGGATCAATAACAGATAACAGCGAATTCGCCAGCACCGAAGAAAACTATGTGTGATATGTAGGTAGACCTATGTGTATTGAAGATTGTTAAGAATTAATCACAAAGATGCGAATTAGACAGGAAATCTTGCAGTTGTTTGCAATAATAAAAATAAACAAGCCGTGTTCTCTCTATAATAAAGCGACACTTTCTACAGCTTATAAAGGAAATGTATGTACTTGCACTAGAGCAACAGTTCCCAACCAGTGATCCGCGGACCACAGATGGTCCGTGAGAGCATCGGTAATGGTCCGCGGGACAGAACATTATTTAATCCATTGAACAATTTTTTAAAAGGCAGTACAAAGTTTTTTGACGTGACAACGTCTTATAATTCGATAGAGCCGTCTGCACGCACGAAAAAGTTCGGCGTTACCTCGCTCTGAGGCGTTCCATGTAAGGCTTGAAGTGCAAGCGAGAGCGCGGAACGAGCGACAAAGAAGCACAATCGGCTGAGTAGAAATTTAGCCGTGCTGCTGTGCAAGCCCGTGTCCGGCATCGCCACCGCGGTACTTACCCCCAACACCCCCCGACACCCCCAACACCTCCCGACACCACCAACTCCTCCCGCCTACCTGTTAGACGGGCTGCTGCTGCTGTGCAAGCCCGTGGCCGGCATCGCCACCGCGGTACGTACCCCCAACACCCCTCGACACCCCCAACACCTCCCGACACCCCCAACTCCTCCCGCCTACCTGTTCGTCGGGCTGCTGCAGGCTGCTGTGCAAGCCCGTGGCCGGCATCGCCACCGCGGTACGTACCCCCAACACCCCCCGACACCCCCAACACCTCCCGACACTCCCAACTCCTCCCGCCTACCTGTTCGACGGGCTGCTGCAGGCTGCTGTGCAAGCCCGTGGCCGGCATCGCCACCGCGGTACGTACCCCCAACACCCCCCGACACCCCTAACACCTCCCGACACCTTCTTAAGACGTTGTCACGTTCAACTATCGTCAGTAAACCGACTTTACAGACAACCAATCTTTTTTTAATTCCTGCACTGTCACCTACACTACCTATTTGCTAATTCCTAGGTCTCAGGATGGTCCCAATATGTTGATGGCGTTAATACATTAGAACCACTAGGCGTTGAATGTTTCGCATTAGCATTTTTGTTAGCATGAAGTGTGTAAATATGTACTGTCACTACTGAACTTACGCTACAAATACTTTTAAAGTTTTGAATAAAGATTAAACTTTCTTTTTAAGTACAGTTTATGTGGTCCCTGCTAACAAAACATTAGGAAAAGGGTCCTAGGTATGGGAAAGGTTGGAAACCACTGCACTAGAGAGTATAACACAATATCAATATAAATGTAGGTATCTGAGGTACACCAATATCAGATAACTGCCAATTCGCCACCACCGAAGATAACTACGTGTGACAGGTAAGTAGACCTACATGTATTGAAGATTGTTAAGGATTGCAAATTAGACAGGAAATCTTGCTGTTGCTTGCAAGAATAAAAATAAACAAGTCGCGTTCTCTCTATAATAAAACGACACTTTCAACAGCTTATAAAGGAAAATACAATATAAATATAAGTTATTTTATGAGGTACCTATTTGTATCGAAGATTGTTAAGGATTGCAAATTAGACAGGAAGACTTGCTTTTGCTTGCAAAAATAAAAATAAACAAGTCAAGCTCTGCAATTTTATTATAACACTATAATGAAGCGATATCTTTCTACGGCTTTTATGGGTATTGTATGAACTTGATAGTTTCGCAAAACAACTGACATGCATGCACAATGAGTAACATGAATGTACTGAAGATTGCTAAGAAATGGCAATGGACAGGAATATAGTTAGTTTGAAGTTTTTGAATTTTTTTAAACTACTTAGCTAATAACACTTTCTAGTAAAACTTTCTTTAAACTTTAAACTGAATTTTAATAGCTTTAGGATGTGTTAACAGGACTTTTAGTCAATGTGTTAATAGCACAATAAGAAAGCTTTGAAAGGTCACATTTCAAACGAAACAAAACACCAAAACAAACGTCCTTTGTAAAATGATCCCTAAAATAAACAAGCAAAGGGACTGGCAATTCAACCCTTCAAGAGTTCATTAAAAAGATAAGGCACCCGCTGTTCCCAGCAACATTAGGAACCCAATAAGCACTTATTAAGACAAGTTGCGCCGTAAAGACCGCATTCAACCGGCAAACTTGCAAAGTAACATCTTTACATGTTTTGTTCCACTCGCGGAGTTCTTCTTAAATATGTTCTTTACTTCCCACTTCATATATTAAACCTTATTTGGTGATACATAAGGAAGTATTTTGAACATAAGAACAGTCATTTTAATAATATACAGCTGCAAAATGTGACACTCATTTTACTTAATAGTAGTTATACTATTTACGTCCTTACGACTATCAATTGTCATAAGAGCCATTTTGCATTGCGGCATCTCATATAAATTCAAACCAAAAAGTCGATTTTAAAAAAACTTAGATGTTGACAGTTCATTGAAAACACTTTTTTTAAATATTCTCCGTATCGATATGGAAGGTTCGTGCCCTTGCAGTGGGGACATAAAATGTGTTACTGTGTGTATTGTAAAAAAACGTTTGTGTAACTGAACTTATGTGACTACATGTGATTTTTCTAAGATTTTTTTTTATATTAATACACAAGGAGCTTGTTGGAGCAGTGGTAAATGCATTAAAATTTATTATTTATTTATAAGGCCGGTCATTTGGATGGTCGACAAAAAATGCATCATTTCGAGCTCCTCCGTGCTTCGGAAGGCACGTAAAGTCATTGGTCCCAGCTGCATTAACAACAAAGTCGTTAACAACCAACTCAGATCATAAATGTTTTATGATCTGAGACAACCACCAATCCGCACTGGGCCAGCGTGGTGGTTTATGGCCCGTTTTTTCGGTTGTTTTTCCATCCATAGGGGTAGCTCGTGATCCATCAGTACATTTAATATTGCACATAAGGAATTGTGAATCGTTTCCCTTTGCTTACACATTTTTATCGTATGCTGACCACACTCAATCAGCTTGATTATTTTTTACCTCTGGCAACTAGGCCACTTCCCTTGTTCCCACTGCACGGTAATGTTATATTTTGCCTGCTCCCAAAAGTAATAAACTCAATATGATATAATAAATATCGCATTTTATTTATACATATTATATTCTATTCATTCAGGGCGTGTTAACGCGCCCGGTCTGCAAGTGCTGAGGTTAAGCAACTTCCGCAAAGGCCGGTCATCGGATGGGTGACCAAAAATTTATCATCACGTACTCCTTCGTGCTTCGGAAGGCACGTGAAGCCGTTGGTCCCGGCTGCATTAGCAGTCGTTAACAACCGCCCGCACTGGGCCCGCGTGGTGGTTTATGGCCCGTTCTCCCTATCCACCCATAGGGGAAGGCTCGTGCCCCAGCAGTGGGGACATACTTACAATGAGCTGATGATGATGATAATGATGATTCAGGGCGTCTTTTAGCTACTGGTATAAGATATCAGAACATTACAGCGTTATTTATAAATTTCCTTCAAAAGGCGGTGCAAATTATTATCAGTGGCCGAACAATGGGGGGAACAAAAGGTTATTGTTAATAAGAGATTACAATAGCGGATTACTTCTCTTTGTATGAGCATCAGCTCATTATGGAATAATGTCCGTATACATGTACAGTCATCTTCAAATATTTGTGGACACCTTCTACACCGCTTCTGTGAAGACCACCGGTCTTAGACCCATAGGTCCCGGCTTCGTTTCCCAGCAAGAGGTACATGTTTGTGTACATGGTTTAGTTGGTGATAGGACTTGTTTGTCCGCCTTGCTAACTACCACTATCTTATCTAAATGTGTCGCCATAACATCAATGTTAGTAGCGTTGTTGTGTTCCGGCAACTAGAGATAAGATAGCCAGTGCCTCAATAGTTGAAGATTCCGGGTGAAGTGCGCTTCAACCAATGGCCTTATCATTGCTAGCATCAGTTGAGATTAAGACACTGTGCTTACTCATAAGATATTTGAAAAAAACACTCTATAAGCCTTACTGCGTCGACCCTTCTTCCGCTCGCCTTCTATACTATATGTATACAATTTGTAGAAGTGATTTCGTAGAAATGCGACGGAAGTACCGTAACATCTAGAAATGTGACGGAAGTAGCGTAACAGTGTGGGAGTGATTTCGTAGAAAAAATAACAGTAACAGTAAGACTGAGGCTTACTTTCAGCAGTCTCTTTATTTTGAAGTAAGCCAGTGCATGAAATATATATATAGGTATATATCTCAGTAAGACTACTTACTATCGTTTGCGAGTTTGCTAGCGAAATAATAAAAAATAAAAATAAAAGATAAAAAAAGAGAAAAAATATACGTCATTGTTAATTTTAATATTCTATTCTCTATTGTTATATTGATTTCAAAAGGTGAGATGTCAGATGTTACACATATGCGCCTACTGTAACGCTCACTCGTTTTTTTTATTTGTTCTAAGCATATGCAACCTACAAAGTTATTAATACTTTAAGACGGAACAAAATAGTGACGTCATTGCTTCCATCCCTTTACAATTTATATTTAAAAAAACCGTTTCTAAAAGGTTTATCTTTTGCCTAACCAGTCAACTACCCAATACTCTCAAGAAGACCGCGTGATGTCTCAGTAAAGTCCCACATCACATATTTATTGATACTCAAGAGGTTTGGGTGGAATAGGTAATTATTGTCAATATCAACACCATGATATCATATGGTCATTATAATGTATATTTTTATAAATTTGACGGTTAATTAGGAGAATAGAAAGGCCTTGTTGCACTCGTAATAAGAGTCGCGAACTTTCAAATGTGTGCACAATTTATTGGATGCGACTGTACCACGAAGCTTCTGCGTTTACTAATGAGCCCTCTTACGTCCGCCGAGCATACCATGAATGAATATGCTGTATTAACCCCTACTACGGAATAGTAATCAAATTTATTTCATCACAAAATTGAAAAAAACAATTAAACCTATACTATTCATAAAGAGGTAAAGTTTGTGACTTTGTTTGTTTGTTTGTTTGCGTAGGGTAATCTCTGGAACTACTGGTCCAATTCTAAAAATTAAAGTAAAACAAAAACTTAAATATATGGAAAATATAAGTAAGATTGGACGCGGTGCGACTGGACCAAGTCCAAACATGGAGCTAACATTTCGTCTGGTGCAGGTACTATCGGGACACGGTTGTTTTATGAAGTACCTACCTGCATTAGATCGCTTAGAGAGGGGCAAGCCCGTTGTGCCACCAATATATCGGAAGATACAGATAAAGATAAAGATACAGATACTGCACAGCATTGCCTGCAAGAGTGCACGACTTGGGAACAACAACCTGACGGCGGTGACTGGCTCCGATCTCTCGCTGGCCAGGGTGGTAAAGAAAGGCCATCCGTGGGCATCGCTATGTGATGGGTAATTTTGGAAATAGTTAAAGCGTATTGGATGTGATCCATCCTTAGTTTTGGGTAACCCCTCGTATTATCTTGGGGGAGTGGAAGTCCCACATAACCGCCGTGTTTTCGCAAACGCGGTTTATGCGGAATGCATGCAAAAGAAACAGTTTCTGCAATTATAATATTTTTTTATTTGAAAATGTAGTATTTAATTTTGTACGAAATAATACGAAATCCACGTGGACGAAGTCGCGGACAAACTGCTAGTTAAATATATTTTCATTAAAGATTTGATATTAATTTTGTTGACGAGGATTGTGGTAAAAATAGAGTTTGTTGTTGGGATTTGTAAATTACACTTTTTCACCGTTTTTCTTTTGTTTTGAATATGTCCATAAATTCAAGTTAATCTAAAAAGTAGATACTTAAAAACCGGTCAAGTGCGTGTGTAGGGGGCCACGCGCAGTGTAGGGTTTCGTAGCCCATTTCAATAATGCGTATATTTTTAAATGGCTCATATACTTAAATGTAGATACTACCGGTTTCACATACCTAACAACGTTATTTAAGTAGTTCCCAATGAGGAATTTGTACTGCGCCAAGTTCATTTTATAAGTTGGTCGACTGTTACTCGTAAACTTTTAAAGCCTACTTAGCTGTGATAGTTTTCCTTTTAACTTCATCATGTATACAACTACCGTGAATTTTTTCACGTATCCAAAATCAACCATTTAGCTGGCAGGGGGGACACTTGACTCTAACAAAATTTTGCACTTTTAAGCCTCAATCAAAAAACTGTTTTTACAAACCGCAATATTTTTAAAATTGCTATCTAACGACACCCTACACTATGGGGTAGACAAGAATAAAAATTACTTCCCCACTTCACGTGTAGGGGGAGGTAAAAGGCCTTATTATGATCGTCTGTTTCAGGAGGCAACGCTCTGCATTTATAGTGTATATAGTCTGTTTTATAATAATAAAAAGTTAACATACCTAGGGTCTTATTTATACTAAATTCTTATTACTAATTTTTTAATTATACTTACTAAAAAAAAAAAAAAAAAAAAAAACACAAATGTTGAAAAAATTTCCACGAGCAGGATTTGAACCTGCACCCTTCTGACATTCCGGGTCAGGTGCTCTTCCAATTGAGCTATCGTGGTTCTAACCAGCCCGCCGAAATTATTCAACACTTTTTACTTTGTAAGCCAAAGGCGCCCATTCAATGTTAACAACTACCGTCATTAACATCCGATCATAATATTTTTACAAATATTAAAGATCAGTTAAGAAATAAGCAAGCTATTTTATAAAATGTTCAAAATGATTTTTAAAGCAAATTTTGTTGCGAACAAATACAAAAACACAAATTTTGAAAAAAATTCCACGAGCAGGATTTGAACCTGCACCCTTCTGACATTCCGGGTCAGGTGCTCTTCCAATTGAGCTATCGTGGTTCTAACCAGCCCGCCGAAATTATTCAACACTTTTTTACTTTGTAAGCCAAAGGCGCCCATTCAATGTTAACAACCGTCATTAACATCCGATCATAATATTTTTACAAATATTAAAGATCAGTTAAGAAATAAGCAAGCTATTTTATAAAATGTTCAAAATGATTTTTAAAGCAAATTTTGTTGCGAACAAATTACTTACTAATTTTATATTGACGTGTATGTTAGTATATGTAAGGATGTGTTGTGTAGTGTGTTAAGTATGGTATGTGCCTGTGGAATATATTTATTTCATGATTTGCTCATTACACTTTTAAATTATAAGCTTCTTAAAAAAAGCTATTTGATGATAACAATTTGAAAGCTAATGCTCGTAACTCGCGAAGGCAGTGTTTTAATGGTATTAGGTAAAGCCTTTATCTCAAAGGTCAAGATGTTATATCTGAATGAAATTGCGCCATTTATATAGAAGTTTTTAGATTGATTAAAGTTGAAACTTAATTAATCTGTTTTAATCAAGTAACCATGAAATTATTAAAATTGGAATTAGTGTCAACTTAATTATATTATTTATACAAAATATGCTTAAGGTTTAATATGCTTTGTACCTTCGAGTAATGTTAAGAAAGAAAATTAACTATTTGGGTGTTAATTGATTCCTCTCTACAACTTTTTTTTACAAAACAATCTATATTTGCCGCTACAGAATCATTATACCTACGCACTTAAAAAAAACTTCGCAATTACATAAAGTTGAAACTGTTGTTAGAATGTAGAATAGAATAGAATATTATTATTATTATTTTTATTATTTTTTTGTACCATAATCACACATAATTAATTCATAACTATCAATCACAGTTAAAGGAGGATGATTGATGAGATGGAGGTTCTTATTATTGGAGGCCAAGCAATACTCACTTTGGGTCGCTGAGTCATCTTAGTTAGTAAGTCACTAATCATACTGAAGACATGGCTTCATGTGATCCCTTTGCGATTGAGAGAACTTATAAAGATGACTTCTTGGCGGAAAAGTCTGCGGTTTTGTTTTATTTCCTAAAATTTGTGCTAAGTTGAATATATATGTCGCGGATGGAAACGGATTTTGCTTGAGAACGTCGTCTCCGTCCGCCATTTTATGTGTGGGATTGAGTCAGTGCGCACACGTCCGGCACAGTCGAGCTCCAGAAGTAAAGTGGGTGCGAGAGCGCGTTTCACAAACTAACGTTAGGACTTCTTGGCGGGAAAGTGAAGAGTCATGTCTACGGTTTTGTTTTATTTTCGAAAATTTGTGTTATATCGAATATTAATGTGAAATGATGGTGGATTATTAACCGTTAAGTGTTCGTGAGTGTGCATGAGTGTTGGCAAATGAAACAAAACAGTGCAACGTCACTTTTCAAACTCTCTCAAGAAGTCCGCCCGAGGACTTAGTAAAGCCCCATATCTTTACTGAGATACTCAAGGGGTTGGGGGGTATATCATTTCTCACTTCTCATTTTTATTATCATTCATAATCATCATACAGAAAAGAAATATTGTTTATTTATGTATAACTTGTTAGAAAAATTACTTTGACACTGGCTAAATGTGCTAATCGCACAAAGCCATCAACAAAAAGAAAAAAAAAAAAAAAAAAACTAACGTTACCTCACTGACAAGTGACAGTGACAGATGTCATAGACTCACTATGCTCCCACTACTCGCTCGAACTACTGACTCAGGGATAATTTCATAATGCCAAGCTATTCAGCCTAATATCGATAGATGCCGTTACTAGTCTATGAAATAACTCCGACACGGCCATTCTGACACTGCGCGCGTCCTCGAGCGCAGCAGTTCCTGAGCTCTTCTTTTAAGAGCAACTAGATTCAAATGCGAAAACATTAAAGCACGAAGTGCGGAGCTTCCAATGCGTAAGCGTTGAAGCACGAAGCGCGGAGCTTCCAATGCGTAAGCGTGACTGCATGAAGCGCGGAGCTTCCAATGCGAAAGCGTTGAAGCATGAAGCGCGGAGCTTCCAATACGAAAGCGTGACTGCATGAAGCGCGGAGCTTCCAATGCGAAAGCGTGACTACATGAAGCGCGGAGCTTCCAATGCGAAAGCGTGACTACATGAAGCGCGGAGCTTCCAATGCGAAAGCGTGACTACATGAAGCGCGGGGCTTCCAATGCAAAAAGTGTGGCTGGATGAAGCGCAGAGCTTCCAATGAGAAAACGTGACTACATGAAGCGCGGAGCTTCCAATGCAGTAAACGTAAACGTAAACGTAAACGACTGATATTACAGACAACAATTTTTATTCGATACTCATCAAATAGAACAATAAAACAGTAATAATCAAATGAAACTTGTTGTGAAACAAACACTTACAAAAAAAAACACAAAAGCAAGCTAAAGATACAAAATCAACTGAATGTTTTATCCTACCTTTTGTAAGATTAATTAAAAATAACAAAATAACAAAATCAATGATAAGAAAACAAAGGAAAAGTTTAGATACTTTGCTAGGTTTGCTTTGAGCTTAACATAACATTTCACTCAAGGATTCTTCGGAATCAGTTTCATCGAGTTGTTCTGATACATACGGTAAACTACTAGGGTATTTACGGAGCTTTTCATGACACATTTTGAACACGTCCACCAGCTATCGGTTCCACTTTATATCTGTCATTTTCGCAAACTTCAATGATCTTACATGGATTCGAAAATTTCTCGCCTAACTTAGTAATAATTCTAGGATTTTTCTCAACTAGAACAATATCACCAAGATTAAACGGGCGGATCTTAGCTTTACCCTTATCATAGCGTGCCTTTTCAATACGCGCCTGTTCGTCCATCCTGACTTTAGCCTCGTGTCTAACATTAAAAAGATCTAAATTCTCGTACTCGTGTACTAAGGCAATAATCCGCGGCGGATTCCTATTGCAGCCCATTAGCAATTGAAGAGGACTTTTGCCTGTACTTCTCGAGACAGTACAGTTTAACGACAGTTGAATTTCGCCCAGAGCGCTCTTCCAAGAACGTTGCTCGTGGTTCTCGGCAATGGTAAAACAGTTTGTGAGAACAGACATAAACCTCTCAACTTGACCGTTCGCACGACTGATTCCACTTGCAATTTCATGGAAGTCTATAGACCATTCCTTACACAGATCCTGGAACTCTTGTCCAGTGAATGATGTACCTTGATCAGCAACAATTCTGACCGGAGCACCAAACAGTGACACAAAGTTAAATATTTCGTGAAACCGTCGATAATTACAATAACGTATTCTTTAGTGTTACGACTACCAGTGAGCTTACCACTAGTGTCGATATGGAGAGTGTGGATGGGTGCGGGCACTTTGTCAATGGGATGCAAAGCTGATTGTCGAGCACCTGTAGGCTTCTTATTTATCTTGCATGGCAGACATCTATCTACGTATGTCCTAACACACGACGCCATATTGGGGAACCAGAAATGCTCGCGAATCTTGGTGAGCGTTTTATCCCACCCAAGATGTTTAAGCTCATCGTGAAAACGTTGAATGATCTGCCAACGATAATTCTTGGGGACTACAGCTTTGCATAAGGTCTTTTTACTAACTTGAAAAATTTTGTAGAGCAAATTATTTTTAATATCGTATGTGGATCGTAAACTAGGTTCTAAAGTATCGTTTTCGAAAGCTTGAACAATTTTATTAATGTCTGGGTCTAACCGTTGTTCAGCCTGTAACCAGTCGTCCCTAATGCGAATAATGTTAACTGATGCCGTGTTGATATTAGACGCGATCGGATTCCTACTCAGGAAATCTACGTGAGGAATCCTTTCGCCCTTACGATACTCAACTTCAAAGTCGAAACTTTGCATGTACGCCCACCATCTATGCACTCGAGGGGAAAGATCTTTTTTGTGTCGAGAAGCTTTAAGGCTATTACAATCAGTTATGATCTTGAAACGCCTACCGAATATGTAATGTCTAAAGTGCTTTAGTGCTTTAAAAACTGCCAAAGTTTCTAACTCGTAGCTATGGTAACGACTCTCTACTTCGGACGTTCTTTGACTATAATACTCAATAACTTTAAGTTGACCGTCGGTTTTTTGGAAGAGAACGGCACCATAGCCCAAAGAACTCGCATCAGTGTGAATTTCAATCTCGCAAGTTGGATCGAATATCTTAAGTAACGGCTCTGACGTTAAATACCTAACGACGGTGTCACGAGCTTTTGTGTGTTGTTCTAGCCAAACCCACTTTGCATCTTTTTGTGTCAGTTGATATAACGGCGCCATTATAGATGAAAAGTTAGGAATGAATTTCCTGAAATATCCGGCTAGTCCGTTGAACTGTCGTAATTCTTTAACGTTTGTTGGCAAAGGGGCGTTAGAAAGGGCTTCGACCTTTCTGGGGTTTGGTCTAACGGAGCCTTTAGAGATAATAAAGCCTAGGTATTCAACAGAGGATTTCAAGAATTTACATTTGTTCCAGTTAAACGAGAAACCTGCTGTCGCCAAAGCATACAAAACCTGTTCCAAGTCCATTAATGCGTCCTCTTTAGTTTTGGAGAAGCAGAGGACATCGTCCATATAGACGGTGGCTACAGTATCTTTTAAATTGCTTAAAGCCTTATTTATGGCTCTTTGATAAACTGCAGGAGCATTACAAAGCCCAAATGGCATTTTTAAGAACTCGTAGGAGCCGTCGGGCGTCACGAACGCAGTTTTTTCGATCGAACTCGATGAATGAGACACAGGGATCTGGTAAAATCCAGATGCCATATCAAGAGTCGTAAACACACTAGACTGTCCAAGAGTGTCTATCTGTTCGGAAATTAGAGGCAAAGGATAATTATCGCGAATGGTGTTGGAGTTCAATTCTCTATAATCTATGCAGAGTCTATCAGAGCCATCTTTTTTTTTTACTAGTATGGCTGGACTAGAGAATGGCGAAGAACTTTCTCGTATGATGTTTTTCAAAATTAAGTCAGCAATAATATTTTTCATAGCTTCGCGTTCCACCGGAGCTAAACGATAAGGGTGACGTTGTACTATTTTATTTGGATTTTGGAGACGTATTTCAATTTCGCCAGTGGTGACTACGGTTTGGGAATTTCCTTTTACAAAATTATCACTAAACTTAGCTATTAACTCTTGCAAACGATTAACATCGACTCTATCAGTTAAATCAGTATCTATTTTGCTAATATCAGCGCTCTGCAAAAGACAGATGTCTGCATGGACTTCACGCGTAATATGAACACCTTTGTTATTAATAACTAAACTAAGTCCCGGGCGAGCAAAAGCGTCCCGACCAATGATGACATCATGAGGTAAAATATGTGAATCCACGATAACAAAACTAACTTCAACGTGTACGTCGTTAATCTTTATCGGCAAACTTATTCGCGAGAAAGAGTATGTAGTGGTGGAACCAATACCTGTGAGACGCGTAGGCGTAAAATCTCGGTTTCCAGTTAAATTATCAGAAATTTCTTTTCTAATAAGCGAACAATCAGAACCGCTATCTATTAAAGCTTCTAACGTGTAATTATCAATTTTTATTTGTACAAGGGGAACACCAGACTGTAGACACACGTTAACGGACTTCGAAGCACTCGACTTTTCAAGTTTTACGTCTCTTTGTTTCGAAAAACACACTTTTTCAGAATGACCCATTTTATGACAGTACGAACACTGCACACATTTATCATTAGACTTATTCAAAATAGGCGGGAGAGAATTATCAGTTGTTGTCACATTTTTAGATGGATTGTTCAATTTGCAATTGCGTCGATAATGACCTGGTTTACCGCAATTGTGACATTTTATGACGTGGTCACTCGAACCCTGTCGCCGACGCTTAAAGTCGTTCGGCGAGGGATGAATATCAAGGGGTCGTTTATAATTTTTAATTTTAGGATAAGCACCAAGATGTCTATCGAGTGCTAAGAAATCGGTTGGAGTATTTTTTAATAAATCTGAACGTACCTGATTGTCAGAAATACCTGATATGACCACTTCAATCTTGTTAGCTTCACTCCAATTCGTCTCCAAAGGGTCGAGCAGTGCCAGCTTGTTGGTGGAGTATTCTACGTATGTCGTAGCCCGATCGCTTGTGTATTGCACCATATCTTGAAATAGGTCGTGGAATCGCTTCGTAGACGCAAATTGTCGTGAAAGGCGCTCTCTAGCTTCCTCCCAGGTCTTACAAAGCGGATAAGACTTCGACGCCCATCTTCGAGCACGGCCGCGTAAGTTTGTAAACGCCACATTCCTTGTTTCATAATCTGTCCACGAATTCTGTGTCCGGTGGTGGTCTATTTCATCGCACCATTGTGCCGCTGTAAACTCACAATCGTCTGGATCGAACGTAGGTACGTAGACATCACTAGGTTTCATTTTCTTGACCGCACATTTAGACATCGACGTACTAGCTTCGGTATTGCAAAAACTTTCTGCTATGCCACGAAAAAGCGACGCCCACATATCTGACGACGTCGCCGGTATCTGATTTCCCGATTGCGAAAACATGTTTCGGTCGTCTAAACGCGTGTTATTTTCGCGTGGCACGGCGAAATCTCCGAAATATTCGTTTTGCGCGGTAGCAGGACGTTCAACAGACGCGCTGGAGGTGTTTTGTTCTAATCCCACCGCTGCTGTCGCGGATGGAAACGGATTTTGCTTGAGAACGTCGTCTCCGTCCGCCATTTTATGTGTGGGATTGAGTCAGTGCGCACACGTCCGGCACAGTCGAGCTCCAGAAGTAAAGTGGGTGCGAGAGCGCGTTTCACAAACTAACGTTACCTCACTGACAAGTGACAGTGACAGATGTCATAGACTCACTATGCTCCCACTACTCGCTCGAACTACTGACTCAGGGATAATTTCATAATGCCAAGCTATTCAGCCTAATATCGATAGATGCCGTTACTAGTCTATGAAATAACTCCGACATATATATTGAAATAATGGTGGATTATTAATCGTTAAGTGTTCGTCACTTTTCAAATTCTCTCAAGTATAGTATAGTATAGTCTTTACTGAGAACTCAAGAGGTTAGGGGGTATATCGTTGCTCACTTCTCATTACTATTAGCATTCATCATCATCATTTAATAAACTTGTAAGAAAATAACTTTGACACTGGCTAAATGTGCTAAAAGCACGAAGCCATCAACTAAAATAAAAATAAAAACAAAAATTAAAAAATTTACTACAAATCTTCAAAAAGTATCTTAGTAGTGGGAAACTGCGTGGTGTAAGTATCTCTCGAGCCTCGCTTCAGGGCTCTGGTTTGTTACTTTCAAAAGAGTTTAAAATGAATAGCACAGATATAGTTTCGAGGGGAGTTCTGCCAATGGCACTTGAATAACCAATTTACCTAGTATTCACTGGAAACAAAACCTTGAAATTAAAAGTTTGTTTTTACGATCTTGCGATTTCTATATAGGCTAGTAGCACCAGTCTTCGGCATTTTAAGCCCAGTGTTTGACACAGTTTTCATCGCATAAAAATAACATAGATTTTCATTGAAACTTTATGGGATGACAACAAGGACGCCATACTAAAATCAGTTGCTGACCCCCTCCTATTTTAATGATTGAAGTAAAAAAATGTCTGTTCGCGCCAGAAACGCGACGGTTTACTTAAACTTAAAGGGTTCCTCAAGCTGTATGAAATGAAACACCGTCAGAGGTTTTCTACAGGGAATGGCATCAATCACTAGTGCGTGACTTTGTCTACTAGATTCTCCGAGGGGTTCGGATCAAATCGGGAGCGGAACCTGAGGGCGACTCTAAACGCTAGGAACCACGGCTCGGGTTGACCGAGTCGTGGAGGTGGGGTCGATCGATCGTTGAGTTAAATATATATCAATGGTTTCTATGACAACAAAACAAACAAATAATTTTGTATTGAAAAATTAAATTGTCGTTTTTAGTAATTAATTATTATTTTTTTAATATAGCCTTATATTACTCAGTGCTAATGTAACATTATAATGGTGAAAGAATTTTTTAAATCGGTCCAGTACTTTTTGAGTATACATACATACAAAAATGTAAAGGTTTCCTCTTTATAATATTAGTATAGATGCCTTTATAATCTTCAGAGGCTTTTTACTACGAAACATTTTCTCTAAAGTAGCTGATTGTCTCAAGAGAGATTGTAGTTTAGGCACTTCAGACTTCAGGCGCAATCTTCACAACAACAGTCTACACAGTGAAGTACTTACTGTTGAGAAAACAGATAAGTACGGATCAAGTGACGGCTTTAAAGTTTCTATTAGATACCTAGTCACTGTGATTTTGTCTGATGAATTAAAATTTGTTGTTGCCACTCAATTTCATTAACGTCTCGGTGGTCGATTGGCGAAGCGCTCCCCGTCCCGGGTTCAATTCCCAGGACAGGCAAATAGGGTATTTGACAGGTTTTAGAAAAATATGTTTAATGGTTCATTATAGCATAATATATTTGCAATTTGATTAATTCGTTGTGAATTTCTTTATTTTTTATGAAAATCGCCATTAAAATTCAAATGAATAAAATAGCCGCCAAAACGATGCATGCAGGTCACGTGATATCGTGACGTCAGTTGCAAGTAAACAAACTGATAGCTGTCAAATCATACCATACAAAACTTCGAGTGACATCTTTGATTTACTTGCAAATGACGTCACGACATCACGTGATCAATCCCGTGCGTTTTCGATCACGTGGTCAATCATAAAAATTTAATTATTTTATAAATGATTTTTTATAAAAATTATACTATGACGACGAATTATATATGACGACCTCCTTGGTCGAGTGGCTTGCACACTGGTTTTCAAGGTGTCGCCATCTCTGAGGTCCCGGGTTCGATCCCCGGTCGGATCAATTTAGAAATACCTGTTTTTCTAAATTGTTTCGGGTCTGGGTGTTTCCTATGTATAATAAGTATGTATTTAAGTATATTATGTATGTTTATCCGTTGTCTAGTTAACCATATAACGAGTTTCTTAAGGAAGCTTTTCTTGGGGCTAGATAATTGGTGTGAGTGTGGGAAACATTATTATTATTATACTTATTTTAAAATTATGTATGTGCTGGATAAATTGGTTTAAAAAATGTTTACTGTTAAGTTAACAACAGTTTGATCTATATTTTCATTGTAGTCAAATACCCTATTGTGTTTCGGATTTTTCGATGCATTGTCCGGGTTTGTGATCAGCCACCCGCAAGCAAGCGTGGTGATTAATAAACCAATGACCAATCAATTGTAGTGATGACTTGATTTCAATGATGGAGGTCTATGCCCAGCAGTGGGACACAGGCTAATTACTTTTGATATTTTTTTCAACTTGTATTATATAATCTGGTTTCCTGTGTTTGGTAAACGACGATGTAGTTTGATAATGTGGCGGTTTGTGCGTTCGAGTTTCAACTGAAATGAACTCATGGGTGACTAAATCAAAATATTTCGAGTTCCATTTTTCGGTATATATGTTAATTTTACCGTTGTTTCCGGTTGTTGAACCACCAAGGGTCGGGCCAAATCGTGCCAGTATTGATTAGTATATATTAAGAAGCGTATTTCCTAAGGGTAAGCAACTTTCGCAGAGGTCGTTTATAGGACCGGGGACCAAAAATGTATCATCTCGAGCTCCTCCGTCCTTCAGAAGACACGTAAAGCCGTTGGTCCCGGCTGCATTAGCAGTCGTTAACAACCACCAAGGGGTCCGCGTGGTGGTTTATAGCCCGTTCTCCATATCCATCCGTGGGCAAGGTTCGTGCCCTAGCAGTGGGGACATAAAATGAGCTGGTAATGTGTGATGTGATGTTACGACGATCCCACGCAAATTTTTCATGTGAGTAGTCCTCAGCCCAGCAGTAGAATAAATAAATAAATAAATAAACTTTCCTACACTCACACCAATTATCTAGCCCAAGAGAAGCTTCGTTATGAAACTCTTTCTGAGAAAAAAATTTAAATGCCTTAGAAAATAATAAATCAAAATACATGAAAACGTTTCTTGTCATGAATAATAATCAATTTAAACAAAATAAACACATCAGATACAATAATTTTAAAAAAATACCCTGCGATACTATTTTCTGTTCTAGCATAAACGCTTTATACGCCAAAAAGCTTTACCTCTAAGAAATTCCACTGAACGGTTTTAAAAATGTTTATATCGATAAAGTTTAAAGACTTTCCTACGCTTTTAAGAGCACTAGGAATTTTTATTAAAGATTCTGCGAGCTACTGCAGAGGAGATGCTATTAACGAGTCGAGTTCTATATTTAGCACATATATTGTATATCCATTTCTGTGATCTGAATTAGTATGCTTTTTCGTAAACGTAGAGAATATAATGGTCTTACACATTAGAAAGTCAAGGGCAAATCGCTTATTCAATAAAAAGCCAATAAAAGAAGCCATTTCTTTGCCGCACCACCAAAATATGGAATGCTCTCCCAGCACAAGTGTTTCCTTCTTCCTACAACATGGTGTCCTTTCAACAAGGTGTGAAGAAGCAACTTGCGGATCGACAAGGTGTCCTTACCTGTGGCTAGTGAGGCCCAAAACTTTTCCACTATCATCATCTTAGCCAAAATACGTCCACTGCTGGACAAAGGCTTCCCCCAAGGATCTCCACAACGATCGGTTTTGTGCTGCTACGACCGGTTTTGTGCTGCTACGACCGGTTTTGTGCTGCTACGACCAGTTTTGTGCTACTACGATCGGTTTTGTGCTGCTGTTCCACTAGCTGTCCTCGATATCGATCGAAATGAACTCTACTTTTGCTTAAGATCAGGTATAGCGGAGTCATTTGTCAACTTCATTACAAAAGAAAAACTAATAAATCTTCGACCAGTTCTGAGAACCTGGTGTGAGTTATTTTTGACATTCAATCACGTTAACGAAATCGATAATTAGTATGGTATTGAAACAGCGCCTCCTGGCGACATACGATAAAAGTTTTAAAAAAATCCATACAAATTTTCGTTTTCATAAACGAATGAATACCTACGGATAGTAACGGAACACACTTGGCATTTGGATTTTGTGAGAACCTTCAACCGAGAAGAGCTGGCAAGAGACATTTATCCAGCCTATTCATAAATGCATTTAAGAACAGGCTTGATAAATTATCCGAATCACATGACGCACACGCATCAGCGCATTAACTGCTAGTGTCTTTTCCCCAAATAAATACATAAATAAATAAAATAGGAGGCGTTTATAATTCATACTTTGAACCATACCTACCAATGTAATTTTGTATACTCCAATTCTTTACGCATTATTAATATTCAGCTCACTTGATTCAACACATAGGTATTGGCCGCTGCGCCGACGCCGCTTTGCCACTCGGCCACCGAGGCGTTATTACATTACGTTACGTGATTACTTTTAGTATTTAACTGGCGGGACCTCGAAGCCACAGCACAAGACCGCGACGCATGGAAATCCCTACTGCGAGCCCTATGTCCCTGATGAGGTATCACAGAAAATCATCATCAACATCATCATCATAAAAGTCAAAACCCGTCAAAATATATAGGGATAATCCTGAAACTCTTCATAATTTCTTTATAAATAACACTTTCCCGTACAAACTTTCCACCCCTATTTCACCTCTCTAGGGGTGGTTTTTCGGAAAAAGGTTAAAACACGTCATTCTTTATTTTTATTGAAAAATCTATAGATCGATTAAATTATTCATTTTTATAAGTAGTTATTACTTCAAAAATAACGATTTCCCCAAAAAAAACTTCTTTGATTTTTACTCATATATAAGAAAATAAACGAAATTCCTGAGACACGTCATTTTTTATTTCTTTTCAAAAAGCCAATTACCAATTTTCATGTATTTTACTTCAAAACTGACGGACTTTCATAAAAACTTTCACCCCCTATTTGACACCCTTAGGTATGATTTCGGCAAGATTCTTTCTTAGTGGCTGGTTACGTCACTCAATTAACCTACCGTCCAAATTTCATCTAATTAGCTTTAGGGGTTTCGGCTCGGCGATGATGAATCAGTCAGGACAAGTCATTATATGTTTATAGATTACTTTTGATGTGCGTTTAGAATTTAGTATTTGGTATTTGTCAATGCAGTGATATCGTTAAATACTATTCAATTGCCTATAAATGATTTCTTACCCCTTTTGTCTCAAATACTAGGCCTTTACTTACAGAGTTTCCAAAAAGAACTATAGTATTCAAGAACTTAATATGGACTCAAGACATCAGTGATCAATAATAAAGACGATATTTATATTTACTAAACCGACCTATTGACCCTTTTACAGATTCTCGGTGTTAGATTTCCAATTAATCTGGTGTTCTATTTTGACCCAAGAATTTAATTTTCGTTTCAGATTTCATGACTTCTTCGTTACACCGTAATTTTAGATAGGGTATTTTTAATCTAGTGCTAACCAAAATTGTGTAATGTTTTATCTTCAATCATTGCAGTAAGCTATTAAACTATAATATATACGGATATACGCCAATATTCAAGTAGCAATTATCATTCGCACTGAGAAATACGCCCACGTCCGATATTTTTTGTCGGTGAAAATGAAGCGTATGGATTTCTATGTTGCAATGCAACCTTGCAACGCACACGTCCTACAAAAAGTCGGTGACAATATCGGTACTAAAACCTCGGCAAAAAAATTGATTCAGTTATCGGTCCTACAAAAAATCTTTCGTGGGCGGGAGCCGTTAATCGAAAAGGAAACAAAAGATGCTGATCAGAATCGTGAATCAAGAGTTTTACTATCACAAAACGTCAAGAAAATTCCGGAATGTTTGTTCCTGAATAATATTTATGAATTCCTCAAAAGCCTACTAGGCCACAAAACACATGGGCTACAATGCGGAATTGTGCAAACATGTTAAAAGTTACGAACTTGCTTTCCAAAATGTGAAAAAACCTGACTGCAATATTGTAGTAATTTGTTATGTGAGCATAGACAAAATGAATGAATGTAATAAAAACGTGTGCTTTCAGATGAGTGAGCTTCTCAGCTCATGACAGTGAACGCCGGTGTACCTCAGGGCTCCGTTTTATCCCCTACACTTTTTTCTTCTTATATTTGACTAGCTGACACGGCGGACTTCGTACCGCATTTCTTTTTTCTTTTTTAATATAGCCTATGTTACTCAGCGCTATTGTAACATTCGTGCCGTGTGGTGCCGGCCTAGAATTGCACCACCCCAACTCTTCCCGTGGGTGTCGTAAGAGGCGACAAAGGGACAAAACCAGGGGGCGGGCAGCAGCGCCCCCTGTAGAACAACTCCATTACCACACATTGAACTGCGATCCCCAACCCGCATGCCCAGCGTGGGGATTATGGGCACTAACCCCCCTTATGATAGTACAAAAAAGGCAATGGCCCCTAGTTCCCGGCCGCCTCGCTATTCCTGGCCAAGGCAGCGGCCATGGTAACGGCGGGGCAGGGGGTGCTAACAATCACCGGGCTACCTCAGGCTGCTACAAACAACTGACCCTGGCAACGTTCAACGGACGCACTCTGAGGCTTGACCACCATCTAGCGCAGTTGGAAGTGGAGTTAGAGAACATAAAATGGCATGTTCTGGGGTTATGTGAAGTCCGTAGAGAGGGGGAGGACACCGCAACCCTAGACTCGGGCCATGTTCTCTACTTTCGCGAGGGTGATAAAACATCCCAGGGTGGCGTAGGCTTCCTCGTCAATAAGGTCCTCTCTAACAACGTTGAAGAAATCTCCAGTGTGTCGACCAGGGTAGCGTACCTGATCATTCGGCTGTCAAAGCGATACAGCATGAAGGTCATTCAGGTTTACGCACCGACCTCGACACACTCAGATGATGAAGTGGAGGATATGTACGAAGAAATATCCAAAGCCTTGCATAACACCACTAAGGCTCATTTCAACGTTGTTATGGGGGACTTTAAAGGCAAGGTGGGAACCCTGACTGGCAACGAATCCCGGATAGGACCGCATGGTTATGGAGTTAGGAATCACAGGGGGCAAATGCTTGTCAACTTCCTCGAGAAAGAGGGGCTGTTCTTAATGAATTCCTTCTTTAAGAAACAACCTCAAAGGAAGTGGACATGGCAAAGCCCCGACACTGTGACAAAAAATGAGATCGACTTCATCATGACGGATAGCAAGCACATATTCAGAGATGTCTCAGTGATCAACAGGTTCAATACCGGATCTGATCACCGACTCCTCCGAGGCTCTCTGAATATCAACTTGAAGCTTGAAAGAAACCGTCTGATGAAGTCCACGCTCCGTCCTAACCCAATCCAAATCACGGCGGGCGCCGAGAAATTCCGGCAGATTCTCGGGGACAGATTTGCTGCCTTGGAACCCACTGATGACGCTAACGAGACCCTACACAATCTGGTCGAAACGTTGAGGGATGAGGGCATTAAGTTCTGCAAAAAACAGCGTACGGGCAAAAAATCCAAACTCTCGGCTGAGACTCTCGGGCTGATGACAAGAAGACGGGAAACCACCCAAGCGACTTCGTCGGAGCGGTCAGACCTGAACAAGCAGATTGCGAAGATGGTACGGCGCGACCTTCGGAGCTCCAACACACGCCTCATTGAAGAGGCGATAGAGCGAAACCGAGGGTCCAAAGTATTCACTCAGCAGCTTGGCAGGAGCCACCTGACGAAGCTTAAAACGCACGACGGGAGGACCGTATTGTCGAAGCCGGAGATCTCCGCCGAGATAGAGGATTTTTATGGCCGATTATACGCTACACATGCCCCTCGTTTCCGACGAGACGACCACGATTCCAGAGCCACCCTGACACGCCACTACACCGACGAACTGCCAGACATCAGTCAAGACGAGATCGTGTTAGCTCTGAGCCAGCTTAAAAATGGAAAAGCCCCCGGTGAGGACGGAATTACATCAGAGCTTCTGAAAGCTGGAGGAGCCCCTGTTATACAGGAATTGCAGAAGCTCTTCAACGCCGTCCTTCACAGTGGGAGAACTCCAAAGACGTGGAGCGGGAGCTTGGTGGTGCTGTTTTTTAAGAAAGGAGATAAAACTCTTCTTAAAAATTACAGACCCATCTCGCTCCTGAGCCATGTCTATAAGCTTTTCTCACGAGTGGTCACGAATCGTCTCGCCAGGAGACTCGACGAGTTCCAGCCACCGGAACAGGCCGGGTTTCGCGGAGGATATGGTACCATAGACCACATTCACACAGTGAGGCAGATTATACAGAAGTCTGAAGAGTATAATCAGCCCCTGTGTCTAGCTTTCGTGGACTATGAGAAGGCCTTTGACTCTGTCGAAACCTGGGCTGTTCTGGAATCCTTACAGCGATGCCAAGTAGACTATCGTTATATCGAGGTGTTGAGATGTCTTTACGAATCCGCCACCATGAGTGTCCAAGTACAGGGCCAGCAGTCCAAACCCATCCAGTTGCGCAGAGGAGTGAGACAGGGGGATGTTATATCCCCGAAACTGTTCACAAGCGCGTTGGAAGATATGTTTAAGACGCTGGACTGGAAAGGAAAGGGCATTAACATAAACGGTGACTACATCTCACACCTGCGATTCGCTGATGACATAGTTCTAATGGCGGAGTCGCTAGAGGAGCTGAACCGGATGCTGGACGGCCTAGCTTCAGCCTCGCGACGCATCGGTCTTGGCATGAATTTGGATAAAACCAAAGTCATGATCAATGGCCACATTGATCCAATACCGGTCGTCGTACATGGTCACCTTCTTGAAATCGTTTCCGAATATACCTACCTCGGGCAGATTCTGCAATTAGGTAAAAACAATTTCGAGAAGGAGGCCAAGAGGAGGATCCAGCTGGGCTGGGCAGCGTTTGGAAAACTACGTCGAGTCTTCTCGTCATCCATACCGCAATGCTTGAAAACGAAAGTTTTCAATCAGTGCGTCCTACCCGTCATGACTTACGGAGCTGAGACGTGGACACTCACGGTAGGGCTGGTCCACCAGTTTAAAGTCGCTCAGCGAGCTATGGAAAGAGCTATGCTCGGAGTTTCTCTGAAGAATAGGATTCGTAACGAATACATCCGACAGAGAACCAAAGTCATCGACATAGCTCTAAGAATTAGCAAGTTGAAGTGGCAGTGGGCCGACAACCGCTGGGGTAAACGTGTTCTTGAGTGGAGACCACGACTCGGTAAACGTAGTGTAGGACGACCTGCGGCCAGGTGGGATGATGACCTGCGAAAGACTGCAGGCAGATGCTGGATGCGTCAAGCTGAGGACAGGGCGCTATGGCGCTCATTGGGGGAGGCCTATGTCCAGCAGTGGACTAAGATAGGCTGATGATGATGATGATGATGATTGTAACATTCTAATGGTGAAAGAATTTTTTAAATCGGTTTAGTAGTTTTTGAGTTTATTCGTTGCAAACATACACACAAAAATACAAAGCTTTCTTCTTCATAATATTAGTATAGATATGCTCTAACTTGGTACTTACATCATTGTTATGCGAATGATAACACGGACACGCAACGACTGGACGGATGGATATCGTAGAAAAGCGTGAGAGTCTTGTCATTGAACTGGATCGAGTTTTGGATCGCATTTCTTAACGGGGTCGTACTAATAACATGGTCGGTTGATGGGTGATAAATAATAAGTTAACGAAAACGATAAGTTGTACTAGAAGAACAAACAAACTGCGTGTAACTATGCTATCAAATCAAATCAAATCATTTTTTGCAAATTATTAATAGTTACTATTTTTTTTTTTTCATTTATTTATTATTAATTAGCATAGTAACAAATACAATTGTTAGTGCTGCAGCCCTAACTATGTAAGTTAGTAGTTAGTATCAGTTATTATAATAGATCTCTGTATAAAATGTTCAAATATTTTTAACGCGAATTTTGTTGCGAACAAATTACAAAACCACAAATGTTGAAAAAATACGAAGCACGAAAGAACCACGATAGCTCAATTGGAAGAGCACATGACCCAGTATGTCAGACAGAAGGGTGCAGGTTCAAATCCTGCCCGTGGAAATTTTTTCAACATTTGAGATCTCTTTTTTTTCCATATAACTATAAAGTGTACACTCCAGGATAATTTTATTGTTGTGTAACACCATCATATTTAAATCTGTCGCCATAACAACAATGCAAACATGTTAAAAGTTACCGACTTACTTTCCAAAACGTGTAAATACTGAGTGTAAGTAACTTGTTATGTGGACATAGACAAAATGAATGAATGTAATAAAATAAAAACTCATTTAGAGGTCGTCGAGTAAATTCCTTCACTCAAATAACTCGGAGGGAGCGCGTTCTCCAATTATACCTACAATCTGCCAAATTGTGTTATCTGTAACCGGGGTCTGCCAGCGTTATGCTCGGAGCCTCGGAGATTAGGGCAAATGGTGCTAACAGCTTAATAAGTGGAAAACAGATTTTTTTAAATAAGTATTCGTACTTATTTCATTTTTAAATATTTTTACTAAGGAGACATACTATTCGGAGGTAATACTTGGTGATTGACGTGGGTCGTGCCAAAGAAGTAATAGGGGAATACCAGTGGTTTTAGTGGTAGACTCTGCACATACGCACGATGGGGTTGTAGTATGAGGTGTTGTTTTTGTACACATTGAGTGCAAAAACCTTAGGATGACGGCTTATATATCTTGTGTTTATGCTAATGGCTGACAGTAAATTGGGAGAGTTAATCTGAGAATTTATAATATTATAGAGATACAGAAGGTCGAAGTGCAGACGTCGCAGACGAAGACTAGACAATTTGAATTTCTGTAGTAGATCACTATATGTCAACTGGCGGAATTATTGTGAATGAATGAATTATTTTTTGGATTTCATAGTTTTGACGTCAATACCTGTGAAAGCTTATATTTAATAAATGATTTACACTTATTGAATAAATGTTTTACACTTGCAACCGTCACCCAGCTTATGCCCTTGGGTTCCTTGTTGAAAACGTGTCTAATGATGGGTTCCATGTTGGCATGGCATTAGACACATTTATTCCCATTCCATATTACTGAAGTAATTTTCTACTTTGAGCTCAGTCAGTGGAACAGGTGAGCATCCCTCGCTCAAATACCTCGGTGGGAGTGGGTCTAATTGCCGGGGGATTACCGCCGCGATTATTAAGACAATGTTGACGGCTTGTACGGAATACTACGGGAATGAACGTATTTGGTTGTAGCTTTGTAGTTTATTGTTGTGATTATTAGAAATGTTATGGTGTTGGTTCATTCTATGTCACGTTAAGATTTTGTTGGATGGCGCTGTTTGTGAAAATATTTTGTTTTAATTTTTGTGGTAAGTAGCTACCAGCAAAATTTAAATGCAAAATCATATATTAAATTGAGTGTTATTTAATTTGAAACAAGATAATAATATCATTATTCCCATTCAATTTTACTTGAGTAATCTTTTACTTGGAGTTCAGTCAGTAGAACCGGTGCGCATTCCTTCGCTGGAATACCTCGGTAGGAGTGGGTCTAATTACCGTCCGCCGGATTATGTAATCTGCGGCCGGAGGATTACCGCCTCGCCGCGCCGCTGCGCATTTGAGACGATGTTGACGGCTTGTACGGAAATGAACGGATTTGGTTGTAGGTTTGTAGTACGTTGTTTGTGTTAACATATATTGGAAATAACAGATCGTCTCTCTACCTCGATCGTACCTCGTTTGCCCGAGAGAAAAGGTTACTGACCTTCACTCATAAATTTCTTTTTTTTTTTATTGAGCTAATTATTTGGGTTACAGATGTCCTAATTTGGAAATAGCCAACGCTAGGCCTCGCGACTCTGGCTATTCTGGGAACCAATATTGTTTTATATATTTATCAAGAAAACAAACAAATCGTTAAATATTTACGCGTGAAAGCGTATCTAACAAACAAACAAAAAATAAACTCACTTTTTTTTAATAAAAAGTATCCTATATCCTTCCCAATACCTTTGAGAATATGTGTACAAAGTTTCATGATGATCGGTGGAGTATTTTCTGCGTGTAAGCGTAACAAACAAACTCACATTCACATTTATAATATTAGTTACTAATCTCGAGTAGAGATAGGGATTATTTTAT
This sequence comes from Eudonia mercurella, assembly GCA_963082485.1. Lineage (NCBI taxonomy): Eukaryota > Metazoa > Arthropoda > Insecta > Lepidoptera > Crambidae > Eudonia > Eudonia mercurella. The sequence continues at coordinate 7,615,653 of OY720045.1, forward strand.
TTTTTATTTTTTATTTATTTCAAAAAAGTCATGTAAGCTTACAGAATGCTTGGCTTACAAAATTTGAGGGGTGCCTCAAGTCGTGTGTTCGAATTGCACCGTCAGAGGTTTTCTAGGGGGAATAGCATCACGCACTAGTGCGTGTCTCCACTAGATTCCACAAGATTCTCCGAGGTGTTTAGATCGGATCGGTATTACCTACATATAATTATTAACTTACTATGGCTTAGTGGTAAAATCAGCGGAGTAAACAAATAACAAATACAAACATTTGTCTGACCTGGGAATGGACCTCAAGACTTTCAGATTTCGGGCTGAGAGCGTTACCATTTTGCCATCGAGGGGTTGAAAACATTCATGTTTGCCAGGCTGCTTTTCGATAATAATTTGTATAGGGTAATATTTATGTATATTAGCTATGCTTGTTTTGACAGTCTGTGTTTATTGAGTGTGTATAATATGCCTTTGTATTTCAAAGTTAAAAAAAAATTAACCTTATCATATAGTTTATAATATAACGTTTCCATATAGTTTATATATAATGTGTATAGCCCTTTATTAGGTATAAATTAAGTTAGCGTTGTTTGCGTGTAAAATTATTGTAATGCTGTGTGTACACGTTTTTGGGTTTCAGTCTAGTTTAACCCAACTTATCGTAGCATATTTTTATTAATCTTGATTGTAACCTGTTTTGTCATCATCATCATCATCATCATCAGCTCATTTTATGTCCCCACTGCTGGGGCACGAACCTTCCCTATGGATGGATAGGGAGAACAGGCCATAAACCACCACGCGGGCCCAGTGCGGATAGGTGGTTGTCAAATGTCTTTGGTGGTCGTTAACGACTGTTGTGTATGCAATAAAAAATAAATAAATAAATAAGAGTGCAGTAAACCGCTCACAGTAGTTCTACTAACCTTTATATCGCCTAAGTAACACATTTTTATTCAGTGAGCGCTTACCTAAGCTCGGCAGCACATTTTGCAGTTCTAGCCGCATTGCAGAATGGGACCTAGCTTAATCTTCGTCGTAGAATAAATATAACCTTTCTAGAACCTAGACTTTAACAAAGCCGGCTTAGTCGTAGATCAACAATGTCGTCTACAAACACTAATAAATCTTAGGTGTTAATTTATTTGTTTTCTTAAGTTTTAACGAATACTATTGAAATGAAACCACATTTAAGAATCTACTTTCATTTGTTTACGTATTGGATTTTATTTCGTCTATAATATCAATTGTACAAAATAAACACTAGTAGATCTTATATTGTTTTCTAAGTTTTACGCGAAAAGTACTTTGAAAAGAAACTACTTTTACGATAAACATCAGGATAAATATTAAATCAAATTAAAGTGTAGAATAAACGCGAGTAAAAGTAGTACCGTTAAAATTGGCTCATTTTTTAAATCTGTAATACACCATTCGAAAGCCATATAAAAAGCTGTTTATTATAACAGCTTTTTATATGGCTTTCGTTTATATTTTTATAATTTAATTCCAATTGCCTCTACTGAGATAGATGCCAAGCGCAAACCCGTTTTTTTTTAAAGTATCATACCTATTAACTACAATATATGTTTGTGATTCTTTGCGCCTCATAGCTTTGTTCTTACGTCCCCTCAAGTAGATTGAATTGAAATTTCAATTCGTTCGCAGGGCTGGGACCGCTTCGGTACAGAAATATCACGGATCGAAATGAGAGTCGGTTTAATCTCCGGCTCCCGAGCATAGCGGGCTGCGCCAGTGCCGCGCCGCAAATGCCTACTTTGAATTGACTAACAGCAAAAAATAAGGAATTCAGAAGGTAAGCTTAATACATACCGCGCTTGTCAACGCACAATAGACCTTCTCTAACGACACGGATCTCGATTCAGCTCAGACGGGGTTGCCATATATACCGGTGGGCACCGGCGGCGGCAGGCTCCGCCAGAATACCAGCGTTGTTGCGATACGCTTCGTTCGCAACAACACAAGCTGAGGCGGGGTCCTGATTGACCTATTGTTTGTTTTATGTTTTTTTATTTTTATTTTATTTTTTATGTACTTGTGTGGTCAATAAATGTTTCTCTCTCGCTCTCTCTCTCATATACAGATTTCAGACTACCAATACAGATAAAAGATTTGGCTTAACTTTTATACAGATTTTAGGATGAGGACATACATAGTTTATGATAAAATAATTGGTTAAGTATCATTTTTATTGTTTTAGATTAAAGATGGAGGGACTAATTTAAACCAAGCAATTATTCAATAAGGTTTTAATCCCATTTCGTCATTTTCCCATTTCTTCATGTCGATAACAGTTTGATTTCCAAAATTAATAAAAGTATGTAGGTACTTATAAAAAATAATAAATTAATTATAAGTAAGACTTTGTTTTCTTTAATTTTGGTCTTTATTTGTCAGCTTACCTAGTTACCTATCTTATAAACATACTTCATTAAAATTACAAATAATCCATTCAGATTTTGTACAGATTTATAGCTCATTTTTCTCATCTCATCTGTTCAATACAGATTTTTTGACTTTTCGATTCAGATTTATCTAATTGGCATGTGGTAACACTGAGCTCAGAACAGTCCGTGCGCAGCTGTTGCGAGACTCCGTGTCCGTGATAGGTTGCCTATGTGTGCGTTGCTCGAGCGCGTTTGTGTGAAGCTCACCTTCTGCAGTCTCCTTATTTTGTGCTAACAGCTTGTATTGTGATGACCTCAATAGTTGAGCATTCCGGATAAAGTGCGCTTCCACCTTTGACCATTTTTTCATCACTTAACATCAGGTGAGGTGAAAGCCAAGTGCTTGCAAGAAATTAAAAAAAAAAATTGCTTTAAATACATCTTCCACTCTAACACTTAAAATATACAATACAACGTAACATGTAATATAATAAATGCAATTGAAACACGCTGAAAGCAACTGTCTATGTAATTTCAAAAAGGCTCTATCATCTTATTTAAGTAGGCAGTTGAAATTGTTTTGTAATCGGGTCTTTTTGTTATTTTATACTGTTATACTTAAATGCACAGTGTACGTTTTAGTAAGCAATACTGTAAGTGTATTGTAAATTGAATTTAATAAATAAATTTTACCATACGTTTAATTTTGTCACTTACTTTTATTTTAATAAGACAAAATACCTACATAACAATATAGTCGATTCTTATTTAATATAAATGATAAGAAATAAATTAAGCGATAATCACAATACAAAAATACAAACTGTTGAAACATGTTATAATAATATTTGATGTGTTTACCCTCTGCCCGATGCTACAAAAACATTTAAAAAAATTATACAAGCGTAATTCAATAAAAGGACTGGAGGAGCTATAAAATAAATTAGAATATATTATCTATGTATTAATACGTGAAGCAAAAACTTTGTACCCGTTTTTACGAAAATTGCGCGGACAGACGAGTATGGAGAAGTTTATCCGAATGTTAATATTTTTAAAATTAGGTATGCATAAAAAATACATTAAATCAACATAAACAACATTACACATTATTACATCACCATATAGGTATTTGACACACACGCATAATGTACTATTTGACAGACACGTATTGTTTGTCTTTAATGCGGGCGACATCTGTCAAATTGTCAATGCCAATCCAAAACTCACATTCTATCTTTTTAAATTTTTCATTGCGTAGGATACAGTCCGTGCAGCCTTAATAAAATTACGGTCGATTTACCACTAGTTATTATAATATCCCCAACAATACCAGCGGCTGTGTTGTCATTCAATTTCTACGACACACGTAGCACAAACACTACATCCAACTATTGATCGAACTTGTCACATCTGAATCAAGTCTACCACACGTACATTGACGTCATTACAACTGATAATTGCCTCTTATCAGGTAAACTTTGATGTATGAATCCCGGGAGGGATGTTGTATCAATAAACTTAACGTTTATAGAAAACAGCTTGAGTGCTCCTATAATTAGTTCATCTCGAGGGAAAAACAGTGCTCGTCTATCTTTTAGGTCATTAAAATATTAACTTTGACATATCAAAAGAACATCGCGTTTGACAATTAGAATCATGTTTATATCAAAGGCAAATTCATTTAACTTAAATTTAGCTTGATAATTACTTGATGTTAACACAACTTGTTACGATATATATTTCATTTTGTTCAGTACGGTACACCTACAATAAAATAATTCACCAAAGCGTTTTCAACTTAATTGTTAATGAAAGTAACTATGTACCTAATTTGATTATATAATAAACGGATGTTCATTCTGGTTCGTTAGCCCGCCATTAAAGGCTATGAGAAGTCAAATGGGACTTAATAATAATTACTGCAATATTTTAAACTAGTATTTTACCCGTGTCGTCGTCCGCGTGGATTTGAGACTTTAGAAAGAAACTTTTTTTTTTTAATCAAATTAAAATATGCTTATGTTACCGGCAAGGAATATAACATTCTATCAGTGAAAGACTTTTTGGTATTGGACCAGTCCAGAAGTGAAGTTGAAGTAGTACATATATTTATTTTAGAATCAAGTGTTAGAATTTTATTAATTATTTATAAAATACAGTGAAAAAATTAAACGCTCACCCGACTCAGCCAGGAATCGATCCTGGGTCTTCCGCAATCCGGGCGGCTACACTGACCGCTATGCTACCGGGACCCCCTTGGACCTCCCCTTGGATTTTTTTCAACACTTTTCCGATTTTTCCCTTTGTGTGGCTAATGCTTAAAGTGGCTCCATCTATGCAACGCTTTGCTTTATACGAGTATGACCTATTATTATTTAGTTCCAAGTTCCCGGGACTAACTCTACTTTGTAAAGTCTACGATAAAGTCAGGGTCGTAAAGGGCTTTTAGAGTTTTACACCATCGTTAATCTGCTGCTGAAGTGCCGTACGTAAAATGTTTCGTTATGACATGTTATGAGAAGAGTTTCTATAAAACAAATTGCTTTGTAAAGTTAGATTTGAAAGTTAATTAACGTTTATAAATTAGACGGAAATTATTGTGTTTATTTTGTGTTGCGATTACCTAAAATTCTATGTTGGTGACGTCTAAAGAAAAACCATTTAAAATGTTGAAGTTGTATAGGATTTTAGGAGAAACTGGCAAGAGCCGAGAAAGTCGTCGATCGTGTCAGCCATTCTACCCGCAATCTTTTCATGTTCTTTTTATTTTATTTTTTATTTTTATTTTTTATTTTTTTGGAAAACTTACAGCTAATACATAAATTAAAAGTGTTTATAAATTAAATACAGCCAATTACAAGTTTCCGCTTATAGCTTAATACAGATTAATACAGATTTAATAATTTTTAGTTTCTTCTATAATTATTCGCTTTAACAGTTCCGATGTAGGAGTCACTCGAGTAGGAGAAAGTCGATGGCGCAGTGGTTAATGCGCCCGGTCTGCGAGTGCTGAGCTTAAGCAACTTTCGCAAAGGCCGGTCACCGAACGGGTGACCAAAAATGTATCTTCTCGAGCTCCTCCGTGCTTCGGAAGGCACGTAAACCTGTTGGTCCTGGTTGCTTTAGCAGTCGTTAATAACCACCAATCCGCACTGGGCCCGCGTGGTGGTTTTTGGCCCGTTCTCCCTATCCATCCATAGGGAAGGCTCAGGCCCCAGCAGTGGGGACATAAAATGAGCTGATGATGATGATCTTTTAAGTCTTGGTACTAACATGGGCGGGCTTCCTTTCTTTAAATGTAAGCTTATTTTTATCTTTATTTCGTTCACTGCTGAACATAGGTCTAGCCTGTCGCATGTTCGTATATAAAAATAGGTCTTATTATTTTTTTGAGAGTTTGTTGATTGCCTCAAATGGCATTTTCAGCGTCACCGGAACTTTTTTGGGGGCGGCGAGAAACTTAAAGGGTTCCTCAAGCCGCGTGAAACGAAGCACCGTCAGAGGTTTTCTAGAGGGAATGACATCTCCCCGTTCTGTACTAGATTCTCCGAGGGGTTCAGATTGGATCGGGCCGAGGGTCCGGATCGGTTCGGGTCAAACACTATGTTATGCAAACATGTGTAGACTCATTGGTTTGGGCTCAACTGAGCGATCAATCGCGATGAGAATTTAGTCTTTGAGCATGCTCGAGATGAAATAGTTTGGATGTTTGTACTAGTAATACATACATGCGATATTGATAGTTATCTTAGTAAGCCCCTTTGAGCGGGAACTGCCGCTAACATGCAAGTAACGGTAGCAAACATTGCTACTGTAGTACCTATAATATGTGTAATGTGAATTAATTATTAATTTATTAATCTGTATGTTTTGTGTGCAAATAAAGTTTATTATTGTCATTCTCTTTATTAAACATATATCTTAAGAATTTCTTTTTACAATATTTAAATATAATTAAATAATTAATTTTTTACATAGTATAAAACAAAGTCGCTTCCCGCTGTCTGTCTGTCCCTATGTATGTATGTATGCTTAGAATTTTAACACTACGCAACGGATTTTTATGCAGTTTTTTAATAGATAGAGTGATTCAAAAGGATGTTTTCTATGTATAATACATGCATAGAATTGAACCCGTACTCGAGCGGATGAAGTCGCGCACCGTTAGTTAATAATAATAATAACATTTATTTATTTTTTCCACAAAAAAAATAAATATGTGCTTTTTTTATTAGCATATTTTGTGTCCCACTGCTGGGCAAAGGCCTCCCCTCTGCGGCTCCACTCTTCTCTATCATCGGCCACCTCATACCACTCCGGCAAAAAAGTGGTCAAGTCGTCCCCCCACCTCCGCTTTGGCCTGCCTCGTCTCTGGTGTCTATCACATGGAACCCAGTCAGTGGCGATCTTCGACCACCTCTCTGCTTAATCTATAAAAAATAATATTCGTGGGAAACTGGAGTCTAAGCTTTGCAGTTTCCTGTCGGTATTTAAGAACTCCTGGCCTCCGGTCATTTTAACATGGATACTAATTAACATGGAAACTAATTATCTTTTAGTAACAGCATTTAAATGATACATTTTTATATACAAAATTATTCTTTATTTACATGAAATACACATTAAAACATACAATGTTCAAATAAAATGTTCAAATACTTTTTAACGCAAATTTTGTTGCGAACAAATTACAAAAACACAAATGTTGAAAAAAATCCCACGAGCAGGATTTGAACCTGCACCCTTCTGACATACCGGGTCAGGTGCTCTTCCAACTGAGCTATCGTGGTTCTAACCAGCCCGCCGAAATTATTCAACACTTTTTACTTTGAAAGCCAAAGGCGCCAATTCAGTGGCAACAACTACCGTCACTAACATCCGATCATAATATTTTTACAAATATTAAAGATCAGTTAAGAAGTAGGCATTAAAACATACGTTACACCATACATTCACAAAAGAGACCTTGTCTTTAGAAGATATCTCTTCCAGCAAACCATATTAGCGTAGCAAGAAAATTCTACTTACTACGACTGAATCTTAGACAATACAAATGTATATACTTACACTTATTGGTTACTTATTAAAACGGTTGACACATTTAGACGCCACCTCAAAAAATATCTTATTTCGTTACAAAATTCATCGGACTTACTTTCGAGTTTCTCACGTTCAGGCTATACGACTGCTGAGGATTGCGTTCCGGCACTGTCTGGGCGGACATTGCCCCTTTGATGTTCTGCTCACTTACTGCTTCATTGGGTTTTTGTCTGATCTCTCTGAGGTTTTTTTTTGTAATGTTAATGTTTGCTGCGCAGACGATGACAATTGACAGCCGCAGTGATGGCAGGTGACAGACATTGGTTTTGATTTTATGTTTATTTTATCTGTTTGTCATTATGTCAGGCAAAGGCATCTCTGTCCTTCAGCCGAGCTTTATAAAGTTCTTGTGGCGTGCGATCTTTGTTTTTGATTTATTGTTACTGTATTGTTTTATTGTGTACACGTTAATGTTTGTAATGTTGTATTTGAATAGTTTTTATTTATGTTTTTTGTTCCGTGTCGTATCGACCTCTAGGTCCCGCCAGAATACCAGCGCTGCAGCGGCTATTGTCGTTGTAGCCTATGCTGAGGCTGGGGCCTAGTTGGCCACACTAAAATTTATGTTTTACTACTTATGTACCTATCTGTAATTTTTTTTTAATTTTTTTCCTATGTTACTGTACAATCTGTTTGTGGTCAATAAAAATTCATTCTATTCTATTCTATTCTATTCTATTATTATTATGTATTCTCATAGTACAAACTAATTACTGGTTCATACTTTATAGGTATGCTATGTTACGGACGGTTACGTTAGTCAGGAATGTAATGTATGTACCATTGAAATCAATATTTAATAAGTGTATTTGGTTTAAAAAAATATATAAGCTAACCAGTCTAAATATAAAATTTATATACAATTAAATTTTATTTATTACAAGCTATAATACTTAAAAGGTGCCTTCATCATTATCTCATTTTATGTCCCCACTGCAGGGGCACGAGCAACGGCTTAACGTGCCTTCCGAAGCACGGAGAAGCTCGAGATGATAATTTTTTAGTCACCCATCCGATGACCGGCCTTTGCAAAAGTTGCTTAACCTTAGCACTCGCAGACCTGGCGCGTTAACCACTGCGCCATCGAGCTCCTCGTAAGGTGCCTTACAAATAAACAAAAAATAAGGCCCGAATAGTTATTCTGTGTTTTGTCTCTTTTACTCTAATTTGAAATGACGTTAAAATGACAGGAACAAAATACGGAATAACTATTCGGACCTTATTCTTGGTTTATTAAATAAACAAATAAACTTTATTTGTAAGGCACAAAATGTTAAGTTTTACCATACAATAAAGTTTGAAGCAAAAGAATGCATTTTCACCAAAAAGGAAGTGATGTAAAAATTTATTGGATACAATAAGAATTGAATTCCCGGGGGCGAATTTCCTCCTTTTCTCCGGGCACACCGGGCCCCGCCTGGCATTGTCCAGGGGATGTTTTCACAGAACTTGGATAACTTCTTGATCGGGCGAGTTTGGATCGACGAAACGTGAGATGTAGCGGAAAGCGTAAGTGCCCTGCATTCGAAATTATTTATTGATTTGTGGAAAAGACATAAAGTAAAAATAAAAACAGCTAAAAAACATTTAATACCTTATCTTGAATGCAAGAACTTTTGCTTTTCTGGCGTTTCAATAGTGCTACCGAGACGTTAATCGACATGGCATTTCTTTTTTTACCCGACTGCAAAGGAAAGGTATTGTTTTTTGCGTGTATCTTGTATGTAATATTCTTTATTACCTCATATCTCCAGAACCGCTGAACCGATTTACATAATTGAGGTATCGTTCGTAAGGTAAGTTTCGTCTTAGCTGCATTTGTTCTTCGATAGGTGACGTTAAAAAAACAAACATGGCGGCTGTGCGACGCCATTGGACTTGGTGAAAAACATTTTTTTTTTTTCGAATACTAACTATGGGTATCAAATTAGAGGGCTCAACAAGGATTTCAAAAAGGTATATCATGATTATCATTACCGTACTACTAAAAAAATAATACATCATCAATACGATTATAATAATTATGCCCCACTGCAGGGGCTTAGACCTACCCTTATTTGAGAGCGATTGGGCGTCAGTCCACCATGCGTGCCCACCGTAGATCGGCAGATTTGTCTAACTAAAAAGACATAAATAGAAAATCAACTGAAAATGCCGGAAAAAGATAAAAATTCAATAATTACATAAAGCCAGCGAAATAAATCGAAACAATATCAAACTGTAAACAATACTGTAAACGTAAAAAAATTATGCAACATCATACATAACACACAGTCGGAGGCACGCACAAAGTGAGAATGATTTGACTAATCATTAAATTGTATGCCTCCGACTGCATGTTATGTATGATGTTGCATAAAATTTCGAAGGACTACCTTATTGATATTTTTAATTGTATAAGTACTTATGTTTGATATTGTTTCGATTTACTTCGCTGGCTTTATGTAATTATTGAATTTTTTATCTAGTTCCGACCTTTTCAGTTGATTTTCTATTTAGTTATTATTTTTTACGCAGGCGGGTTTTTTGGTTTTTTTTAATTTTTTATTGTATTTTTCTGACTTTAGACATCCGAAACAAACTTTTACCAGTTGAAAACTGCTTAATTTAGTAAAGATGAATCTTTAAAAAACGCTCTAAAATGGTTGAGCATCATCAATTCCCCGCTCCCGCTCTCATTTGGGCGTAACTCAAATCATTACAAAGTTATACAGTCAGATGCAGAATAGGGAGAATTAACAGATAAAATCCGAAATCATTGTTCCATGCGTTCATTATTCCTAAGATTAAATTATAAGTTTGTTAGGAGCACTCCAGGTGATGAGTCAGTATCTCCACAGTTACAACGTAAGTATAGTATGCGTAACGTAGAAAGAGCTATAGTTACGAAAGGCTAAGTTAAAATAAGTTGAGATTGTGGGCAAATGCTTACCTCTTTGACTATTTTAAAGTTTTTCGTACCTGGCACCACCCGTCAGCCAACTACAACTTCTTCTTGCCCTGCTCCCATGTTACTTTGGGTCGGCGCAAAATGTTCGTTTCTTCCACCCTCCTCTATCAGTCGTCACCTATATATACAGTCACTCTCTTCACATTCATATCATCGGTAACACAATCCATACATCTTTTCTTTTGTCTCCCTTTCACCCTCCATCCATCAACACTTATATTCATAACCCTCTTAGTTACAAGCGTTTCAACATCCCTTCTCATCACATGCCCATACCAAGACAAACGATTTTCGGTCACTGACACCACTTTCAAACTTCCTCTAATATACTCATTTCTTTTTTTTTTTTAAAGCAAACTGTCTAATCATTTGGCCACCAACCTGCCTTTTGGTGAGCGGGATGTGGCCTAAGGTGGTACATGCTTAGACAGGAAATGCCTATTCACTCTTGCTTTGAAGAGACCCAGGTCGTAGTGAACAGGGAACACGTGACCAGGTAGCGCATTCCACTCTTTGGCGGTTCGCAAAAGAAAAGAGTTAGCAAACCGCTTGGTACGGACAGGTGGTATGTCTACAACGTACGGATGGTAGGCTAACCTGCGTCTAGTACCCTGATGCTGGAAGGGGGCTGGAGGAACGAGATCGTGTAGTTCACTCGCACACTCTCCAAAGTGTATTCTATAAAACACCGATAGACCAGCAACTCTGCGACGGTGACTGAGGCTCATTTTTAATTTATCCATTCTTGTTACTTCGCACATCCATCTCAACATTCTCATTTCCGCTGCATGCAATCTTTTTTCATCCTTCTTCTATATAGCCCAGCATTCAGATTCATACATAACTACAGGTCTAATCGGCTGATCAGAAAACTACACCAATAGCACAAAATAAGGAGACCCCTAATACATAACGCGCTTGGGCAAAGCCACACATAGACCCACGGAAAGGGAATCTCGGACCATCTCAATCCATTCCAGGGATGTTATATGTACCATAATTATGGTATACGTACCAAAATTCAGGCCTTCGTACCATATACCATACTTCCATTATGGTACGCAAAAGTACCATAATTTTGACATCTAGCATTAAAACCTCAGATTAAAACATAATTCCCCGTTATGAATGTAACACACCTACAATCTTATGAAAACTTTAATAAAATTCAAGAATTGGCAGTATGGCTTACCTAATGTCTTCGCCTGTCTTACAAAAGGACCTATTATTTTTATTTACCTACTACCTACCTACTACTACTATTTTTTTTTTCGCGGGATCTTTATCTAATGTTCGATCGAACTACGACTTGTCCATAGCCAGTAGTTATCCGTGTCCTTAACCGAGTTACTAAAAATGTATTAGTACTTATCTCAGACGAAATAATATCCGTGTAAAACAAAGCGTACCATGATTTTTTCTAAAGTACCATAATTTTGACAGGCCAGTGTCATAATTTTTGAGTTGGCTCATAACATCCCTAATATAAGCTGTTGTGAGATTCCGTGTCCGTGAGTGCTCGAACGCGTTATGTAGTATGTAATAGGTATGTATTAAGATTACCTTCTGGGGTCTATTTATTATGTGCCAATAGCTAAGTGACTCCGTAAGTAGTGATATTGTCAGCAACGAAAATAATAATAACAGAAAACCGTATTTTTTTTATTAATTTCACAACAAAAAAAACGAACGAGCCTTACAGTAGTCGCAAATGATGTGTAACATTTGACATCTTTTAAAAGCAATATTACAATAGAAAATAGATTAGAGAATTAACAATTACGTATATTTTGTCAATTTATTTATGAGTAAAGAACATGTGAACAGTTTCGAGAAAATAGATCGTAATGTCAGCACCTCAAATATCATAATCACAAACACAGTAAGTTGTACTTAATACGAGTACGTTCATAAATTGTGCGGCAGTATCACACTGTTACGATCACATTTCTACGAAATCACTCCCACAAATATTACTACCTACAACGGACATTGGGCTTAAAGTGTCGATCACTGGTGGCTGTTACGAATCACACTGCTACGTTACGACTAAATTCCGTCCCTTTTCTACGAAATCACTCCCACAAATTGTATATATAGAAGGCGAGCGGAAAGATGTTACACATCCAAAAATTCGAATACAGTAGGTATAAGAATCTCTCTATCAAAAAAATTATGTCTTAAATGTCTCTTGAACAAAGATCTGCAATTTCATGAAAACAAAATCAATAACGTCCGTATCAAAATTTGGCTACTAATAAAAAAACAACCAGACTTCCACTTCATATATTTGTGATTGAATGATATATGATATGGGCAAGGCATTTTCCCAATTTGACACACTGAAAGAAAGCCATTACTGAGTTTCTTGTCGGTTCTTCTCAGAATAAGGGCTCGGAGCCTTCGATCTACGAACCGATATATTGGATTCTATTTTCCTCAACCATTTTTTTTTTCGTTTTTTTTAACCTGATGCTCCGCTTCCTTCTAAGATCTGTTCAACTTAGATTACCTGAATTGTAAGGCCGCACTTAGAGGTAAGTACTTACTTTCCAAAGTGCTTAAGTTTTAGACGGTAGACTGCGGCATATTAAAGTTTTGTTCCTTGATTGCATGGTGGGTACAGTCAGCATGAGATTTAAAGAAGCAGCAAAGAAATAATTTAAAAGAAAAAAATGCAAATTTATTTTTATGTTAAAAAGTAGCGATGAATAAAATTACTGGTGACTGTACACAGCTTTTACCAGATTTTTTTATTTCTTAGAACTCAAAGAACTGTACCGGATTATCTGGAAATAACTCAGAGATAACATAAAACGTGTAACATTTTTTTTAATAGCTTTAACCACTTTTTCTAGCGGTGATATGATGTGGCCTCTAATAGGTACGAGTAGTCGTAGGGAGTGTAGGGACACATATAACCTATTAAAAAAATAGATAAAACCCTTTATATTTTTCTTATGTTAGTGCATTGTTAATGGCCGTAGTTTTAAATGTTATATAAAATTGTTTACCATTTTGCATTTTACGCCTTTTTAAGTCTTGTTTGATTGAATGATACAGAAGTAGTAAGTATAGGACTTGGCTTTTTCACTTAGGTTAAATTCGAAAACTTTAGAATTACCTAACAATGGTTACTAGGGTATTCCATTGTGAATATAGATACCATTCAAAAACTTTCCTTAATAACGGAGTTAGGAGCGGATTAAAATTCAACGGCTTCCATTAGACTTCGCCCGCGTTTGAGTGGGCATTAAAACCGCGCCATTTTACATAGAACTTTATTTTTTTGTTTATTTTGAGGCGAGCAAACGAGCTCCGGACCTTTTTTTGGTTAACGGCCTATTATTTGAGTTCGATGTTTTATTTTGTCTATGGCTGAAAATGGGAATTAAAAAGTTTGGGCTCGTTTTTAATAGGTTGGTGTTTAGATGAGCATTTTTCATTCTAAATTTAAATTATCGAACGGGCTAACTTTTGAATCGAGTGTAAGTTTAAATACGATTCTGTTGTTTGAAAGTTATTTAAAAAACAAAAAAGATTGAGTTTAGTTAGGAGGTAATTGTCAAAAAGTGATTCTACGTTTGAAATTGGTCAATTAGATAACAAAATGTTTACGAATGAAGTGACAACATAAAAAACAACAGCGATCGCGATCTTACAGTTTAGACCAAATCGTAATACTACATGTAAATACCGCTGTATACGTTTAACTACCTCTTTAGTCTAGTGGTTAAAACCACCGGTCTTAGACCCAAAAGTCCCGGATTTGATACCCATGGAGTGCCTGCACTCCATGGGTATTGTACTTGGTTTGGTTGGTAGTAGGGCTTGTTGTTTGTCCGTCTGGCTAACTACTTACCACCATATTATCTAAGTATGTCGCCATACATCAAGCGCCAAAACTTAGTCATTATATGAATAAGACTGAATTAATAATATAAAACTGTTGTTTGGAGTAAGGGTTTATTACCCTTTTACACAAAACTATTAAAATATGCCAAACATTTAAAGATGAATCTAAGAAAACAGATTACTAACTTATACTTAATTAATACATAGAAAATAAATAATTTCTGTTGCTTAATGTAAGAAACGTTTAATAATAGTTGATTTTTACCCAAAAATCTGTAGTTTCAATTTGATTTTATAACATAATTTCAAAGATGCAGGATCCCGCGTGATTCCGCGCGGAATTGAGTAATCCCGCATATCAATCCCACGGGATTGAATGAGCTGCGGGATTGCAATCCCTAATTATCATCACTTAAGGGGGTGCAGCGCGGACGCAAAACTGCGAGTTTCAAGTTTCTTTATGATAGCGAGCGAGCGACGCGTGGCGGTGGGGTGACAACGGCGCACGACTACGAATACGCACGCACACTAATATCTGTACAGAGTAGGCTGGTGATTTAATTAGAGCAATGTTTACTTTCGTAAAATCATAGGCGTTTGGGTAAAAAATAATAAAAGTCTTAATATTTTCATATTCATGTTTTTTAATTGAAAAATAAGACAACAGTGACCTGCGGAATATCAATACAAACATTTTGATGTCGGATCATTGTTTCATTTGTGCTATATTTACAAAGTTTCTGAAGAAATAAGTTTTTAGATATCATTATTTTACGTATTGTTTATGCAGTTCCTGGGTATTTGTTTCAAATTCCAAGACAACCACGACCTTGTGAAAGGATCAAGCTAACCTACACTAGTCCTTTTAATGTATAAGTCCTATTCAGCGCCTAGCACCAGTGACTTAAAAACATGTAAATTTTCAAATTCCGCGCTGCACCCCCTTAACATCTGGTGTCATGAAGGAGATATTCCAGCTAGATCACCTATGCCAAAGTACCTGCTAGTGAAGTGGTATATTTTGTTCTCAGGACGTTGTTGGTAAATATAACATAAGACCAAGAGCTTACCGCAAAATAAAATATAAATAACGTCTTTTAAACTTTCGCGTTCCATAATTAAACAAAGAATTCAAACGGGTATTAACGCAAACTATTTAGTAAAAAGGGTATAAAGAAGGTATGATACCTTTTTACCAATTAGTTTGCGTTAATACCTACCCGTTTAAATTCTTTGTTTAAATAACGTCTGTTATCAAAAATACTGTTCAGTCATTTACAGCAAAACTACAAATGAAAGTTATGCAAGTTGGTGGCTTATCAGTTAAACACAATAATATAGCCATTTCCATCTCATAAGTACCCAATCAAAAGTACTCGACAACCGAGGCAAATTGACAAATTGGCAGCAATATCCCCTCAATAAACGATACATTAAGAGTGTTGGATTCGTTTATATCAATTTTTTTGTTATTATTTTTTTGTAAATGACATTACTTCTATTAAAGCTGTGTAGTTTCTTGCGCCCACTCTTTCCACAGCTAAAAAAAGACGTCCTGAATGGGTAGTAGGTACAAACCTGACTTCTTGGCGGGAAAGTGAAGAGTCATGGCTACGGTTTTGTTTTATTTTCTAAAATTTGTGTTATGTCGAATATTAATGTGAAATAATGGTGGATTATTAACCGTTAAGTGTTCGTGAGTGTGAATGAGTGTTGGCAAATGAAACAAAACAGTGCAACGTCACTTTTCAAATTCTCTCAAAAAGTCCGCCCGAGGACTTGGTAAAACCTCACATCTTTACTGCGAGACTACTTCTCATTTCTATTATCATTTATCATCATCATACAGGAAGGAAATAATGTTTATTTATGAATTACTTGTGAGAAAAATTACTTTGACACTGGCTAAAATTTAATGTGCTAATCGCACGAAGCCATCAAATAAAGGAAAAAAAAGGTACAAATATGTTTGGACGATTCAAAAGCACTTTTCTTAAGTTTATTTGAAATTTTTAAAAAATACTTTGAAATTGACTTTGACACCAAGGTGAGTCAGATGGTTTAGTTACTTTCATGAAGTGAAAGTTGATGTTGCAGGTATATACAAAGTAAGCTTACGCTCTCACAAATCACTTCTTAGAAGTGCTGTTAAGTTATTATTCTTTTAATTGGGAGATAAAACATAAATCAAAATGTTCAAATAATTTTTAACGCAAATTTTGTTGCGAACAAATTATAAAAACACAAATGTTGAAAAAATTTCCACGAGCAGGATTTGAACCTGCACCCTTCTGACATACCGGGTCAGGTGCTCTTCCAATTGAGCTATCGTGGCTCTAACCAGCCCGCCGAAATTATTCAACACTTTTTACTTTGAAAGCCAAAGGCGCCCATTCAATGTCAACAACTACCGTCACTAACATCCGATCATAATATTTTTACAAATATGCAGCAAATGTGCAGGTTCAAATCCTGCTCGTGGAAATTTTTTCAACATTTGTGTTTTTATAAATCAAAATGTTCCTACATATTTGACACCAACTAAACGACAACAAAAAATAACATAATATCAATCATTGACAATGATAATATATATAACATGTGTGTGCGTGTGTTCAGTAGCAAATTTGCAGCTTCAGGAGTAGAGTCAAAGATGAAACAAAATGCTACGTGCATTTAATGGTACATGTACAGATACTTTAACACATTAACAACCGTCTATTTTAAAGCGCGCCTTTCCTGGTACGCCGGCAATTTTTTCCGATATTGTAAGATTTATAAAAAAAAACTAATTTTTTTATTCATTACATCGAGGTTACACGCAAATCACGTACCACGGACGTCATTTTAAAACAAACGGTAGGAAAGTCAATGCCGTACAGAGGACGATCCCACCCACCCGTACCCAGTATGTGATCGGCTGTTAAAGTGTTAAACCAGATGTTTTAAACCATATGCCTTAAGCATAATATTCAAAGTCTATTGAGGATATTTGACAGTTTGTGAAAGGTTGATGCGCAGGCGTGTGTAGGTACATACGGTTGCTTCAAAGTGATTATTTGAAAAACATTGAATTTTCGGTAAATATTTGACCGATTGTTTCAACACTTTTCATTGAAAACGCAGTGTGGGCAGGCCTCCAACAAGGTGGACCGACGATCTGGTGAAGGTCGCTGGTAGCCGCTGGATGCGAGCAGCACAAAACGTCACGTCGTAACGTCGTTATGGAGATCTTTGGGGGAGGCCTTTGTCCAGCAGTGGACGTCTGAGATGATGATGATGATGATGATGATACTGTTCAGAAATACCTTAATGAACATGTAGTGTTAATATTTGTTCAGAGGCTAGGGAAACTTTACGTACCTAATTACCTAAGTACCTAATTCGTTCGTTTGCATGTAACATATTCTTATCGAAGGTAAAGAGAGAACTTAGCTACTGGGGAATCGGATATTTTCTAACTTGTCTCGAATCGAACTGTTGACAGCTACTCAAAAATGTCACAAAAGTAACTTTGTGTTCATATTCTTCTCTTCCGTCATGCATGACCGATAAAATATTTGAGCCAATAGTAAAAGATTTAGAAGAAGATGATGAATAAAAAGTATTCACTTATAATAAAGTAAAAAATCCAGTCAATATTAGTAATGGTTATTTAAGGCAGTTGGATGAGAAGATCTGAAGATCAATTTCAGGAGCATAAATTGGAAGAAGTCCATACTTTATTTTAGATTGAAAACGTCGTGTGTTAAATAAACTTCTAAAACTTATACCTATCCACATTTGCTGAAGGCGTGAAAAGTTCAGTAATATTATTCATGACAATAATTTCACAGTGTTCGCACTAAAAGAGGTCGAACCATAGTTAATATTCAGGTATGACCGAAGGCCATAATTCCCCGCAATGCAGACAACGCTGCACATTGATGTGTGTGGCGCAAGCAATAGGAAAGACCGTATTTTCTGTTATTTTTTACCTTTTTACAAACAAACGAACAAGAGTATAAGTTTGGATTAGCACTTGAATGTTTTGTGTCCATCATCACGATCACCTGCTGCTTTTATGTCCCCACTGAAGCACGATCCTTCCCTGTGGATGGAATCGACACAGGGAGGCATAAACCACCAAGCGGCAGGTCCAGTGAATTGGTGGTTGTTAACGACTGGTATTGCAGCCGGGCCCAACGACTTTACGTGCTTTTCGATGCCCCATCCAATGTTCAGCCTTTGCGAAAGTGCATTACTATGCACGCTAACCGGTAACAACTGCATACTCTAATTTTGTATTACTCTCACACAAATATAATTTCGGATCGTTTGAAAAGAGACAAACACTAAATATTCCCTGCCCCTGCGACGGGTAGAGTTACCCGTGCTGCCGCCTCCTCCGAATGGCGAAAATCCCTGGCACGCTCATGCAATCGCTCATGGCTTAGACCCGCGATTAAGGACCAAAACGGCGTTCTTGGTAAAATTTTAATTCTTCTCGTTTATCCAAGGTGGCGCTGTCGCGCTGTTTCAATGCCGTACGTATTCTCGTTTTCGTTAACGTGATCGATTGGCAAAAAGCCCTGGCACCCACCATAGAATAACGAGGCTGCAGAAGGTAAGCTTCATACAAACGCGTTCGAGCAACGCTCACATAGACAACTCGGACAGCACGGAACAGTCCGAGCGCAGCTGTTCCGAGATTCCGTGTCCGTGAGAGGGTCTGTGGTTCTGTGGGTCGGACACGGAATCCCGGAACAGCTGCGCTCGGACTGATCCGTGCTATTCCGAGATTCCGTCTCCGTGACAGGGTCTTTGTGTGCGTTGGAACGGAATCTCGGAACAGCTGCCCTCGGAATGATCCGTGCTGTTCCGAGATTCCATGTCCGTGACAGGGTCTTTGTGTGCGTTGCGTTCTGTGGGTCGGACACGGAATCCCGGAACAGCTGCGGTCGGACTGTTCCGTGCTGTTCCGAGATTCCGTGTCCGTGACAGGGTCTATCTTTGCGTTGCTCGAGCGCGGTATGTATCACATGAGTAAATATTACTCATGTGGTATGTATTAATCTCCCTTTCTGTGGGTCTTCTTGTTTTGTGCACCCTCATCTGGTAAGTCGCTCATGGCTTAGACCCGCGGCGTAGGACCGAACGGCGTTCTGATTGCCGTTTTCCGTGCACCGACATCGACGTTATAATTTGCTTGCTTACACAAAACCAGCCCTTATTTGCCTCTAACATATCATTACGCGCCAAATTACATGGGCTATGCACAAACAGACGTCGGTTTTGAAAAGGAAAATATGTTTAATATGAAACATGGAGTTTTAATGCGGGATTTGTTTGCTTTTGTGGGGTATCCTTATCTGATGTGGAATATTTGAATGTAGAATGAAATTTTAATACATAAAACTATTGTAGATTATTCTACAAAAAACTTCCTTTATGCGTTTTTTTACTGCTGTCGCTTGGTCCGCCATATGAAATGTGGTCAATGCAATGCAACCTATTGACTTCAACTCAATAGGTATTTCCCGAGGCCTTACTTATAATGCTTAGTAATTTACTAAATCACTCACTTTATATGTGTGATGTATTGTAACAAAAAAAGATATTTTCTATTTATATTTCTACTAGCTGTGCGCCGCGGTTTCACCCGCGTAAATATTTTCCAGTTTTTGCAACATTTTTCATTGCTGCTCCACTTCTATTAGTCATATAGTGATGTAATATAGGCTATAGCCTTCCTCAATAAATGGATTATCCAACACAAAAACAATTTTTCAATTCGAATCCGTAGTTCCTGAGATTAGCGCGTTCAACCAAACAAATAAACGCTTCAGCTCTTCAGATTAGATATCGTACCTCAAGAAAGTTAAGCATTTCTTTTCTTTCTGATTCAGGCCTTTTTTGTAGGAAGTTTGCTGCTGACCTCAGGCGGCCTTTTCAGCGTCACTGGACCTTTTTGGGGCCACGAGAAACTTAAAGGGTTCCACAAGCCGTGTGAGCGATACACCGTCAGACGTTTTCTAGAGGGAGTGGCATCACGTACTAAGCGTGTACTCATTCCCTGCTTAATTCTCCGAGGGGTTCGGATCAGACCTGCCCCCCAACCGCCTAACTCTCTCGCTTTCGATCGCTTTGAAGGCGAGGCCCTCGCGTCATCTTCCAATATAATATCGAAATATAATATCGAATAATATTGAAAGCTAATAGCCTATGGCTTTCGATATTGCTTTCATATAACTTTCGAAATGACAAGATGACGCCTCCTCCTCGCCTCGCCTTCAAAGCTATCGAAAGCGAGAGTGTTAGGCGGTCGGCCCCCTGGTTCTATAATATGTAAATACAAGACCTCAAAACATAAACCTATATCTAATAGTGTGTATAATAAAATAAAATAGAACGCTTGCACTTCAGACTATCACAAACTGTTAAATTTCCTCAACTGATTTTGAACTTTATGAATATGGCATATGGTTGAACATTTATTGTAGAAATTTGACTATTTTGGATAAATATTTATATAAAATACAGTGAAAAAAATAAACGCCCACCCGGCCCAGCCAGGAAACGAAACCTGGGTCTTCCGCAATCCGGGCGGCTGCACTGACAATTATGCTACCGGTCAGTGCAGTCGCCCGATTCCAGGCTGGGCCGGGTGGGCGTTTAATTTTTTCATTGTATTTTATATAAATATTTAATTCACCTTAAGTGTTAATTGCTAAATAGGTTTATGTGGTGGCGTTTGTACATAGGGGCAGTCAGTTGGTATAAGAAAGGAAATGGTTTTTAGCAGTATTCTGGATAATAATTTATCAAATTAGCTTACTATTATTATACTCATACATAACAAACCACAATTAAAGTCGCTAGCTCTGCCCGTATCCACCAATCAGCTTTCGAATTCGAATAGTTTTCCAAAATTTGCATGCGCGCTATACAGGCATTACGGGTTACCTATGCCATATCGAATGCCAATTGGTCGAAAATCAAATGATCGACAAACGATTAATCGAAAAGTCAAATTGTCGAAATGTTATTATATCGAACGTTCAAAACGTATATAATGTTCGAAACCGAATTTAAACACAAATGATCGAATTGTTAGTATATCAAAAATGTAATAAGTTGAATAATTAAAATCGATATGTTGCAGAACTATGTAATCTTACATAAATATTTTAAGTTTAAGTTTTATTAATGTAAATCACGACGACTTATTGAATTTTTGATATAATAACAATTCGATCTCATAAACGTTCGATCATTTTTAAATCCGAAGTTTTGCGTATGAACCTTTTAAGTTTTGAACGTTCAATGTTATGAACGTTCGATAAAATAATATTTCGATTATATGATTTTAATCGTAGTCGATCATTTGATCTTCGACCAATTGGCATTCGATATGGCGTAGGTAACTCAGGCATTACGAACGGCCACGTTTTTAGTGCCGCCAGCCGTATTACGTATGGAAATGGAAGGATTAACCTTCCGGATCAGACGAAAGCCCCGGCGTACAGACGCCTGGGGTATTTCTTCAATTGATTTTGAACTTTATGCTTTAAGTAGGTATATAGCTGAAAATGTATTGAAGAAATTTGACAGTTATGGGTAGGTAGATAAGCAGGCGTGTGTACAAGACATGATTCTCGTATGACCCAATCTGGATTTTGCGGCTGATGAGTGAGATATAATAATAATATTTTATTGCGTCAAACATGGCGTACAAAGGTGTTGCACATTTAAGATGGATGCAAATTTAATCATCATCATCATCATCAGATCATTTTATGTCCCCACTGCTGAGGCACGAGCCTTCCCTATGGATGGAATGGGAGAACGCGCCATAAACCACCACGCGGGCCCAGTGCGGATTGGTGGTTGTTAACGACTGCTAATGCAGCCGGGACCAACGGCTTTACGTGCCTTCCGAAGCACGGAGGAGCTCGAGATGATAAGTTTTTGGTCACCCATCCGATGATCGGCCCTTGCGAAAGTTGCTTAACCTCAGCACTCGCAAACCGGGCGCGAGCTCCTCAAATTTTATAATTAAACCTTTTTGGTGTTACATCATAAACATTGTTATTCCATAAACCACATGTGAACATTTCATTACAATGTTGTGCTTTATCTACTCTCTATGTCTATATCTAGTGGTGACAATTTAGAGAAATTAATTGTCACTGGCAAAATAGAAGGAAGAAGAGCTCGTGATCCAGGTCCAGGTGGCGCTCTATCATCAAGCGTCACATACATGGTGAAGGAGGTCACGACCCTCAGTAATGAGGATAACGATGCACGGAGAAGGATGTCTATATCTACAGCATGCTTTTATCATTTTGGCTAGTATAAAGTACGACTTCTTTGCGGGAAAGTGAAGAGTCATGTCTGCGGTTTAGTTTTATTTTCTAAAATTTGTGATAAGTCGAATATTAATGTGAAATAATGGTGGATTATTAACCGTTAAGTATTCGTGAGTGTGCATGAGTGTAGCAAATGAAACAAAACAGTGCAACATCACTTTTCAAATTCACTCAAGAAGTCCGCCCGAGGACTTAGTAAAGCCCCACATCTTTACAGAGATACTCGAGGGGTTGGGGGTGTATCATTTCTCACTTCTCATTTCTATTATCATACATCATCATCATACAGGAAAGAAATATTGTTTATGTATTACTTGAAAGAAAAATTACTTTCACACTGGCTAAATGTGCTAATCGCACAAAGCCATCCACAAAAGAAAAAAAAAGTCTAAAGTACACACGCCTGCACATCAGACTACCACAAACTGTCAAACTTTGAACTTTATATATATGGCATATGGTTTGAAAAAGGCAAAATGTTGAAAAAAATCCACGAGCGGGATTCGAATCCGCACCCCATGACATGCCGGGTCAGGTGCACTGCCAACTATGCTATCGTGGCTCAATCCAACTCGCCGAAATTGGTCAACACTATTTATTTTTACTTTATAAGCCAAAGGAGCCCTATTCAATGTCGACAACTACGTCATCAACATCCGATCTTAATATTTTTACAAATATTGAAAGATCAGTTAAGAATTAGGCAAGCTATATTATGATTATTTACATATAATTTTACGCAAATATGTTGCGAACGGGTCTACCCTTTATCGCAGAACTTTTTATATCATAATTTTATGATGCATAACAGCGGAAAGCATAAACTTCATTTCGCAGTAAATCATTTGGCACCCACTCATTGATCATACATTCAAAACCCATAATTTTATAAGTCAGAATCATCTTTAGGCATACATTTAATATCCATAATATTAAGAGGCAGAACTATTATATCTCAGGAAGTCTATATTCAGAATCTTCTTTTTAGCATACTTTTCATGCACGCATGCAGCATGCAAGCAACAAGCAAGCATGCAGCATGCAAGCAAGCATGCAGCATCTGTAACGGCTCCGGCGTTGCGGGGCTCTGGCGTCCCAGGCGAGCTTATCATCGCAGATGGTTTTCGATCACCGCCGGAGCTTCTGCTTCGTCGGAGGGGCCGCCTCGCCCTTTCGCGCCTACGCGGGCTTGAATTACACTCTAGGTGTAGGGCAGACAAGACTACGTGGAGTCGGTTTTGCAGCGATTCGTTTCTGTCACTAATATAGCACAAAATTAAGAGGGTAGATTATCGCAAACATTTTTATGCCATAACATTATTATGCATATCAGCGGATGGCATAAAATTCATTAGAAATAAAATGCCTAATGAAATTATTCCAAATGGAAAACTGCCATCACCGCAGTATGCCAAGTGAAATTATACCGAGGTATCGTTGCACTAAATAAATGTTATGCTAAACGAAATTATGCGTAATGTAATTTTGCTAAATGTAATTATGCCAAGTGAAAATCTGCCATCTTAAAAGTATGCCATTGTGAATTCGGACATACAAACATTCGACCAAATAATAATTATACTAAATAATTTTTATGCATTGAACATATTCGTTTAAAGAAAATTATGCTAAGTGTGTTATGCCAAATAAAATTCGGAGCAACAAAATTCTGCCAGATAGAAAGGAACCCTTAGCGAACAAATTACAATTTGAAAAAAGACAATTGTTGAAAACATTCCACGAGCGGAATTCGAACCCGCACCCCATGACATGTTATGGTCGATCATTTATTGAAGAAATTAGACAGTTTTGGATAGTTTGATGTGCAGGCATTTTTTAAAAGAGCTACTATCGAGTTTCTTTTCAACAAAAGACTAATTATAAAAGCATCTTAGACTCAGCTTACTTTTAATTGAAAAAAAAATTTAAGCACTTATTTTTGCTTTAACGAAGATTTTTTTCTATATGTCTAGTTAAGCACTAACTACCGTGCTTCGGAAGGCACTTAATATCGTTGTTCCTGGCTGCATTAGCAGTCGTTAACAACCACCATTCCGCACTGGACCCGCGTGGTGGTTTATGGCCCGTTCTCCCTATCTATTCATAGGGAAGGCTCGTGCCCCAGTAGTGGGGACATAAAATGAGCTGATGACTAACTACCTAGTACTAGATACTACATCTTTTTTTAAACTGCTCAATGCGAGATTTAATCTTCATCAAATCAGATTAACAAGAACGAGAACTTAGTATGTCATTGTAGCAGTGTCTCCTTGCGACAAGCGTTCAAGTTTCAATTTTGCAAAACAAATTCTAATTTTCATTAGGTAATTTAATCGAACGGTTAATAAAACTTCCACCCAGCGGTCATAGCAAGACGTTCCCTTACCCGAAACATGAAACAAATCGTTAAAGAAAACAATATATACAATACAACACAGTCTCCCATAATATCGCACTAAAACCCCGCATGAAATCACACGAAAGATATATTAAATTAAAAGCAGCGTGCTAATCCTGCGCTTTGTTCCCAAGCAGTGTTGCCAGCTTGACGGATTTCCCGCCATATCTTATCTAGCAGATTGGGAGGTAAAAACGGACAAATTGGTCGTCTATAGGCTTTTACGGATTTTTTTAATGGAATGGCAATATATGAAATTTATTTGTAATAGATACTTACTATTTTTTAAATAACAGAAAATTTCTCTGAAATTTGTGCAGCGCCATCTAGTTACTAACTATGAAAAGAGTCACTACGTTTAGTTTTCGCTCTAAAAATAGGTAAAATAGACGTTATTTTCAAAATGTTTGTAGTGTGACCTCGTTATTATGTGGTTTGACGAAATTCTGAAATTTGGCTATGGTTAACGGAATTTCTAAATTATAACAGGCAACACTGTTCCCAAGTTGCTCCGAAACGAGACGCTGAACGATGGATGAAAGACTTTATTCTTTTATCTCTTCATCCGAGGATAAACAGTTTTCTGTGGAACTCATTAAAACTTTTAACTGATTTTATCTCCGTCGAGTGAGGTACCTTGCCTTACCTGTAGATACACTTTGCGGCGTGTTCATACGTAATAAGCGTGTAATTATGGCAATAACATAGTATATGTATCTTTTGCAGAGGCTGTGAAGAAGAAGTATAATCAAAACTTTATAAGATTGTATACGACGTCGCGCGGAAATGATAAAACCTGCGTAGTAGGTATGTAAGTACCTATTTTAAATATAATCCATAACGGAGAAGCGCCACAGAAAAGATAATAAATCGCTTAGCTTTTATCTCACCTAGGTGCCTAGTGCAAGTTTCATTTGTCATTCGGTCACGTTAACGAAAACGATTTTTTATGGCAAAATTTTAACTGTTCTCCTATGTCGCCAGGAGACGCTGCTTCAATGCCATACTAATTCTCGTTTTCGTTAACAGACAGACAGACAGACAATCATTTTATTTACTACTATAACACACAACAATATTACACATTTTAATGTACCAAATAAAATAAAACATAACTAATAAAAACAACTACCTATACATATGAGCACAACAATAATAATAAAAAACACAGACCGTTGTGCGCTACAGCAGCAAATAGGACTCGACTCAGCATTATACCTCTCTGCCAAAGAGCAGTTAGGCGCTGATTATTCTGCCGAGACCTTTCCACAGTCGCAAAATTCTCCGACAATCAAGTCCACTATGCAATAGTTGTTATCCGCTTTAAATTATTAAGTACTTTTGATTTTTAATACGCACTAAATAGATTACCCATATAATAGAAATATATTATTATAACGTGTTCGAATGTTTCAAATAACTCACACTAGGCCTTCTAATGATCAGTGAGGGTAAGGCATTTCATCATCATCATCATCATCAGCTCAGCACGAGCCTTCCTTTTGGATGGAAAGGGAGAACGGGCCATAAACCACCACGCGGGCCCGGTGCGGATTGGTGGTTATTAACGACTGCTAATGCAACCGGGATGCTAACGGTTTTTCCAAAAATGCTAAAACATGACGTGTTTGTTATTTTTATTGAAAAATCTTAAGATCTATTAAATTATTAATTTTTATACTTCTTACTTTAAAAATATCGATTTGCCCAAAAATACTTTCTTCCCTTTTTTTACTCCTTACAAGGAAAATAAACAAAATTCCTGAGACACGTCATTCTTTATTTTTTTAATACAAATTTTCATGTTGTCATCAACATCATCATCTCAGCCAAAATACGTCCACTACTGGACAAAGGCCTCCCCCAAGGATCTCCACAACGCGGCCGCTGGATGCGACCTTCACCAGATCGACGACGGTCCACCATGTTGGAGGCCTGTCCACACTGCGCTTTCCGGTACGCGGTCGCCACTCAAGGACTATTCAAATAAAATAAAAAACAATTTTCATGTTTATGTGCAGGCGTGTGTACTTACCTACTACTACAATTTCTTTTTATACGTGACTGTGTAAGCTTACATTTACTTATTCGTTTTACCGAATGTAACTTACATTCTCTCACAATAGCGTACGAACCATATGTTACGAAGTTTTAATCCTTTTGTATGTTCAAAGAGACCGAAATGAAAGGCCCTATGACAAGCTGTGAGTAATCCAACACATTGTGGCGCAAATACTCAAGCATTGTTGACAATAGAGAGATTGCCTCGCACATTTACTTAGATCGAATGAATGGAAGTTCAATTGATAACTAAGTCAAAAAAAAATTTTTTTTTTTGTTGTTTTAAAGGATCTATTTTAAAGCTTCATTGAAAATATGTGCACTTATGATACCTACATTTTGTGATACCTACCTACATGTACATACGTCTTGCAAGAATCGGCATTGTAAATATGATGATCTTTTTAAGTGCCCACACCTGATAATAATCGGCGACCGAATTTTTAGTCGGTGAAAATGAAACGTATAAAATAAACGGAGTACGGAGTTCTATGTTGCAACTTTGCAACGCACACATCCTATAAAAAGTTGGTCGCAAAATCGGTGCTAAAACCTTGGCGAAAAAATCGGTCCGATTATCGGTCCTACAAAAAGTCGAGACTTTATTTTTTCTTTCTTTTATCTTTTTAAGTTCACTACGGAAAGTTTCGTTTCAAATGACATAAAGTCAGTTGGACAAACTTTTTTTTATTGACTGACAAAGGACAAAGACTTTTTATTTCGCTTGAAATATCAAGATATATACAAGATCTCTGTACTTCCCTTAAGCGTAGAAAGTTTCATTAATATTGAATTATTGGTTCGAAATTATTGGAGCTTAAAAGATTGTGTGGGATATTGGTCGCAGAACCGATAACCGTTGAAGTAAATGATTTCTCAAGTAGAGACCGCGGATCGGCAAACGTAATGTAGGATACCCTTAGACTAGGTGGAATGATGATCTTCGCAAATGGCTGGCAAGAGCTGGATGAGAGTAGCCGCGGATCGTGCTCAGTGGCGTGCACTTGGAGAGGCCTATGTCGTGTCCGTTAAGGTAGCGTGCACATGGTCGATTTCACGTTTTTTGCTAAGCCATCTTTTAATGCGTAATTAGTGCGTAATTAGTGCAAACAAAAAATAATTAGTGCCTCTTTAGTTTAAGAAATAAAGACCTTTTTTAGTGTGTACGCTGGCATCACGATCAAGCTGGCGTACCCATGACCGTTCTCGAAAACTACTTATTTTATAGCAACGAAATTTAAGCCTAATTAGTGCCCAGGCTATGCAAAATTTCATAAGAATTGCTTTTTCGAGAACGGTCATGGATACGCCAGCTTGATAGCGATGCCAGCGTACACACTAAAAAAGGTCTTAGGCACTAATTATTTTGTGTGCAATGATGGCATAACAAGAAACGTAAAATCGACCATGTGTACGCTACCTTAACGGACACCCTATGTCCAGCAGTGGACGTGTGTAAGCTGATGATGATGATGATGATGGTGGTGTGATGATCAAAATGTGTGTGTGTATGTATAAGCTCTATAACTATTTTCTGCACTTTGTACTGTTCGTAGATCGTAGAATGCTTAGAGCATTAAACCAAGTAGAATGTGGTCTTAAATAAATATTCATTCAAGAGCACGCCAAGAAGGGTACCCGAGGCATTCTCGGCTATCGAGCCCAGAGGATAGCTTTGAAGCCAGCTATAATTTATGAAAGGCGCTTTCAACAATAATTCGTAGTTCAATTATTAAGGGATAATAGACCCGCATTGTTTATGGATATCATCGTTTGTAAGGGGAACAATAGAATACCTTTAATCGAAACCACAGACCACGTTTGTGATCGAAACCGAACGCATAAATTTTTTATTGCAACCCCGAAGTATTCAAAACAGTAAAACGACTTGTGGAATAGATAAACTTCCCATATACCTAGCTTAATTTTATTTAAGTATGTTGCTAATAGTCAGTAATTATTAAGTAGATAAGTAGGACTACAATCTAGTACAGTACGACTTCATTCTTGTACCTTTAATATGTTTTATGTATTTAATTTGAGTATTTAATTGTCTTTTTTGTTGGTCTATAAATAAATAAATGAATACTCAAATAAAATCTTTGTACTTATATTTAAAAATGTATGCTGTTTCTGTCGTTTATATATCATTTATTATTTTTTTTTTTATTTATTTCCTTAAATTATACGTATATTTTACAGTTGACAAAGTAAAAGTAATGTTTTCAATGTAATTTTATCCTAAGGTGTAGCAACAATAAATACCTACATTATTAAAAAAATGTAAAAATTAAAATTGCATAATTATAGCAAACTACAGCTAAAGCACTCGTTTTATGGAAATCAGAAACAACGACGGTACCGCCGCCACCCAGACCCGACACAATATCGAAAAGTTTTTTTCAACATTGACCTGACCGGGAATCGAACTCGAGACCTCAGAGTTAGCGCCGCCCAAAGTCCGGCGAGCGAGCCACTCGGCTACGAAAAGCTCGTACAAAAAATACAAATACAAATAAATTTATTTGATAAATGCTTACTTACAAACTTAAAAATACAGTGGAAAATAGTGTTACCTAAACATAAGCATAATTTTCAAGGAGGCTGAGATTTTCTATGACCCCACACTTTTCAAGACAAGACGTTTTCAAAAGTTAAACGGGTGCCAGCAGTACTTAATAAAATTAAAAATTAAATTAAAAATAATAAAAATAAAGTTATAAATTGTTGTAAAAAGGTGCATCACATTCGCATATATCTACTTTAGTACATCCATAAACGTCTCCGTAAATTTATAGCTCCACGTCAAAAGAAGTGAGCGAATCTTGAGCCTTGCGATTCTCAAAGAGCATCTCTTAATTTCGCATAGCTCCAAAATGCGGTTGTAGATGAATGGGAAAGCGAAGCATTTAAACCGTTGGGCAAAGGTGGTTTTAACTAATACCGATCGTACCCTGACATAGATATAGATAGAAGAATAAATAAATATTATTCAAAGTGTGATATCAAGAATGAAAACCGATCACAGCAACCTATTGATGTATTCAATACCATTCAACCACTTACTACCTCACGCTTCCTGAAGCCGAAGCTATTTTGCCTCTACACCGCAAACGCCCAGTAGGTAATTTCATCTGGTGATGGTCTGCTTTATGGCGACAGAAATAGATATGAGATATAAAGCTGTATAAAGGTTCTATGCCGGATCCCCACATCCCGTAATGGTGGAGAGTGCGTGCCGTTTCGAGTTATTAATAGATAATCAAAGTGATTGCTGCTTATGTTTGATATTACTCCTAGTTACAGCTTTCTTAACTACAGACGCCATTCATATGTAATTTTTCTTCACTGTATCTTACTTTGTAAGAAGCGTTTGGTTTGGATATTTTTTTAATACAAATCTACATATTAAAGTAAAGTAATTAGCTTATACGTACTGTCACTTGGCAAAGGCACCCATCATTGAAATAAAGTCATCGCTATAATTGATGGTTATGTCGCTAATCACCACGCTTGCCAAATTTAAAAATACATTTAGCTTGACCTAGGAGTTGAACCAGGAACTTTCGGATATCGTGACGAGCGCTTAGCTACCGAGGCTATCCACTGATATCTGATATCTATAACAGTCAAAAAATCGAGACAAGAAGTTTGGCATATTATGGTTTATATCCGTTAGTTATGTAAATATCAGTGGCAGTCACCATTCCATATTAAAACCCACCACCGCCACTAGGGTTGCCAACTTTTATTAGAGGAAATAGAGTATATCTGATTTCAAAGGAGGTAAATAAAGAGTACGGACTTACAAAAAAGAGTATCATTTGTTTCATATGTTCAAAAAGGTATTTTTTGTACATTTTGCAGCACATAACAATTTTTCATGGTTTTTTAAAGAATTGCACGAGTCCAAACATTCTAACTCTAAAATATAGATCAAGAGCTCTTTTGGACTTTTTTGGTTCTGATAATGGGTTTGCATAGTATTTATTACATGACTGGCACTAGTATAGTAAACATTGTGTGTAAAAAAGAGTATTTTAGCATACTCTGTTAGTGTTATAGATTATAGAGTACGCCTACATGATATAGAGTACAATACTCTATTTTAGAGTACGGTCGGCAACCCTAACCACCACCGATCTTCTTTTTTTACTCTTGTCTTAGTTGATGTTTGTGTTTGTTGCCCCTATATCCACATTAGCAGTAGGTACGCAATTGCTATTCTATCTGGGTGTATAGTGTGAATTTTGTTTACTATCCGTATTCATTCGATTACGTTTACGATAACGAATGGTATTGCAGAAGCGCCTCCTGGCGGCATACGAGAAGGGTTAACATTTTGTCATACTAAGGATATGTTCCGATATACACTGCGTGTACTGTCCAGTGCTGTTACTGGTGAGAAATTTGTTCCGTTATGGACTGACAGTATACTGCCGCAGTATCCTAGGGAAATAAATGACGTCATAAATCGTCGCCATTTTTGTACTGTAAGCACTGGCATTTTTGAGGTAAGGTGCTCTCAGTGCTTTGATCACGTGATCAACAGCATCCAGACATTTTAAAAACTTGCACTATTGATTGACAGTATACTGGGCTGCTGCGTTCCGTTTTAAACAGTAACCTGGTAGGCTACTCTTGACGCAAACTCAATCTCAATACAATTCCAATAAGGAATAAGGAATAAGGAATTGAAGGAACTCCTCAAATATTGTAGGCATACCTATAGCGATTTTGGTATTTTCAGTAATAAGTCAAGCATTTGCATTCAGAAAGTATCATTTGATAAAGTGTAACTGATGATAACCAGAACTCCTCAATGATAAGTATTTCACGGGTGGCGATAACATTATCTCGATTAAGATAGTTAAGCGACTACGACAAAGCAAAATAAGGCAGGCACCGGAACTCAGTTCTGATGATGGAATCCTTGAGGAATAGAGGGAATTCCTCAAATATTGTAGGCATACCTACCTATAGCGATTTTGGTATTTTCAGCCACTTCGGCTATAAATCCTTCCGAACTAATATTGTAAATGCGAAAGCTATTTGTTTGTCCGTCTTCCACTGTTGCCTGGAAGATATCGCTTTAAGCGATAAGGCCGCCATTGTACACAACAAATGTAAGACTTTTCGTGTATTTGATGTTTCCGTGTGCAATAAAGAATCTATCATCAATCTACACTGATGGAATTTCCCGTCCTGCGCTGTAGGTATAATTAGCGGGCCACCTTACGTACGGCCGTGCGTACATACATATGGCGCGCGAGGGTTTAACAATGTCACACCGGAACAATGTTTCATTTGTGATGTAGTTTCTCGTTTTCTTCGCTTGTTTCATTTAAACGGCTCATACGAGCAGCGCGTTTAGTAGATCTTCCCATATTCGCTTTTGATAAAATAGATCGAAAAAAAACAAATCACTAAAAAGCGAGAAATAAACAAAAATTTTAACAAAAAATAAAACCGACTCCTAAAAATAAAAAATTGCACTATAAAGTAAAAAATAATTGCGTGTTTAGTTTGTTCAATTTACTTGCAATTACCCTATATTATACTCAATCTTATATTCTTTCTTAGGAAAATATATAGGTACAATTAATGTTATTTTTGGAGTCGGTGCCAGGCAAGGTAACTTTAACATTAACATTTAACGATATACTATAATAAAACATAATAGTACATTCAATCTTATGCATGAAATTTTGACTACAAACGCGGACTGGCACCGACTCCAAAAATTTCGTCGGCTGGCACCGGCTCCAAAAATAACATTAAATGTACCTATATATTTTCCTAAGAAAGAATATAAGATTGAGTAGGTATAATATAGGGTAATTGCAAGTAAATTGAACAAACTAAACACGCAATTATTTTTTACTTTTTAGTGCAATTTTTTATTTTTTGGAGTCGGTTTTATTTTTTGTTAAAATTTTTGTTTTTAGATTTGGGATTGGAAATTGATTATTGCAATTGTGTTTCAAGAGTTGTTGTTACCACCACCTGTTTTTATAAGTTTTATGTACCTACCCTCACTTAATGTTTTTTACATTTTTAGTTCGTTTTGTTTGAAATTCAAATAATGGAGAGCTTTTGTTTTAGAATAGGTACTAGTTCAAATATCGTTTATGCATCTGGTGTTGTTGCATTTACCTAAGCATTGTATAAAATAGCATATTTCTGGTATAAGTGTAGCAATCGTTTCATAGCCAAATAAATATATAAACGTTACGGTACGCATACGCACGAAGTAGCTGAGGTATTTC
Organism: Eudonia mercurella; assembly: GCA_963082485.1. NCBI lineage: Eukaryota > Metazoa > Arthropoda > Insecta > Lepidoptera > Crambidae > Eudonia > Eudonia mercurella. The sequence continues at coordinate 7,649,042 of OY720045.1, forward strand.
ATCATCATCATCATCATCAGCTCATTTTTATGTCCCCACTGCTGGGGCACGAGCCTTCCCTATGGATGGATAGGGAGAACGGGCCATAAACCACCACGCGGGCCCAGTGCGGATTGGTGGTTGTTAACGACTGCTAATGCAGCCGGGACCAACGGCTTTTACGTGCCTTCCGAAGCACGGAGGAGCTCGAGATGATATATTTTTGGTCACCCATCCGATGACCGGCCTTTGCGAAAGTTACTTAACCTCAGCACTCGCAGACCGGGCGCGTTAACCACTGCGCCATCGAGCTCCTCAAGAGGTATTTAGCTAACCCTAAAATCCAAACCAGTTATCCTGCAGTTTGATAGCTCATAACGTGAACTTTGGGTACCAATTACAATCATAAACTACGTATATTACAATGTTTATGTCCAAATATCTTGTACAAGGTATAAACAGACGTTATATTGCCAAAATGGGTGCGTCGTGTGTCGTAAATACGGGACATGTCATGCTGTGTTATTACGGGTCGACTTAACAGGATATTGGCACCCATGCTCGACAGGAACCAGTGATCAAAGCTTTTTCCTTTAATCATTTAAAATAGGCGGTACGACCTTGACACCCGTCTAAAAGATTGGTCACTTGTTGCTCCATAAAGAGCAAGATGGAATGAGGGTAGGGAGACCTTTGCCTTGCATTGAGACACTACAGGCTTTATAATACAATATATTATTATATAATATATATATATTTAAAATAGGGAACAGCAACTGATTTATGTCTTCCAATAACTGAGTTCTAAGTTTTTCTTTTTTTACCTTAATAAATAAATAAATGACATTAGCAATAATTTAATACAGATAACCTAGCTATGTCATTTTTTCAATGAAATTCTGTATTATTTTTTGGTAACTTAAACTTTTATTGAATACTGGATAGCTTATTTATTTGCACATAAAACAAGTTAAAATCATGTTATATAACAATATTTTGGTACTTAACATCCAGATTATAACTCTTAGGATGCGTGCACAAAATGATCCAAATTATCAGCTATAACTGTGTGAAACACAGGTCAAACTACTGCCTCCTCTTTTTTTCTAAAGAGTTTGCATCATCATGCGAGAAATCATAGCCAAGTTCCTAGCATTAGTCCACCTCTTATTCAGGTCTAGCTACTTAGCCGATAATCAAGCCAAAAGCCAAAAGCCCTATAAAAGAGTTCCAATTACAAGTGAATTGTATGATTTAAAAAGTAAATAAAATAAAAAAATAATATTATGTATACCATAATTTATTCAGTATTGTTTTCTGGCACTTAACATATAGTTATTTATATAAGAGGAAGTATTATGAGTACCTATACAATTTGAACATTCCAGAAAAAATTGTATAAATAGCATACATGTACCTAATTAGAAAACCTAGACAGTCAGATATTATTATGATGTTGCAAAGAACACTATTTAGCCTATTTTAATATAAAAATTCATATAATTTTAAGAAAAAGGTTGACACATCAGTGGCTATTCTTCCAAATACACCCTATTCTTGTCCACCACAACTCTAGGAGCACTCCTCAATTTTTTAATGAATTTATCGGCAATTCTGTCATCAACATCTCTCCCAGTCATTTCAGAATACTCAGAAAGTACTTTCTTCTGCAAACGTTTAAATTGCATTTCCTCTCCTTTCTTTTGCAAAACAGCCATAATGGCTGCATGCCAATCGAAATTGTCACTCTTGGCACCACCTTCATCAATCTTTTCCCCTTTAGCAACATTCTGATCATGCAGACAGATACTTTGTCCACTATTTTCAGCTTCTTGCTCAACAACTTTTAATTTCTTCTTCTGTGTCTTCTCATTAACAACTGGTGCATTGTTTTCAGAAGTATTGACAACCACTTCTACAGCACTACCAGTAGTGTCTTGTCGCTTACGTTTCTTTTGTTTCTTACTCTCAGCTTGAGAACTCTCATCATCGTTGTTACCAGATTCGGTCCTATTCTTCTTCTTTTTACCTTTCTTGCTAATTGTTTGACTATCTTCTTCCACTTCCTCAGCAGCTGGTGGTGCCTCAGCTTTCTGCAATTCCGCTTCGTACTTCAATCGTTTTTTCTCTTCTTTACGTTGTTTTTTGGTCAACTTCTTGTCATCCGCTTTCTGCGCTTCTACATTTTCTTTTTCATCATTTTCTGAGTTAGTAATCTCTGTGTTACCATTTTTTTCTTGAGATTGCCCATTTTTGAGATCAGACTCTTCATTTTCATGGGCAGCTTCTCCATTTTGCAATTTCTCTTTTTTCTTAATGCCATTTTTCTCAATTTTTCCATTAGTTATTTCATTTGTATCACCATTGGCAGTATCAGAAGTGTCCTTAGCTTTATTTTGATTATTGTTTTGGTTTCCATTGGTAGACAAAGCCGAAAGCTTAATCGAAATTAAGTCCCAAGCTTGATCAATGTCTTTAGCATTAGTTTTATGTCCACAAACATTTTTGACAAAGTTAATGAATTTTGGCTTCTTACGTGGTGTGTTATTATGCTTACTTATGGTTTCAATTATTCTTAAAACATTGTGCGAAGCAGTTTTCTGCTCATCAAGCACAGATTGCAACATTTCAACCCATGCATTTTGCTTTTTTTCACCCTTCTTCTCTTTAGAAACAAACCCCTTGCCAGAGTATCTCTCCTCTTCTGTTACACATTTGATGTGGGCTTCATAATCTTGACCCCTGTAAAAATATAATATTAGTTATGTAAAAACATACATATTATAGAAAGTCACATTTAAAAATTAAGTTAAAATATAAAATTATGACATGAACTTGCTTGTAAATAGTTTCAATTTGTTAGTAAACATAATACTATTACTACTTGTATGTCTATTTACACGAGTGTAAACTAAAAATTATCTGTTACAATACTTACAAGAAATCTTTAAAACAATCCATGCATGACAAATTGGGATTACGATTTCTGCATTGCGTCAAGTAATGTTTTTCAACTTTAGGCTTCTGTACAGACTCCCCACAATGCCCGCAAGTAAAAACAACCATTTCTATTAGATATCAGCACGTGCTAATCCGATACAAGTAGCCAAGTATCTAATCTGTAAATTCCTAAAAATACTGAAAATTTCTAATGAAATTAACTACAATGAACGGATGATCATTAGTTTATAGAGTGTTTGAGTACTTTTTATATAATTTTCGGACAGTTCAAATCAAAGTGAAATGTAAATTCTTCGCCAAAAACAAAAAAATGCCCTTTTTCGTGAATTCGTAACTCACAAAACGTCAAACGTCAGCTGTGTGACGGTTTGTTTTGTTTTGCAATAATTTTCCCATTTTGGATAGGCAAAATGATCTAGCCTAAACAGCTTCGATTTCAAGGTAATTGTCTTTGTCTAACAATGATGAGTAAATAATACGGAGAGTGCTGGTAAATAAGTGAAGTTTCCCTCAGTTCCCTCACAACAATGTCCTGGTTAAAACGGCTAGCGAAGGAGGTCTCAAAATAAAATAATGAATTCGTTATTGTCTTATACCAATTATTATTAATCATTGAAATCATTATTTGTTAATTTATTTAATTGACATTACTACCTCAGTTATATTTTATTTTTTAACTAATGTATCGATATTTCACTAGTACCGATGAACATCGCTCATTTATCCCTATGTAAACTTAGAGCATTAAGTATGTAAATGAAGTAGGTAAGTTTAGTTTGTTGAACTTTGTTGACTTGATGGTCGTGGTTCATTCATTCATTCATTTACGTTTTTGACTTTTGTGTTTGTTGTTAACTAACGGGCGGGGTGTGTCCGAAATCCGAATTAGAATATTTTGATATTTTTAAATGACTACGATATTTTTAAGTCCGTTGAAGTAATGCAATAAGAATAATGAAGATCAGCCAATCATACTATTTTTTATTAGTTCTAAGTTGTAAGTATTATCAGAGATATAAAATCAAGTAATCCTTGAAGGCATCCATACATTTTTAAGTTGAATTTTACTTTATTTTACTGATTATTTCTAATTTTATAATTGTCTTTTAGCATCAGTTTACTGCAGTTATTATGGGAGTGAGTCAATATCGAATAGCATTCTCAAGGTGCCTAAAGTTGAAGGAGAAGACATAATTTCTTGGTGCACCACTTCAATCATGGAACAGGAGAAGTGTGAGAAGTTAATGAAAACGTCCATGCAGGACAAGGGATTGTTCGGCAACGATTTTATTGAATTACAATGTATTAGGGTGAGATTTAAGTGTTTTTCAAAAATTTGGGAAATAACCTACTATCTTATTGTGTAAACAATATGTAGTAATTGAGTGCTTCTCTTAGGACCTTACTAACAAACAGAAAATAAGCTTGAAATAGAAAAGAAACAACACAACACAAAAACGATTGTTACTAACACTATATGGACCCTGTCCGAAATAAATGATTTTATTTATTTTTATTTATTTATTTATTATTCCATATATGAGTTATTTGAAAAAACGTCAACAACTCGCACAACTAGATAGCTAACATCACAGACAACAACATTTGTTCCACGAGTTTTATCATAATTCAGTAGGTACATTAATTTAAAATGATTTTCCAAGCTTATAATGTACTGTTGTGACATTTGTATGTCTATGTTCCATTCACATACGAAAAGGCGACGCGCATGATGCTCGCGATGCGTTGCGCACTGAGATAAGTACATTCAGACATAAAATTAAATTGATATTTATTTTTGTATCAAAGTAAAATGTGTCCAATTATCAAAAGTCATAGAACAAATGTTGTTTATGATGTTAGCTACCTAGTCTTGCGAGGTTGTTGATGTTTTACGAATAGCCCTGTATATTCTGTGTTTTGTTCCGGTAATGTAAACTTGTTTTCAAACTAGAGTTAACAGACAAAAATACAGATAACTATTTGAAGCAATTCCAAGAAGAGGCTGATTATAATTTATTTATATAATAACGTTAGTAAATTCGTATTGTAACTTTAACTTCTAGACATATAATATAATGAATCATCATCATCATCATCATCATCTCAAGCATTCTTCGAACGGTTTGGTGTAGGCCTCTTTTAACCCCCTCCACTTCGTTCTATTTTAGGCTGCCAGTGTCCAATATAATTTATAAGTGAAATAATAAATGCACTTAACCTTTTTAATAATTTCAGGCTTTTGACACAGAAGAATGCATGAACTGGGTAGACAGGGGTGAGGCCACTCTGCTTGGTTTAGATGCTGGAGAAGTATATGTTGCTGGCAGATATCACTCTCTGGTTCCTATTTTACAAGAGGTAAATGTTAGAAATTTTTGGCCTTATCATCACAGACCATGAGGTGATATTATAGCTAAACTCTTTGCTGTTGTGATGTACAGATGCGCTTGCTACAAAAAATAGATGTCTTACGAACAAATAAAGGCAAATTTAAAAATATTTAACATCTAATTTGAAAGGCTTGTATTTGTTAAGAGATATGTCTTGTAACTATTGAGAAAAAATACTATTTTTTAAGATTTGTTAAAAAACATGTTTTTTTGCAGCTTTATGGCCGTGGGGAGCCTTACCAATACTCTGTAGCGGTGATGAATAAGGGTTCCTTACCACACATACTCCCGGGAGCAGGGCTTCATGCACTGAGAGGGGCGAGGGCTTGTTTCCCTGGAGTTGGTGCATTGTCCGGTTGGGTTATGCCAATTCATGTTGTAAGTAGATTGAAACCATCATCATCATCATCAGCTCATTTTTATGTCCCTGTGTGTGTGTGAGCTGGGGCACGAGCCTTTCCTATGGATGGATAGGGAGAATGGGCCATAAGCAACCATGCAGGCCCAGTGCAGATTAGTGGTTGTTAATGACTGCTAATGCAGCTGGGACCAACGGCTTTACGTGCCTTTCGAAGCACGGAGGAGCTCGAGATAATAAATGTTTGGTTACCCATCCGATGACCGGCCTGTGCGAAAGTTACTTAACCTCAGCAATCGCAGACCGGGCACGTTAACCACTGCGCCATCGAGCTCTTCCATTTGAAACCATACATTTGAACATACAGAAACATACATTGAAACCAACAAAACAACTTTGATCATAGACTTATAAATCATAGTACAGTTAATATCAAATTGATTGGCATTGGAGCAAGAAGTATTTATTACAATAGTAGTGTTTAAAGTAAGATTTGACTAAGTGTTGAAATTTATGATTCAAGCAACCATGTTTGAATCATAAATAACTAATGCATTTAAACCTATTTTACGTACCTACATGTAATTGAAAAGAAGTAGTGATCTTTTTGACTATTTATTTCTATAGGTACATAAACAGATTACAATCAATGCATGGGTACAGTAACATATTTGGGTAATCTTATTAGCTAGCTAGACGGTAATCCAAAAGGAGTGTACATAGCGTAACATTTTGAATATACTTTGAAATGTGTGAATAACAATAGCGTCTTATATAAAGTAATACTTATAACTAATACTAACACCAAAAATTTTCAAAAAATGTTGTACTAGTACTAGTGAAATATGCTGCACTTTTCTTCAAATATATTACAATAATGATAGTAATAATAATAAGCCTCTTTATTCTGAATTACTTTACAGTCAGCTTCAAAATTATCTGAGCGTTCAAACACCAAACATATCTGAACATTTGACAAAAATCAACCTTATCTCAAGACATAGAAATTCATTTTTATTTGTTGTTTGAGAACAAATGACATTGAATGAAACTTTTACATATTGGGCTAAGAGTGATTTTTGACAAAAATTCAGATATTTTTGGTAGGTTTGAACGCTCAAATTATTTTGAAGCTGACTGTACTAAATATATAGATTCAAAGTGCCTTACAAATAAACAAAGAATAAGCTCCGAATAGTTATTCCGTGTTTTGTTCCTGTCACGTAAACCTCATTCTCTCAAATAAACAATTTTACTCTTATTTGAAATGTCAAATAAGAGTAAAATTGTTTATTTGTAAGGCACAAAAGGTTTTTGGTTTTTGTATTGTATTATGTATTATGTCCCATAATTCAACTATAAATATATTGGTAATGTTTAATTTCAGCTGATGCAAGAAGGTGGTCTCAAAATAACAGATTGCAACAACCACGTCAAATCGGCTATAGAGTATTTTGGCGAGTCATGCGCGCCTAACTCCTTGAAAGACTTATACAATCCAATTGGAGACAATTCTGACAAGTAAGATTTTAGTAATCTAAGCAAACCATTACAAAAAATTATAAATTCATCAAGGTCCTTTTAATTCAATGAAACTTACTCTTTATTGGTAAAGATGAAGTGGAAAGATTGAGTAACATATACATTTTTAATTGTACTTATAAGATATAATGATACGACAAGGAGATAAGTAATATCTTTATGTGTTACTGTTAAACCAATTAATTTTACTAAAACCAATTGTTGCTGAAGTGGCAAATTGTCCCTACCATATGTATGGCTTACGAAACTATTGTAAGGTAACTTTTTCTTCATAGGCTATGCAAACTGTGTACCGGAGGGGCCGGTATCAGGTGCACTCTCGCCGACCCTTACGCCGGCTACGAAGGTGCCTTAAAGTGCCTGGTCGCGAACGGAACTGGCGATATAGCCTTTGTAAGGGACACTACTATACAGCATGCTTTGTTGTCGAAGAAGATACTTGGTGAGTTGAATAAAGAAATGTGAATTGTTTTAGTATTATTCCATTAAGAGCCGTTTTTCCTTTCAGTTTATTTGTAAGTATTCGGTATTTAACTTATTTTCGACAATATTGGTGACAAAAATAAGTTACCAGTGACTTTAAATAAGAGAAAAAGGAGACTCATAATTGATATCATAGCTTGAGAATTAGTCACTGCTTTAAAAATCGTCCTCCTGGTCAGAGTCCACTATATCGCTCTAGATAGCGGTATGTGAGGCAACAATCGGTCGTTCTAGGTATACTCTGACGCTTCGATCTTCCCCCATTTGGAGCATATATGAGCATATATGACGTAGCTAGCCGGGCCTGTAAGCTCAGCCATGAAGAAGTTAAAGATTGTATGGGATACCGAAATAAAGTAGAATGGTTAAAATAGAATTTATACTGTTATTAATTAATAGTTTTAATTGTCAATTCCATGTATTCGATATTCCAACTAAGTTCTTATACAAAAATACAAAAATATTTATTTCGTAACTAGAGTAAAGATACATTTACAGATTTTTGGGGACTATTTTAGACATACGTATATATCTGTTGCAGAAGACCCCGCTAGTTTTTTATTATTAACTAATTATACGTAATTTACTTATGAGTGGTGTGTGTGTGGGTGGGTGTGTGTGTGTGTGTGTGTGTGTGTGTGTGTGTGTGTGTGTGTGAGTGTGTGTGTGTGTGTAAGTGAGTGTGTGTGTGTGTGTGAGTGCGTGCGTGCGTGCGTGCGGTGCATGCGTGCGTATTATAATATTATAGATGTATGTACTTATAATTCTCAGGTGGTATAACCGAAAGTCACTTCGAGTTACTTTGCCGGGATGGATCAAGAAGGGCGGTGACGGAATGGGAGCAGTGCAACTGGGGGCGAGTGCCGGCCGACGCTATAGTTACTAGTAGCGCCGCTTCACCGCAGAAGCGGGCTAGGTGAGAACTAAACGTTGAAGGATGTCTCGCTCCAAAGTTAACCCTATAACAGGCAGAACAGTTTTGAATATTTCATTCGTTTTCCATTATCTCAGTTCAAAATGTGGTGGGAATATACATCACCCTGACTCTTATAGGGTTGAAAACAGTTCTTTGTTTTTGTAAAACATTGTTAGATAATAATAAATTATTTGATTTGGTTAGTTTTAGCTTGCGAAATAAATCATTACCTATTTCTTTTTGTTATTGTGAATTGGAATTAATAAAATAATTATGTTCCTCCATTCAAATGGATCTCAAGATACCAAAACGTTTTGTAAAGTAAAGAGAAAGTTGTAGTTAAGAATAAATTTTAGTAAAAAGGTGTTTTTATAAGTTTAACTTATATTTTATTTACTTTGATTGTGTTTTTTTTATCTCATCCACGTGCTAGTAGCATAAAGGCCTGTGCCCAACAGTGGGATTATAGACTGATAATGGTGCAGCATTATTTTTATTTTAAACTATAAAAATAATTTATAAATAAAAAAAGTTTATATAACAACTGTCATTCCACAGATACCAAAGATATATTCAGAAAATAGTTCAACTGTATGGTGAACCAAATCCGTATAACAGAATATCGAACCGCACTATCGGATATCAACCCACAAACGGTTTCGGCAACCCTTACTCCACCACTGAGCCACCACGGTACGACCCGTATAGGAGGGAAAACAATTTTAACACCTTCACCAAAGAAAGGGATGATAACACCAGGCAAGTATATACATTTTCTTTAATAAAGCACACTTTTGCGGTAATCAACTAATTAGCATGTTACGCCGATTAATGAAACAAGACTATTCCAGCTAATTATGAAACTTATGCCTTATGTTATATGTGTAATTTTTGAGATACTTTACAATATAATCGCTTCAACAAATAAAAAGATGACTAGTTATTATTATTGGGAAATCGGTTGCCCTAGTAAACCGGTCTTATTTTCCCAAGAAATAATTATTCCTATAATTTTAAGAAAAGACAAAGTTTGAGTAATAGTAAATTCTTGTTTGTTTGACAGTTTAATTTATGTTCTGTTCAATTCTCATCACGAACGTCAGATGATCCTGTCTTGTTTATTTATTATCCATTTAGTCCGACTAGGCATTTTTTGTTGTTGTAAATTAAACCCTACATTATTATAGGGTACATCTATATATACTTTTAGAGGTGTTATATCACCCTGTCGGTCTAAGGTTAGAAGAGTATTTAAAGAAATAAAGATTTATTATTATCAGTGATCGGAGTAGGTAGACCATTTTTTTGTATTTGCAATACGTTGTATTAATATGGACATTCCCGAAATATTGTCGATAAACAATTTGAATGCTGTAGAAAGAGACAAAAACAGTTGCGTTCTTCTAGCGGTGGAGCCCGCTACTGAATTCTTTTGTTTCCAAAAGCCGTGTTGCGCGGCAAAATCGTGCGGCAACATCGCGCGTGTGCGCAATGGAAATTGGCAACGCGTCGCTAATGTAAGTTTGACAACGTCCACTGCCAATACATAAGACAAGCCTTCTTATATCATGTTTATAAGAAAAAGTTTCAGTTAGAATCTCGCGGAATGTCCATATTAACATTAACGTTTACGGTCAATGAACCAAAATCTACCTACTCCGATCACTGATTATTATAATGTTTTGACACACCCAATTAGGGTAGACATGAAAGTAACTTTCAGCTGATGTTTCATACTTTTTTATTAGTACACACATTTATACAAACAAGCAATCTGAATATTGTTTTTGAGAATACACCTGTAATGTTATAGTAATAGAGTTACTTGTCCATCCATGCAGATCGACAACCTTTTCGCCGTACCAACAACGTGTGAACAATAACGGACAGCCGATAGAGTCACCGTTCCAACTGTTCAACTCCAATGGTACAACTGACTTGCTGCTACAGGTAACTAATATATAATGCCAATAATATGTAAGTAAATAGCCTAAACTGTCGCACTGCTAGGCAGGGGCCTTTATCATTTAAATCAAGTCATCACTACAATTCAGGGTTGTTGAGGATGTGGTTATGAGGAAGTGGAAAAGAACAGGAATTGTATAGCACAAAGAAAGAGGATGCGGAATATTTATTTATGAGGAAGAGGATGCGGATGAGGAAGCAGAAGAAAAAGAAAGTGTGATGAAACAGGCACATAATTAAGTGTATTTCGTCACACTCTCCGTTTTTCTTTCAGTTATTAATAAAAACAAAGTATCTACGTAGTATTTTGTATATTTGTTATTTACTTGAGAACTCAAATACCCACTGTCATAGAACCTGTAGGAACAAGCAAGCACCCGACGCCAGCCGAAAATTTTGCGCGCTATTTCAATTCCTCCTTAATTCCTCTTAATTTATGAGGAAGCGATAGCGGAAAGGAATTTTTAACTTTCATTTATGGGGAAGCGATAGCGGTAGGGGAATTGTAATAATTGCCTTCTGAGATGATTCCCGTGATACAAACGAACAACTCTTACTATTGGACCAACTCCTTAACTCGAAAATAAAATTATAAAATCTGGTCAAGGTCGCGGGAAGCCGCTGGATGCGGGCAGCGCAGGACCGATCGGTGTGGCGATTCTTGGGGGAGGCCTATGCCCAGCAGTGGGCGTCATATGGCTGATGATGATGATGATGATGATACATTTTGGTCGAATGAATATTGATGTTTTGTATGGAACAGCTGAATTTTATTTTCGAGTTAGGAATTTGGTCCAATAATAAAAGTTGTTCGTTTGTATCACGGGAGTCATCACAGAAGGTTTGGACGGTGACAAAATAGTCAACCTGTATTATATTAACTTCTATAATTCCATATGCAAAGCTAGTGGAGTCGAATTGTCTTTATCAAACCTGATGTTGTCTCGTCTAGTGATGATAAGGCCGAAGCGCACTTCGAAGATAGTGGTAACTAGCCAGGCGGACAAACATGTACCTGTATTTTTTTTATTAGCTGGTATTTCATATATATATTTGTTACTAATACATCTAAATATGTTTTGTAGGATGCGACAATAAACTTCCTAGTGTTGAAAGAAGAAAACCAAGCTGCCAACTATATATTAAATAACGAGTATGTCGGTGACCAAGCCGAGAAAGCAGTTCTTGGGATAAGGGACTGTCCCGTCAAACGTGCCATACTGTGTGTCACCAGCGACTTTGAGATGGACAAATGTATCAAAATGAGGGTATGTGGTCAACTGGTAGTTAGTTTGTCGAAATAACAGTGTCCAAGCCAACTAAGTTATTCTTGGAATTAGGGACTGTCCCGTCAATATCTTATAAAATAATATCCCGTAACCATATTATTATGAGGTGTCACCAATGTTACTGAGTTGGAAAAATGCGTCATATTGAAAGTAAGTGGTCAGTTCGTGGTTAGTTATTTAAATAGATTTTTTAACGGCTAGAAACTAAGTTGACAAAAATTTTTGGGAGTTGGTATCTGTAGGGTTACTCTTGAAACACAATTGCAATAATCAATTTCCAATCACAAATCTAAAAAATTCAAATGGCACTCTTAAAAGCGATTATAGCGCCACATTGGAATTAAATTGAGTGAACAAATTTATCCCAATATCGATACATATTAATCGCATTGGAATTGTATTGAGATTGAGTTTGCGTCAAGAGTAGCCTACCTGTCCTGTCAAACACATCGTGTGTCACTAGCGACGCTAAGATGACACATACATCGAATTAAGGTAAGAGTCCAATGATTTAGCTGATTTATTACTCTGTTCAATAACCTAGCCGATATCTCTTTGGTATTAGGGATTGTTTAAACCATTTTTTTTGTGACTTTCTTAATAGATTAATATTGCAATACGAAATAGATTGATTGGACAACTCTAGTTGTCAAAGGTGGCGGCATATTTTAATGATAAAAAGGATAAGTATTTTAAATACACATTCCAGAAGGCAGTGTCCGTTTAATACAGATATTCACAACTAGTGTTTAAAATATTATAATAAATATAACTTGAACCAATTTAAAAACAGACTCGACAAATATATCCATACTATCTATACTTATTAATATTATAAAGCTGAAGAGATTGTTTGTTTGGTTGAACGCGCTAATCTCAGGAACTACTGGTTCGAATTGAAAAATTATTTTTGTGTTAAATAGTCCATTTATTGAGGAAGGCTATATTACATCACGCTATGACTAATTAACGTGGGTGAAACCGTGGGGCACAGCTAGTTTTCAATAAAATTGAATGAGAGATAATACTAGTAGAATAAAAGATAAAACTAGTGGTGTATAGCAGAATACAGGTACTTATCAGTTGTTACAACTGCCCACCTGATAATTTATAATAGTATTAAATTACTATCTACGTGAGGAGCTCGATGGCGCAGTGGTTAACGCGCCCGGTCTGCGAGTGCTGAGGTTAAGCAACTTTCGCAAAGGCCGGTCATCGGATGGGTGACCTAAAATTTATCATCTTGAGCTCCTCCGTAAAGCCGTTGGTCCCGACTGCATTAGCAGTCCTTAACGACCACCAATCCGCACTGGGCCCGCGTGGTGATTTATGGCCCGTTCTCCCTATCCATCCATAGGGAAGGCTCGTGCCCCAGCAGTGGGGACATAAAATGAGCTGATGATGATGATGACTATCTACGTCATATGTTTGTTGGTTCTGTGGAGTAAAACGACGATGTCCTTTACAAATACACAAATGGTTATTGTTACCGGTGCAGGTGGCCCTAAAAGCGGCGTTCCTGTTCCCGACGCTGGTGTGCTGGCGCGGCCACAGCACGCGGCACTGCGAGCGCGCCATCGCCGAGGGTACCTGCGACTTTGCCATGTTCGATGCTGCGGATATGTTACATGCGGCTTACAATCATCGACTCGTGCCGTTCATGCAAGAAGTGAGTCAAAAGAAAAAAAAAGTTGTCTATAGCTAACTAAGGCTTGTTTCACACGTACCACAACCACAACACATGGGCAGGCGCTAATTTGTATGAAAATTAATAGTTGAATTCACACGGGCCACATTTTGTCGTCATTATTGACCGCGTGTTTGATACTGACTACATCGCAGCCACTTCACAACCACAACGCAACCACCAGCGACACCACGAAGAAGCCATATCGCAAACATTAGGTAACACAACGCAACCGCAAGAAGCCGCTGCGACACTATTCACACGTAACCTCAGCTTGGCCACCTTTTGTCGCGACGGTGTGGTGTGGTTGTGGTATGTGTGAAACAAGCTTAAGTGTCTTAAAAGTTAACAACATTCTTAACGTTAATAATGGACTTCTTGGCGGGAAAGTGAAGAGTTATGTCTGCTGTTTTGTTTTATTTTCGAAAATTTGTGGTATATCGAATATTAATGTGAAATAATGGTGGATTATTAACCGTTAAGTGTTCGTGAGTGTGCATGAGTGTTGGCAAATGAAACAAAACAGTGCAACGTCACTTTTCCGAAGAAGTCCGCCCGAGGACTTAGTAAAGCCCCACATCTTTACTGAGATACTCGAGGGGTTGGGGGGGAGTATATTATTTCTCACTTCTCATTTCTATTATCATTGATCATCATCATCATACATAAAAGAAATATTGTTTATTTATGTATTACTTGTTAGAAAAATTACTTTCACACTGGCTAAATGTGCTAATCGCACGAAGCCATCAACAAAAAGAAAAAACGCTAATAATGAGTAGTAATGACAAAAACGAAGGACTTCTTGGCGGGAAAGTGAAGAGTCATGTCTGCGGTTTTGTTTTATTTTCTAAAATTTGTGTTATGTCGAATATTAATGTGAAATAATGGTGGATTATTAACCGTTAAGTGTTCGTGAGTGTGCATGAGTGTTGGCAAATGAAACAAAACAGTGCAACGTCACTTTTCAAATTCTCTCAAGAAGTCTGCCTGAGGACTTAGTAAAGCCCCACATCTTTACTGAGATACTCGAGGGGTTGGGTGGTATATCATTTCTCATTTCTATTATCATTCATTATCATCATACAGAAAAGAAATATTGCTAATTTATGTATTACTTGTTAGAAAAATTACTTTGACACTGGCTAAATGTGCTAATCGCACGAAGCCATCAACAAAATGAAAAAAAAAAAAAAAAAATGACAAAAACATAAACATTATCATATTAAAGAAAGGTACGAAAAACTAAAGTCCATTGGCCATGAGCTCTATGGGCCATTCCCACTGCGGGGTAAACAACTCTCCCCCATATTCATAAAAACTATTTAAGCATAATGTAGTTATTCATTGTTTTGTCTCTTTTTCTCAAATTCAAAATGTCGTTTGTGTGACATTGACAAAACTATTTAACTAAATAATGCATAAATAGTTTTTATGAATAAGTGGGTCTCTCTCCACTTGATTCTATCCTGAGCTAGTTCCGGCCCTTGTCTGGAGGTCGAAATTAAAAGTAACATGAAAGTACATATTGAATTTTAATATTTTTGCATAATTCATTTGTTTATTATTAAGATACAACAATTTTGGCATTAAAAATGAGTACCATTGACTTTGAATGAGATTGAAAAGAAGAAATCGTAATTCATATCATAGCGTGAGAATTAGTCACCAGTTCAAAAAATCACTCAATCGAGCTAGTTCGGGCCAATCCCTTGTTCAGTATGTTATAGTAGTATAATTATATTGAGGAGCTTATTTTGAGACATGTTTTTAAAAGTTCAAATAGAGGGGCCTCTATTGTAACACTTTGTAAAAACTACTTATTGTAATTAAGGGTGCACCAACCAAAAAATGCCAAAAGTGCAGTCACGGTTAAGTTGATATAATTGAAAATACTATCGTATTACATATACAAAATATATATTTAATATCAAAGGGAACGTGTTTACAATTAGTCCGATCCATAAATTCATAACACGCTATGGTTTTTTCTACAATATCATTTAAAGTTGGGCAAAAATCATGAAAACGAGTGGCGGCGTTTAGTTGATATCTTATAGTTTATCTAAATTATTGTACCTCTGATTTTGTCTAAACAATCACCAATGTCTAAACTACAAATCGACCGTCTTACATTTTCGATTTACCAAACGGTTATTTAAATTCTTATTTTTCAAATTAACACGTTAAATTCCCCATACATAATTAGTATGGCTGCGCGGCTCAAATAAATATGGACGAAGACATTTCAAATAAAATATATGACACTTGTCACTTACGGACGGCGCACCCTTAATAAAGTAGTAAATAGCCTATAACCGTCCCACTGCTGGGCAAAGGCCTCCATCATTGAAATCAAGTCATCACTACAATTAATAAGTAATAGCTTAATCACCACTCTTGCCAAATGCGGGTTGGTGATCACAAACTTGGGATATGCATCGAAAAATCAGATATAGAAGAATTAATAAAGATATTTGAAATTTTTGTAAGCAATAAAGTTATTCACTTTCAAAAACCTAGATCTACACAAGTGGCGACAGCTGGTACTACGCAGTAGCTGTGGCCAAAGAGCAGGATCCCGACACAGACCTGACGTACCTCCGCGGGAAGAACACTTGCCACACCGGCCTGGGCATGGCCGCCGGTTGGGTCTACCCGCTGGCTTATCTCATCTCCAACGGATGGATCAGGTACCTTTAGCAGTAACTGTCACTAAAAACTTTAGCAGTAGCTGTAGTTAAACAAAACGACCTAGGACATAGGTACCTTAGTAGGAAGAACACCTACTATATTGACATAGGCAGTCGGGTCTACTCGTTGGCTTACCTCATCTGATTCTGACACAGATCTGACGTATATGCCATACCATCTTCACTGAGATACTTAAGGAGTCTAGGGGTATATCATTCCTCACTTATCCTTTCTATTGTCATTTATCATCTCATTATATTAACAAAAGAAACATTGTTTATTTATATAACTTGTGAGAAAATTACTTTGACACTGGCTAAATGCGCTAACTGCACAAAGCCATCAACTAAAGAAAAAAACTCTACCTACTCCCATGACAGATGAATTGATGATAAGTTTTCTGGCAGGCCTTACGGCTGCGATGGCGCGCACACCGCCGCGGAATACTTCACCAAGTCGTGTGCGCCGGGTGCCCTTAGCACCGAGTACGTGGACTCGAACACCGTGCCACAAGATAATCTGTGCCATCTCTGCCATGGCGCCTCTTTTAGGTGAGTACCTTGGTTTTTGGGTATTTTTTCAACGAAATTAATGTTTGTGACTGTGTTTGTATGTGTGATTCTCCCCACTTAGGCATAGATTTAACACTTTACTTACTCTTAAAAGTTAGACAACAAAGATTTACTTGCATAGTCTTTATGAAATTGTTCTGACTCTTTCGTTATCAACTTATTTTTATTTTAGCTATATATTTCACTAACAAACGTCTGTAATGTTAGAATTAGAAGTACAACGTAAATATTTCGTTTTGTTTCGCTCTCTGTATCGTTTTAATTATTATTTATCTACAAATATAATTGAACTCTCTTTATATTATAGGCTTATTTTTATGAACACTACAGTCCGTTACAGAGATAAAGATATATATATGTAAAAGAAAAATGGCGTGTTATGTCTCTTTCTTTTGTGCAAAATCTTTGAGGTTCACTAACTACGTCACGCTTCAAACAGACGTTGCCGCCGCGACGCGAGCGAAGATTACTTCGGCCATGTGGGTGCACTACGTTGTATGGTAGAAGGGGGTGGTGACGTAGCCTTCGTGCGGCACACCGCGCCCGCAGAAGTATCAGGGGGCAGACGCCGCGAATGGTGGGCGAGGGATCTGCTGCCCTCGGACCTGGAACTGCTGTGCCCTGATGGTGAGTAGTTTATAGCATCATCATCAGCAAAGGCTGTTCAGACGTTAAAAGAAGGCCCACGTGAACAATAGCACATGATGAGATCAGATCGGTGAAGTAACGCTAAATGGATAAGGTCACGATCAATAGCAAGAGCTGTATGGAACTACTATGCTTTCGACAAGCTCAGGTAAGAGTGCTGCCTTACGACTTACAGCTCCTGTGCTGCCTTTAAACCTGCAGCTGCTCTGCTTGCATGTTGAGAACTTTACTGCAGGTGCCACTATGGCAAGGTTACTTCTGCCACGTGTCACTTTGTGTGGTAGAAGTGGACGGTGACGTAGCCTTCGTGCGGCACACCGCGCCTGCCGAAGTGTCAGGGGACATGCGCCGCGAGTGTTTGGCGAGGATCTGCTGCCCTTGGACCTGGAACTGCTGTGCCCTGATGATCAGTAGTTTTCATCGCTATCATCATCAGCCTTGAACGTCGAAATTTCCCACAAGAACTCTGCAACTTTTCTATCTAGACCCAAGAAGTGGAGCTACTGCTTCTAAAGAGTTCAGGTGTGCTGCTGCTGCTGTACCCCGATGGCGAGTAGTTTTCATTTTCGATATCAGACTGAACGTCACGAGTTCCTACATTTAGATGAGACGAGGTCACGCACCATCAATAGCAAGCTTGTTTACTGGCTGGGTATAGTAGCCGGAGAAATGCTTCTAGCGAGTTCATGTATGAAAATGCTTCTAGTGAGTTCATGTATGAAAATGCTGTTTTTAGACCTGCAACTGCTGTGCCCTGATTGTAATGACTTTGTGGAGGTGACTATGGCGCTGTTACTTCGTACGGCCACGTATCGCGTTACGCTGTATAGTGAAAGGAGGCGGCGACGGAGACTTCGTGCGGCACAGCCCACCACCACGACACCGCCACTATCAATAGCAAGCGTGTTAACTGGTTAAGTTAGGATTAGGTCAAAGGCTAAGATTTTACACACCCAGTATGACACTTAACCCAACTTATGGTCTACGCTCTACAGCTGTATGGAGCTACTGCTTCTAGCGAGGTGTGATGAATGTCGAAACCCAGTGCAAAAAAAGGTTAAATATAAAAATTATGAAATTGACATGTTATCAATTTTTATTTCTAAACATAACACTTGTCTCCTACAAGTGTTCACTTGAGTTCTTCCCGTAATAACACGTGTTGAAATTATGAAATTGACGTTATCAATTTTTATTTCTAAACATAACACTTGTAGAAGTCTCACCCGTGTTAATAACATGTGTTGTGAGACTCCATTTTAATTTCTATCTACCGTACAATTGTAGGGTGCGATTCAAATAGGATGGCGGCTGTGAAGTATGCTGCGAGCCGAGCGCCGGTGCGCGCAGGTAACCCGCCCTGTAACGGCCCGCCTGATGTCGTCGTCGTCGTCGAAATTCGCTACTGCGACGCGACTTGTGACTAACTTCACAGCCGCCATCCTATTTGAATCGCACTTTACTACTTTACTACTAATAATAAAAAAATATTTGAAATTGGCTAAATGCTAAACGCGAAGCCATTAACTATGATAATTAATTAATTAACACTTGTATTAGAACTGAAGTTTTTGAATAAAAGCAACATCTTTCACCATTCGTTCATCAAACAGGAACCCGAGCTAAAGTGCATGAGTACAAGCACTGCAACCTTGGCAAGGTTCCGGGGTCGGTGATGATGGGGCGAGCCAACCACACCGAGCTCGACACTTACACCAACCTTATGATCTACGCTCAGCAACTGTATGGAGCTACTGCTTCTGATGAGTTCAGGTAAGGACCAAAATCTTATATATAAGCCAGCGATTTCCTCGGCATACTATTGTCCTTTTGTTAATTGGTTTTACCGGTTGTTGTGACCACGGTTTACTTTATTTTTTCTAATTTATAACTTTTTATTTAAACGCAAAAATAAACTATGATTGTTTAATTTCTGAGGTATTGACCCAGTGTGTTTGTTGATAAATAAAGAAAAACCTATACAAATCCTTCCTTCCTCCTTCCTCCAAGTCCCTTGACCAGAAGTGAGACATTTGTAGCTAATATATTAACATTAATATGTCACTGTCGTCGGGAATCACTCTTCAATATACCAGATTTCACTTAAATCTTAATTTAAGAATTCCATTTTGTTTTCCACAGCTTCAGCATGTTCTTCTCGCAGCCGCCGTCCGCCGATCTCATCTTTAGCGACGCGGCGGTCCGTCTCAAACCGCTGTCGCATCAAAAACGATCAGCGGAAATAATAGCTGGAAAAGCTTTACCCAGAGCAGCCAGAATAGTCTCCTGCGACGCACCTCAATCCGCGTACTATTTTGCTGCAGACTCGAATTTCTTATCGCACGCATACAAAGTCGGAGTGGTTGGCCATGTTTTGGCTATCGCTCTATTCATAGTCGCTTTACTGAGGTAACAAGGCTACTCACAATTTACCATGGTAATAGCAAAATCTATGCCACAGTATACATATAAGCTAAAGCAGTACCGAAACTAGACCTTTTTGTTGAGATAAATAAATACCTACGCGCCAATTGAGCGTTAGGGTTTTCATAAAATTAAAAGATATTTTTTTCAATTATTTATTAAAATGTTTATATGGGTTCTATAATGATTAAATAATCGAATGAATCGACTAGTTTACAAACAGAATTGTGTAATCAAAAAATCTTCAACATTTTAAGAAGTCTTTATTATTCGTTAGGTATTATAAATTACTCACTGAAAAATACTTTCGCCTGCTACGATACGTTCGAAAAGTTTTATTATAAAATTTTATGGTGTAAAAAATTCTCATTCTAATAAATAGCTTTTTTAAATAAATTATCTAAAAACATGGACATGGCACTATAAAATTGATTTTGTCTACTTCTTTGTACACTAATACAGCTATTTTACAATTAATGTGTTATTTTTGGAAACAACAGCGAAAACTTTCATTAATTTTCTCGATATATTGAACAAAATCATCCAGTGGTACAACTAGTAACACTCGCGTCTGACAGCACTGCGATGTCCGCTTAGGGGCCGTGTTTAGACGTGCGTCATTTCGAACGTTTGTACGTAGTTTCTTTACTGCTTTAGCTTATATATATACTGTGTCTATACTAATATAATAAAGCTAAAGAGTTTCTGTTTTTGATTGAACGCGCTAATATTTAGAACCTAGTAATTTTTGCATTTTATAGCATAGTTTTTGTGATAGGCTAAGCTATTTAACATCACGCTATGACCTTCAAAAAAGTCAGAAAAAACGATAAGCGAATACGAAGTACCAGCGAATACGGGCGACGCGATGCGACGCGGTGGGTCGGGGAACAGCTAACAGTTAAATATACGCTGCTGTAAATCGAACCTTATTAGACACTTGGAATATGGTAGCAAAGTTATTGAAAACATACTGTAGTAGTAGCAAAATGTATCCTACTGTAAATTGAATTTTATACGCTTAGATTAGGGTGGAAAAAAAAGTTATTGAAAATATTTCCTACTACATTGCTGCTGACTCTAACTTTTTATCGCACGCAAGTGGTCGGCCATGTTTTGGCTATCGCGCTGTTCGTAGTCGCTTTACTAAGGTAACGAGGCTACTTACAATTTACCATGTGGTAATAGCAAAATATTTAAAAATATGCTGCTATAAACCCAACCTTATTTACTGTGAATAGAGTGGAGTTTAATTAAAACTGTTACTTTCCCGATTATACTCGGAGAGAAGGCTTAAAACAGTACAATAACTTTATTCTACTGTTTTCGGGTTTGCACACACATTTTCAGTTGAATTATGGCCTTTTTTTAATATCAGCCGTAACGCCTCGGTCACAAATTAAACTACGTGTTCTGCACATTGTGACAGCGCAACAATCATGAAATAAAACAAAAGGAGTTTTAAATATCTGGTTATTATTATTTTTTATCATTATGTAAACGATTGTAAGAAAATGAGCTTTCACGCGCTGAAAATACGCCCAATATAAACTGTGCGGTTGCTTTACATACTCGTACAATGCGTTAAAAAAGTTTTTATTTTTAGAACAATAAACAAATGCTTCCTTATTTATTTACACAAAGTCACCTTTAATACTAGAAGCGACATTTGACAGTTTCTCAACTTTTCGTAACTAATGATTTAATCAGTGTTTGTGTAACAAAAGAATCTCAATTGATATTATTCCAACGATTTAAATCTCAGATAGGGCATGATTTCTGAAATATTTTCTGTCTTAAATTATGATTAATTATTTATTTCACCGACCATGATATGCGGTTGACAGTATGTACACGGATTATTTTTTATATATCTATATACCTCGTATCTATTATTATACATTTTTTTGCCACTGCCTATCTAAACACAAAATAATACATTTTTATTTTTTTGTCCAATTAGGTAGGGCCGGGCTATTTAGTTACAGTACATAACCTAACGCGGTGCGAACATGCGGTACACTAGGCAGCTAATTTGTGTAAGCGTGACCAAATTATATTTTCCTGTAACCTTGTTAGTAAGATTTCAACTTTTACAATTAATTCTTTTAAGTTTTTTAGACAAGGTTTTTTCGTAGATATAAGTTTAATTTAAAATATCCGTCCATGAGTTGTGCCTTAAAAAATGTTAGATTAAAATTGTATTTATATTATATTTCTTAGATTAACCACGTTGTTGACTTAAAGCTATTTTTTATAATCACAATCTTTTTTTATTGTGTTATTTATATAAGTCTTTTTTCTTCTTTGTCTCATAGCTTGTAAGAATATATAGTTTAATCAATTTTATGTTTCTTTGGTACAAATTTATTTTATTTTCTTATTTACTGCACTCTGTGAAGGGGAAACATTTACTTATGTATTTACATGATTTTATTGAAAAGTGATCATGTATAACATTATTTTGTTTTTTTTTTTCGTTTGTGAGTCATAAAAGTGTGATTTATGACAGATTTCACAAGAGCAAAGAAATATTTTATACACAAGCTTTTATTATAAAATATATATGTATATCAAAATGATTGTTTTATTTACAACAATAAATGAAAGGTAACAATATAAATTAACTTTTGCATATTAATTTATGATTATAACACTTAAAACCTTCTGGGAGTGAATCAAATTTTGTCATGACTACTCTCAAATCGGATCTTTGACAAATATCTCTCGTGGCCACACATAATTTGTTACCATTACAGTCAATTCTGCTTGCGTGCTCTTTCCATTTACCAAAGATACAATTTGACTTGGACAATTCATCATGGACTAGAGGCACAATCTTGGTACACTTTGGAGTGTTTTTCGCACACAAACTTAGCGCCAACAGTGATACATAACGAAAATGGTTTATGCAATAGACAAACGAAATATCACTAGGCTTGTTTTTCATCAGTGTCTCTATTATGGTGTTACCAAGTTTCACAGTAACTTTCTTTTTATAAAATTGTACCAGTTTGGGCATATCCGCGTCATCGCAAAGCAAAGCCAAAATTGTACAGAACTTATTGGCCGATAAACAGAAAGTTGTAAAAACATGTTCCCATATCAAACTTTCTTTATTATAAAGAAAATTGAAAATATGCCCATTGATTTGCATGCTGGATTGGCCAATGCGAGATTCCAGAAACTTGTAAATATTATCAATACTACTGCTAAACGATATTTTGTAACACATCAGTCCACTGAAAACATTCTGAGCTCTGCTCACTTGCATTTCAGACGTTTTGTAGCAGTATCCCAAAAACGTAATTTCCTCACAAAATTTTATATTTGGATGGGCAAAGTTTACTACTGTCTTGTCATAATTGACATTTTTATAATTAGTCATTGCTATCAAAAACTTGTGAGCATCATCCAATGAATCGGTAACATAAAAGTAATCATCTACAACTCTTGTAAAGAGTTTTATTTCATTGTCCTGTGGCTGTTTTAAGTGGTCTGAAAAATAGAGTTCATCCAAATGTTTGTAGTACAGTTCTGAGAGCGCTGGAGAATATTTATATCCCTGTATAAGACCTTTCTTCCACACATAAATGGTAGAACCGGCTCGTATTAAAAAATGTTTTCTCACTTCATTAAATAAATCTTTAAATAAACTAGTAATGTCTTCAAGACTTTGAGCACTTTTTTCAGTTATCTTCAAAAACCTTTCTTGCATTATTCTTAAGAGATTACCTTTGTCTACAGATCCAAAGGCATTGCTAAGATCTGTTTTAATAAAATAAAGTTTAGGTTTATCCAACTTCAACCACTTTAAATATACTGAATTAAAAAGTATTTCCATTCTAGGTTGAGTTTCACCTATTAATAATTTAAGAAAATTCAGTCTCTTTTTTATATTTTGTTTTTCTAATACAGTCAGTGCATAGTTTTTGTAGCGAATGATAGGCCTGCTATCATTATTAACTTTTAATATCAGGTGTAACTTTGGAATTTCTTTTTTGAGATTTCTCAATCGCAGTCTTGTCTCGAGACTATGATTTCTTTTAACTTTTTTTCCCATACTCCACAGATCAACTTTTTTGATAATTCCTCTCTGTATCATCTTGTTTATTGTCATGTCGTAGAAACTTTGCCATCGATGCTTGTAAAAGAATTGAAGTTTATTTTCATCACAGTCCAATTTAGTGGTTGTAACATGAAAATTCAAATTAATCATTGCTGACAATATATTTCTGATAATCCATAGAAGCATAAAATACAAAATGGTAATTGATTCCGGTTCTTTTAAATCTTTCCATGGATGAATTGATAAATCCCATTTTCTTATATATTTTTCAAATTGTAAATGCTGCCACTTCATGCCATAAATTATGGTCTGGACTATTTTCTTAAATAAATCTTCATTATATTTATTCCCAAAAAGATTATTTGGGATTATATCAGACAAAGCACTCCAACAATTTTTAAATATTTCCAACTTGTTTAGGGGTAATAATAAATTGAGATGATCTCCTTTTACAGAGAAGTAAGTTTTAAAGTCTTTCTTACAATTATTTTTCAAATTTGTTCTTAAAGTAAACAGAATTTGTTTAATATTAGGAGTTAAGCAACTCACCAACTTAGTGTCTTCAAATATGTTTTGGAGAAACTGATAGTAATTACCCTCTTTCAGTAAACTTTGTTTGACAATGTTTCCATACGATCTCACATTTTGTTTGTCTACGAATAATTGAGTAAAACAACATGGTATTTCCATTGAGAATAGGATAAATAAAGCAAAGCAACTTGCTTTTCATGTAACTAGGCGCCTTTGCGGCAAAAAGTATAAAAAACATAAATAATCCGAAATTATAAACTTGCATCAACTTGTTTGAACTACTTTTAAACTTGCAGTGCGAGGCGAGCCGAGCGCTTTGCATTGTAGGAAATCACGTTCCGTTTCATGTAAAGAAAGACAAATGGGTAAAAGCTTTTATAAAAGCGTTTAACTTTGCAATAAAATGGGAAAATAATGCATTAATCAATGCAATAATTTCAATTTAAGAACACTTTCATTATTCTAATTGACATTATTAACTTTTAAACGTAAATACTAAATGGATGATGGCCTTAGATCCCTTTGCTATTCTTACAGCAAACGAAACAAAACTAATACCATAGTAGGTTTCATTCTACTATGCTAGCTAATACATTTCATCATTCATTCATTGAAACTAATTCATAAGTTCACTGTTCTTATTTCATTCCAGCGTTGCCAGAATGTTACTTTTGTAACATTTTACGTTACTTTTGACCATCTCATGTTACTTCCATGTTACACGACTCAAAATGTTACTTTTATGTTACTTTGAGAACTTGATAAAATATAGGTATTTCTAATTAAATATTTTCCAGCATACAAAAATAATCGTGAAACGGAACGCAAGATAGTTTCATCTTCTTTTGTTTATTTACGTTTTGTTCATTTCCTTCTCTTTCTTACGAGGCGAGGTAGCGAAGGTAGCTAACGAACTTTGAAAACAAAGTTCGATAATTTATCGATCGATCAATAAGTTTTAATACTACTGATTTCTGAAGGTAGGCACTGACCTCGTTCATATCGGTAGTATACCTAGCATAGAAGTCAGGGAAGTCACTTTCGTTATTGTAACCTGTTTTTATGTGACAATAAATAATAATAAAAATAATAGGTATACTTATTGAATTAGACAACATTGGATCCATTGTTTTTCTTTCTTTCGAAGCTTCAAGAATGGAATATAAAGTTTTTTTGTGTAATCAAGTGCGATAAGTGGTATAAAATTAAGTGTCTTTTTCACCAAAAAAAAGGGTTTAAAAATTTTAATAATACCTAGATAATGTTACTTTTCTCGTGAAAATGTTATTTTTTGAACCGTTTTTTGTTACTTTTGGCTATCGGCCACGGGCAACACTGTTTCATTCATTGGTTAAGGGTCAAATTGATAACAGCACAGCTGACTGAGCCGATAACAGCTCTTGCGAAAATGATACCGAAGCATAGTCTAACACTTAAAATGAGCTAAATAAAAGTTGAATTAAAGAAAATTGCAATGGCCAAGTCTATTGTAAGTGACTTGTTACAAATATTCAGAAGCAGTGTATCGGCAGTTCTTCCTGAGAAACTTATAAGAAACACAGTGAAATATAATCCCAGCAGTGAGGAGTTGATTATTTCTGACCAAAGTTACAATTTACTCAATAGAAATGTGTACCTCATCGGTACTGGTAAAGCTGTGCAAAACATGACCATTGAAGTAGAAAAAATGCTTGGTCCTAAAATAAAACAGGGAATAGTCAGTATACCTGCTGGTTCTTTGAATAATACTAATAATGCAAAAAATGAGAGAGTTAAATACTACGAAGGAGCAAAAAATAATTTACCAGATACAGATGCTGAAGTCACAGCTACCAAAGTCAAAAACCTGATAAAGAAACTGGATCACAATGATTTCCTTCTGGTTTTGATATCTGGAGGTGGTTCAGCATTATTGCCATTACCAAAAAGTCCAATAAGCTTAGAAGAAAAAACTCAACTTGTGAAGAAATTAGCAAATGCAGGGGCTAATATTACTGAACTGAATACTGTTAGGAAAAAGCTTTCAGCCCTTAAAGGAGGACAATTGGCATTGCTTGCACAACCAGCCGACATTGTTTCATTGATACTATCCGATATTGTAGGGGACCCATTGGATCTAATAGCCAGTGGGCCTACTACCGTAAACATAGACCATCCAAATGCTGCCATTGATATAATCAAAAAGTACAATTTGTATAGCCAACTGTCTAATTCTATTAAAACAGTCCTTGAAAACAATAATAATCAGACAGAATTCCCAAAAAACAAAGTTAAAAACTACATAATTGGTTCCAATAAACTTAGTATCAATGCAGCGGTAAATGAATCTAAATCTCTTAATTACTTCCCAGTAGCTGTTTCAAATGTTGTTACTGGCAATGTCAAAGATATTGCACAAGAATATGTGAAGTTATCGAAACTATTTTGTGATTTCATGAGAGGGTCTTTAAATAAGAAGACATTGGCAAATAGCTTGACATCATTAGACATACCAGGCATCCATGAGGATTGTTTAGATATAGTTGATATTCTAGATGTGACAAAATTACATAGTGATGTATGCCTTATCCTTGGAGGTGAAATAACAGTGGAAGTTAGAGGATCAGGAAAAGGTGGTAGAAATCAACAGTTAGCATTAGAATTTTCAAATTTTATCAATGCCTGCAAAGATGATTTTAAGGGCTTTGAAATATATTTACTAAGTGCTGGCACTGATGGCATAGATGGACCCACAGATGCTGCTGGTGCCATAGGATATATAGATTTAATTTTAGAATCAAAAAAGGAAAATATTGATATACATAAGTTTCTCAATAATAATGATTCATACAATTTCTATAAAAATTTCAACAAAGGTCAACTACATGTGATTACAGGTCACACTAATACTAATGTGATGGATATACACATACTTCTATTGAAAAATAATAATAATGAGATTTTTACATATACATACTAGCAACCTCCCGCAGTTACACCAGCGTGGTTCCCGTTCCCATGGGAATATCGGGATAAAAAGTATCCTGTGTTCATCCAGGTTATAAACTATCTGTATGCCGAATTTCATCCAAATCCATCCATCCGCTGTAGCGTGAAGAAGCAACAAATATACACACAAACTTTCGCATTTATAATATTAGTGTGATGTACTAACTATGATGTACTTTTATATTTTTTTAAATAAAAGAAATAATTAAATTCAAATAAAAACTTTTTATTTACCAAGACTCATGAGGAGGCTGATGGTTTCAAAAATAAGGAAAGTTTATTTTCTTTTTTCTTTTCTTCCTTCAATTTAGCTGACGCTATAACAGCCTGTTGACACAATCCAGCAAACTTATCTTTCTTTCTTTTGTTGTTTTTGATAACTTTCTGTGGTTTTAGCACACCTTGTAGTGTGTTATTTTTATTAGTTAACGAAAATACATCTTTTGTTTTCGAATAGACATTAACTTCAGAACTTTTTGTTTTGTTTTGTTGGAATGAATCTTTTTTGTTGACACTACTTTGAACTTTACTTTTTATGTTTTGACTGGGTTTCTTAATTTTATTTGCTGTATCCTGAAATACTTCATGCTTGCTTGTATTGGTAATCAGGTGTGCTTTATTAGATTTAGGCTTTGATGGCTTTATTGATGTTGTAGTTGTAGTATTCTTACAAAACAAGCAGATTTGTTCCTTAAAAAAAATACAATAAGAATTATATTTCTGAAATATACCCATTGTAGTTTAATGTATAATATGCTGATTTAGATAACCACTTACAATTCTGTTACTCTGTAACAGTTCTTTTTGCTTTTGAACAAAATCTTTGTTACTGTTATCAGTTTTAAGCCGTCTAATCTTCCTTTTCTGCTTTTTACTAAGTCGGAGTCTGCCAACCTGAAATAAGTGAAGTACAAATGAATAATCGGTCAGAGTGTCGATCAAACACTTTTTAAATAACCATTGTGTATTAGAAATAATTTAAAGTTGTGATCATACATGGGTAAATATAAATAGATATAAGTAGCTAAATATCGCGCACCTTTACTTCAGTTTCTTTTCTCCAGTTTGTGAAGCAGCGTTGGCATCTAACTTCGGAAGAGAAATAGTTGTTTGGGAGACCATACCCTTTTGTCACCTCTCTGCAACGCATTCTGGTATAAATTATACAAAAGTTAAGATAGTATTTGCACGGAAACTAATTTATTACACATAACATGGTTTTCGGTTTATATACTTACAAGTAAAAACTTTTAAGAAGATTCTGTAAAGGATTACTTTCAGCTTGTGTGAAAATAGATGCTGCTCTAACGAGAAACCCTACTTGCGTTTCAACCATTATGAAAAAAACGTTTTTCGTGTTGTGTTGTACTGGTAAGATCTTTATGTGCAATATTTACAAATAAATAATCGTGCAAGGTAGGAACAAAGAAACAATTTCAGGTTAGAAATCATTAGAAAAATGTAAGAGATAAATCTATAATAAATAACATACCTATTTTTTTTCCTTTTGATGGCTTCGTGCGATTAGCACATTTAGTCAGTGTCAAAGTATTTCAAAGTAATTTTTCTTAGACGTAAAAAACAATATTTCTTTCCTGTATGACTTAAAGATGCTCTAAGCCAGTCTTTCCCAACGTGGGCGATAACGCCCCCTTGTGGGCGCTGCAGGCCTAAAGGGGGGCGGTAAGAGACCCAGAAAAAAAGGGGGCGTTGTGTAGGGCTTTGGGGTCGATTTATAATTTCATCTACCTAGCTAGGAAGACTCTTAGACACCGACTGAGCTCTCGACTCTCGACTACATCTTGTGAACATCAACTAATATTAATTAAGATATAGCTCAAACTCGGTTCGATATAATAGACCGCGGGCAATCATGTTTTAACAAGTTTTTGTTAAATAATCCGATTTGTACATTCCTGTATCAATCGGCTGGTTCTATAATACTTGTTCTTGCTTGTCGAGTACGATTGGGCGTCGAATGAGATAAACGAGTTTATGCACGTTTGTCTTATTCCTGTTGGTGCGTGCTGCTTATGCAATCCTATATAAACGACGTAATATTTTATTTTCATTTGTGGTTTCGCGCCTAATAGATAAGCAGTACTTGATTTCAACACTTACGTATTTCTCAAAACAAAACAATGTCGGAAGTAAAAAAGAAGAGACGGCAATACTCTGCGGAATATATTAAATTCGGATTTATTGAAAATCCCACAAACCCGTCGTCGCCTTTGTGTCTTCTATGTCTAAAAACATTTTCGAACGAAGCAATGAAGCCTTCAAGACTGCAAGATCATTTGAATAAAATGCATCCAGATAAGAAAGACAAGAATGTAGCATATTTTCAAGACCTAGAGAAAAAGCATAATACTCAGCCAAGTGTATCAAAACTATTTTCGGCGGCTGCTAAGCAAGATGACGACGGACTTCGTACAATATCTCTTTGTTAATTGCTCAAAAAGGCAAACCACACAACATCGGAGAAGAGTTAATTTTGCCAGCAATAAAGGAAGTAATAACTACTGTGCTTCATAAACCGGCCGCAAATATTATCCGAAAAATTCCTTTGAGTAATAATTCTGTGCAAAGACGAATTGATGAAATGGCTGAAAACATTGAAGAATCATTGTGCAATCATCTGAGGACTAGTCAATTCTCAATTCAGCTCGATGAGTCCACTTTACCAACTAATGAAGCGTTGTTGCTATCTTACGTGAGGTTTATTAAAGATGAGAAAATACGTGAAGAACTATTGTTTGCCAGAAATTTGGAGACAGATACAAAAGGCGAAACCTTATTCAATACATTGGAAAAGTTTTGTGAAGAGAAAGAGATTCCTTTGAAAAATATTATATCAGTTGCTACGGATGGCGCTCCGGCTATGACAGGGCGCCATAAAGGCTTCATAGCGTACTTAAAGAATAAAATTCCAGATGTCCTTGCTATACATTGCGTTATTCATAGACAACATTTGGTTGCTAGAAACTTAAGTGAACGACTATTTCAATCACTGCAATATGTCATCAAAGCAGTCAATAAAATCCGTAGCAGCTCTTTGAGCTTCTTTGTGTTACTAATGACGAAGATTTCAACCGTTTGTTGCTTCATACTGAAGTTCGTTGGCTGTCAAGAGGCAATTGTCTGATTCGATTTTACAACTTGTTTGACTCTGTGATAGAGTTCTTGGAAACTAAAGATACAGAACTGCGCAACAAGCTCATAACATCAAAGAATGATATAGCTTACATGACAGACCTGTATAAATTGTTCAACGACATGAACCTCCAACTGCAAGGCGATGAACTAAATTTAATTAAAACAAAAAATGTCGTTGCTGCTTTCGCAGCCAAACTGCTTCTGCACAAAAAGAATATGGGCAGACGTGAGTTTCACAATTTTCCGAATTTATCAGTATCCTGCAGTAACGACGACTTGTTTGCCTACTGCCAACATTTGGAAAACCTCCACATTGACTTCACCGAACGATACCAGGACATTTTAAACTTGGAAATACCAGACTGGGTGTTGGATCCGTTTTCAAATGTCAACACAGCAATGTCACCTCAGCTGGAAGAAGAACTTATAGAATTGACAACAAACGAAGAAATAAAAATCAAGTTCAAAAATGGATTTCAAGAATTTTGGCTACAAAAACCGATCCCGCAATTGTACCCTGGATTGTGGTTAATTGTTCAACGATTCTTGATAGCATTCCCATCGTCATATTTGTGTGAACGTGGATTTAGTGCTGTGGCAACGCTGCTTACTAAAAAGAGAAATCGTTTGCGTGTTACCGAACGTGGCGACTTGCGGCTGTTTTTGAGTAAATTGGAACCTGATATCAACAAACTTATTGAACAGCATCAGATTCAACCTTCACATTAGTTTTTATATAAGAATTGATTATGTTTGATTTATTTTGAATAAAAGATACTCTGTCCGAATACTATAAAGTTGCGTTTCAATAATCAGTTATAAGTACTTAGCGGTTTTTAAGTATGTTTAAAAAGGAGGGCGTTAAAAAATAATTTATTCTTAAAGTGGGCAGTAGACAAAAAATAGGTTGGGAACCCCTGCTCTAAGCTGTATGATGATGATGGATAATAGAAATGAGAAGTGAGAAATGATATACCTCTCAACCTCTCGAATATATCAATAAAGATGTGGGGCTTTACTAAGTCCTCGGGCGGACTTCTTAAGAGAATTTGAAAAGTGACGTTGCACTGTTTTACTTCATTTGCCAACACTCATGTACACTCACAAACACTTACCGGTTAATAATCCACCATTATTTCACATTAATATTCGACATAACACAAATTTAGAAAATAAAACAAAACCGTAGACATGGCTCTTCACTTTCCCGCCAAGAAGTGAATAAATACGCATACGAAAAACGTAACGTAAAAGCATCTATGCTTTACAGCCAAACCTTGGGTTATTTTCATGATTTCTTTAGCGCGGCGCTTTCGTGCTTTCGTCCAAAACGCTTATCCAATCTTATAATTTATAAAGCAATAACTCTCGGATCAATAACGGCCATACATATGGGGTTAAATTTGTCACATTTTAGGCCGCCTATCACCTCCCGCAAGGAAGTTGTCGAGTTTCCAGTAACCCTGTATATATATGAGGCTGTTTGGGCTAGATCCTTTTGTCTTTCGTAAAAAAAGCTTTGCATTTAATTTGCCCGCCAATATGTCAAACAGTCAACAGAACTGCCAGACTACAAAGTTATTTGGATTTTGCCTTTTGGATATGGAAATGTTTTCAAAGCTTTGTTGTTAAGTGTTTTAACTGCTTATTTTCTAATAAAGAATACCGTATTAAACTAAAGAGACATAACTTTGCATTCTCTTCAAAATGGATGTAGCCGATACATATGCGACTCAAAGCCAAGTAAAAGATGAGGTTGGAGTGCGGTGCCAGAAACTGTTTCAGGATTTCTTGGAAGAGTGGGTATTATTGTTTTGTGGCTTTGATATTGGACGCAGTTATATTATGAAACCGACTATTTGTATTATTGCTACGTCTTTACATTCAGTAAGAATGGACATGTCATTTTATTTATATTAGGTTATGTTTCTATGACACTTGAAATTAAAACTGTTATGATACCACTGATACAGCCATCTAGTGTACCAGATGGCTACGTCGCTTATTTCTCTAACGGGGAAGGGCTATTAATTAGGGATCCAGTGTTGCCAGATTTTTTAAAATCCGTAGGGCTACGCTCAAATATCCGTAGTCCGTAGATTGCCTCTACAAACATCCGTAGATCGTCGTACACTTTTCAAAGCTTAACCTGACTATTTAGAGATGGACTGACCTTAAACCAAGTGCCTTGCCGGTAAAGAAATTGAAAAAAAAAATATAGGAAAATCGCCAAGACAAAGGAAAAAACAAAATTTTAATAGTACTTTTTAATTTTTATTTATTTTCAATTTCTGTCCGTAGATCTATGGACAAATTCGTAGATCTGGCAACGCTGTATTGATCCACGATTTTCGTAGTGGGAGGGGGGGAGGGGGCCTTTTTGTATTATGGGATATTTTTGTATGGAGCTAGATTTCTGTTTAATAAAAAAAATAACCTCGAAATTTTAGTTAAATAATACTGTTAAAGTAGGTATGTTTAAGCTGCAAATACTACATTAGAAAACACCACAACACGTTAAAACAACACGTAACAAAACGCAATACACGTAAATACGAAATATCAGTCAAAAATCGAAGAAAATTTATATATTGTTTTCTAAAGTTTACGCGAACACTACACATTTAAATGAAACAACTTTTACGGATCTACTCGCTTTTATTTTACTCTACATTATTTAATGTTTATCCTGACGTAAACATTAAATAATGTAGAGTAAAATAAACGCAAGTACATCCGTAAAAGTTGAAAATTTATATATTTATATATAAACTATTACAAAAAAACTACAAGTTATCGAGAAGATATTAAGTGAATAAGTGAATGGTAAACATCTGAAATTGAAAATCATGGGTCCTTAATCAATAGCTGAGCCAACATGCCCGGTCTGCGAGTGCTGAGGTTAAGCAACTTTCGCAAAGGCCGGTCATGGGATGGGTGACCAAAAATTTATCATCTCAAGTTCCTCCATGGTTTGGAAGACACGTAGCCGTTGGTCTGAGTCCCAGCTGCATTAGCAGTCGTTAACAACCACCAATCCTCACTGGCAGTGGTTTTTGGCCCATTCTCCCTATCCATCCATAGGGAAGGCTCATGTTCCAGCAGTCGGGATATAAAATGAGCTGATGCTGATGATGATGATGAAGTAATTGATTGGAATGTATTTATTGAACTTTTTAGTTTGGTGCTAGTATTTACTACGAGTTCTCTCAATCAAATTCCAGGTTTAAAGAAGACAATGAAATCAAATATGAAAAACAAGCTAAAGAACTTTTGAAACCAGAATTGAGCACACTCGAAGTTAGTTTCGATGATGTGGAAAAGTACAACCAGAATCTCGCCACCACAATTATCGAGGAGTATTATAGAATATACCCGTTTCTTAATCAAGCCATTTTTAATTATGTACTCAGTCTCGCTGACAGTGGCATGAAGAAGGACCTTCAAGATAAGGAATGTTATGTTTCGTTTGTTGATGTCCCTACTAGACATAAAGTGAGAGAGTTAACTACTGCTAAAATTGGTACTTTGATCAGAATATCAGGACAGATTGTGCGGACACATCCGGTGCACCCTGAACTAGTGTTGGGCACATTTGTCTGCTTGGATT
Source organism: Eudonia mercurella (assembly GCA_963082485.1). NCBI lineage: Eukaryota > Metazoa > Arthropoda > Insecta > Lepidoptera > Crambidae > Eudonia > Eudonia mercurella. Next base: position 7,683,307 of record OY720045.1, read on the forward strand.
GCCAGACTGTCATTAAAAATGTGGAGCAACAGTTTAAGGTAAACTATTGAAATAATGGAATAAAATAGCTTTAAGTAACTTATTTACACAGTTTATATGGTATATTATCAGTAGTAGTTGTAACTGCTCAGTGTGCTTTTAGGCATAGGCCTCCAGCTAAATAATAAAAAGTAAAAAAAAAGCTATAGTATTCAGTAAAAAAAATGTAAGATAAATAGTATATAAAGTGGACTGGACTTAGTAAATCACCAGTTAAAACAGGCTATATGGGATCAGATCAAGGGAGGAAATGCTTCAGAGCCTCAGTCGGGATCCTTGGCAGCCCGTACTGCTCAGTTCAGGGTAAACTGCGCAATATAGGTGAGAGGGGGCTCTCACTGAGTCTCTTGTGCCGGTGCTGCTTGACTCCACCACGCGGGCCCTCTTTCCTGAGAGAGCAGAATTTGTGCCTCCACGGATGAGCCCGGCAACATCTTACGGGGAAGACACTCATGTGCCGCCGATAACCACCGGCGAGTTGGGTGCGGCCTTCTTGCGGCTCAAGGCTAAAAATACGGCTCCAGGGCCTGATGGAATCTTTGGCAAGGCCTGGGAACTGACTGAGGACCGTTTCAGAACCCTTCTGTTCTCTTCTTCGTTCTCCTGGACGAAGCTGGAAGAAAATAATACTTTTTATTAAGATAACTGTTATTAAAAAATGTTTAAATAATTTTTAACGCAAATGTTGTTGCGAACAAATTACAAAAACACAAATGTTGAAAAAATTTCCACAACACTATTTACTTATTACTTTATAAGCTAAAGGCGCCCATTCAATGTCAACAACTACAACAACTACAACAGCAGGTTCAAATCCTGCTCGTGGAAATTTTTTCAACATTTGTGTTTTTTTTTTTTTTCATAACTGTTATTAATTAAAAAATTAAAACAATGTGCCAATGAAATTAGAAGGCTCATCTGTGAATTTTTAGTGAATTTTATCTCTGTAATCTAACAAATTAATATGAAGTGAAGTTTAAAACGCACTTCACAAAGTGCACTTCACCCAGTATCCTCAGTAGTTAAGAATTCCTTCTGAAGTGTGCTTTAACCATTGGCTTTATCACTTCACATCCGGCGGGATGAAGGCACTGTGCTTACCTGTAAGAAATAAAAAAAAACACCAATGTACAAATAACTTGAGCTTTATATTTTTCAACAGTACACAATCCCTACTATTTGCCGGAACCCTGTGTGCGCGAACAGACGTCGATTCATGCTGGATGCTGACAAATCAGTGTTTGTAGACTTCCAAAAGATTCGCATTCAGGAAACACAGGCTGAGCTGCCTCGTGGGTGCATACCGCGCTCTTTGGAGGTCATATTGAGAGCAGAAGCCGTGGAGTCAGTACAGGTATGAAACAAGTTTATAGTCTAACCATAATTAATAAGTTATTTGGTAAAACACACTGATGGTATACCTTTTCTGTGGGTGCGCCAAAGTTCACCTAATTTCAACTCCGATAATTGGAAATCCGGAAATGTTCTTCCTAACATTTTTCATTCTAACTTCTCTGTTTCTAATGTTCATAATTCCGAATCATTCAACTTCATAATGTCAGTAGCAATAAACATCTATTATACTGTTGTTTGTTTTCCTATATTTTGTCAACATAATCGTCTTCTATACTATTATTCAAAGTAATATCTTTTTTTTTGAAGCGACTTTAAATAAACACGCTTAGGTTAGCGAGGAGCAAAGCGACGAGCGGGTTAGGTTGAAATAAACACTGCCGGAAGCGACTTTAGGGCGTTTCTCACATTAATGTACATTACTTTACAATGGAAATTATGTTTAGGGATAAAAGCGTTATGAAAAACAACAGTAGGAGTTTAAGTATATATATTTATATTGGTGATATTATTAATAAAAATTTTCGGAAACATGAGTGTTATGAACATCGTCTGTAGTACTACAAATTGTATAAATAAAAAATTAGGAAGAGTGATCATTCGGATTACAAATCGGTAGGAGGAATAACAATTTCCGGTAAAAAACTTTAGGTGAGCCAATATGGACCCCTTTTCTGTATTTCCTAAGTAGGACAAAAATATTGTTTCATTGGAAAGTAATATAAGAAAATGTTGTCACTATTTTGCAGCATAATAAAAAGTCTTACATGGTTCAGTGGTAAATAAAAATCCAGATATTTCTGTGTAAGGATTTGCTCAGAAACATAAAGGCATAAGAACTATAGCCTCAGGGCCCGCAATACAAGCTTGATAATCTTGGTGATTGTTTACTGGTTCATTATTAACCCATTTAGCCTAACCAGAAGTTAGTGTGTTGTTGTAAGTAAACCTCTACAAGTATTATGTCAGGGTAACTATATAATATCTATACAATACTTGGCCCGACGGTGTTTTAGCACCCTGTTGGGCCAAGTGGGTTAATATTTCAAGATATACAGGGTGTTAAAAAGTAGGAGCCATATTTTAGGAAGTAGTTTACAATATATTCTGTTTGTTATAACCTGTATATTATTTATGTATAACAATCATATATATTATTTGATTTGTTCCAGGCTGGTGACCGCTACGACTTCACAGGAACTTTGATAGTGGTACCCGATGTTGGGTCTTTATCCATGCCGGGGGCGAAGGCGGAGCTCACGTCGCGGACGCGGCATGCCAACGAGGGGCAGATGGAGGGCATCAAGGGGCTCAAAGCGTTGGGCGTTAGGGAATTACACTACAAGTTAGTACATAGTTTTTTATTTTATTTTATCTCTGAATAAAGGCCATAAATAAGTACATTCTTAGAATTAAGGCTGGATAACATAGCCAAAATAATTTTAAAATGTTAACATGTGTTATTGGTTAAAAAAATTGGTTACAATTAGTTATTGTCGTATTTACTATATTTTTTTAAGAAATGAAATGAGATATATTTAAAAGTTACATTGTTTGTTACATTTAAACAGTTACATTACAGCTACGTATGTAGAAAAAAATATTAAAAAATATAAACAACTTTCTAACTCTAGTGAGTATGTAGAAATCGATTCTTAAGATTTGATGTAAACGTAATATTTGTGATAGACCAAAGTCTCAGACCCAGAGGTTGATCGTTCTGTTCGCGTAGATAAGGTTGAAAATCTAATTTTGAGATCAGGCACAGAATATTTTTATTATTTATTAGTTTTCGAAAGCCAAGGAAATAAAGTTAACAATGTGGTTTGTTTTCACAAAGCCATAGAAAAGGATTAAACCAACTGTATAATGTTCTATCAATATAACAATTATACATTTAAATATTGTTTAACTTTATTGCGTTTAGTATAAGGTCGTAAATTAATTAATCGTAAATTAACACTTGCTTTGTTTCTTGCCGGTTCTTCTCAGTACAAGATCTCCCGCCCAGAGTAGACTTACGAACCGATGGCATAGTTAATACATTCACAAACGCTCCTTGTAGCCTAAACTGAATAAATCATTTTGAATTTTGAATCAAAAATATAAAATTTGTTGTCCAGAACGGCCTTCTTAGCCTGCAGCGTACAAGCTATAGCGCGTAGGTTCGGAACCGGAGACATAGCCACCGACGATCTCACCACTGAAGACATGAGGAAGCAGATGACTGATAAGGAGTGGGATAAGGTATTATCATCATTTTTTTTTGTATTCGTAGTGCGAACCCAGTACCTAGTCAAACCTGATTTAGGCTTTATGAGATACTATTATTTACCAATTTTGATGACATACGGAACTGAGACGTGGTCGCTCACTATGGGCCTTATCAAGGTTCAAGGTCATTCAAAGAGCAATGGAGAGGGCTATGCTCGGCGTTTCTCTGCGATCGAATCGATCGAATCAGAAATGAGATCCGCAGAAGAACAAAGGTAACAGACATAGCCCGAAGAGTTGCTAAGCTCAAGTGGCAGTGGGCAGGGCTTATTTTCTGTGAATAAATATTATTTAATTTTATAAATCTTAGTCAAATTTATACCAAACTTCTACATAGTAAGTAAAAGTAAAGTAATAGCCTATTAGTCCCCACTGCTGGGCAAAGGCCTCCATCATTAAAATCAAGTCATCACTACTGGCTTAATCACCACGCTTGCCAAATGCAGGTTAGTGATCACTGATCACAAACCCGGGATATGCATTAAAAAACCCGAAACACATGCCCCCAAACTGGGAATTGAACCCGGGATCTTCCGGTATCGGGCCGAGTGCTTTGCCACTCATCCACCGAGGCGTTACTTCTACAGACATAGATCACCTGCCAATATGAATATTTTGTCGTAGGTATACGAAATGTCTCGCGACCGCAATCTCTACAACAATCTGATAGCCAGCTTGTTTCCGAGCATACATGGAAACAACGAAGTGAAAAGGGGAATATTGCTCATGATGTTTGGTGGCGTCGCTAAGACTACAATTGAAGGTTTGATTATTGATTTATTTATACTATTTTAATTGCAATACCATGTTGAAATAAAAATATTGCTTTTTAAATTTCAATATGTCAACCATTTTTAGTGTAAAGCATATAAAATAAATAAATAATTATATCTGACCTGGCGGGCTTCGTACCGCCTACAGCTATGAACCAGACAAATTTCTGAATGCACTTTTAATTAATATGTGACAACGAAGTGACAATTTTTTATTTCTAAAAAGACAAAAATCAAATGTTTCACAGCTAGGAACATTTTGTATTGGAAAATTGAATTGTTGTTTTTAGTATTTTCCGTTACTTATTATTTGTGTTTCTCAACGTTTAACCCTTCCCTGAACTTCCACAAATATTTCAAAATCAAAATTAGCCAAATCGGTCCAGCCATTCTCGAGTTTTAGCGAGACAAACGAACAGCAATTGATTTTTTTATATATATAGATTGGTTCGCAAACAACATTTGCGTTCACTTTATATATAACCAGCACTTTACTCGCGACTTCGTCAGCGTAGATTTGCGATTTTTCAAAGAAACTCTTTTTCTCATTATAGCCTATAATATTACCCGCAAGGAATGTAGCATTCTATCAGTGAAAGAATTTTTGGAATTGGATCAATAGTTCCTGATATTACGCTCCGTAAACAAACTAAAAAAGAATTTGTGTATATTAGTATATAAGCAAAACTTCTTTTTTTTAATTTTTTAATTTACATTGCTCTATGTAGTAATAAGATACAATGTTACTAAAAAAATCAACCAGTCCCAGAAAGCTCGAGTGGGAATCAAACCCACGACCACGACCCTTGGTTTACCGATTCAATGCTCTGACCGCTGAGCTACCGAGACCCGAGACGAGACGAGGGGTTCACTATGGTTGACTCTTTTTAGTAAAATTGTCTCTTGCAGTATGTTAATGTTTCTTACAGGCACAACTCTCCGCGGTGACATAAACGTGTGCATAGTAGGTGATCCCAGTACTGCAAAGTCTCAATTGCTGAAGCAAGTGAGCGAGATCACTCCGCGCGCCGTCTACACCAGCGGGAAGGCCTCTTCCGCCGCCGGCCTCACCGCCGCCGTCGTTAAGGCCAGTTGTTATATACTTTATATATGACTATACAACGTGTTACAGATTTTGGTAAAAATGAAAAGATTCAAAGCGTATCCGATCTAGATCTTGTATGAAGAGTTACTGAGACATAATTATTAATTTTAATTTGTTATGGTGGAAGAATCAAAAAAATATGCCGATTTTAATGAAACAAGCTATGCCTACCAGAAATACTAAGTTGTTGACAGTTTGTATAAATCATTACGAAGAATAACGCAAATTTTGTTGCGAAACAAATTACAAAAACACAAATATTCAAAAGATTTCCTCGAGCAGGATTTGAACCTGCACCCTTCTGACATACCGGTGGGCCGACCGCCTAACTCTCTCGCTTTCGATCGCTTTGAAGGCGAGGCGAGGAAGAGGCGTCATCTTGTCATTTTGAAAGTTATATGAAAGCAATATCGAAAGCTATAGCCTATAGCTTTCGATATTATTCGATATTATATTAGAAGATGACGCGAGGGTCTCGCCTTCAAAGCGATCGAAAGCGAGAGAGTTAGGCGGTTGGGGGGCTGGTCAGGTGCTCTTCCAATGGAGCTATCGTGGTTCTAACCAGCCCGCCGAAATTATTCATCACTATTTACTTTTTTTTTTGAAAGCCAAAGGCGCCCATTCAATGTCAACAACTACCGTCATCAACATCCGATCATAATATTTTTACAAATACTAAAGATCAGTTAAGAAATAGGCAAGCTATTATAAAATGTTTTAAATAATTTAAACGCAAATTTTGGTGCGAAACACCTGACCCGGGGGTCGACCGCCTAACTCTCTCGCTTCCGATGGCTTTGAAGGCAAGGCGAGGAGGAGGCGTCATCTTGTCATTTAGAAAGCAATATCGAAAGCTATAGGCTATAGCTTTCGATATTATTCGATATTATATTAGAAAACGAGGCGAGGGCCTCGCCTTCAAAGCGATCGAGAGCGAGAGAGTTAGGCGGTTGGGGGGCAGGTATGTCAGAAGGGTGCAGGTTTAAATCCTGCTCGTGGACTTTTTTTCAAATTTGTGTTTTTGAGTTTATGTGATTTAAAATGCACTATGGAAAGTTTAAGTTTCAGTAAACAAACTTTTGATTTTTTTTTGTTTTATTAATTGTCAATGTCTCTTTATTTTTTGTAGTAATTAAAATTGCTTATTATGGCTTATTGGTTTACAAGAATTGAAGCTTTGAAGTTTGTATGGAATACCGAAGTGTAATTGCGTTTTAAATGGCGTCTCCGGTCGCTCTGTTGCGTGGCCAGGCTGGAAATATGATACAAACAAAGTTAAATCACGTTCTGTATTTTGCCCCAACAGGACGAAGAATCATTCGACTTCGTGATAGAAGCGGGCGCGCTGATGTTAGCCGACAACGGGGTTTGCTGTATCGACGAGTTTGACAAAATGGACCCCACCGACCAGGTCGCCATCCACGAGGCTATGGAGCAGCAGACCATCTCGCTGGCTAAGGTACCATCATCATCACCAGTTCAGTTTACATAAAAAAAATTTACCCTACTGCTGGGGCACGAGCCTTCCCTATGGATGTTTACGACATGGAGAACGGGCTATAAACCACCGCGGGCCCAGTGCGGATTGGTGGTTATTAACGACTGCTAATGCAGCCGGGACCAACGACTGCAACATCATCTCAGCCAAAAGACGTCTACTGCTGGACAAAGGCCTCCCCCAAGGATCTCCACAACGACCGGTTTTGTGCTGCTCGCATCCAACGGCTTCCCGCGACCTTCACCAGATCGTCGGTCCACCTTGTTGGAGGCCTGCCCACACTGCGCTTTCCGGTACGCGGTCGCCACTCGAGGACTGTTCCGCCCCAGCGGCCATCAGTCTTGCGAGCAATGTGCCCTGCCCACTGCCACTTGAGCTTAGCAACTCTTCGGGCTATGTCGGTTACCTTTGTTCTTCTGCGGATCTCCTCATTTCTGATTCGATCTCGCAGAGAAACCCCGAGCATAGCCCTCTCCATTGCTCTTTGAGTGACCTTGAGCCTTCTGATAAGGCCCATAGTGAGCGACCACGTCTCAGCCCCGTATGTCATCACTGGCAACAGACACTGGTCACTGGTCACACGACCGCAACGTTCCTAAGAATTTTTTGGAGAGAGTTTGCTTATTGACTTAGACAGCATTTTCAGCTTTACCGAGCTTTTTGGGGCGGCGAGAAACTTAAAGGGTTCTTCAAGCCGTGTGAATCGAATCAACTTTGGAGGTGTTCTAGAGGGAACGACATCACACACTAATGCGTGTCCCCGTGGCCTACTAGAATCTCCGAGGGGTTCGGATCGGATCGGGGAGTTCCTAAGAAGCACCGAGCTCGAGATAATACATTTTGATCACCCTTTTGATGACGTAATCAAAAGTTCTATATCCACTAGTTCATTCGCCATTCGATCACGTTAACAAAAAACTATAATTTGTATGGCTTAATTAGGCAACTCACCTCATCGGTCACAGTTTTATGGCTCTGCTTTTTTCATTTAGGTTCAGACGCCAATCAAGAGTTTACTCTACGTTCATTGATATAAGGTTGATTTTTGTCACAATGTTTAGATTATAGTAGGGTTGAACACTCAGATTAATTTCTCACCTTGTACCTTACCTTTATATTTCTACCTCACAGCAACAGAACTTAGCGCTGGGCGCACTAATTAATTATGTCCCGATTAGACTTGTTCTTCATATTAATCGGTGAAAAGTGGAAGCCTTTGCCGATCATTAGGACCAATTAGAATTACAAAATAAACTTTCGACATAACGTCCAACACATAGAGTTCAATATCAATTGAGGCAAAAAGTATGAAACCGCAACAACACTGGTTAAAAGCAGCTTTGTAGTCGGCTGTACAAGCTTCAAAATTATCAGAGCTTTCAAATCTACCAAAGTATCTGAACATTTGGCAAAATTCGTCCTTATTACGGGAGCACTTTCATTTACGTTCACACGTCAATCAAAAGTGTCATCATCATCAGCTCATTTTTATGTCCCCACTGCTGGGGCACGAGCCTTCCCTATGGATGGATAGGGAGAACGGGCCATAAACCACCACGCGGGCCCAGTGCGGTGCGGTGGTTGTCGACTGCTAATGCAGCTGGGACCAATGGCTTTACGTGCCTTCCGAAGCACGGAGGAGATCGAGATGATACATTTTTGGTCACCCATCCGATGACCGGCCTTTGCGAAAGTTGCTTAACCTCAGCACTCGCAGACCGGGCGCGTTAACCACTGCGCCATCGAGCTCCTCATCCATCAAAAGTGTACCCGACATTAATTGGTATAAGGTTGATTATTGTCAAATGTTCATATTATAGTAGGGTTGAACGCTCAGATCAATTTTTCACCTTATATTTCTACCTCACAGGCCGGAGTCCGAGCAACACTAAACGCTCGCACATCCATACTAGCCGCCGCCAACCCAGTAGGCGGTAGATACGACCGAGCCAAATCCCTGCAACAGAACGTAGCTCTAAGCGCACCGATCATGTCCCGATTCGATTTATTCTTCATATTAATCGATGAGAGCAGTGAGATGGTGGACTACGCGATTGCAAGGAAAATAGTCGACTTACATTGCAATAAGGAGGAGACTTACGACTGTGTGTACTCGAGGGAAGATCTGTTGAGGTATATCGCCTTCTCGAGGTCGTTCAAGCCTATTATTACTGAGGTAAGTACCATATACAATGTTTTATGTAACTTTCCTTGCATTTTTTTTTTGGAGAGAGATTGCTGATTGCCTCAGACGGCATTTTCAGCTTCACCGGGCTTTTTTGGGGGCGGCGAGGAACGTAAAGGGTCCCTCAAGCCGTGTGAAACGAATCACCTATATAAGAATATAAAAAACATAATATAGAATAGAAAGTACAAAAGATACAATCCGCAAAAACATTTTAATTAATTGCTATTCTAGCCGCGACGCAATAAAGTGCAATTCAGCTCGCAGATCTCTAAGTGCGATATGCTTCAATAGGGTTGTTGTAAACAACAATAATTTAATCCAGAACATTAAATTAATGTTAGAATAACAGTTCTATAAAACATCAACCTATTTTTTATTTGACCTAAGCATGAATTTCTGCAAACGTAAAATAGTAATTTTGTTCCATCAATTAAGTGTTTATTAATAACTAGCTTAACCCGGCGGACGTCCTGCCGCATTTTTTTAAACATAGCCTATGTTACTCAGCGCTAATGTAGCATTCTAATGGTGAAAGAATTTTTTAAATCGGTCCAGTAGTTTTTGAGTTTATTCGTTGCAAACATACATACATACAAAAATACAGAGGTTTCCTCTTTATAATATTAGTTTTAAACACTTACAGCCAGTTTCAATAACCTATCTTCAGCGAGAGATAGACCTACTAGAGCTTTGTTGCTTAGTTATTTCTGTTAATTATCAGAACATAACAGCGGTTGCTTGGTAATTAAACTAAGATAGGCCTATCTCTTACCAGAGATAGGTTATTGAAATCGGGCGTTAATTGATAGAACAAAATAGTAACATCATAGGGATTTTTCAAATCTCACCGGTGATCTCAATATAAAAGTAACATAAAGTACACTATAAAATATAATATTTTTTGCATTATTTACAATTTGATTATTAAGGCGAAGGGTAAGGCACACTAGCGCCGCTAATGGATTTAATTTGATAACTGCTAAACTGGATTTTTTTTCAAACATTGCGGACCTTCCGACACTAGGCAAACATCTATTATTTAATAATTGTGCACTACTTTTAGGTTTATTTTTGTATGCATTCGCTAACACTAAAGTGGCCATTGTTTGTGAATAAATGCGATAGCCCGTTTTGTGAATAAACCACGCAACAAAAAGTAGTGCACAATTATTAAATAAATATTATGGATGCTTTCCTGTTATCGGACGGTAGGCAATGTTTAAAAAAAGATCCGGTCCGTTAGTAATTGTCAAATTATCAATTGGTGGCGCTAGTGTGCTTTAGTGTGCCCTTCGCCTTATGATACGTGCAGTTCGAGAATTTTCAGTGTCAAAAATAAGTTTGAAAAGGAGAAAAAGGTGCACTCATAACCCACGCCCCCAGATAGGTATTGGGAGGTAGAGGAAAATGTTTTCAACAATCAACTAACATTTTAGGAGGCAGGCAAACTCCTAGTACAGTACTACACAGTTCTTCGAACCCGGGACGGTAGCGGGGCTTCCGGGGGTGGCACGTGGCGTATCACGGTTCGCCAGCTGGAGTCTATGGTGCGACTGGCGGAGGCTATGGCGAAGATGCACTGCAGCGGGCAGGTGGCGCCTCAACACGTGCACGAAGCGTACAGGTAGGTACACTTTTTTGTTTTTCATAGTTATGGCTTCGTGCAGTTAGCATTTAGCCAGGGTTAAAGTAATTTTTCTTACAAGTTATAAATAAATAAACAATATTTACTTTGTTGATAGATTATAGTAAGTGATATACCTGATACCTGAATGGGTAGTATATAAAAATTGTTTGGACGATTCAAAAGCACTTTTCTAAAGTTTATTTGAATAAAAAATATTTGACTTTGACTTTGATAACAGAAATAAGTAGTGATAAATGATATTCCCTCGCCCCTACCCCTTGAGTATCAGTAAAGATGTGGGGCTTTACTGAGAGAATTTGAAATGTGATGTTGCACTGTTTTGTTTTATTTGCCAACACTCATGCACGTTCACGAAAACTTTAACGGTTAATAATCCACTATTATTTTTAATTAATATACGATTTAACACAAACTTTAGACAATAATGCACAACCGCAGGCTCTTTACTTTCCCGCCAAGAGGTCCCAGGTACACTTTATCTATACACCGTGCTTTTTTAAATGTCTTAGACCTGCAGGTGGGTTTATCAGACCATGTAACTGAACAACTTTCCCCAAAAAACGAGATTTTTTTAAACTTTCCCATACAAAGCCTCTATTGACCGAGCATAGTTTGTATGGGAAAGTAAAAAAAATATCTCGTTTTTCGACTTATGTTTCTTGGGGAAAGTTGTTAAGTTTCAGGGTATGATCAACCCCACTGCGGGTCTAAGACGGTTAAAAAAGAACGGTGTATATTAATACGTAAAGAGAAAACTTCGTACCCCATTTTAAGCTCATTGCGCTTCTCTGCGAGTCAGAGATTTGGTATAGTTTATGTGGGAAAGAGTCCCGAAAGATAAAATTTAAGTATAATATGTGTTACAATACGAGCAGCATAAAACCTGGAGTTGTCAAGATCCTTGGGTACGCCTCTGTCCAGCAGTAGAAGTCTTTTGGCTGAGATAAAGATGATGCTGATTTATTTATTTATTAAAACGGTCAAATTTCGACCACCGAGCGACCACTAGTACTATTAATTATATCCCCTTTCTTTTATCCATAGTTTTTACTTGTCTAGCGGCGAAGACAAGTGGAGTGTTGTTATTTTGAACCTTATTTGATAGAGATAAGAATAAAATACCGAAAAAATCAAGTACTGCCTTTTAAATAAAACAGTTTATTCTCGTTACAAATATAAGTGTTTCCATTCTTTTCGTTCTACAGGCTGCTGAACAAGTCCATAATCCGCGTGGAGCAGCCTGACATCCACTTGGAGGAAGATGAGCCTCAGATCGAGCCGAGCATGGAGGTGGACCAAGACGCTACCAGCGGGACCAATGGCACCAGTCAGTATCAATTGTATTTATTACATTTGCTTATTAATTAACGTCTCGTTGGCTTAGTTAGTGGCAAAGTGCCCCGCCCGATACTCAAGAGGACCTGGACTCAATTGTCAGGTCTGGAAGAGTGTGATCCAGATTTTTCGATGCATAATAGCCCGGGTTTGTGATCACCAACCCGAATTTGGCATGTGCGGTGATTAAGCCAACAGTATGGAGGCTTTTTACTTTTCACTTACTTATTACCAGTGATCGGAGTAGGTACAGCGATTTTTTGTATTTGAGATACGTTGTCACATGGACATTCCCGAAATGCCGGGATTAGAAATATTGTCGACAAACAATTTGAATGGTGTAGAAAAAGACAAAAACAGGTGCGTTCTTCAACGGTGGAGCCCTCTATTGTATTATTTTGTTTCCAAAAGCGGTGTTGCATGGCAAAATCGTGCGGCAACATCGCGCGTTTGCGCAATGGAAATTGGCCACGCGTAGCTAATGTAAGTTTGACAACGTCGTGCGCCGACTGCTAATACGTTTCTAAGCCTTTTTTTATCATGTTTATAAAAAAAGTTTCAGTTAGAATCTCGCGGAATGTCCATATTAACATCAACGTTTACGGTCAATGAACCAAAATAGCTCTACCTACTCCGATCACTGCTTATTGCTGACCTGACCTGGTGCAGTTTGCATTGTCAAGGTTAGGAAAAGATATTGTTGAATACTCGTACATATTTTCATTGTTTAATAATCGATCATCATGAATAAGTGAGAATGCATACAAGTCAAGTGTCCTATCATCGTCATCATGAAACGTGAAATGAGATGACTGTGGCGATGTAAATCTCGCGCTTGGCCTGTTTTTTAACAATAATGTCTTTACAGACGGCCATGAGAATGGTGATTCGGCTCCCAAGAAGAAACTCACGTTGTCCTTTGAAGAGTACAAGGCGCTCAGCGACATGCTTGTGGTGTTCATGAGAAAGGAGGAAGCTGAGGCGGAGACGAAAGGTACGGCGCACTTCTTATATGTTTTGTATCACTTTTTTAATTGTTTGTTTAATATACACTTATTACATTACCATACACTTAAGTAAAATTTAAAAAAAATATTGTACACTTGATTTTTTTTCTGAATGATTTTGTTGTCTCCTTCGTAGGCGAAACAATTTTTAGCAGGAATTTTAATAAAATGGAAAAAAGTCATGTAGTTCTTATCAAATAATTCGTTATTTTTAGTGAAATTGCTTTTATGTATATGGCTTAAGGTTGATCATTTATTGAAGAAATTTGTCAGATTTGGATATGTTGATGTTGATCTATGTATGCTGTGGCTTTATCTATTAGGATTTGTTTTGTTTTAAATTGCTGGTTGTATTTGTATGTGTTGATACAAACCTTCTTGGTGGCCCTAAATAACATAAATAAATAAATAAATGGTGCAGGCACGGAAAGCGCGGGCATGCGCAAGAGTGCGTTAGTGAGCTGGTACCTGGAACAGCTGGTAGCGCGAGGGTCTATTGAAGACGAGGACGAGCTGCTGGAGAGGAAGACCTTGGTGGAGAAGGTCATCGACCGGCTTATGTACCATGTAAGTCTACCATAATAGAGCAATACTTTCTCCCTTCTCGAGCAAGACTGCCCCCCTCCCTTTTGACTATATTTTTCCTCGCCTTTTCTAGAGCAAGACTTTCGAACACAACAGCAGAAATGTTATATTTACTATTCGATCACTTTAACTAAATCAAGAATTTGTATGGCAAAACTCGTGTTTCAACCACTTCCCTGGCCCCCAATTCTGCTATTTTTTTTGATCTGAAACGAATCTTGAACGCTATAGTTTCAACGTGTTCTTATCTGTTGAAAACGTTGAATCTGTAGCGTTTCAGATCAAAATAAATAGCAGAATTGGGGGGCAGGTCAGGCAAAGTATAAAACCTAGTATACGATGCATAGCCCGGGTTTGTAACCATCACGAACCCGCATTTGGAAAGCGTTGTGATTAACCCCATCTATCAGCTGTAGCAATGACTCTATTTCAATGATGGATGAGGTCTTTGCCTAGCAGTGTTGGGATTTTGAAGATATATGCGGATTAATGAAAAAGGTAAATTTTCTTTAAACGTGTATAATAACTGTGTAAAAGCAAGTGTACAAAAACAAAATGGCCGAGTAAAAAAAAAAAAGAGGAGGCAGCTAGTGATGCGATACAATCCGATGCATGCAGTTCGATTGTAGTGTTGTGGTAAATGCAATATTGATTGCAACATGCCCCCGGGCGTTGAAAGCTTCGCTTTCAACCAAAAGTTGAAGTCATAGGTAATGGGCATATCCTACTAAAGGACCGGCGGATGATTCCAGTAGAAGTCCTGACGTCAGCCACACGAACAATGCCATCGGGTCCCGGATGGACAGCGACAATTCTTCCAAGCTTCCACTTTAATGGAGGAAGGTTGTCTTCTTTTATTACAACCAAGGAGTCCAACTTCAAACTATTCTTGCATACGCGCCACTTGATTCGTTGCTGCAGCTCTGCAACGTATTCTTTGCTCCAGCGAGCCCAAAAGTGTTGGCGACATTGCTCGATGCGTTGGAATCGGGTCAAGTAGTTGGTGGAATGTTGCTGAAGATCGCGTTGTGGCAGCGATGTTAATGGACGGCCGATTAGGAAGTGGCCCGGCGTCAACGGATTACAATCGGCAGGGTCGGAGGATAGCGGTGTCAGCGGCCTGGAGTTTAATATGGCTTCAATTTGTGTAAGCGTCGTGTTTAACTCTTCAAACGTCATATTACAATTCCCCAGCACTCGGGTTAAATGGTATTTGGCTGATTTAACACCGGCCTCCCAGAGTCCACCAAAATGAGGACTATACGCAGGAATAAAATGGAAATTTATACCATCATTTGCCAATTTGTTGCTCAAAGAATTGCAGTTGCCCTGCAAGAACTTGGACAAATCGTTGTACGCTCCAACAAATGAGGTGCCGTTGTCTGAATAAATATTAATAGGCTTACCTCTACGCGATATAAAACGGTTCAACGCTAATAAATAACTGTTACTCGTCAGGTCTCCCACCAGCTCCAGATGCATAGCTTTAGTTGTGAAACAAATAAAAACTGCTATATAAGTTTTAACAAGTCTGCACCCTCGTCCCTGACGACTAGCACACATAATAGGGCCAGCATAATCGACACCTACACTTTGGAAAGGATAGTCATTGGGACCGAGTCGTTGTTGCGGCAGGTTTCCCATCAACGGAGTTACAATTTTACCCTTGATGCGAGTACAAAGTTTACATTCATGATAACAAGCCTTAGACAATTTACGACCACCTATGGGCCAATAGGTCTCTCGTATAGACGCTAATAATAATTGTGGACCTGCGTGCATCAGTTTCTTATGCTCAAATTCAAATAATAGCTTAGTAAAAGTATGAGTGGACTGTAAAAGTATTGGATGTCTTTTTTCATAAGAAAATTTTGAATTGTCAAGACGACCACCGACACGCATTATGTTGTCTTCATCTAAAAATACATTAAATTTTAATAAAGAACTTCTTTTAGGTAAATTTTGTTTGTTTAACAGTAATTTATATTCAGAAAATGACTCGTCTTGACTCTTTTTAATGATTAATTTTAAAGCGCTGCGCAGCTCATGTTCTTCTAAAAGGGCAGGAATATTAGTACGAGTTTTATAACGTATGAATCGCAAAACGTAAGCAACGGTGCGAACAAGACGCAAATATTTTGAAAACCTTTTAAAATCTATTAAATTGTCATTATTACATGTTTCGTCTACAACAGTACTCAGTGAAATATCAGGTCGAGTTTCGGGTAACGTCTCGATTTGGTTGAGTTGAGAAGGCCAGAAACATTGATCTTGAATTAAATATTGAGGACCGGACCACCACATGTCCAATGTCTGCAGAACACTTATATCAACACCGCGGGATATCAGGTCTGCAGGGTTCTGATGAGTTGGAACATGTTTCCATGTGCAGTTGTCGGAGGTCCTTTCTAAAATTTCAGCGACGCGGTTGCGTACGAACGGCTGAAGTCTCGAAGGCACCATCCGCAACCACCCCAGCACAATGGTGGAGTCGGTCCAGAGGTAAACACGATCGAGTTTTACTCGAAGAGAGTTGAGGATCTTCTCATGGAGACGAGCTCCCATTAAAGCACCACACAATTCCAACCTCGGAATCGTAGTAGGTTTAATTGGCGCTACTCTACTCTTAGCCATCAATAGACGAACCATGACAACTCCTTTGTCATTTACGCTACGTATATAACAACATGCGCCGTAGGCACGTTCAGATGCATCCGTGAATACGTGTAACTCCAACATTCTGTACGAGTCACAAATGACATGACGTGGAATACGTATGTTATCCAATAAGGGTAAAGATTTGATCAGGCCATTCCAACATTTATAAATGTCAGGAGTTAATGGCTCATCCCACGACAATTTCTGTAGCCACAATTGTTGCAGTAACATTTTCATAACGATTACACAAGGTGACAGTAGACCTAAAGGGTCAAAAATTCTAGCAATTGCAGAAAGCAAGCTACGTTTAGTGTCACCGTTCGGTGGTGAAGAACCAGTTGGGAAGCAGAGTGTATCTGTAGTAGAATGCCAACCGAGACCTAACATTTTATTTGGTTCATCAGGACCTATGTTCAAATTATTGGATGTTTCGGCAGAGTCTATTACCAACTGAGGTTCATTTGACATCCATTTTCGTAATGGCATCCCTGCTGATGCTAAAGCATCAGTCACTTTCCTTCGTAGGTCTTTCACTTCATCCAGACGGTCACCACCGCTCAACAAATCGTCGACCCAGAAGTCACGCTGAATGACTTCTGCAACTCTTTCGTCTTGACTATCCAGACCTATCTGTTGAAGACATCTGGTTGCAAGAAATGGTGCACTCGCGGTACCGTAAGTAACGGTGTTTAGTTGAAAGACCTTGACGGTTTCCGATGAATCATCACGCCAGAGTATCTGTTGAAGATATCTATCCTCGGGGTGAACGACTATTTGTCTATACATCTTCTCAACGTCAGCTGACAAGATGTATTTGTGTTGCCTGAAACGAAGAAGTATAGACAAAAGATCGTCTTGCACCGTCGGCCCAACCAACTGCAGGTCATTGAGTGAGGCGCCTGACGTAGTGGGACTACTAGCGTTGAACACCACTCGGAGCTTTGTAGTGGTGCTTCTTTCGCGCAAAACTCCATGATGAGGCATAAAGTACGAGGGGCTTTCTAATTCTGGTGTGTGGTTCTCGGTCATGTGACCTAATGATAGGTATTCCGTCATAAAATCATGATACATTTTACTTAAGTCCGGTTTATTAAGTAGCCTGCGTTCTAAAGAAAACAGACTGTTTAGCCCTTTGAAAAGAATTACCTAACAAAGCAGGACTGTTTTTCAAGGGTATCCGAACACAAAAACGACCGTCACTCAAACGGACAGTATTTTTAACAAAATGTTCCTCGCAGAGCCTTTCGTCTGGTGAATAAGGAGGACATTTTGACTCAATTTCTTCTAACTGCCAAAAACGCATTAATTCGGTTTGGATGTCTCTTTTGTCATCATTAGTGTTTAACTTAATGTTGTTAAAATTACAAAGGACATCACTGGCCAGCAGAGAAACAAACTTACTAGGTAAAGGACCTGATATAATCCAACCTAACTTGGTATCACAAAGTACAGGCCTTTTGATACCTAATCTGATTTGTTGTGATCCCAACAAATCCCAAAATAGGTCAGCACCTATTAACAAATCCACTTCAGATGGTTTGTAAAACATAGGATCTGCCAAACAGATATTAGAAGGTATAGGTAACTCGGAAATGTTTATTTCCCGACTTGGGACATCACTAGTAATTGATGGTAAAACATAACAATGGAGATCAGTGACAAAACTGTCATCCAATGATTTCATTTTGACACGACATGTTTTACCTACGTGCGAAGTCACGTTATTGATACCCAAAATCGACCTATCTATCTCATCAGTTTGCAAGTTAAGTGTGCGACAAATATTCGCGGTTATTAAGCACGATGTGCTGCCACTGTCTAACACGGCACGAACGACGTGTTCACGATTATTGCTATCACACAATTTCACTAGCGCAGTAGACAACAACACCTCCCGTGACTGCATTCCGCTGCGAGTCGAAGCTACGTTAGCCGATAGGGTGACACTGCTGTCAGCGGTCAAAACAGGACTAACCAAATTATTATTTGACAATGAGTCAGACAGAGCAGTGCCTTCAAGCTCACCATGCAACTTGTTGCGATTATTCGTAGTGGGTTTCGATTCACCTATATGCACTAAAGTATTATGGCGGCGCTTACATATTTTGCAACCTGGCTTTTTACATGAGTTAGCATAATGACCTGAGCGAAAACAGTTAAAGCAAACCTTAAAACCGGGCAGCGCTTTAAGCCGCGCTTCGTTACTTAAAGCAAGAAATTGCGGGCAATTATTTAACATGTGGTCACCCTTGCACTTATTACAAAGCTTTGAAACATTCTCGGTACTTGAATTAAATGAATTTTGTGATACCATTGACTTAAGCTTAGGATGTGACATGTTGTGTGAACTAGACTGATTGTTAACACGACTACGTGATAATTCTAAAGTTTCAATAAGGTCTGCACGACTACGCAAAAACTGAAGACACTCATCAAATGTTATGGACTTATGCTGATCTAAATGACCTTTATACTCTTCCCACTCCCGATAGGTTTTTTGATCTAGTTTCTGAGTAACAATGTAAATTAATAGTGTATCCCACTGTTTTACAGGTTCTCCTAAAGATTCTAATGCACGAAGGTTCTTATTAATTTGGTCAATTAGTCGCTTTAAAACAAAGGATGACTCTTTGGTAATCACTTCAAGGGCAAATAAGGCAGATATGTGGTTTTGAATAAGCAATCGTTTATTGTCATACCTGTCACACAAAAGCTTCCAAGCCACAGCGTAGTTGCTGGCTGAAAAGTCGATGGATTGAATGACCACAGCAGCAGACCCCTCCAGACAAGCTCGCAGATAATGAAACTTGTTTATTTTATCTATTTCATCATTGGAGTGAATGAGGCTCACGAAGGTGTCGTGAAACTCGAGCCAATTATGATAGGAACCGCTAAATCTAGGTAACTGAATGGTAGGCAACCTGACGAGTTTGTTATTATTGTGAGATGTATGGGAACACTTATCGTTGGTCTGCAAGTTATTTACCGACTTGTGATGTTCATCTAAAAGACCTTGGGCGTCAGACAATGCCTTATAATAAAGTGACTCAAAACTAGTACGCTCAGTTAACTGTGTTTCCATATTATCGGCTAAACATTCCAATTGTAATTGCACCTCATCATATTGTTCGTACAAGGATTCAAGCTTACCCATACGCACCTGCAATTCCCGAGCACCAGATTCAGATATTGGCACTACAAGAGCCTTTACAAGATTGTTAAAGACAGTTAAACGTCCCTTAAAGCTGGCTCGCCGTTTAATTAATTCCTTTTCTTCACTCATTTTGGTGAAATTGGGAGTAAGTGTCTATCAACCTGGAATTTTAATTACAAATGTTATGATATTTGTATAAAACTAACTTTAATTATTCCTATTACCATTCTATCATAGGTAACAAACTTTCTAACCACTAATTATTATAAGTTTAAACCTCTAAACAATTTTATTTTGCTATTGAATTAATGTTTCTAAGTTATTATGTATTTTGTTACAATTTACAATGTTATTATGAGCTGAACTAAGCAATTGTTAAATTATGGAATAGAAACAATAACAATGATTACTAGATAGTTGTGATCAATTACATAAACCTTTAATTACTACTTTACTGTACCTTTTCAAGATAAGAATGTTTTTACATGTTTTGAACCATTTTCCCAATTTAAATTACATTAAGCAAGCAAGTATACATTTAATTTAAACATGGGTGTATTGACATGATACCTAGCACTAAATAATATCAAGGTGGACTGTTTTACTATGAATTAACAATGTTGAACATGTAATGATTAAATGACACATGGAACCTAAATTAGCAAACAGTATGTATGGGACAAAAATAAATAATTTACTAACCTGATTTATTAGTAATTAATCCTTATACTACCTGATTCAGTGCTGGGCTAAATACTTAAGTTAAACACCGCTTATCCTGCATTCTTTGCAATGTACATCTCACCGCATTTTATCCTCCTGGTTTTGCCGTAATTAAAGTTTTCATAAATAGGGTTAATAATGTCAAATTCCTTCTTTTGACTGGATCATCGACATCCGGCTCGAAGGACCATGTTGGGATTTTGAAGATATATGCGGATTAATGAAAAAGGTAAATTTTCTTTAAACGTGTATAATAACTGTGTAAAAGCAAGTGTACAAAAACAAAATGGCCGAGTAAAAAAAAAAAAGAGGAGGCAGCTAGTGATGCGATACAATCCGATGCATGCAGTTCGATTGTAGTGTTGTGGTAAATGCAATATTGATTGCAACAAGCAGTTTTACAGTATATGCGCAATTTATAATTACTTTTTAAAATAAATGAGGAGGAAGGAGGAACTCGATGTCTGCAATTGCTAAGGTTAGGCAACTTGCAACAAAGGCCGGTCATCGGATGGGTGACCAAAAATGAATTATCTCGAGCTCCTCCGTGTTTCGGAAGGTACGTAAAGCCGTTGGTCCCGGCTGCATTAGCAGTCGTTAACAACCACCAATCCGCACTGGGTGGTGTTGTGCCCTGTTCTCCCTGTGATGTCCATAGAGCAGATAGGGAATATCGGAAATAGGGCTCGTGCCCCAGCAGTGGGGATATAAAAATGAGCTGGTAATGTGAAATAAATGTGTTTAACCTAAATCCCTATTTCCAGGATCAAGTAATCATCCCGCTGTCGACCACCGGGCTCAAAGCTACGCAGAAGTCTTCAGAGCAAGAGGTGGAAGACGACCCGCTGTTAGTTGTCCATCCCAACTATGTGGTAGACACGTAACCTTTATAATGTAAGCTTTCATTTTTTATAATAAAATGTGAAATCGATGAACAAAGTGTTTTATTACATAAAACAATATTTTTAAAGTTATGTGGAATTAACTAAGAAATCTCCAACTCTATTGATTTTGCGATAAATGCATTTTAGCTATTTGATGTCATCAACATTATATTGATTTGGAGGATCTTAGCTTTAAGGAAAGTTATGTCAATTTGTAGTGTAGTGAAAATGTGTGTTTAATTTAAATCTGTTCAATACAGAAGGCTTTATAAGAACTGGCAAATTTTTTTGAAAACTTTTAAACTTTCACGATGCTTAAGACTTCGTGAAACCCTGTAATATAGGTAGTTGTTTTAATTAAAGTTTCAATTTATTTTGAATACCTTTAAGGTGATATGATAATACTCTTATAAGTGATAAAAGTAGGTCATAAATGTTATAAAATAAAACTTAACTCGTCCTTATGTGTTATTATATTAATCTTACAAACAAAAAACAACATCATCTTATATTAATAACTAACAAAACAACACGTCATCAACATCGTTCAAACACTTTATACAAGTCATTGAGATTGGCAATTTGTAATATAGCGCCGTTGCTAACAAAACTAGTGGGTGGCAAAAAGTTTCTCCTTATAGCTGGAAAAATTACATGCTCTTGTTTCCAGTATTCCGATTTCTGGGCTTCTACAGAACTGTCTGGGTTAGGTTGTGAGTAGAATATAGCAGTCTGCCGCGAGAATGTGTCGAAACAATCTTTCTCCGATTCCCAGTTCACTTCGCTGACTAATCGCACAAGGTAAGTTGGTAGGGCACCCATGAAAGGGATGTGGCCGTCTGTAAAAAAAACAATAAAAAAAACAACTAATAAAAATATAAAAAATGGTAAATTTCCCAATAAATTCATAATTTTTTGTGAGACAACCCCAGAAAGTAATGCAAGTACTTGTAAAAAAAACGAGCCACGATAGCATAGTTGGCAGTGCACCTGACCCGGCATGTCATGGGATGCAGGTTCGAATACCACTAGGGGTTTTTTTTTAACACTGTCTTTTTTCAAATTGTAATTTGTTCGCAACAATATTTGCGTAAAATTATATGTAAATAAATATCGCAAATACTTGTGTTGGGGTGCCTCGCTCTTAACCTAGTGCTAGTTACAATATTGGGCTAATTTTAACATTTTTAATAAAAACAAATTTATTTATTCTTGATTCACACGAATTTCTCCATATTATGTAATATTAAAATGTTGGATGTACCCTCAGGTTGGTTTCAAAGAAATGATATGTGCCTATGGGTAATGCGTACAATCGAAGATTAAAAATTCGATGCGATGAAATAAACTACATTAAATATATTTTTGAAATGGTGACATACAGATAGACTACTTCACGGTTTACTACGGAACGATAAAAAGCCATTAAATTCACAAATTCTAATCACATACCTAATAATAGTGGCAGGGCTAATAGTTCACCATCTTCGTTGATTTTAAGTGAAAAGTATTCCAAAATCATGGCTTTCTTGTTAACCAACAGTTCCGTCATCTGCCGAGCCATTTCTCTCATATCACCTGTAAATTTAAATTAAATTATATTATGTATGAGGAGCTCGATGGCAAAGTGGTAAAATGTGTGTGTCCCCCCCCTGTAACTTCTAAAATAAGAGAATGATAAAACTAAATAAAAAATATGATGTACATTACCATGCAAACTTCTACGGAAAATTGGTTTGAACGAGATCTAGTAAGTAGTTTTTTTTAATACGTCATAGAGTACGGAACCCTTCGTGCGCGAGTCCGACTCGCACTTGGCCGGTTTTTTTCAAGCAGACCATCTGCTTTCATCCAGTAAAGTTTCAATAAAATTCTATATTATTTTTCGGCGATGAAGACTGGTGTCAAACCCTGGGCTTAAAGTTTCCAACATGGGTGCCACTGCGGTACTATGTCACATTCATTTTAATATTTACACTTACCCAATTCCGGATTCCATTCATCCTCCTGTGAACTTAGACCCAACACAAAGAGTTCTTCTAGAAGCAACGGATTCGACAATTTTATAAAACCAAAATTCTGAAAATCGTACAGCATCGTTTCATAAAACAATTCCTCTCTGTAAACAAAAACAACAACTATTAAGATATTGCATGTATGTAGTTAATTATAATAGTTTTAATTGTTTTGATTAAACACTTACGTTAACTTTGTAGTGTCACATAAGTAAAGCTTGGTAGAGTGCTGTATTAAAGATTTATGGCAGTCAATGCACGCTATAAATATTAAATTCGCTAATATCTCCCTAAGATTCGTGTTACATTTACTCTCTATATTCAATCGAAGCTGTTTGACACTGGTCAATTTTGTTTCTACCCTCTCATACTTAAAAGTTCTGGTTTTAAAAGATTCTTTCGGATCTATGTAAGTTGCATTCGCTTGATCAGCGGCGGTTCTAGCTTTCCATCTATCCGGCATTTTTTTAATACTCTCATTTGGCTCATTTACAAGGGAACTCTCTAATATATCATTAGGCTCTTCATCAATGATTGTGTCTGGTACATTTCTATTTTTTTCTGTACCAGAATTAATTATTTCTTCATGTTCGTCCAAGGGTTCATCTTCAAATAGATCTTTGTCGTCTTCAGTGACTTTCTTTGTTTCAGTAAGTTTTGTAGCGGTGGGGAAAAACTTATCAATCTTTTGTACGTCCGCGTTGACACGGACCATGTTGTTGGCGTATACTTTGGCGCCCTCTGTCGTCTTCTTTACGATCTCTTCAACAGCTGTGGCACCTGGCAGACGAGCCTGTAACACGTATCATAACAGTTTGACAACGTTTTGTCTATATTAGACTAGTACTTTAACCGCGACTTTGTCCGCGTGGATTTTAGTTTTTAAAAAGAAACTCTTTACATAACTATGCTATTAACATGTTTCTCATAATAGCGACGCACCTTTATGGATAAAGAAAAACCTTTTTAGGTTTCTTTTGACTTACACTTAAAATTAAGGGGGTGCAGCGCGGACGCAAAACTGCGAGTTTCAAGTTTCTTTATGATAGCGAGCGAGCGGCGCGTGGCAGTGGTGTGACAACGGCGCACGACTACCAATACGCACGCACATTAATATCTGTACAGAGTAGGCTGCTGATTTAATTAGAGCAATGTTTACTTTCGTAAAATATATATTATATTTTTTAATTGAAAAATACAACAACAGTGCCCTGCGGAATATCAATACAAACATTTTGATGTCGGATCATTGTTTCATTTGTGCTGTATTTACAAAGATTCTGAAGAAATAAGTTTTTAGTATCATTACTTTTACGTATTGTTAATGCAGGTTCTGGGTATTTGTTTCAAATTCCAAGACAACCATGCCCTTGTGAAAGGATCAAGCTAACCTACACTAGTTCTTTTAATGTATATGACCTATTCAGCGCCTAGCACCAGTGACTTAAAAACACGTAATTTTCGAAATTCCGCGCTGCACCCCCTTAAAGAAATCGACTGAGAAATAGTCATCATATTTTTAATGTCTACCAACCTGAGTGTACATAACTCTTGTAGAATTGCAACTGAGCAGTTTACTTTCTATACACATCTTGATTCTCTCAATTATCTGTTCTTCATATAGAAATTGTACCTCATGCTTTGTTGGGTGAACGTTTACATCCACATTTTTCGGATCTACAAACACATCAACATTATTATTACAAGATAAAATTTTACTCGAAAAATCAACCAGTCTCAAAAGTTCGAGTGTGAATCGAACCCACGACCTTTGGATAACCGATCTAATGCTCTGACCGCTGAGCTACCGATACCCCATAATACTCGTTGAGTTTTTCTAGTACTCTATGATTTACGATGCAAGTCAGCGGTATTACGTCACTGTGAAGTTACTCTTTCAGTCAGTTATTATTGTTATTATTATTCTCTTTATTAAATATATATCTTAAGAATTTTTTTTTACAATATTTTATATAAAAACATATTTACAATATAAAATATTATAAAAAAACTTATAGCTGTCCCACTCCTGGGCAAAGACCTCCCCACACTTTTTCCACACCTTCCGGTCCCCTGCAACATCACGCCATTACTGTTATATTTGTATTTATTTATTCTTTTTTGGTTTGGTAGAGTTGTCATGCATAATGATGTGTCGTAACAATAAACTGTTTATTCAATACTACAACAAAACAAACAAATCATTTTGTATTGGAAAATTAAATTACTCAGCGCTAATGTAGCATTCTAATGGTGAAAGATTTTTTTAAATCGGTCCAGTAGTTTTTGAGTTTATTCGTTGCAAACATACATACATACATATAAAAATACAAAGATTTCCTTTTTATAATATTAGTATAGAAAGAGCACAGATAGCATTATCAAATGTCATCGCATTCTTCTACCATGTACACACGCCTGCACACACTATGTGGTAGTCCACACACTGTCAAATTTTCTCAATAGACTTTAAACTTTACATATATGACATAAGGTTGAACATTTATTGCAGAAATTTGATAGTTTCGGATAGGCTGATGTGCAGACGTCTGTACATGTATATTGTGTTGTGTTGTGTATTTATCAACAGGTAGTCAAACGAATCGAAGAATCCGAATTATGTTTATTTTTATTATGTACAAACAAATATTTCTTTTCTATTGACTGTTACATTCTACTAAAGTGAAACCCATAGGTCGTAAGCTATTTCATAACCTGCTAGCTTCAATCAATTATGTACTAGATAAAGGACCCGGAACAAAAATGCATCTCGAAAGTGGTCCTATTTGCTCATACCTATACATTTCAATTTTGAATAACAAAATCTGAAAAAACATTGGATAGCATCAACAACTTTAGCTTACTGTGCACCTCATCTTTTTTTTTTTTGTTGATGGCTTCGTGCGATTAGCACATTTAGCCAGTGTCAAAGTAATTTTTCTAACAAGTAATACATAAATAAACAATATTTCTTTTCTTGACGATGATGATTGATAATAGAAATGAGAAGTGAGAAATGATATACCCCCCAGCCCCTCGAGTATGTAAAGATGTGGGGCTTTAATAAGTCCTCGGGTGGACTTCTTGAGAGAATTTGAAAAGTGACGTTGCACCGTTTTGTTGCATTGCCAACACTCATGCACACTCACGACCACTTAACGGTTAATAATCCACCATTATTTCACATTAATATTCGATATAACACAAATTTTCGAAAACAAATCCAAAACCGCAGACATGACTCTTCACTTTCCCGCCAAGAAGTCCTTCATCATCTTCAATACAAAGACTAAATTAAGGTTGCAAAATATTTGAATTTATTATTTGCTGTCATCGCCATAAACGTCATTGTGGCTCCGTGGCCCCAAAGTCGCCTACCTACCGTTTTTCAAGCGCTCATCGGGAATCTAGCACATCATTGATCGAAGGCTGTGACAAACAAATATTTCTTTCTTTTTAACTGTAATGTACTACTACAGTGATACCCATAGGTACAGTCAGCTTCAAAAATATTTGAACATTTGACAAAAATCAACCTTATCTCAAGGCGTAGAAATACATTTTTATTTGTTGTTTGAGAACAAATGACATTGAATAAATGTACATCTTTTACGTATTGGGCTAAGAGTGATTTTTGTCAAACGTTCAGATATTTTTGGTAGGTTTGAACGCTCAGATTATTTTGAAGCTGACTGAACAAAGTTATTTCATAACCTGCCAGTGTAAATTATATTATTTTATGCCAGACTTACCTAATTCCAAGCTGAGATAAACAAACGAATGTGCATTTTTGGGCAAGTAAGTCGAGTAAACGGACTCCACAGCTTTTCTTATAGCTGTAAACAAATTGCATATATTTTTGTTATTATTTTATATTTTTAAGGATAATAAATAAGACGAATACAAATAATTACTACACATTGACTCTCACAAGCGTCGTCTTGACTAAATAGGTTTTTTAAAATTTTTGCATTTATAATGCTATATGTAGTTACAAGATAAAAAAAATTCCTGGTGTTGCTACTGTTAGTGGGAATCGAACCCACTACCCGTGTATTACCGGTCCAATGCTCGGACCGCTGAGCTACCGAGACATAGGTCTTTTTTTCTATCAAAAATATTACCTAGTAAATTGAGTCGTCTTGATTGCTAAACTATCATTCGATCTAAAATAACTATTTAATTCATGCCAAGAAGTGATAGACAATGCCAAACGAAAAAGTATGTTTCGGTCCGACCTAGGAACTAAAGATATAGCTGAGTGGTTTGCCACACGGCCACAAGCATTGCCTACTCGAATCTCCTATCATCATCACAAGGTCTTTTTATGTCCTCACTGCTGGGGCACGAGCCTTTCGTATGGATGGACAGGGAGAACGGGCCACAAACCACCATGCGGACCCATTGCGGATCGGCGGTTGTCAACGACTGCTAATGCAACCGGGACCAACGGCTTTAAGTGCCTTCCGAAGCACGGAGGAACTCGAGATGGTGAAATTTTGGTCACCCATCCAATGACTGGTCTTTGCGAAAATTGCTAACCCTAAGCACTTGCAGACCGGGCACGTTACTCACTGCGCCATCGAGCTCCTCAATCTCCTATCAACATAAATAAATAAACAACTCTAATAGTACTGCATACCTTGTGAGTCCACCAATCTATGATTAATGAACAAAAGCATTGTTCCTTTCTTATTTGAGTAGTTCACGTTGGTGATGTACCCACTGAGTACTAGCTTCACAACTGGATCTTCAAGTTTTATTTCTATCAGTTCACGCGCTATAGCATTACCGTGAATCTGAAATTTACATTATTTTGTATGAATTAATAATACATCACCAAAGGAATAATTATTATTTTAACTGCCTCTATGCCCTATAGGCTAGACCACCAGTCTCAGGTCCGAGGTCCACCAGGGTTCAATTTCGGTTGGTGGTATATTGTTTTTCTTTTAGCATATCATTGATATGCAGAAGGAACAGCGTGGGGGATAGAACGGACCCCTGAGGGACACCGGCGGCGTTCACTGACGTGATCTGCGAAGCGCATCCATCTGAGAGTACTCTGATTCTACGCTCATGTAGAAAGCCAGCGACCCAGTTGCAGAACTGAGCAGCAGATCGTATGCCGGGAGCTTGGAGAAGGGCTTTGTATCAGACCCGTTCAAAAGCCTTGGCTATGTCAAGGCTAACAGCCACCGACACGCCACGCTTATCAATTGCCTCACCTCAGAGATGTGTAACGAACGCTAGAAGAAGCTAGTTCGTTTTTTGTTCACATGGCTTGCTACCACCAT
This sequence comes from Eudonia mercurella, assembly GCA_963082485.1. Classification (NCBI taxonomy): domain Eukaryota; kingdom Metazoa; phylum Arthropoda; class Insecta; order Lepidoptera; family Crambidae; genus Eudonia; species Eudonia mercurella. The sequence goes on from OY720045.1 coordinate 7,711,843, forward strand.
CTTATATTAGTCTGTCGCCATAACAACTATTTTAGCAACATTGTAGTGTTTTAACAGTTTGTTAAAAGAGAGCTAGTCCCTAAGTACCTACTTGAAGACTCCAGATAATTATTTTTCTTGTAATTTCTCAAAATTTTATGAGATGATAATCTAGGGTTCGAGTCTTGGGTAACCTCTGGGTCTGAGTCTAATAGTAGTGTCACCAAAGTAGCATAATGTAACTATATCGCTTGTTTCCAGTGCGCAGCGTGAACCCACTTCGCTTAGCTCGCTAAGCTCTCATAGTAGAGTGACATGAGCGAAGCAAAACTCATTTTTGTTACGCTTCGCTCCTAGTGTAGCCTTGGTTTAGTAAGCAGTCACATCATATAATTTTGATTTTTTTTTTTATATATTAAAAGGAGGCAAACGAGCAGGCGCCTAGGCGGGTCATCTGATGGCAAGTAATCGCCGCCGCCCATGGACACCCGCAAAACCAAAGTAATCGCAGATGCGTTTGCGCAGTTGTTGGAGGAGTGAGAGATGGGCCTCCGGTACTTTCACTCACCGGACGAAACACAACAGCAACGAGTGTCATTGTTTCACGCCAATATTCTGTGAGAGGGTGGAATTACGCCGGGCGAGTCGGCCCATCTAGTGCTGCAACGCAGCGTAGATCTACCACTCAGACAGTGTCACTCATTTAACACCACCCAGGGGTCACTTGTAGGGTCTCAAAGGTAAACCTACGGACGCGAGTAACTTTAACCCCAAAAACTTTAAACTTTAACCCCCAATTTTATATTGATTTCTAGCATTCCGGACAAACCTTGAGGTTTTTTGTCTGCTATGATACAAAACTATTGTATGTTTTTAGTGTAAATAAATAAAATAAAAAAAAGGTAATATAAATTGGGTAAGTTAAAAATATAAAAAATATACATACTATTCGAACATTATCAACCACAGAGGACTTAATTGGCGTTTTCAAGTCAGTATTCTCCCCAAATTTCTTGAGTGTGAACCCAACCTGACTGTTGTGTATAGCATACCCTCCAACTACGTCCATGATATGGGCATACTCTTCTGTAGGGCTCCTCAGTGCTTTCTTCCGCGCCACCACATTGTAGAATAAATCCTCAACGGTGATTTGAGTTCCATTATTACCAGCACAGGCTTTTAATGGGCCTTTCAATCTGCCACTGTCATATGAAGCCCTTAAAATGTTAGGGTTTCTTTATTGCTATTTATATCAACATCAAAAAAAAACTTCATACAAACAAAAGTCAAACTTCAGTCATGGCACTAAAAATGATGATGATACCAGCTGCTTCATCAAACTTCTCAACCTCATCCATTTAAAGTTCGTTATTTAAAGGACTATGCCAAGAAATGAATGAACTCTGGTACCATAACTGGAACTAAGTGCTATAGTATTTTTTGTTCAACTTAAAAAAACAAAAAACCCGCCTGCATAAAAAATAATAACTAAGTAAATAGAAAATCAACTGAAGGCCGGAACAAGATAAAAATTCAATAATAACAAAGCTAGCGAAATAAATCGAAACAATATCAAACATAAGTACTGTATACCATTAAAAATATCAATAAGTTGTCCTTCGAAATTTTATGCAACATCATACATAACACACAGTGGAGGCACGCACAAAGTGAGAATGATTTGTCTTATCATTAAATTTTATGCCTCCGACTGCATGTTATGTATCATCATCATCATCATCATCATCATCATCATCATCATCATCATCATCATCATCATCATCATCATCATCATCATCATCATCATCATCATCATCATCGGCCTATCTTAGTCCACTGCTGGACATAGGCCTCCCCTAACGAGCGCCATAGCATATGATGTTGCATAAAATTTCGAAGGACTATTTTTAATTGTATAGGTACAGCACTTATATTTGATATTGTTTCGATTTATTTCGCTGGCTTTATGTAATGTTGTTCAGGCCTTTTCAGTTGATTTTCTATTCAGTTATTATTTTATATGCAGGCGGGTTTTTTTTTTTTTTAATTTTTATTTTATTTGTCTTTTTAGTTCTGACGCCCAATCGCTCTCTAATGAGAGTAGGTCTAAGCCCCTGCAGTGGGGCATAATTATTATAATCGTAGACTGAAGATGTATTTTTTTTGTATTACAGTAATGATAATGAATGATTATCATGATACTTATACCTTTTTGAAATCCTTGTGTTAAGCCCTCTAATTTGATACCCATAATGTAGTATTAAAAAAAATTGTTATTCACCAAGTCCAATGGCGTCGCACAGCAGCCATGTTTGTTTTTTTTAACGTCACCTATATAAAAACACTTGGGCAGCTAAGACGAATCTTAGGCGCTGCGCAGACGGCGGGGCGGGCCGGGCCGGGGCGGGCAGATGCGGACATGCCGCGCGCGCCATAGCCCGGCGGGCACTGGCGGCACGGTCCTTTTGTCCTCCGTGTGCGTTGGTAGTATAGGATTCCCTTTGCGCTATCGTTCGCGGTCAAATTGACCGGCCCTGCCCACCCCGCCGTCTACGCAACGCCTTACGATACCTCAATTATGTAAATCCGTTCAGCGGTTCTGGAGATGTGAGGTAATAAAGAATATTACATACTAGATACGCGCGAAAAACAATACCCTTCCTTTCATCATCATCATCATCAGCTCATTTATGTCCCCACTGCTGGGGCACGAGCCTTCCCAATGGATGGATAGGGAGAACGGGCCATGAACTTGAAACAACTTGAACTTGAACCACCACGCGGGCCCAGTGCGGATTGGAGGTTGTTGACGACTGCTAATGCAGCCGGGACCAACGGCAGGGAAAGTTGCTTAACCTCAGCACTCGCAGACCGGGCGCGTTAACCACTGCGCCATCGAGCTCCTTTGCCTTGTTCTTTTTAATATACTTACACATAAGTAGGTAAGGTACCAAAATTGGCAACATCCTTTGTTCATCATTCTTTTATAAGATTTTTGACTAAATAATTTACTATAAAACTTACTTGTAAGCGCATTTTCCACTGGCCGTCTTTGTAAGTATAGTAAGGTGCGCAATGTGACTGATGCTTGCAAGTGCTTCCCCTCTAAAGCCGTACGTGCTGATCTCTCTAAGATCTTCATACTGCTGCAGTTTCGACGTCGTGAACCGCTCACAGACAATATCCAAGTCCTCTTGTCTAATGCCAGAGCCATTGTCTTGAATCTGATCGATTATATTAACTATATTATATTATAGCCAATTAATCAGAAAACATGTAAGTAAGGTTATGGCATAATAACAGAGATCACAGTCCTTCCTACCGCGAGCACTCGGTCATGAACCATTTTGTCTTAATTTTTAAACATGTGTAACCTTTTATAATCTATTTTTGTTGAAAGACAAAATCGATATTATTATTATTATTCTCTTTATTAAATATTACATCTTAAGAAAAATGTTTTACAATGTTTTATAAAAAACATATTTACAATATAAAATATTAATAAAAACTTAACCTAGGTTGACACCAGCAGCGGGGATGGACCTAAGCTATCGGTGGTTAGGGCTGCAGAGTGAGGAACCTTCTGGCAATACGTGCCGTGTCAAGGAGTACTGCCTTTTGTATCTGACCCTTGACCCAACCTTTCAGCGAGAGCCTCTCTAGGTGTTGATCGAGGCTCTTGGCTAAAAGACCGTTTGCCGAAACGACTATCGGTACAATAATGGTTGAATCCACATCCCACATGGCGGTATCCTCGTGAGCCAAGTCAAGGTACTTACTGAGCTTGTCCTTCTCGGCTTTCTCGTGAACCTCGTGGTTCTCATCATGAGGTATGTTGATATCAACCAGTATTGCCCGGCGCTGGGATCGGTCGACCACCACGTTATCAGGCTTATTGGCGACAATAGTCCTGTCCGTAATGATAGAGCGATCCCAGTAGAGCGTTGCATGATCATTTTCGAGTACTGGCGCAGGTGCGTACTTATAGTACAGCACCTCCGATTCAACAAGGCCATATCCAAGAGCAAGTTGCTGGTGAATTATTCTGGCTACTTGGTTGTGTCGGTGCAAATACTCTCCGTTAGCAAGAAGAGAACAACCAGAAATAATATGTCGGAATGATTCACCTGGGCGGCGGCATGCCCGACAGATGTCGACCGTACCGTACCTCATAATATATATTTCCGGTAGTTATTCGTCTTGATAACTTCATCTTCAATGGCAGAGACAAAACCTTCGGTTTTTATTTTTTTATTAATTAAAATAAATAAATAAATAGGCTGAGTCCATCGCATGCGGCGCACTACACCACCGGTAGCGGGGTATTGTTATTATTTAAGTAGTTATCTTAATAGAAAAAAATCAACCAGTCTCAGGAAGCTAAAGCTCGCCCACACAAGCTTCCTGAGACTTAATTTTTTCTAGTAAAATATTATCTAATAAAATTTTGATGTTAAACCATTCTCTTTGTTTTCTGTGTGCCCTCTGGCATAGGCCTCCTCCAACCTTCACCAACCTTCCTTCCCTATCTCTGGCTAGTCTTTTCCAAGTTTTTGCAGCTCCGTTACATCAAATTGATAATAGAGCCACAGAATTTGTGCTACAAGAAAAAGATAATTGTATTAAATGAGTTACTTTTCATTACTTGTAGATATTTTAATCCTCCAGCTTTGACTGTAATTATTATATTAGTTGATTTTGCATCCAAGCTGAAAAAAAAAATTCATTTATTTATATGTTATTTTAATTACACCAACAGTAAGGGTCTTACAAATAAACAAAGAATAAGGTCTGAATAGTTATTCCGTGTTTTGTTCCTCTCATGTAAACGTCATTTCGAATTGGAGTAAAAGTACTCCGACAAAACATGGAATAACTATTCGGACCTTTTTCTTTGTTTATTTGTAAGGCATTATTACTTTTACATTATTATTATTGTTATCAGCCATTACTTCCCACTGCAGGGTAAAAGCCCCCTTCCCTCCCATCCTCATATTTCTATCCTGAGCTAGTTCAGGTCATTTCTGCGAGTGAAAGTCCAGCTCATAGTAATAAATATGTTACTACCTATGTTTATAAAAATGTTTTTTCATATTTATTATGTGTACATAATACACAGCGTTTTTACATTATATATTCAGAGAAATAGCTGAAATTGTATCTACAAATTTAAATGTTGATTACAGGTGGTGTGGCTACAGAGAATGTTCCACAGCAACGCCAAATTAATTTACTTTTTATTTTTTTAAGTGCTAATTGTTACACTTAGGCTGAATTAAATATTTTTATATAAAAATACAGTAAAAAAAGTGCAGTGCAGCCGCCCGAATTGCGGAAGACCCAGGTTCGATTCCTGGCTGGGTCGGGTGGCGTTTAATTTTTTCACTGTATTGTTATATAAAAATATTTTTTTCTTTTAAACTAAGTCATAGATTCACAAACAATACATGTACGACATGACCGTCAGCCGTATATAAAAATGGGTTATATCATAATAAATAATATACGGTGGCGTGGCTACAGAGCACCACACCGATACTTGATGATGACATGTTATGCAGATGAAGTAGTTGCGGTAATATAGTTGTGAACCTTAGTTGTTATCATCAAATTATATGAAAACATACACTAATACTTTCAAAATAAGTTTTAGTGTATGCTAAATGCTAAATAACTTTTGTTTTGTTTTTTTTTTCCTTTTTTGATTTTGTTGTCGTTTGTACCTACCGATTATACTAAGGCCTCTTCCTCACCGGCTCGGTACGGTATCGTTTCGGTATCCAGAGCCGGTCAAGAACACCGAATCTGTAGAGATTCTGTACAGATTCGGTGCAGAGGCGGTACCGAAACGAAAACGTACCGAGCCGGTGAGGAAATGTTTTGCAGCACAGAAAATCTGCAAAGATTCGGTACAGAGGCGGTACCGAAACGATACCGTACCGAGCCGGTGAGGAAGAGGCCTTAGTAAAAATAAATACCTATTTTCAATTAATTCCTTCAGGGCATTCGCTGGTCTTTGAACAATTTCACCAGCAGCAATACGATTCACTACATCTTCACTTAGCTTCCTTATTATCCCAGGTTCATTCATAATTAATAATTAATTGGTACGTCTATTTAAATTTCTCAAAATTAAGAACCTGGCAAATCAATCTAATTAGTAATATCAACTTCTATTCAACACAGTATACTAATAAAACCGGGCCTTACTTTTTTTTCTTTTTCTTTTTTTTCATTTTGTTGATGGCTTCGTGCGATTAGCACATTTAACCAGTGTCAAAGTAATTTTTCTAACAAGTAATATATAAATTAGCAATATTTCTTTTCTGTTTGATGATAATGAATGATAATAGAAATGAGAAATGATATACCACCCAACCCCTCGAGTATCTCAGTAAAGATGTGGGGCTTTACTAAGTCCTCGGGCGGACTTCTTGAGAGAATTTGAAAAGTGACGTTGCACTGTTTTGTTTCATTTGCCAACACTCATGCACACTCACGAACACTTAACGGTTAATAATCCAACATTATTTCACATTAATATTCGACATAACACAAATTTTAGAAAATAAAACAAAACCGCAGACATGACTCTTCACTTTCCCGCCAAGAAGTCCCGGGCCTTACTTTTTTTTTATTTTTTTTTATTTTTTATAATGGCTTCGTGCGGTTATCTTTGAGTTTATTCAACTTCAACTTTTGTTTTATTTGGCATCAAAGAGAATTTAACACTACGTTTATTTGGCATCAGGCAACATTGGCAACATGTTAACCAATGATTTTTTTTTTGTATATTGTTTTACGGACACTTAACGGTTAATAATCCACCATTATTTCACATTAATATTCGATATAGCACAAATTATTAATTAATAATTAACTAGCTATATAATTATATTTAGCCATATCGAATATTAATGTGAAATAATGGTGGATTATTAACCGTTAAGTGTTCTTGAGTGTGCATGAGTGTTGGTAAATGAAACAAAACAGTGCAACGTCACTTTTCAAATTCTCTTAAGAAGTCCGCCGGAGGACTTAGTAAAGCCCCACATCTTTACTGAGATACTCGAGGGGTTGGGTGGTATATTATTTCTCATTTCTATTATCATTCATTATCATCATACAAAAAAGAAATATTGTTTATTTATGTATTACTTGTTAGAAAAATTTCTTTGACACTGGCTAAATATGCTAATCGCACAAAGCCATCAACAAAATGAAAAAAAAAAAAAAAAGTCTATGTTTGGTCTATGTGAGTGAGTGAACGTAGTGTTAAATTCAAGTGATTACTTGCTCAGTGGTTAAATTCTCTTTGAGTGAGTGAGGGAGGGTCTAATAAAGGAGGGTCTTGTTTTTTCGAACTAGGTAGGTACCTCAAACAAAAAATAGAGTCGAAATATTTCCACTATGTAGCTATTATAAACTGACTTTCAGTATTTTGCAAGATTAATTTGCGTAATCTCATGTAAAAACATCAAAATGGACGTCGATATAGATGTAGAACTAGAAAGTGATGAAGATTCAGAAACACAGATGAAAGATCTTGAGCATCTAACCGCTGTTTTAGAAGCTGACGAACCCTCTTCAAGCGGTATCTCTAGGTATTCCGTATCTACAGTTAGTAAACTATACACGTATGATAAAGTCGAACAATATTCTAAAATAGAAACTGCATTAGCGCTCAATAAACTCACAGACGATAAGCTACTTCGCCTTGAAAAGATTCTTGTTGATAAATTGATTGAATGCCGAAGTAAACTTGCAGAAATTCATAATTCAAATAGTCTGTACGATAGAACAGAGAAAACAGAAACTTTTCGCTATAAACTGTGTGGTAAGCCATATTTCAGAGATAAACATGGCTTTCAGCCACCTGACAACGAAGATACAATACTTATGACAAAGTTGGGAATGTATGATTTCTCATTAATCGCATCTGTACCCGGCTGGACTGTAAAGGATAAAGGTGATTTTATAGCCTTAGTGTTACAAATGTCTAAAGATATAAAATACAGAGAATTACATTCAAAAATTGCTCAACTAAATCGTGAAGCTAAATTAAAAGATATTAAAGTAGAGAAACAAATTGAGGCTGTAAGAGAAGAAATAGATAAAGTAAGTCATCAAAGCCTTAGAGAAGTAGCCTTACCAATTGACCAGGAGTATGATTGGGACACTATAGCCAATAGATTTACTCATCGGCACAGTGCTCAAGAGTATAGTGCATTGTGGAAACTGTTCTTGCATCCCTCCATAAGAAAAGAATGTTGGACAAAAAATGAACATATGAATCTTCAGAAAATTGCAGAGAGTCATAGGTTATCAAATTGGCAGCAAATTGCAGCAGAGCTTAACACTGGGCGCACTGAATATCAATGTTTTGTTTATTTTAGAACAAATATGTGCAATACATTTACTAATCAAAAATGGACCAGGGAAGAAGAAGAATATTTAAAAAGGCTTATTGAATACTACAGGGAAGAAGATTATATACCGTGGGGCAAAGTTGCTGCATCAATGGAAAACCGTACAAAAATCCAAATTTATAATAAATACATGCGACTTGTTGAACTCAGAAAAGGTAGATTTTTGCCAGAAGAAGACTCTGTAATATTGAATTGTGTTGAAAAATATGGTACTGACTTTAAGAAAATAAATAACTTTCTTGCTGGCAGATCTGCAACACAAATACGTAATCGTTTTAAAGTTTTGAAAAAAACTAGGATCTCAATTGTGTGGTCATTAGAAGAAGACAAGAAATTAATTCAAATAATGTCAAACCAAGATTCAAGTACAAACTTTGCTAGCATAAGCAAGTATTTGCCTGGAAAAGACCGTATTCATATACGTGCAAGATATATCACATTAATTAAATGGATGCAAAGAAACCCTAATGTTGATATCAAGCATGCACCTCGTCGTGGTGCTCGGCGACTGTGTCATGGGCAACCAGCAGATAATTTGAATAAAGCTGTTGAAAAATTGAAAGACCGAATGCAAACAGAAGTGGCTCATAAAAAGTCAAGAAGAATTACTAAGGATTCATCTGAAGAAGAAATTGATGATGCAATAATTGCATATATGATCACAGAAAAAATAAAACATCCTAGACAAAATATTGACGACGACTCTGAAATATTGTTAAGTGATAATACAGTTATCTCTGCAGGCAATCTAAACGGGACGAATTTACAAAAGACATTGATCTTGTTAAAATCTAAATTGAATAAGAATAATTTTAGATTTAGCTCACTTTCTTATAAATATCCTGAATTATTTGAATGCGAACGAGAAGTCTGCTTAGTCAAGGTGAAGTCATATTCAAAAAAGAGTGTAATAAATACCATAAAAATAAACAAACCACCAGACGTTTGGGGAAGTAGTACCTTAGGTAATACAGAATATGTTTTACCACCACATCTTGCTACAATAACGGGCTGTAGAGCATTAATTGCCCATGTCAGTACAAAAGATTTATCAAAAGTTAATGTACTTTCAATGAAACATAAAAATATTGTCTTCAAAGAACAATTATATAGCCTAATAGAACGTTTCAACACACTCTTCTTGTGGCCTATGTTACTTTCTAATGAAGTGCCAGTAGCTGCATGTTCGAAGAACAAATCATTTGAAGTTGTTCCTAAATCAGCGAGATCTATATTAATTATGAAAAACCCAAGACACATACGTAACTGCCTGTTATTCGAGGACAGTGATGATGATGATGATGATATCAATAATAGTGAAGAAGATTCAGAAGATCAGAATGACTCACAATAATTGGAATTATCGAACTTATGTACAATTCACACTACAGGGATGCCGACTTCCGCTGCATGGATTGGCTTTGCAATAAATAATTTATTATACTAGTGTAGTATATTGATCATTGATCATTGATCATATTATAAAGTGTCAATGTATCAATAACAATTAATGTCAACACATTGTGTTTAGTTCATATTAGCATGTAGCTTACTGTTTATGTACATATGTTATGAAAGAACTTGCTTGTGACAGTGTAAGCAGGATTATGGTAGGTGTGAAACTATGTTTTTTGTTACTCAAATATATTCTAGGTGGTGTAAGTCATCGTAAGGTAGGATATCTCCTTCTACCTTACTTGGGTATCTGGTTTTGGGTCGTTCTCCTCAAATATATTATTTTGTGCAATTTTTGAGTCTTTTTTCAAACCTTGCATTTAAGCATTATTTTCATATAGGAACAATTACTAGGTTGATTATATTGAATATTATTGATGAGACAATTTAAACAGGGCAGTATTGTACAAGAAATCGAACTTATAAAAAATCAGGCTGTTGAGTATAATGACAAAAAGTATGGAGAATGACAAAAGTGTATGATGATAATGATGATGTGTTGCGAATAATGGTTCAAATATGAAATAAAAGTATGGTAAGACCTTAGAATAATAACGCCTAGAACGATAGTGTCAAACAAAGTTCGTCAAAATATTGAGGCACAAAATACTCCGTCGTGTGCGTCAGCAGCTTGTCATTACACACACAACCGTACGAATAAATGTTGCAAGTAAAATGGTAATTTCCCCAAACTCGGGGTAAATGGGTAAGGTACTAAACTCTTATCTTGTTTCATAGTTTAAAAATTGTATTGTTGTTACATATGATTTTTTTAATTACTTCAATTTTTTTATGTGAAAATAGCCACAAAGTCAATAGTCACAAAAAGAAAATTGTCTTCTATAATTATTACATATTATTTTATTATATTAACGGCATACATTAATAATATTAACTGTTATATACATTAAGATGTTTTCATTTAAGTTTGTGATTATTATTTAAAAAAGTAAAAATTGTAAGGTACATACATACATAAATAGTCACGCCTCAATCCCTCAGGAGGGGTAGGCAGAGACAATAGACCGCCACTTTTCTCTTAAACTATTTGGAAGCATAATTTTATCTTATTATGCATTGAATATTATTTCAAGCCTTTAGTTAGATGGCGGTGAAGCTACGACTACCACAATTTTCATATCATTAGCTACTTATTTAAATATACTTACATATAACATGAAAACATGTACATGTAATGTTATGTAAATGTAACAATGTTTGGTGATAAATAAGAATGCCAATATTTATTCATTTAAGTACTTTATTGCACAAAAATCAGTCTTATCAGAAAAAAATACTGTTATAACATTTTTTCAGCATGTCAGTTTAAAATCCTTGTAGCTGTAACTATTTTCTAAATAACTGGCGCTTTGATAACAGCAATCGTGATAAATTGTCTTTCTTGGACTCTAGACTTGGATAAAAACAACTCTAAATAAAAAAAACTCGGAACACAAAATGGGGTAAAAGTTTTCCTACATCTAGCAAAACATACATGGAATGACATATTACAAATTTACGAACATTAATATCGTGTTTTACGAAAAAATAGACATTGATTAGCTGTTCTTACAGGTGAAATGTAATCTTAGCATCCTTTTTGCTAGATTCTGACTTGTGAAAGCATCCTTTGATGGCACAAATCGTCATTATAAACAAAAATTGCGGAGCTGCTTACGACACGACGTGACCTTGGATACTAGCGAGCCGTTCGGCCGACCAAGCCACATATGGCTTGGTTAAACTTGCCTCAATCGCCGTGCGCGTACTCGGCTTCTAGGCGTTATTATTCTAAGGGTAAGACCAATTTTTCCATAAAATTAACTTTATTCAAAACACAAAGTCCTTTTAAATGATTTATTTTTAAATAACAGAAAAATCTGTACAATAGTATGAATAACTTTTAAATATTATGATTGATAACAAATAATGACAGTAACAAAATAATAAAAATTATTTTACTTATACTACAATTTGGTTTATAATACTATAAATCTGACATAATAATGTCTATAATTCTGACATTAAGAGCTCTATAAATCACAGCACTTTGCTTATATATAATCAACACTTACTAATAAGGCTTAACTAGTTACAAGTATCATAAATTTATCTGAATTAATTGATGGTTGCAGGCAAAAAAGCAGGCCATATCTTCTCTCAGTAAAGCATTTTTCTGTATAGATAATCAAGACAATTTAAATGCACCTGTGACTACCATTTAGATCAGCAAAGTTAACCATTTAATGAAAAGGCTGTAAAAACGATATTTTCCTTAGTTAATAATTATAGTTATTAATACGAAATCATTATTCTTAACGACTGTCATTGTCATCTACATGCTACGTCATTATTCTCAACGCGTGTCATTATACGCTTCACCAAATGTTACGAATATGATGTTGAAAAAAAATGACGATTACGAAAAAGAGTCACTACAGGTTGATTGAGACAAATACAAACAACCTAAATAAATAATTAAAACGTAAGCTGTTACTGTAATATAAGACACTTATGAGAGGGAAAAGCATAAATAACTATAAAAACTAACAATAGAGTGATGACGTTTAAAATTTTCACATTAAGGAGAAAGCTTTAAAGAAAAATAAACAAAATTCCTGAGACACGTCATTCTTTATTTCTTTTCAAAAAGCCAAATACCATTTTTCATGTATTTTACTTCAAAACTGACGGACTTTCATACAAACTTTCACCCCCATTTCCGTAAAATCCTTTCTTAGTGGCAGGTTACGTCACTCAATTAACCTACAGTCTAAATTTCATCTAATTAGCTTCAGCGGTCAGGACAAGTCATATGTATATAGATAATGTTATTGTTTAACCATATTGTACCATAAGGATGGTGACTCTTTCGGGCATGCAATTAAAAAGGATACTTTTTACATACTTTTGAAGTCTGCTGTTATTATTTGGATATACAATGTCATAACCTAATTTTACAATAACAGATTTTCTTATTAAATTAAACCAATAGAACTACCTATTTTAGTTTAGTTGGCAGACACGCCACTTTGTGATCTTAAATTAGTTTTAAGAGAATGTTCCTTCATCATTATTTATTTTTTATTAAATTATCAAACATTAAATGTTTATTTGTTTTTTTCATCTTTTTTTACTACATCGCGTTTCATAATTGTATAGCTATTGCTATTCTACCCCTATTATATTAACCATAAAATAAGTTCTATTACAAGATAAAATTTTTCTAGAAAAAATCTCATGAAGCTCGAGTGGGAATCGAACCCAAGAACATTAATTTCCTCTTTGCCAAGACCTTTGAGTGAATTTTTCCCTGAACGTCGCTTCCCATAATGTCGCGTTTGCGTTTTACTTCGATTCCCAGTACGTCGCTCCTCCCTTCACAGTGGTTCCCGCGGCACGCTGCGCCGCATTTATGGTTAGAATTGTTACAGTTCCGAGCAGATTTTTCGGTTTATTTTCTGGTCTTAGAGAAAATAACTACAATACATTATATACACACATTAAAATCATATACAAATAAATAACGCAATTGATTTCAAACTTAATATTTTAATTTTAATTATTGTTTATATAATCAAAATATCACAGTAAATCACTTAATTTTCAAAATATTTTTTACATAATTTTACCGTTAATACTAACTCATTATTGTATATAATCAAAATATCACATAGTAAATCACTTAATTATCATATCATTTCTTCTTTTCTTTATAATCAAGACAATATCACAGTGATTACTAACTTGGGAATTTTAAAAATTAAACTATTATAGTACTTACATAAAACATATCAGTAGATTATATACTTATATTACATAAATTTAAATCTTTTATTACCTTAAACGTTTGTCAAAGTCGGTAAAAATGTAGCCTGAATTAAGCGGGTTTTAATAACAAATCGATGGACACCTTATTCATCAAAATCTGATAAATAGTTTATGCCCTTCGGAGGAATATACTTAGGAGGAACACATAAAAATAGACTAATATAGGGGTGTAAAAATATTTAAACTTAAACATTTAGTTAAAATAGCTCAAAACAGACTTACTTGCAAGTATTAGAATTCAACAAAAATATGTAACTGCAGTGTCTGCAAGCGCGGATCCACCGTTGTGGGCACAGTGGGATCGAAGATATTTATTGTGCCATTTGTATTTTAAAACTGGACGAATTTCAATGTATTATCCGTATATCTATAGTATCCGTTTTGTATGTTTTATTGTTATGTGTTGTGCAGGTCTTTATCTTTATCTGCGGTTATATTCAATCAATGAACCGTGCGCGTGTGTGATTCTGAACGTAGAGCAGCCCACAACAAACGCACACATTCACAGCTAAAACCTTACCAAAAACAACAAAAAAATAAAAATAACAAAACATTTTGATTACGACTCTTACTTGGCCAATTTTTGGGTCGCCGTACCCCACAGACCATATGGTCTGTGCCGTACTCACAGCCATTTTTGTGTGCTGGATTCGCTCTTGAGTGTCTGCTATGTCTCTCCGAATTTGTGGGTATTCTGTAATGAATGGGAAAACATTTTATCTCCTATTAATACCTACCATAAATTTTCAAAATGTTATTGTTAATATTAATTAGGCAATTGTTTTAATAATGCATTAATAGGTATACTTACTTTAGTATTAATAATAAAAACCTTGAAACACGACCTATTCGCACGGCCCGAACCCGAAAATCTAATTTGTTTACGAGCAAAATGCATAGCGATGACTGATGATTCCTATAGATGTAGTTGCATGCATTTGTGGGAGTTATTCATGTTTGTTTATCTCGCCCAGGAAGTAATGCGCTATTTGATATCCATATATGAAATTTTATTATTTAATTGTGCTAAGTGAGGTATAGTCGGCCACACATCAATGTATTTAACTCATTTTAAACTAAAAATGACCAATAAAAAAATTGCACATATTTTTTTGAAATTGTACCTACCTAATAAATAAAAAAATCTGTTTTTATCCCTCCAGAAGACTCCGAAGTCAATTCTCTTAAATTTGACCTGATACAAATTTAACATGTCCTTAACTTGAAAGTAAGTATACTGCGCAGTATTAAGCAACTCCATGTAATAAGCTGCATGTTCTTCATGAGTTTTATTTTAGCAGCAATCTCTTAAATACTTCTGTTACCCTAGTAATTTTCAAATAAATATACAGTAATTTTTTTAAAGTGCTAATTGCTGCACTGAAACTAAATTAAAACTATAAAATACAGTGAAAAAATGAAACGCTTACCCGACCCAGCCTGGAATCGAACCTGGGTCTTCCGCAATCCGGACGGCTGCACTGACCCTACCGGGAAGGCTGATGTAAGCGCTGAATTTTGTCACTGCTTGTTAATTTTTTGTGCTAATAGCGGCACAGTGCGCCATCTATCCAACGGTCATTGCAACCGATGGCTATGCACATTCATCTTTGCAGATGAAATACCACAAATTTGATAACACAACACTATAGTAAATTTTACTTTTTATTTTTAAGTGCTAATTGCTGCACTGAAGCTAAATTAAAATTTTATAAAATACAGTAAAAAAATTAAACGCCGAACCGAACCCGACCCAGCCTTGTCTTTTGTTGCTTAGTATTATTAAAAGCAGCAATTAGCACTTAAAAATAAAAAGTAAAATTTACTATAGCGTCGTGTTATCAAAGGATTCCATAGTAAATCGGCCCTTACATCAAATCGGCTCGGGGATTTTTTTTTGTGGGTACCTCTTGTAATGAAGAATATTTTAGCCGAGTATGAATATCCTACTTGTAATAGTTTTTGACTAATGATTTTTTCAAGTTTTTTTTTAATGTTTGTATTTTCTGGATGTATTTAAGCGATTAGCTTCAAAATTTGAAATTATGTTCTTTAGATAGATTTGCATCGCCACCAAAAAACGAATACTAGTTATGGTATAAAAAAAAGAAAAAAAAGATCAATTTAAAAACAATCATTTTTTTTATGTGGTTGTAAAGTAGTGACACCTCTAGATTTTTTTTCCCAAAATAGGCCATACATTGGCCTACTACTTGCCTAAATATCAAAAATTTCCAGGCGGTACTTCCTACAAAAAATCAGCAGAATGTGTGGCCAAGTTGTGTATTCAATCGATGTTTTTCAATATAGTATAGCCGGCTATAGCCTTTATGGTATTTCATCTGCAAAGATGGGGTTAGGTAATACAGAATATGTTTTACCACCACATCTTGCTACAATAACGGGCTGTAGAGCATTAATTGCCCATGTCAGTACAAAAGATTTATCAAAAGTTAATGTACTTTCAATGAAACATAAAAATATTGTCTTCAAAGAACAATTATATAGCCTAATAGAACGTTTCAACACACTCTTCTTGTGGCCTATGTTACTTTCTAATGAAGTGCCAGTAGCTGCATGTTCGAAGAACAAATCATTTGAAGTTGTTCCTAAATCAGCGAGATCTATATTAATTATGAAAAACCCAAGACACATACGTAACTGCCTGTTATTCGAGGACAGTGATGATGATGATGATGATATCAATAATAGTGAAGAAGATTCAGAAGATCAGAATGACTCACAATAATTGGAATTATCGAACTTATGTACAATTCACACTACAGGGATGCCGACTTCCGCTGCATGGATTGGCTTTGCAATAAATAATTTATTATACTAGTGTAGTATATTGATCATTGATCATTGATCATATTATAAAGTGTCAATGTATCAATAACAATTAATGTCAACACATTGTGTTTAGTTCATATTAGCATGTAGCTTACTGTTTATGTACATATGTTATGAAAGAACTTGCTTGTGACAGTGTAAGCAGGATTATGGTAGGTGTGAAACTATGTTTTTTGTTACTCAAATATATTCTAGGTGGTGTAAGTCATCGTAAGGTAGGATATCTCCTTCTACCTTACTTGGGTATCTGGTTTTGGGTCGTTCTCCTCAAATATATTATTTTGTGCAATTTTTGAGTCTTTTTTCAAACCTTGCATTTAAGCATTATTTTCATATAGGAACAATTACTAGGTTGATTATATTGAATATTATTGATGAGACAATTTAAACAGGGCAGTATTGTACAAGAAATCGAACTTATAAAAAATCAGGCTGTTGAGTATAATGACAAAAAGTATGGAGAATGACAAAAGTGTATGATGATAATGATGATGTGTTGCGAATAATGGTTCAAATATGAAATAAAAGTATGGTAAGACCTTAGAATAATAACGCCTAGAACGATAGTGTCAAACAAAGTTCGTCAAAATATTGAGGCACAAAATACTCCGTCGTGTGCGTCAGCAGCTTGTCATTACACACACAACCGTACGAATAAATGTTGCAAGTAAAATGGTAATTTCCCCAAACTCGGGGTAAATGGGTAAGGTACTAAACTCTTATCTTGTTTCATAGTTTAAAAATTGTATTGTTGTTACATATGATTTTTTTAATTACTTCAATTTTTTTATGTGAAAATAGCCACAAAGTCAATAGTCACAAAAAGAAAATTGTCTTCTATAATTATTACATATTATTTTATTATATTAACGGCATACATTAATAATATTAACTGTTATATACATTAAGATGTTTTCATTTAAGTTTGTGATTATTATTTAAAAAAGTAAAAATTGTAAGGTACATACATACATAAATAGTCACGCCTCAATCCCTCAGGAGGGGTAGGCAGAGACAATAGACCGCCACTTTTCTCTTAAACTATTTGGAAGCATAATTTTATCTTATTATGCATTGAATATTATTTCAAGCCTTTAGTTAGATGGCGGTGAAGCTACGACTACCACAATTTTCATATCATTAGCTACTTATTTAAATATACTTACATATAACATGAAAACATGTACATGTAATGTTATGTAAATGTAACAATGTTTGGTGATAAATAAGAATGCCAATATTTATTCATTTAAGTACTTTATTGCACAAAAATCAGTCTTATCAGAAAAAAATACTGTTATAACATTTTTTCAGCATGTCAGTTTAAAATCCTTGTAGCTGTAACTATTTTCTAAATAACTGGCGCTTTGATAACAGCAATCGTGATAAATTGTCTTTCTTGGACTCTAGACTTGGATAAAAACAACTCTAAATAAAAAAAACTCGGAACACAAAATGGGGTAAAAGTTTTCCTACATCTAGCAAAACATACATGGAATGACATATTACAAATTTACGAACATTAATATCGTGTTTTACGAAAAAATAGACATTGATTAGCTGTTCTTACAGGTGAAATGTAATCTTAGCATCCTTTTTGCTAGATTCTGACTTGTGAAAGCATCCTTTGATGGCACAAATCGTCATTATAAACAAAAATTGCGGAGCTGCTTACGACACGACGTGACCTTGGATACTAGCGAGCCGTTCGGCCGACCAAGCCACATATGGCTTGGTTAAACTTGCCTCAATCGCCGTGCGCGTACTCGGCTTCTAGGCGTTATTATTCTAAGGGTAAGACCAATTTTTCCATAAAATTAACTTTATTCAAAACACAAAGTCCTTTTAAATGATTTATTTTTAAATAACAGAAAAATCTGTACAATAGTATGAATAACTTTTAAATATTATGATTGATAACAAATAATGACAGTAACAAAATAATAAAAATTATTTTACTTATACTACAATTTGGTTTATAATACTATAAATCTGACATAATAATGTCTATAATTCTGACATTAAGAGCTCTATAAATCACAGCACTTTGCTTATATATAATCAACACTTACTAATAAGGCTTAACTAGTTACAAGTATCATAAATTTATCTGAATTAATTGATGGTTGCAGGCAAAAAAGCAGGCCATATCTTCTCTCAGTAAAGCATTTTTCTGTATAGATAATCAAGACAATTTAAATGCACCTGTGACTACCATTTAGATCAGCAAAGTTAACCATTTAATGAAAAGGCTGTAAAAACGATATTTTCCTTAGTTAATAATTATAGTTATTAATACGAAATCATTATTCTTAACGACTGTCATTGTCATCTACATGCTACGTCATTATTCTCAACGCGTGTCATTATACGCTTCACCAAATGTTACGAATATGATGTTGAAAAAAAATGACGATTACGAAAAAGAGTCACTACAGGTTGATTGAGACAAATACAAACAACCTAAATAAATAATTAAAACGTAAGCTGTTACTGTAATATAAGACACTTATGAGAGGGAAAAGCATAAATAACTATAAAAACTAACAATAGAGTGATGACGTTTAAAATTTTCACATTAAGGAGAAAGCTTTAAAGAAAAATAAACAAAATTCCTGAGACACGTCATTCTTTATTTCTTTTCAAAAAGCCAAATACCATTTTTCATGTATTTTACTTCAAAACTGACGGACTTTCATACAAACTTTCACCCCCATTTCCGTAAAATCCTTTCTTAGTGGCAGGTTACGTCACTCAATTAACCTACAGTCTAAATTTCATCTAATTAGCTTCAGCGGTCAGGACAAGTCATATGTATATAGATAATGTTATTGTTTAACCATATTGTACCATAAGGATGGTGACTCTTTCGGGCATGCAATTAAAAAGGATACTTTTTACATACTTTTGAAGTCTGCTGTTATTATTTGGATATACAATGTCATAACCTAATTTTACAATAACAGATTTTCTTATTAAATTAAACCAATAGAACTACCTATTTTAGTTTAGTTGGCAGACACGCCACTTTGTGATCTTAAATTAGTTTTAAGAGAATGTTCCTTCATCATTATTTATTTTTTATTAAATTATCAAACATTAAATGTTTATTTGTTTTTTTCATCTTTTTTTACTACATCGCGTTTCATAATTGTATAGCTATTGCTATTCTACCCCTATTATATTAACCATAAAATAAGTTCTATTACAAGATAAAATTTTTCTAGAAAAAATCTCATGAAGCTCGAGTGGGAATCGAACCCAAGAACATTAATTTCCTCTTTGCCAAGACCTTTGAGTGAATTTTTCCCTGAACGTCGCTTCCCATAATGTCGCGTTTGCGTTTTACTTCGATTCCCAGTACGTCGCTCCTCCCTTCACAGTGGTTCCCGCGGCACGCTGCGCCGCATTTATGGTTAGAATTGTTACAGTTCCGAGCAGATTTTTCGGTTTATTTTCTGGTCTTAGAGAAAATAACTACAATACATTATATACACACATTAAAATCATATACAAATAAATAACGCAATTGATTTCAAACTTAATATTTTAATTTTAATTATTGTTTATATAATCAAAATATCACAGTAAATCACTTAATTTTCAAAATATTTTTTACATAATTTTACCGTTAATACTAACTCATTATTGTATATAATCAAAATATCACATAGTAAATCACTTAATTATCATATCATTTCTTCTTTTCTTTATAATCAAGACAATATCACAGTGATTACTAACTTGGGAATTTTAAAAATTAAACTATTATAGTACTTACATAAAACATATCAGTAGATTATATACTTATATTACATAAATTTAAATCTTTTATTACCTTAAACGTTTGTCAAAGTCGGTAAAAATGTAGCCTGAATTAAGCGGGTTTTAATAACAAATCGATGGACACCTTATTCATCAAAATCTGATAAATAGTTTATGCCCTTCGGAGGAATATACTTAGGAGGAACACATAAAAATAGACTAATATAGGGGTGTAAAAATATTTAAACTTAAACATTTAGTTAAAATAGCTCAAAACAGACTTACTTGCAAGTATTAGAATTCAACAAAAATATGTAACTGCAGTGTCTGCAAGCGCGGATCCACCGTTGTGGGCACAGTGGGATCGAAGATATTTATTGTGCCATTTGTATTTTAAAACTGGACGAATTTCAATGTATTATCCGTATATCTATAGTATCCGTTTTGTATGTTTTATTGTTATGTGTTGTGCAGGTCTTTATCTTTATCTGCGGTTATATTCAATCAATGAACCGTGCGCGTGTGTGATTCTGAACGTAGAGCAGCCCACAACAAACGCACACATTCACAGCTAAAACCTTACCAAAAACAACAAAAAAATAAAAATAACAAAACATTTTGATTACGACTCTTACTTGGCCAATTTTTGGGTCGCCGTACCCCACAGACCATATGGTCTGTGCCGTACTCACAGCCATTTTTGTGTGCTGGATTCGCTCTTGAGTGTCTGCTATGTCTCTCCGAATTTGTGGGTATTCTGTAATGAATGGGAAAACATTTTATCTCCTATTAATACCTACCATAAATTTTCAAAATGTTATTGTTAATATTAATTAGGCAATTGTTTTAATAATGCATTAATAGGTATACTTACTTTAGTATTAATAATAAAAACCTTGAAACACGACCTATTCGCACGGCCCGAACCCGAAAATCTAATTTGTTTACGAGCAAAATGCATAGCGATGACTGATGATTCCTATAGATGTAGTTGCATGCATTTGTGGGAGTTATTCATGTTTGTTTATCTCGCCCAGGAAGTAATGCGCTATTTGATATCCATATATGAAATTTTATTATTTAATTGTGCTAAGTGAGGTATAGTCGGCCACACATCAATGTATTTAACTCATTTTAAACTAAAAATGACCAATAAAAAAATTGCACATATTTTTTTGAAATTGTACCTACCTAATAAATAAAAAAATCTGTTTTTATCCCTCCAGAAGACTCCGAAGTCAATTCTCTTAAATTTGACCTGATACAAATTTAACATGTCCTTAACTTGAAAGTAAGTATACTGCGCAGTATTAAGCAACTCCATGTAATAAGCTGCATGTTCTTCATGAGTTTTATTTTAGCAGCAATCTCTTAAATACTTCTGTTACCCTAGTAATTTTCAAATAAATATACAGTAATTTTTTTAAAGTGCTAATTGCTGCACTGAAACTAAATTAAAACTATAAAATACAGTGAAAAAATGAAACGCTTACCCGACCCAGCCTGGAATCGAACCTGGGTCTTCCGCAATCCGGACGGCTGCACTGACCCTACCGGGAAGGCTGATGTAAGCGCTGAATTTTGTCACTGCTTGTTAATTTTTTGTGCTAATAGCGGCACAGTGCGCCATCTATCCAACGGTCATTGCAACCGATGGCTATGCACATTCATCTTTGCAGATGAAATACCACAAATTTGATAACACAACACTATAGTAAATTTTACTTTTTATTTTTAAGTGCTAATTGCTGCACTGAAGCTAAATTAAAATTTTATAAAATACAGTAAAAAAATTAAACGCCGAACCGAACCCGACCCAGCCTTGTCTTTTGTTGCTTAGTATTATTAAAAGCAGCAATTAGCACTTAAAAATAAAAAGTAAAATTTACTATAGCGTCGTGTTATCAAAGGATTCCATAGTAAATCGGCCCTTACATCAAATCGGCTCGGGGATTTTTTTTTGTGGGTACCTCTTGTAATGAAGAATATTTTAGCCGAGTATGAATATCCTACTTGTAATAGTTTTTGACTAATGATTTTTTCAAGTTTTTTTTTAATGTTTGTATTTTCTGGATGTATTTAAGCGATTAGCTTCAAAATTTGAAATTATGTTCTTTAGATAGATTTGCATCGCCACCAAAAAACGAATACTAGTTATGGTATAAAAAAAAGAAAAAAAAGATCAATTTAAAAACAATCATTTTTTTTATGTGGTTGTAAAGTAGTGACACCTCTAGATTTTTTTTCCCAAAATAGGCCATACATTGGCCTACTACTTGCCTAAATATCAAAAATTTCCAGGCGGTACTTCCTACAAAAAATCAGCAGAATGTGTGGCCAAGTTGTGTATTCAATCGATGTTTTTCAATATAGTATAGCCGGCTATAGCCTTTATGGTATTTCATCTGCAAAGATGAATCTGCATATTACAAAAACACAAATGTTGAAAAAATTTCCACGAGCAGGATTTGAACCTGCACCCTTCTGACATACCTACCGGGTCAGGTGCTCTCCCAATTGAGCTATGTTGTAACTAAATAGAAAATCAACTGAAAAGGCCTGAACAAGATAAAAATTCAATTTATGCAACATAATACGCATACGCATGGCACGCACAAAGTGAGAATGATTTGACTTATCATAAAATTTTATGCCTCTAGATATCTATAGATAGAAACTTGGGTGGCTCCTTAGAGCAAGTGAACATGCGGTGTAAACGCGCCGAAGCGTTAGTGAACTCGAAATAGGATCGGCATCAGCGCCCTGCTGACGCCTGCCGGTCTTGCGAGCTGATTAGAGGCACCGATCGCCTTCCGGGTGTTTGATAGCACCGGATTTAACAGCGAGCTGTTGGATCAAGGACCTCCACCATTCCCTGGCCTTCCTTACCACCACCCAATCTGTCCCTTTAGCCATACAGCTCGGAGGAGCGGCCAACTGCAGCTTAGGTAAGTGGTCTTTATATTGTGCACAAGGAGCTGTCCTTTTCGCCACTCGTAGGAGCGGCCAGCTAAGGAACAGGCATAATAAGTCTATCTCGGTGCACCGCCTGGATAGACGGGTATTCCACTTTGACAGGTTGGCGTTTGCGCTATGGGCTCCGCAGACCCAATAGCCAGCTGGCAGCAGCTAAAATTTTGATCTATCTATTTTCAGTTAATTTTCTATTTAGTTACTTAATATTTTTTACGCAGGCGGGTTTTTTGTTATTTTTTTTTTTTTTGCTAGTTGCCGGTACACTACTTCTCATTGTCTCTTAATCTGTCCTATTCCACAAAGGTGGTCTGGCTGGAAGAGATCGCTTTAAGCGATAAGACCGCCTTTGCCTACTATTATTTTGAAATTTCCTGTTATTTGTTTTGTGTATAATTGTGTAAGCAATAAAGTGTTTATATCTATCTATAAGTTCTATTTGTTTTTGTTAAGGGCTATTATGCTTGTACTATTATGTATTCTGTGCTATTCGTTTTGACATGACCCAGCTGCCCCCCAATTCTACTAAGTATTTATTTTGATCTGAAACGAATCTGGAACGCTATAGTTTCAACGTTTTCTTATCTGCTAACTACGAAACTATAAAGTTAATTTCGTAGTTAGCAGAATACGAGAACGCTATAGTTTCAACATTTTCGTATTCTGCTAACTACGAAACTATTGAGTTGACTGAAACTAAATCGTTTCAGATTCGTTTCAGATCAAAATAAATAGCAGAATTGGGGAGCTGGTTTTCTTACGGATTTTATCTTAGCCTTGTACACTAGCCCGAGCATACAGCCCTAATAAACACAGACTGGAAAATTGTAAAAACAAACTTTCCAACCATCATCGTCGATCCATATGTATGTATGTTCATAACAATAACAACAATTATAAATATACATAAGGTAGGCACCGCACCAGTGTTCGACAGAGACCAGTAATCGTGTCTTTTTTTCCTTTTATCATATTTAAAATAGAGGTCAGCCATTGTTGACTTTAGCAACTAATGAATACGGACGGACCACCTGTGAAATTTCAATAACATTGAGTCGTTTTTTGCTGACGAAAACAGGTTACTGTGATGAACACTGGTACGATAGTCGTTCAGCAACTACACCTAGGCTTCAAGTTTGCTAACTAAATAACGTCTCAATAGTGTGTCGATAGTCTGATTTTGACATTAGGATTAAGGCTTTCAAATTAGGCGTTTTGTGTCGGTTTTGTGCGTTTGCACTGTGTTCCATATTAAAACAAGCGTGCGGTTGGCGTTTACTTTATATGAAAACGCACGGCAGAGCAGTCCGACACGAACACGTCTAAATTGAAAGCGCCCTAAGGGGTCTTTCAATGTTCGTGCCGGACCTCGCTGCTGCCGTGCGCTTTATAAACGACAGCCGCACGACTGTTTTAATATGGAACGCATAGTTCAAACGAGTGGCAGCGGTTCGACACAAAATGCCTAAACTGAAAGAGTCCTCAGAACCGATGCTACTGCTGCACACTGCTGCCATATTATTTGAATTGTGTAGTTGATAAGCACGTCTTAGTTTAAATATTAGTGTCTGGATGACGCCCATATTATTGCGGATATCCCATAGACCAAATTGTCTCTTATCGCCCGGACTGTTGCGAGGGCGCCCGCCCGGGGGAACCTCTGGCCATCCCCTCCCCTTGACAGAGAAGGAATAGTAGAAGGTTCCAAATTGTACTATTGTTTCCATGAATGGAATATTTTTTCTGAATCAAGTGAAATGAATAGTTATTTGTTATACAAGAGTGCAAAGTTGTTTTTTGCACTCGAGTGCAACACTTAACTTTTCATCCCACCTCAGCGAGGAAATGACTAAATGCAAAAAAATCATTTACAGTCACAAGATACTTTTATTTTAGTTTAGGTATTAATTAAGAAAAATTGAAAGTAACGTTGCTACAGTTACTTAAGTTGAGTGTAATATTTTTGTTGTAGGTACTGAAATGTTGGTGTTAGTGACTTGTGTAGGTACTGATAAATTCGGCACCATGGAGGTAGAAGTAAATAGGTTTAATGATGTTTTAAATTCACAAACTTAGTGCACACGATGTTCTAAATTCAATTTACTTTATCTTCTAGCGGATAAAAACGGCTTTTGCAGAGTATTTTTGCTCTTCGATACCTGAATATCGAAGAGCAAAAATACTGTTTCCGAGATGGGGGGATGAAAATGTTATTTTATTAACGTAAAACGAAGTACATTTTATTGTTACAGTATTGTATAGTATTGTAGATGTAGCTTTTTGTAGGTAGCTCTCTGAGCAATAAAAGCTTAGAGCATTAAACCAACTCTAAGAATAAAAGCGATCACTAGTATTTTATTCTCTTTGTTTGATTTCTGTGATCTGTCAAACTATCACGCACGGCCAGCGTTGCCAGAATGTTACTTTTGTAATATTTTACGTTACTTTTGACCATCTCATGTTACTGCCATGTTACACGACTCAAAATGTTACTTTTTCGTTACTTTGAGAACTTGATATAAATATAGGTATACCTATAATTAAATATTTTCTACCATACAAAGATAATCGTGAAACGAAACGCAAGATAGTTTCATCATCTTTTGTTTATTTACTTTTTGTCCATTTTCTTCTCTTTTTTACAAGGTAGCAAAGGTAGCTAGCTAGCGAACTTTGAAAACAAAGTTCGATAATTTATTACTTTGATCAATAAGTTTTAATACTACTGATTTCTGAAGGAAGGCACTGACTTCGGTCATACCGGTAGTATACCTAGCATAGAGGTCAGAGAAGTCACTTTCGTTATTTTAACCTGTTTTTATGTGACCATAAATAAATAATAATAAAAATAATAGGTCCAATCCATTGTTTTTCTTTGTTCCGAAGCTTCAAGAATGAAATAGAAAGTTTTTTGTGTAATCAAGTGCGATAAGTGGTATAACATTAGGAGTGTCTTTTTCTATAAAAAAAGGTTTAAAAATAATATTAAATGTTACTTTTCTCGTGAAAATTGCATTTTTTGAACCGTCTCGTGTTAATTTTGACTATCGGCCACTGGCAACACTGCGCACGGCACGCCTGTCAGTCACGACAATTTCTTTTTTCGATTCACGAAGTGTTCAATTTGTTCATTTTCATCTTCGTAAAATTGGTGCCTTTTAATGTTTTCATGAAACATTCAAAATGCGGGATTTAAAAGCGTGTTTAGTATGCCTCAGACTGGATGTCAAACTGCATAATATGAATGAAAATCAATTAAGAAAACAATACAATTTACTCACTGGGCTCCAGGTACACATATTATTATAATAAATTAACATTGACAACATATTGTTGGATATATATTTATTGTTTTCCTATTGCATTTTATTTTACAAGACGACGCATTACCTTGTTGATAAGACGATTTGCGACGGGCGGCGAAATGTAATAAAACTCTAACAATGGATTGACGATCCGGCTAAGGCCACGAAAAGGTGCTAAATGCAAGTAGTGCAAGTACTGCTAGCATGAACAGTCGTGGAATTCTTTTGGAAAAATAAATTAAATGTTTATTTATTCAAGTAATAGGCAGTATCAATTATAAATTATAAATGTAATATAAAAATATAATACCAAAAAGTTGTCTACTCAGCTTATTGTCACATCAAATGTTTGGTGTGCATATTTTGATGTTCCGTAGATATCTATATCAAGTATTAAAATGACTGGATTCATTATAATTAGAGAAAACTAATAAAAAAAGAACAACTAAAGTTAGACAAGTAGAAGAAGTTATATTTTAAAAAACTTTTATTGAAAATATGTATGTACCATTTCAGGTCAAAAAAGATAATGGGTTACCTGAATACTTATGTTATGAGTGCAATAGCTATTTGAAGCGTTCCATAAAGTTTCGTGATAAATGCCATAGAGCAAATTTTTTCTTACAAGAACTACTACAAAGGAACAAAGAGGTATGTATTATAAAATTTGTTTGTTCTAGTCACATTTCAATGGTCTGGTATGAATTAATAATAAATAAAATAATATTAATAAAGTATAATAAAACTCCATAACCAGTAGTTTTATAATAACATAAAAAAAAAACCTGGGATCGGGAAAAAGTCTGGAGTTCTATAAGACAAGTTTACCTCAGCCGCATAGACTCTAATCTCTCCCAAAGTGTCAGTACACTATCTGGTTTTGTGTTTATGTAACTGCTTTGTTATGTCTAAGACATTTTTGGTTTGTTTATTTATTATCAGAAACTATGCATACACAACATTGTTATTAACTTTTAAAAACAAAAACATTTGTGTTTTTGTAATTTGTTCGCAACAAAATTTGTGTTAAAAATTATTTGAACATTTTTTTTTAACAAAAAAATCATGCACTGAAGAGTAAAATGTCAACTTAAGATGTGCTGCTAACACTTTAATAAAACCTTTTTGTGCAACTCTTTTTTGACTGTTCTATAGAAAAGGGTAATAGCTTAATTTATTTGAAACATAATAATTGTACAAAATTCTCTGATTTTCAGATTAAAAAGGCAACTTTGAAAGCAGTGGACCGAGAGTCTATTGGTGTTAAACCTTATCTATCATATGTAGAATTTGGTAAAGTGCACTTTGAGCATGCTAGATTTAAGTGGACTAAAATCAACAGATCAACTTGTATTACTAAAGATGTTATACCTACTGTTAACTATACAACTTTTACTGATGAACAGCTGTTTGAAGGAACTATTTATAATGGCAACACAAAATTAAAAGATAATGGCATAAAAGAAGAAAGTTTTGATTTTAAAGGAACTAATGATGAGTATTTTCATACTCTAGATGGTTTAGGTCCTGAGAAGACTGGTTTTGATGATGAACAGTCTGCATCAAATTTTAAAGTAGATAACGCTCAAGTGAAGAATGATAATGACACTAATGATTACATTAATAGTGATGATGAATTAAGTAACCATTCTAATGAACCCAAAGCTAAAGTGAGTGACAGCCAGACAGTAGATGGTGCTCAATTAGAAGTGGAATATGCAACTTTACATACAATTACTAAAAATGAAGCTAAAGCAGTTGTTGAAATAACTAAAACGTTCAGCTCTGGTTCAAAGCACAACTGTCATGTATGCAGCAGGCCTTTTTTCAGTGAGAAACGTTTGAAACTACACTTACGTATGCATGACAGGGTAAGTTTTTTCTTGATTCAGTCATAAATAATTAATAATAATAATTCATCTATTCATTAAAAAAAGAACCGGACAAAAGGTGCTGGAACCAATAACGATGGCATATATGTCATCAGAAAGCTACTTCTATGTACTTCAATAGTTACTAATGGCAGCTCAGTTCAAATAGCTGTGTGAAAAAAGTTATGACTATTTTTAAATACCTACTTTTCTCAAACAACATAATAGTACATTCTTCATTCCGTGACGTCCGCGTCGTCGTAGTGCAAGTTCTAACTATTATCAGTTATGTGGTACTTGGGATGGTACGTGGCAGACACCACCCCTTCAGGACCCCTGCTGACAATCTAATCGATGTAATTATAGAAGTTTAATAATAATTACAATGCACTGTTTTTATCAAAACAACCAATTGTTTAATTTTATATTATTATATAAGAATATAGTAACGCTACATCCACCCCGCATCCTCCCGGACTAGTTTGAACATGCACTATGATGCGGACTTCACTGAATGAAGAATGTGCTATTATGTTGTTTGAGAAAAGTAGGTATTTAAAATAGTCATAACTTTTTCCGCACAATTAATTGAAATGAGCTGCAATAGTAACTTTTAAAGTATATCGAAGTAGCTTTCTGATGATATATTATGCCATTGTTATTGTTTCAGGACCAGACTTCATACATTTTTCCCGGTTCTCCTTTAATCATAAGTTTGACCAAGATTCATCTGTCGACAATCTAAAATGCATAGCTTCTAATAATGAGAGCCACTTCGGGTTTTTCTTTCTCTTTATCTTTATTGTTTCTAAGTGAAGCTATTCTTGTAAGATGCTCCTGATTCAATCAGAAAAGATTAAGGGGTTGCTTTAGTAATCGGCGGCAGTCGGAGGGGGTGGGGGAGCGGAGGAGAAACCCATAGTTTTTTTGTTTTCTTTTTTTGAGGTTTTTGAGGTGTTTTTAGGTGTGAAAATTGCTAAATATTTGACTTAAACGTGTTGTAAAACCCTTCACCCTTCCGTGACTGGCCCTCGCTACGCTGCGCTTCGCTCGGTAAAAAAAAGTTTAACTTAACCTAACCAACAGGTAACTTCAACCACGTGTAAAAAAAACCACGCATATTCGCGGGGTGGGGAGGGGTGTCGGTTGAAAGGGGTAACCAACCCTTATCAATAAAAAAATTTAACTTAACCTAACCAACAGTAAAGATTTACGTAAACTTTAACATGTGTAAAAAAAAAACCACGCATATTAGCGGGGTGAGGGGGGGGTGGGTCGATTGAAAGAGGTAACCAACCCCTATAAAAACTAACCCTTATTAATTCCTAGTTCCTGCCGCCGATTACTAAAGCCAACCTAAGATTAACCTTGGCTTCCAGTTTTATTTTATTTACGATTGATCTCCTATTTATTTGTTTGATAAGAAATAATGATTTCTTTTGTGTATCAGTAGAATATATATCTGGTTTCAGCACGTTAGCGGCAATTATTGGTGTGAGCTGTGTGATTATTATTACAAATCAGAATTTTTACTGACTACTCATATCACTGAGAAACACATGTACAAATATGTGTGTAAGAAGTGTCCTGAAGTCAATTTTGATAGGTAAGTCTTTTTGTTGCAATATCTAGACTGGTAAATAGCATATAAATATAGTGACGTAATACCGCTGGCTTGCAGCGTAAACCACAAAATACTTAAAAAATTCAACAAGTCTTCTGGGGTCTTCTGGGTTCAATAAGTCAGAGCATTGAACTGGTTATCAAAACGTTGTGTGTTTGACTCCCACTCGAGCTTCCTGAGACTAGTTGATTTGTAAATATAGTGATTATGAGATATCTTTATATATAGAAATCTTTTGTGCATGTGTATGTTATTGAACTCATTCTAAACGGCCGGACCGATTTGGATGAAATTTTCTGTGTGTGTTCAAGTGGATTCGAGAATGGTTTAGATTTACAATTGGACCCGGTAGGTGGCGCTGCTATAGGGGTCCATCATGGGATACAGGTGTTCTTAAGCGGACGAATGATTTGTTTGTTTTGTTGTCATGGAAACTGTCAAAGCGGTACGAAGTCCGCCGGTCAGCTAGTATATAATAAAAATGCATATAAAACACTTCTTCCATTTATTAACCATATTCTGTAACATGAATTTGAAATAAGGGTAATTAAAATTTTTATTTATAAAAATAAATGTTATATCATGTCAAATAAAGTACACATTGACATGTATATGTATATTATATTATTATCATTTAATTTAATAAACTCAATATGTATATTTCAGTTCTTATAAATTTATGTAGTATATGTTTCATTTACGTTCTTTGTCGCTCCGCTTACCAATTTTTCTGTCTAGCCCTTAGATCGACTGGTAGAGAATGCCATTTGGCATTAAGTCCGCCTTTTGTATTTTATTTTGATTTATTGTGCAATAAAGAATAAATAAATAAATATTATATTATTGTGTTAGAAAAGAATATTTATGTACAGTTGTCACAAACTTCTTTTTTATATATTATTTTAGAAGATCAGCCAAACAGCACTACTATTTCGTGCATATACAGAAGAATAAGAAGGTGAAGGCTGACAACTGTGTAGGTTCTCGGCCTAGTTGGTTGTGCGGTAAAGGAGTCAAGCGGAATACAGTCATTGACCCCGCTATTGCAACCAAAAAAAGAAAAAAACTGCCCGAAGACTACTTGTTATACACACCAGTGAGACAAGAAGAACAGTACCAATTGGTTCAAGAAAGGAAAAATTCGAGAAATTATGTAGACTCATGGTTTAAATGCGAGATGTGCTTTAGAGGATTTAGAGAACAAACCACTTATGACAAACATATGAGGAAACATAACCCTGTAAGTTTGGTCACAAATCAATTAAATACTTTTCTTTTTCATAAAATCAAAATATTATGAACACATTAAAATAATACTATGGAATTTGAAAAAAGACAAAGTGTTGAAAAAGTTCCACGAGCGGGATTCGAACCCGCACCCCTGGACATGCCGGGTCAGGTGCACTGCCAACTATGCTATCGTGGCTTAATTTCGGCGAGTTGGATTGAGCCACGATAGCATAGTTGGCAGTGCACCTGACTCGGCATGTCATGGGGTGCGGGTTCGAATCCCGCTCGTGGAACTTTTTCTTGTCTTGTCTTTTTTCAAATTGTAATTTGTTCGCAACAATATTTGCGCAAAATTATATGTAAATAATCATAAACAATATAGAAAATTGTTAAATGCTTGGCTTAAAAATATTCTTGCTAGTAAAAATCGACTTTATTAAATGTTGCTGGTTAATAGTTTATTAAAAAGAAGCAATTGATAAGTTTGCTAAAGACATGAGTTACCGAAGCTCAGTTAGAAGTGCTTCAGCTCGAATTACAAAAGGTCTTGGGTTTGCGTCCCAACTGAGGCAACTCATCATTTATCAAGTGCTATTTTCAGTTATAATGCATAAATTATGGCTATCGCAGAATAACAGTGTTTGGGGGTCTCTATCAATCACTGAACCATAGACCATTTTGTCTCTACTCTATACTCTGTAATCTTACGCCTTATTCTTATTTTGTTTCACAAAATATGTTTAAGTTTTCAACATGTTTTGTTGAACAAGTGTTCAACCACAACGGCACTCGAACCTTCTGACACCATATGGGTCAGTCAGACTCACTACCAATTAGGCTATAGTTTATTTTTTTTTACAGGAAGTATCTGGCAAGTTTCAGTGCGACATGTGTAAGGTGTGCGTCAAGACCACGAGGAAGTTGTACAAGCACATGATTATAACTCACATCTTCAGATACACGTGCCAGATGTGCAGTTTCGTGTGTTACAATAAGTAAGTATTTTGATCGTTTTCTTATACTTTATTTTCTAGGCAAATAACCAAAACGATATTACAGTAATTTCATATATTTTATTTTTTATAGTGAGTTGTTTGAATTGATAGAATCAGTACTACTATGTTTTAGGTGACTATGTCGTACTTAATAATATCAAAATTTAAATAGTAATTCAACTTTAAACTAAGCTTATTTCTTTTCAGGGGACAAGCGCAAATACACTATAACTGGCATAAAAATGTCACATATGATTGTCCACATTGTAGCCTACAGTTCAAGTAAGTAGCAAAAGAAATTCAGAAAGCAGAATTAGTGTGTGTGGCGTAGTGCTTAACCCTTAAACAAAAACATCCGCAAAAATTTCGGATCATTTATGTACCTAAGTACTACAAAATAATACAAAAAAGTGGTATTCAAGTTGATATCATATCTTCTTTAATCGGATATCACTTGTAACAGAGATGAGACTACGGAGCCCCATACATACAAATAATAAATATGTTTCAATGAATTTGAAGACCACACGTTAACACTGGTACAGATCAGTGGCGGTACCTTCATATAAGCCGAAAAGCCCGGCTTGCCCTTGCAATGTCTTGTAGCCTGAGACGACAGTGTAGTCTTATCGTCTCTTTTGAAAACCGAACACCATTTTTAAAGCAGTCTCGGCCATTAAAAAATAGTTTGCCTGGCGTTTTAACAGACGTATTTGTACATTTAGGCACTATAAAATACTTAACATGTTAAAAATCCAAGGTGAACTCTAATTATTTTGGTAGTTGGTTTTAAAACACGTTAACACCTAAGAAACACTGCACGCTCTATTGCGGCAAACGGCTATAAATGTCGCGGGCGGTTTCATTCCGTCCCAATGACGTCATCACGTTGTGGGGCGGCAACTTTACGTGAGGCGCATTCATTAGATTATTACTCGCTCATTATTGGTCGTATATCAAAACTAATTATACCAATGTTTATCATTTTTCATGGACTTTAATACTAACCCTAATCTCAAGCCCTGCCCCCCAATCCTGCTATTTAGTTTGATCTGAAACGGATCTGAAACGTTATAGTTTCAGTTAGCAGAATAATAAACGTTGAAACTATAGCGTTCCAGATTCGTTCGTCGGCACGCTACTGGTACAGACCATGGAGCCAATTTAACCTCCCCACGACCCGATCAACCAGAGCCGAAGCATTCTCTGGTTGTTCCTTTCTCGATCCGTTTCGAACGCCTCGGAGAATCTAGGACAGGGATACGTTTGTGTGATGCCCATCCCCTCGAGATACCGTGTTCATTGAAAGTGTTTCGTTGCAAAAGATAAATAGTAAAGGCTGTGTCTCCCTACTCAGGAAGCTATCGACCCGCCTCACCCACATCAGAATCAAGCACCCTTCGTCGATCGTGTGCAATCTATGCGGCCACAGCTTCGTCAGCGAGTCGGGACTCTACTGCCACAAGCAGATTGCGCATACACCGGCGGTCAGTCACTGTTTTTTTTCCTTAGTTTATTTATGGCTTCGTGCGGTTAGCACATTTGGCCAATGTCAAATTATTTCTTACAAGTTATATAATAAGTAGACAATTTTTCTATTAATAATATATATTGATGATTGTGAATGATAATAGTAGTGATAAAATAAATGATATTATATCCCCCAACCCCTTGAGTATCTCATTTAAGATGTGGGGCTTTACTGAAACCACACACGGACTTCTTGAGAAAATTTAAAAAGTGACGTGGCACTGTTTTGTTTGATTTACTAATTTATACACGACGAACACTTAATGGTTAACAATCCACCATTATTTCGCATAAATATTCGACATAACACAAATTATCTCGAATATTCATATTCATTTAAATATCCCGCAAAGAAAGTGATTTGCTTACTTGAACATGTCATTCAATCAAAGAAAATAGTGTCGATGAAAATAATTGTGGTTTATCAAAAGCGACCTTACTGTGTAGGAGGTAGAGGCGATCGCGGAAGTGCCACTGGATATAACAGACCCGTACTACTGCGCGGACTGCAACATCCAGTTCTTAAACCAAGACGCCTTCGCCACGCACCTCGGCAGCTCCAGCAAGCACGTCGTTACCAATTTGTAAGGTTTATTTTATTTTATATCGTCTTTAAACAGACAATATCTTTTTTATCAAATTTTATTTACAATAGATTTAAAGTACAGACGTCTGCACATCAGACTAAGCACTCATCTCATCTAAAACTGTCAAATTTCTTCAATAAATATTCAACCATATAAACCACATAAAGTTCAGTCTATTGAGGAAAATTAACAGTTCACTAACAACAGGTTAATTTGGCGTTGATAAAAAAATAATTTTACCGTACCTAATTAAGGCGAAGGGTAAGGCACACTAGCGCCACCAATTGATAATTTGACAATTACTAACGGACTGGATCTTTTTTTAAACATTGCGTACCGTCCGATAACAGGAAAGCATCCATAGTATTTATTTAATAATTGTGCACTACTTTTTGTTGCGTGGTTTATTCACAAAACGGGCTATCGCATTTATTCACAAACAATGGCCACTTTTGGTGTTAGCGAATGAATACAAAAAAAAACCTAAAAGTAGTGCACAATTATTAAATAATAGATGTTTGCCTAGTGTCTGAAGGTCCGCAATGTTTGAAAAAAAATCCAATTTAGCAGTTATCAAATTAAATCCATTAGCGGCGCTAGTGTGCCTTACCCTTCGCCTTAAATCAAAAAGGCTTCTATAAGTTTGTTTGTTTTTTATTTATTTATTGTTTGTTTATAGTTACTAGCTTAATTCAAAACTTTTTTGACACTTATCTCTTTGCAATACCCATCTTCTCCTGCTGGAAAACGAGGGCAGTTAAAACTTTTGTTTCGTAAGATAACTCAGAAAACTTTACTGCTAAAATAAACCTTAATTACCTATAATACCCTAGTGTTACTTATTGAAAAAATATATTTTCCCATGCAGCTCTATAAAGGTGAAGCAGCGTAAGACGAAACGGGGCACGGCCGGCCGGCCCCGGAAGGCCCCCGCCTTGGAGAATTCCGAGATACTGAACACCGGCATACCCACCGCTACCAACTGCGAGTTTGTAAGTATTTTATGGTTTTTTAAACGGGCGAGCGGCTTTGGAGACGACCTTGTAGACACCGCATAAGACTCCAATAGCTCTATCCTGTGAGTCTAGTACGGACTTTTATCGTAATTTTTTTTGAGAGAGTTTTCTGATTGTCTCAGACGGCATTTTCAGCTTCACCGGGCTTTTTTGGGGTGGTAAGAAACTTTAGAGTTCCTCAATCCGTGTGAAACGAATCACTTTCGGAGGTTTACTAGAGGGAACGGCATCACGCACTAGTGCGTGTCCCCGTGCCTTACTAGATTCTCCGAAGGGTTCAGATCGGGTCGGGGAGCGGAACAATCCGAGGGCGCCTCTAAAGGCTCGGACCTCGGCTGAGGTTGACCGGGTCGTGGTGGGGGTGACCCCGTGAGTAGGGTACCTATTCGGCTTTGTATTTTAAGTGTTTCATTTTGTATGTTGTTGTATATTTGTGCCATATAAACTCATTAATTTCATAATTATTCGTGCTAGACCCAATAAGAACAGTTTACAAACAATGGTGAGCAAAGGTGGACTTATCTCTAAAAGAGATCTCTTCCAGTCCACCTAAGGTGGAATGGGAGCATCATGTTTAAAAGGAAGCGACAAAAGTGCAAACAAAAATATTTCAACTATGAATAACAATATTAGGTACATTATATACAACACATATACTACGATATTCTTAAAACTACATAAACATACATAATAATACTACATAAGTATGAGTATACCTACATATAATAATAATAATAATAAACATGGATAAAATATAGTGTCTATCATTGCTTCATTGCAATGACATAAATGACAAAAAGTGATCCTTGACTTTCTTTTTAAAGGATCTAATGGACTATACAGTTTGAGTCTTTCTTGCTTATACTTTAAATCGATCCGTCGTTCGTGTGCAGTGCAACAAGTTCCTGGTGAATGACGTGCAGGCCCGCAAGCATTACGCGGCGGAGCACCCCGGCGCGGACTTCCTCAAGCGGTACATGTGCCATGTGTGCGGACACGTCACCAGGGTACGTTACAGATTTAAAGGCTGTTTTGGCGGGTTATTGCGCAGGCGCACTCGACTATCATAAACTGTCAAATTTCCTCAATTGACTTTGGACTTTATGTGTATCACTATGTATGGTTTAAAATGTGTTGAGGTTTAACAGTTTTGGATCATTGATGTACAGGGCGGCGAAATTTGTCACAGAAAAAAGTATGTGTAAATTTGCCACACTTCTTTAACCGCCTCTGTGGTCTAGTGGCTAAGTGGTGTAGACCCAGAGGTCCCGGGTTCGATTCCCAGCAGGTTGTATATGTTTGTGTACTCGGTTTGGTTGGTGGTAGGGTTTGTTGGTCCGCTTGGCTAGCTACCACCATTTTATCTAAATATGTCGCCATAATATCAATGTTTGGAGTATTGTTGTGTTCCGGCAGCTAGAGATAGGATAGCCTGTGCCTCAGTAGTTGAGGATTCCGGGTGAATGCGCTTCCATCATTGGCCTTATCATCATTTAACATCAGGTGAGATCAAGGCACTGAGCTTACCCGTTAATATAAAAGAACTTATTTTATTATGAAGTAGATTATTCATGTTTTAATTTGGACCTGTGACGAACTTACACATATTTTTAATGCATGTTACAAATTTACTTTTAATGTATGGAGTGTACAAAAATGTGACGACCTTTGTGGCAAATGTACAATAACCCTTTTTATCTTAAAGAGTAAGAGTAGATCATCATCATCATCAGCTCATTTAATATCCCCACTGCTGGGGCGCGAGCCTACCCTATGGAAGGATAGGGAGAACGGGCCATAAACCACCGCGCGGGCCCAGTGCGGTGCGGTGGTTGTTAACGACTGTTAATGCAGCTGGGACCAATGGCTTTACGTGCCTTCCGAAGCACGGAGGCTAGATAGTGTTGATTAATTTCGGTGAGTTGGATTGAGTCACGACAGCATAGTTGGTAGTGCACGTGACCCGACATGTCATGGGGTAAGGGATCGAATCCAGTTCGTGAAATTTTTCAACACTGTCTTTTGTTATAAAGTCAAAGTCAAATCATTTGTTCAATATAAGCCTTCACAGGCACCTTTGACGTCAAAAGTATAAAATTAAACAAAAC
Organism: Eudonia mercurella; assembly: GCA_963082485.1. Taxonomy (NCBI): domain Eukaryota; kingdom Metazoa; phylum Arthropoda; class Insecta; order Lepidoptera; family Crambidae; genus Eudonia; species Eudonia mercurella. Next base: position 7,749,397 of record OY720045.1, read on the forward strand.
TCAGATAAGATTATTATTATCACCCCTAGAGGGGTGAAATAAGGGTGGAAAGTTTGTATAGAAATCTGTCATTCCATAAATTTCGGTATTTGGCATGGTTAGAAATTATGAAGTGTTGCAGGATTTTTGGAATATGATCCCTCCCATTAAGTAGGGGATGAAAATTTCTACAGGAGGTTTAAAAACTGACAAAAAATTGCTTATACAGAATGATCTTGATTACGTTGTTTTGTGTATGAAACAGATATTTACATTTAATAAGTTTCGCTTTTAATTAAAAGAACAAACACAAGTCGTTTATCCCACGTGAGCAAAGCGGCGAGCAAAAGCTACTTTGTCATATGTGCGTGAGCAAAATCGGATTCGCAATACAATAACTCAAAATGCACATTGTGGGCGGTTCCAAAAAAAACTGTTTGTTTGTTTCTAATTGATCATAGTAAATCGCGTAACCAATCAGGAATAAGCTTAGCACTTGACCGGCAACGCGTTAGCACACGATCCTTTCGGTAAATTGTCAAAGACCGCCATAGTACGTAGGCTATAAACTTCACTTCATCCGATCTACAGACATGACAGTACAAGTACTATTCAACCTTTTCAGCAATACGCCAACCTCATGGTACACATGCGCACGCACACGCACGAGAAGCCGTACCAGTGCCCGCACTGCGACCGTCGGTTCAGCATGCCTAGCAACCGCGACCGCCATCTTGTCGTGAGTACATCTATATATCAATCATCATCACCGGCAAATTTGTATGTCCCTACTGTTGGGGCACGAGCGTTCCTTATAAATGAAATCACAACAAGTAGAACGGGCTTTAACCCTTTAACATAATAAGTTTCAATATTTCATTGGTTTTCAATCTTATCTCTACCACATAAAGTTCAAAATGTGGTGGAAATATGCATCCCTCTGATTGTGAAAGGGTTAAATCACCATGCTCGTTAAGGTATATTCTATCTTATCTTATCTTATCTTATCTTAGTGGGGCCTGCTGAGGTTTCCCTCTCGCAGTAACACTTCGACCCATCGGGATCTTTTGTGCAACCCCATCCTTTCACTCATCTTCCTCCGTAAAGATAGATGCCATAAGTTTCGCAACGTCTTTAAGAGCGAAGAGCCTGAAGTCCTCCGGTTTTGGATAGGCCGACCCCAGGAGTCCCATTTTTTCCTAGCCACTAGCCAGAGCAAGGCATATTCTAAGTCCATCTAACTAGCTACAACCATCTTATCTATGTATGCCGTCAACAATGTTAGTAACATTGTTCTGTACCGACAACTGGCGGAAAGCCCTCTTGACGCAAACTCAATCTCAATACAATTCCAATGCGATTAATATGTATCGATATTGGGATAAGTTTCGCAATTTCGGAACGCCCCATCTCGATAATAATTTGTTCACTCAATTTCCACCCAATTTAATTGCATTGTAGCGCTATTATCGCTTTTAATAGTGCCATTTGAATTTTTTAGATTTGGGATTGGAATTGTATTGAGATTGAGTTTGCGTCAAGAGTAGCCTACCAGATCCTTAATGGTTGGTTGAGGAAGTCAGAGTACTGACACAAAACGAAAAATGTATTTATCTAATTCTTCCATTTGTAATACACAGGTGCACACAGGCGATAAACCATACCAATGTCAGCATTGCAACCGCCGATTTACACAGAGCAGTGCCGTCAAACTTCACATACAGACTGTGCATCTGAAAATTCCGTACGCGCCGTGGGATAAGAAGAACAGGAAGAGACGCAAAGAGTTAGAAGGCACTTCGGCGCCCGTCAGCGCTGTGACTGTGAGCGAACCGCCTCAACCCAAGTTGGTTATCGATTCAGGGGACTATTTGAACGCCTTCATCACTTATAACGATGAGTGATGAACCACCACAGTCCAAGTTGATAATCGATTAAGGAGACTATTTAAACGCCTTTATCACTTACAAACGACGAGTGATGGACCACCACAGCCTAAGTTGATAATCGATTGAGGGGACTAATCGAATGAGCCATAAACCACCGCAGTATCAAGTTAGTAATCGACTCAGGAGACTATTTGAATGCCTTTATCACCTATAAACGACGAGTGATAAACCACCGTAGCCGAATTTAAGAAATGAAACACTGCAGTTAGTAAGTCGGTAAACGATTAACGGGATTAGTTGAACACTTTCATCACCTATAACGACAAGTGATGGATTACCGCAACCCAAGTTGATATCGAGGAGACTATTTGAACGCCTACATCACTTATGATGACAAGTGGTAATCGACGCAGCCTAAATTGGTTATCGATCAAGTCCCCTATTTGAACCAGGGCTTGGAAACCGGTTAATTTTTTGAACCGGTTTCACGAAATTATGCACGGAACTTTATTAAAAAGGTTAAGTTCCATTGATCCGGTTTTTGTACCGGTTTACAAAAAAAAAAGGGATTTTTTAATAAACCGGTTAAAATTTAAAATGATAAATACTTGATTTACATTTTCGACCCATATTGATAGTATGCGCGCAACTATCAAAATGAGATAGCGCAACACTGGTGCGCGCCGCGCGGGTATTTCGTCTAACAAGCTACAACAAGTCGCAGCCAACGATCGCTAGAAATAAACCGGTTTATTTAGGTTCGAAATATCGCTCCTATTTGGTTCCGCTCCGGAACGGTACCTTACGATAGTACAGGTTTTACCTTAATGAAACCGGTTAATTTTGAACCGGTTTCAAGCCCTGATTTGAACGCCTTAATCACTGATAACGGAGAGTGATGCTTTCCAAGAAGCGTACTTTTAAATTGTTATTATGCGTTCACAACTAAATAGTTGTGAACGAATAATAAGAGTAAATACTCTTTTCTCTTAATCATATCGCAACTGCGTGAAAGAAAGGCTTGGAATAATCATTGTTTACAGTCAGGGTGGATAACCCTATGGTTATCAAGAACTCAAACATGACTAATGAGATATCATGCATTCTAAATAAACTGTATAAATACAGCACAAAAGAAGAAAAAGATCTATTTGATTTGGCAACAAACTATACTTGGTATGGAAGGCGAGGTGAAGAGAGACGATATAAACGCAAAATGGCTGGCAGCAGTTAGATGAGAATGCATTTGGAGAGGACTATGGCCAGGTAGTGGACTGATATAGGCTGATTATGATATACACGATACATGATCAGACTAAAGATCGTTGATGTATTATAGTCAGTCTCAAATAGGTAAAAGTATTCTAAAAAGTCAAAAAATATTTTTTTTCTCATTTATGTAAAATAAGTTTTAATGCGAAAGAGCCTTTGAGTTTATTTTTTGTTTTAAAACAAATAGGTTGATTGTTAGCAAAAACATGTTTTTTTTTTTTTTTTTTTTTCCTTTAGTTGATGGCTTCGTGCGGTTAGCACATTTAGCCAGTGTCAAAGTAATTTTTCTTACAAGTTATAAATAAATAAACAATATTTCCATCTTGTATGATGATGATCAATGATAATAGAAATGAGAAGTGAGAAATGATATACCCCCCAACCCCTCGAGTATCTTAGTAAAGATGTGGAGCTTTACTAAGTCCTCGGGCGGACTTCTTGAGAGAATTTGAAAAGTGACGTTGCACTGTTTTGTTTCATTTGCCAACAATCATGCACACTCACGAACACTTAACGGTTAATAATCCACCATTAATTCACATTAATATTCGACATAACACAAATTTTAGAAAATAAAACAAAACCGCAGACATGACTCTTCACTTTCCCGCCAAGAAGTCCCCAAAAACATGTTCTAGTTCCATATCAATAAGTTTTTTTTTTAAATGCAAATTATAATTTATTTGTCTGCCATGTTGCAACAACCAACTTGATGCTGACTTTACAGAATCAATAACAGGTGATGATCGATTTAGATTGTATTTTATTTTACGATATGATGACAGTATTAAATTCTGCCCCATTAATTAATTTGTTATAGATCTGTTTTACTGATTTTTTGTTGATAAATGAATTCTTTTGGTTGATTTCAATCAATTATATTGTAGGCAGCTAACAGACCTACTACGTGTAGATATTTAATTTTTAAGAATGACTTTATTTCTAAGTAACATAGTCTGATATTAGTAAATCTAATTAATTGTAATTTAATTCCTATATTTTAAATATATATTTTATAAATAATCTGTTTTTTTACTGTTGATGTATGATGAGTCTTTAGCTTTATCTATTGAGGAATGTACACACGCTGCACATGAGGCTACCACAAACTGTCAAATTTCCTCAATAAACTTTGAACTTTATTTATATGGCATATGGTTGAAAATGTATTGAAGAAATTTGACAGTTTTGGATAAGCTGATGTGCAGGCGCCTGTTCCTAGAATCCTAGGTTGAACGTGCGCCATACTCTACGAGGGATTTATAAAAAAATACTTTGAGCCTTAGGGCCTTGGGTAAAAGAGACAAAACGCGGAATAACTATTAGAGGTGTTTAATATAACGCATAGCGCTATATTCTAGCGCGCTGTCTTTATCTCGCGCGTATCGCGATATGTAGGCGCGTTGGCCCTATACGTTATGTGAATATCGTGAGATCGCGCGGCAACCTGCAGCGGCGCTATAGCGGGCAGTCAGTCGCCAAAGACTACTATGTATATACAGGTCGTCGCGTGCGCGCTAATGCTATAGGACGCTCTCTCCCGCATCACGTTAGACAGTTTCGCGCGCGATATGTTCTCGCAGTCGCAGCATGTTAGAGTACCTACGTTTCGCGCGCGATCGATGTATTGTCATTGTCATGTAAGATTAGTGTATCCTCGTTATGTGACTGTCTGTGTGAGGTAGTTTAGTGTATGTAAATATAAGGTAAGAAGAGCGATTGTTGTGAGTGTGATTCTGTGTTTAGGTATAAAGAAGTAACTGTACCTATGTCCTGAAGGCTATACTCCAACTTGCCCTCAAGGCGACACTGTTGACCAAAAAAAAAAAAAAAAAATAGAGGAGCTCAAAAGATTCGTAATATTTATGTCGATAGAAACTAGGACTAGGTGCTTAAGCAACTTACTACGTCACACTTTTATACAGATGTTTACACAGTTATTCATAAAGCTTAGAGCGCCAACCTGCCTACATACATAGCGCGAGATACAGACAGCGCGCTAGAATATTATGGCGCTATGCGATATATTAACCACCTCTAGTCCTCAGTAAAGCCCCATGTATTTACTGAAACGACTGAAACTCAAGGGAGTACGGGAGTAATATCCTTCGTTAATCATCCTTCTTTTACACTATAATAGTCACTCACTACTCAACAAATTTTTGTCCATTATTTTATGAGACATGGCTGTATGGGCTAGATCCTTTTGACTTTCCTGTATCAAGCGGAAGATAAAAAACAAAAAGTCGACCATTGACATTTGAAACGGATTCAATTCATTCATGCATGGATGGAAGGGAGGAATGGATTTTACTCGGCCAGTCAGCCTAAATAAGAGGATTTTTATGAAATAACTAATCGTAATTAAGTTTAATATCTGTTCAAAATGAGGGATTTAAAAGCGTGTTTAGTGTGTTTCTCAGTAGATGTCAAATTACATAGCATTAATGAAAATCAATTGAGACAACAATATTATTTACTCACTGGGCTCCAGGTACTTTTCTCTCTTATGTTCATGAATGTTCAAAAAAATGAAATGTAATCTTGATGTTCGTACAGTTACAATACTTTTATTTTCTAACATATTCTTTAATTAAAATCACCTACTTAATAGTTGGTGAATAAAAATACTATAAAAATGTTTCTACTGTGAGTATTATCACAGTGAGAGCTTTTTTGTAGATCAACATTGGCTCTTATAAAGGCTTGTCTACGTGAATACCAGACACAATAGAATTTTAATTGTTATCGGCCGGTGGCCGGTCGCTCGACACACAAGGGGGGTCAGTGTCGGGTTATCGTTAAAACATAGTACACCTTCAAATTATCTATCACCGTTTTTTTATCATAACTATTAACATTCTAAGTTTCAATAATAATATATCAAAGTATGGTTCTCTGGCATCAATTTACTACAATAAATTAAAATGAAAGTAATTTATGAGTTGAACTCAGAGTACCTTAAATAATTCTAAATTGAGTGTTTTGAGAAACTACGAAAGTGAATATAAAATAATATATTGAAGTAATCTCGAGTTGATCAATATAAAAGTGTATAATTGAGCAATACATTTGAAGTAGGTACTTACTTCTTATTTTCACTAACTAAAAATTAGTTTATTACATAGAGAGAGAGAATTCAGTAATATTAATTGGAAAAGGAATATTTACTTCTTTTATTGCACATATGGTGTCTGATTTTATATGTACATTTTAGTTCCCGTAACAAAGTACAAAGTATAATATTTTTTAACTCAATAATTAAATTATATTTATTTATTTTATGTATTTAGAGTTAGTAGCCAATATTAATAAAACTTTACACCTATCTCATAAATTGAACTTTAACTTTGGTATGGGATACTTAATTGTATACCTAAAGGCTATAAGCTTGAGTATATTCTATAGTGCCACTGGGAGTAGGAAACCTCAGCAGGCCTCACTAACATAAGATATTCTATAATTATATTTGTACAGGTAAAAAAGAAAAGTGGCTTGCCGGAGTACCTATGCTTTGAATGCAACGGCTATGTGAAACGGTTCATAAAGTTTCGAGATAAATGCCATAGAACTCATTTTGTCTTACAAGAACTACTGGAAAAGAGTACAGAGGTTTGTAAGTTAAAATTTTTCTTTCTTGTAAATACATGCAGTTTTATAAAAAATTAACATAACAAAACATTTAAAAAAAGGGATGATAAAATTTCCACAAGGTGAATTCAAACCCACACCCCATGACATGCGGGGCAGGTGCACTACCAACTATACTATTATGGCTCTGTTCACCTTATATATATATTACCTTAATCATAATAAAACATTTATCGCTTCTTTAGGAGCAAAGGATGTGTGTGTGTTATTTTGTTTTGTCTTGTCTTTTTTTATGGCCAGCCTCTTTGCTGTTTTTACTCCTTAGAACAAAATAAGGACCTTTGTTACATCGAAATACTTCTCATGATGAGATAGTTTGTACAGTCACAAACATTAACATGTAAACAATATGACTCTTAAAACAGTGGAATAAGAGTCAAAACTAGTCAAAAGTGTATACATATTAATGTTTGTGACTGTAAACTATGTAGAGTTCCTTAATTTTAAGATTATTTGTTTAATTTGTAATTTTTTTGATAAGTACCCATCAATTGTAGTGATAATTTTATTTTTTATGATAGAGGTCTTTGCCCAGTAAATAGGCTATGCTTAACATTTTCAATTTTGTTGTCTAGATTATCTGGCTTTTAGTAAGTTATTTAACTTTGATTTTACTATAATTGTTTGTATGTTCCTTTATAAACCTTTAAATGTAGATAATACTATTAGACATTTAATTATATAAAAAACTCCTGCCTATAATAAATTCAATGGCTTTTTTCAGATTAATAAAGTCACTTTAAAAATGGTGAACCGTAATGCCATTAGCGTAAATCCTTTTCTAACTTTAGTGGACTTGAATAAAATGCACTATGAAGTTCACTATGAACAAGCAACTCGAATCAATCAATCCAGTTATATCATTAATGATATACCAACATTCAACTATACAACTCTATCTATTGAACAAATGTCAGCAAAAACATATGTTCCTTCTGAAAGTATTGATGCAAAAGTACAAGAAAACTATATAAAAAATGAGGATTTGGTTATCAATCTCCAAACATCATCAGCTGCCCCTATAAAAGAAGAAATTACTCATGAGCAATTAGCATCTTACATTAAGGATGATGATACGGAAAACATTAATGATTATGACAATAATGATAATAATGATCATTTCGACAGTGATGTGGAAATATGTAACAATACAGATAAACAGAATGCTAATGTTAGTGACAGCCAAAGATTGGATAGTTCTGAATTGGAGGTCGAGTTTGCGACTCTTTATCCAATCACAAAGAGTGAAGCTAAAGCTGTTATTGATATAAGTAACAGATTTGGTTTTAGTGCCAAGTTTAAATGTACTATATGCAGTAAAGCTTATAAAACTAAGAGACGTTTGGACATCCACTTACTGATGCATGATAGGGTAAGTTATTTATTTCCTTGTTTCTTTATTAAAATTTATTACTCATTCAGAGATTCCCGCGACCTTCACCGCTGGATGCGAGTAGTACAAAACCGGTCGTAGTGGAGATCCTTGGGGGAGGCCTCAGCTCGCAACTCCCTACCGAAGATTACTGAATACAGCCGAGCGTTCGAACGCTCGGCTGTATTCGGTACACGCACCGTGCATTTTGCCAGTGTCTATTGCGCGGTTTATTTAAACTACCGGATAACCCACACAAGAAAGCTCATCAAAATCGTACCAGCCGTTTAAGAGGAGTTCAATGACATACACATATACTATACGGAAGGAGTATATGTATTAAAATAATTAATAATAATTTTTGTCTGTTTCATGACCTAACAGCATACAAGGGGTAATTTTTGGTGTGAGCTGTGTAATTATTACTTTAAGACACAATTTATGCTCAATAATCATGTTACTCTCAAACACATGTACAAATATGTGTGTAAGAAGTGTCCTGAAGTCAATTTTGATAGGTAAGTCCTTGCATTAATAAGCTAGTGAAGGAATGTTCTGTAAAGCTAGGATTATCATGAGCATTTGTGCCGATTCTTTCCCGAACCAAACATTATTATGCATGCAAATCGCCAGTAATTAATTTCAACCGTATTCACGTGATGAATTCTATTGAAAGGTATAACGACGTATGTTATATATAACGTATACCATAATTTGACGTTATTCGTATTAAGAATACTTAATACGAATAGTCTTTTATGCAAGTGAGAGTGAGAAACAAAGTTATACATATACACAAATTTAAATGTACTGTGCATAATACATACAATGGTGCATGCAAATATTATTTGAAACATAATACAATAAAAATAAGAAATAATAAAATAAAATAAAAATCTTTTATTTCAGACCATTGATCCATATTATGTATGTTAGTAACAATGAAACTTAAAAACTATGCTAATATTAAACGAAACTAACAATTTAAATGTTTTGTTAATTCATATACCTGAGACGCCCTTCGGAAGCACTAGGTACATGTGCATGCACATACACCCAATGGCTCTGAATGGCACACTCAGGTTTATGACCAATCACATTCAGAATGCTGTTGGCGCTCCCACGAACCCTGCGCATCAGTGACGCGATTCTTCTGCGCATTATTATGTAGAAGTCGTCCATGCGAGCATCGGCGAACATAGCTGAGGCACTGCAGTAGCGTGGGAGCCCCAACAACATCCTAAATGCATTATTATACTGCACACGGAGAGCGTTGTAGGCCTGCTGCGTATATCTAACCCACAGGGCGCACGTGTACAGAGACTGGCAGTAGGCCTTAAATAAGGTGATTTTGACCTCTGCAGTACAACGCGCGAATTTTCGAGCCAGCATGTTGCAGCGGATAACCAACGCCCTCCGTGCCCTCTATGTCAGGGTCCTCTTTTAAGTCCTCGGTAACCACATGATCGAGGTACTTAAACTCAGTTACGCGTTGTGCCACACCGCCCAGCATCACAGGTGGAACGAATTTTGGTTTTTTGGAGCCCGCTTTAAATATTAGTAGCTCACTTTTAACTACGTTATACCTGAGACCATGAGTTAAAGCGTAGGTCTCACACAATGATAACAGGCGCCTTAGAGCGCTGATTGATGGGCTCAGGAGAACCATATCGTCAGCGTAACTAATGCTATTAACACAGACTCCGTCAATAGAGCAGCCAACGATGTGCCAGGATTTGAATTTCGGCGGGCTGGTTAGAACCACGATAGCTCAATTGGAAGAGCACCTGACCCGGAATGTCAGAAGGGTGCAGGTTCAAATCCTGCTCGTGGAAATTTTTTCAACATTTGTGTTTTTGTAATTTGTTCGCAACAAAATTTGCTTTAAAAATCATTTTGAACATTTTATAAAATAGCTTGCTTATTTCTTAACTGATCTTTAATATTTGTAAAAATATTATGATCGGATGTTAATGACGGTAGTTGTTGACATTGAATGGGCGCCTTTGGCTTACAAAGTAAAAAGTGTTGAATAATTTCGGCGGGCTGGTTAGAACCACGATAGCTCAATTGGAAGAGCACCTGACCCGGAATGTCAGAAGGGTGCAGGTTCAAATCCTGCTCGTGGAAATTTTTTCAACATTTGTGTTCGCAACAAAATTTGCTTTAAAAATAATTTTGAACATTTTATTTGTTTGTTACAAAGTTTTAGGTAGGAACTTAACATTCTTAATATCTGCTATTTCAGAAGTTCTGCCAAAAAGCATTACAACATCGTGCATGTCCAGGACTATAAGGTCTCGCAGTCAAAGGATGGTGGAAGTTCTCCGAAGCGTACTATGCGGACCAAAAACGTTGCAACCGGCAAAAAAAGAAAAATTACACGACCTTCGTTAACCGAATGTATGGTACACACTTCGGTGAGCCAAGAGGACCAGTACCTGATAATTCAGAAACGGAAGCATTCAAGAAACTACACAGAGTCATTGTTCAAATGTGAGATGTGCTTTAGAGGATTTACCAATCCTATGACGTTCGATAACCATATGAAGAAGCATGACCCAGTTAGTATGTTGTTTTGTTATAAAGAGTTTTTTTTTAATTATTTAGTTTTTATTGCTGTTAAGTACATAATACATAACGCCTCGCCCGGTTTTTTTTTTGTTTGAGAGAGTGCTGATTGAAGATCTCCGAAGATTAGATTAGACTAGATTCTCCGTAGGGTTCGGATCGGATCGGGGGGCGGAACCACCCGAGGGCGCCTCTAAAGGCTCGGACCTCGGCTCGGGTAGACCGGGCCGTGGTCCTCCTGGTGGTGGTGGAGAGAAGCGCCCAGGTACATGTCTGTACCTGGTATAGAGCGCGTGTGAACCGGTTCTTCGTACCCTTGTTCTACGAGTACGGTGTCTTGGACCTAAGCTAGTGTGCATGTTTAGTGTATTCTGTAAATGTGTAGTGACATTTAGAGGACCGTGGGGGGGGGGGGGCCTCGCCCGGTACTCGAAGGTCCCGGGTTCAAGTCCCAGGTCCTGGGCAAAGTGTGTTTCGGATATTTCGATGCATAGCCCGGATTTATGATCACCAACCCGCAATTTGGCAAGCGATGACTTGATTTCACTGATGCCTTTGCCCAGCAGTGAGACAGTTATAGGCTTACTTTACTTTTTTATATAATACATATTACATTTAAAGTAAAATAGATAAGTAAATACCCAGCGGTGGTACAGTTAAAGGTAATGTTACATTTAAAAAAAAAAATTCGACACATAGACCTCCTCCAACTTTCTCCACTGCTTAGGGGTTAGTCTATCACAAATTCTCATTTTTTCGCATTTGTCAAACATGGTAATTAAGCCAATACCCATTAATTGTAACGATTCCTTAATTAAATATCTACTTTACTCTAAAGTCGAGCTGACGCCATAGTATCATTGAAAATGTATCAATGTTTGCTTACAGACGTTATGTGGAAAGTACCAGTGTGATATGTGCAAGATGTACCGAAAGACATGTCGACAGTTACACTCGCACATGGTATCAACGCACCTGTCCCGGTACACTTGTAAGCTGTGCAGTTTCGTGTGTAACGGCAGGTAAATGTTTGTTAGAGTTAGCTTGTATAGATAGATAGATGGATAATACTTTTATTGCAACACTATGAAACATAAACATGAACACAAATATAAATTACTTACAAAGTTACAATTTGGCGGTCTTATCGCTTTCAAGCGATTTCTTCCAGATTCTTTATTTCCTTACAGTAAAGCAAACAAGTTATTTATTTGAATTTTGCATTCAAAATGCTATATACGAGTATATAGTTACAAGATAAACTTTTTTTCGAGTTTTCTGAGACTGGTAAGTCTCAGAAAACTCGAGTTGGAATCAAACCCACGAGTCCAATGCCCTGACCGCTGAGCTACCGAGAGCTCGGAAGACTCGTTGAATTTTTCTATTACTTTGTGATTTACGCTGCGAGCCAGCTGTATTAAGCCACTGTGAAGTTACCCTCCGCTGGGAATCGAACCAAGGACCTACATCGTGGTTCTCATCGATAGCGCGATGATGTAGGCTTGTCTCACCCATGTGACTATTGTCACTGGGAGTGTTATACCTGGCGCAGTATTTAATTATACTATGATAAGGCCAAAATTGAAAACAACCGGAATCTTCAACCACTGACTATACTTTGTAGTTGTTGATAATAATAAACGTTTTATTCTATTTCTATTTAATAATACTGGAATTTATCATAATACTTCCTGATATAATCATATTGATATAACCGTATTGTGTCGTTGCTGCGGAAGGCACGTAACCGTTGGTTCCGGCTGCATTAGCCGCCACCCTTTCCAAGCCACGTTATTTTCTGAAATTAGTGACCCTGACGCCGCGACCTCTTGAGACGTAAAGTATAGGAGTGAAGAGACATTTTCTTATCGAGATTCGAATAAAAAATATGTTTTATAGCATTATTCGAGTGAAAATATGCTTTGGTTTGAATTACAATCACTTTTTTACTCAAATATGGAAAGAATTTTTTTTCATTCAGAAGTATTTTATTAAATATACTTAAAGCAAAGTAAATTCTCAGAGAGATTTCCTTTCGCATCACTATTTGTCTGATTTATCAGACTTTGGCCTATGCTTGCCACACAAGCTTTTAAGTTTTAGTGAGGTGACTGCTTCCGGTGATAACATCGATGATTTTGTAAATATATTTGAAATCCAATTTCAACTAAATATTTAGTTAACTCTTAACCGCCATGATATACCGCAAAATCGCAAAATAATGAGTCTCTAGTGCCAACACGTATATTCCATGCTGAAATTGAAGTGTTACTTACACACCACACATCACTATAATAAAACATATGAGGTTGAAATAAAGACTTTTATGAAAAAAGAATGGTTTGCTAATTAAATTTCAATCCAAGGTTATTCAAGGGTCGTGAGTTCGATTCCCACTCGAGAATCCTGGAACTGGTTGATTTTTTCTAGTAAAATACCTGTTGAATGTTCAAATTTAATTCACCACTTTCAAAGTCATACTCGTCTTCTCCCTCTAATATTCGAATTAATTCCTAGGTGCTAGTCATTTTTGCAGTTACAAGTGACACAAGACTAATGCGATATAATAATATCAACGAATATGTCATTAATATGTAGGGTAAGTTTAAAAACATGTTTTGAAAATACCTTCAATTCACATCACTAAATAAATTGTTCTAGAAACATCCATCGTCTCTGACGTCACTTCCTGTCTGATATATCAGACATTGGTTACAAGTTGCAACAAGATAGTGTTGGGAAATACGTGGATTGTTAAGCAAAATACATCATATATGTATGGAACAAAACTGAATAATTTCACATAAAAGATTTTTATCTTAAAAAAGGCGGTAATAAGGCTATTCCTAAATATCAAATGAATTTAAAACTTCTTAGAAATCGAGGAAACACGACTAAAATAGTTACGATATTGTGTATTGGTAACATCACTGTTGGTCTCATATATCAGAGTGCCTAGTGTGAGTTTTGTTTACTATTCGTATTCATTCGAATACGTTTACGAAAACGAAAATTAGTATGGCATTGAAACAGCGCCTCCTGGCGACAATCGAGAAGAGTAAAAATTTTGCCACACTAATTCTCGTTTTCGAGAAAACGTGATCGAATAGCGAATGAACTCGCACTAGGCATCCAGACTTTGGCGCTGGATACTAAGGTAAAAATCGCTAAAATTTTGGCCAAAAAATGGTTTGAATTTATTAGAAATTAAACTGAAATGACGTAAGGATATTCTGCAATTGTAACTTATGGTTTTTCTGATATATCCGTCATTGGTGTTGAAAAGGTTAACAACCACCAATCCGCACTGGGCCCGCTTGGTGGTTTCTGGCCCATTCTCCCTATCCATCCATAGGGAAGCTTCGTGCCCCAGCAGTGGGGACATAAAATGAGCTAAAAAAGAGTGGTTGTATCAGCCAATTTGAAACTTTACGCTGATAGGATTCACATGTGGCAAAAAATATGCGGTGACAGTTAATGTTACCGTACTGTAAGTAATCATAGGATTATGGCTAAATATAATTTTACGCAATTTTTTTTGCGAACAAATTACAAATTTGATAAAAGACAGAGTATTGAAAAAGTTCACGGGAGGGTTTCGAACCCGCACCCCATGACATGCTGGGTCAGGTGCACTACCAACTATGTTATCGTGGCTATATCCAACTTGCCTAAACTAATCAACACTATCTACTCTTACTCTGTAAGCCAAAGGAGCCCTATTCAATGTCGACAACTACTACGTCATCAACAACCGAAATTTTTTAAACATGTCTATTTAAATATGGCCACGACACTTTAGCCCGTCTAAAAAACTTTTACTCACTTTATATCATCAGCTTATTTTATGTCCTCACTGCTGTGGCTCGAACCTTCCCTATGGATGGCTAGGGAGAACGGGCCATGAACCACCACCCGGGCCCAGTGCGGATTGGTGGTTGTTAACGACTGCTAATGCCGGGACCAACGGCTTAACGTGCCTTCCGAAGCACGCAGGAGCTCGAGATGATAAGTTTTTGGTCACCCATCCGATGACCGGCCTTTGCGAAAGTTGCTCAACTTCAGCAATCATAGACCGAGCGCGTGAGCCACTGCGCCATTGACCTCGATCATCGCTCGCTCATCGAGAAAAAAATTGTTTTGTTTTACAGAGGACAAGCAATTTTGCATGACAAGTATCACAAAAATATCACTTACAACTGCCCACACTGCTCGCTTACGTTCAGGTGAGTTACTTCATCCATCACATATATTTTATCCTCGTACTTATAAAAATCCTGGGTAAAAGAGTGGAAAAATGGCAATATACAGGGTTTTTGGTAATCAAACTAATATTATAAATGCGAAAGTTTGTGTGTGTGTGTATATTTGTTGCTTCTTCACTCTGCAACGGATGGATGAATTTGGATGAAATTCGGCATACAGATAGTTTATAACCAGGATTAACACAGGATAGTTTTTATCCCGATATTCTCACGGAAATGAAACTCATACTTTTTCTCTATATTTGGTTCTACAATTTACTACTTAGGTCTTGGATTTGATGTCGGGAATAAAACCTATTTGGTAGTTTTTTATACTTTTTTATTGAAATTTTGACAGACTTTTGAAACTGTCAAAGCGGTACAAAGTCCGCCGGGTCCACTAGTATGTGTATAATCCCGTAACACAGCCATGCAACCAAATATAAATAACACGCAAAATCATATTTATGAAGATTTACTTTGCAATACAAAAACTCTTATTACATCATTTTTGTTTAATGCTGACATGTTTTGACTTCTGTTTTGTTTGGATCATGAGGTTGACGAACAAGAACGATGTATCAGTTGGACCTAGGGTTGTCACTTTACAATTTTACTTAGGGTATATTCCGATATACACTGCGAGCACTGTCCAGTGCTCTTACTGGTGAGAAATTTGTTCCGTTACGGACTGACAGTATACTGCCGCAGTATCCTAAAGAAATATATGACGTCATAAATCGTCGACATTGTTGTACTGTAAGCACTGTAAGTTTTGGACCTAGGGTTGTCACTTTACAATTTTACTTAGTTTTTTTTAGTTATCGCTGTACACGCTTCAAAACTTAGTCCGCCATATTGGATTTAGAGTGACGTCACTTTATTTTCGAGTTATTCTCAGCAAGCCCTTTCATTTGATACCCATATTGTAGGAATGCATTAAAAATAATTAGTCTGCACTCTTGGGTGTGTCGCCACCTTGGATTTAGAATGACGTCACAAAATTAACCATGCATCTTCGATCAACAATACACTAGATAACCGGTCAGGGTGTCAAAAACGGCCGAGCGAATAACGCCTCACATTCAAAGTGGGGTCTTATTTCTATTTAGTTCGCTGTTGACTGCGCCAACGTGATAACGTACCGCGATGCCTCAGTTTGTATTCAAAAACTGTAAAAATAACTATCGAAATAAAAATATATCGGAAGGAATATCATACTTTAGGTAAGTAAATACTTTTTCATAACATAAATCATAAAATACCTAACTGTTTTTATGAAATAACAATCTTTAATTTTTAAATCCAACCCACGCGCCAACATTTGCTAATGTTAGGCCAACGTATAGTTGCTCTGGAACAGTGAATCTATGGAGTAGTTTAAAAAAATTTATAGATAGGTACTTCTCAATTTTATTTTTATTTCTAGATTTCCTGGCAACCCATTTCAATGTATAAAATGGATTTCCATAGTAGCGGAAGAGAGACAGGAGGATTTTTTTAGACCTAAAAAAAATTCTGTAATTTGCTCAATACATTTCAAAAAATGAAAACTGAAGGCATACGAAATTTACTTCATGTAAGTGGAGGTAAGTCTATGAAAAGGATTTATGATAAAAATTATATTTGTGTAACAGTTTTAAAGTTATTTATTGGTAAAGATGTGTTTCTTGGAAGTAGCCAACACAATCATGAAACCGACTTATTAAAATCAGTGATCGAATCATTTTGTTGATGTAAGGCTACAGTATTTGTGCAAAGTTGAAAACGCTGAAATAAAAGGCAAATCCAAAAGACAACTCTTTAATAAGCTTAATCTATTTAAAGGTAATTGATAGAACTAATCAATTTGTTAAATGATTCAAATATTTAAGCATAAATGATAATCATCACAGTGTTACGTGATTAAGTTAAATTTACTTCATGCATTCAGCCGTCTACGTACAAGCCGGTTAGATATTGCTGTAAATGACATGTAGGTATTCATTAAATTAATTACGTAATATTTACTTTGTTTTATGATTTTAATTTTAATTATTTTATTCTCTCAAATGACCATGGAGTACCTTACAGTTTTGAATTATTGTGATTATACATGTATTTAGAATTATTTTACCTTTTGTTAATGTATAATTATTTCTATTATACATTATAATTGTATTATATTATAATTGTTTCCTTAATAATTTTATATTTTTCGTATGCCGATAAGGCAGATCGCAGTGAAACCTTATAATTAATACAATTAGACCTAATGACTTACCTGTGCTGTAAATCACAAATAAATAATTTAAATTTGAATTTGAATTTGGTTTATTGTTCTTTATATGAAAACCACCTCAAATAATGTATATTGTTACATAAATAAAACAATTTGATTGTGATTATATTGTTGTTTATATTAAAATTTCTCATCAGGATTCTTTCATTTAAGCATGTTTTCCAACCACGCTCAAGGTAGGTATAGTTCAATATCAGTTAATTTGTACTGAATCTACTATTACATAAATGTATGCAAAGTATAATAAATTGCTTTTTGTATACCATTTTGCAGTCAAATGCATAAGCCATAAAATAAAATAAACCTAATTCCTTATTAAAATTAAACTTCCTTAAAACAAAAAATAAATTACTAAGTGCGACTCCATAATACTCTGTTCGGAGCAAGTAAAGTCAATAATGCAAAAATTCGAAATGAAGTAAGTAACACTCCGTGTCTGCTATTTACTGTTTTATTTTTATGTAATAAGGTCGAATTTGGATGTAAAGGGTCTTTGTATATATTTTTAAATACACAAGTGATTATTTCAATTTCTTATCTCTTTCTGTCGTATTCGACGTAAGATCGTATGTGAGTGTCATAGTAATCAAAACTGTGCTTTACTCCTTGCATAAAAAGTATAAATTAGGTTGAAATTATCAAAACTTAGGATAGTTTTTCTCCATTTATAGTAAAGTCAGCCAATGCCACATTTGAGATTTGTTTTAGTTCGTGAGGCGTTATCTAGTGTATTGTTGATCGAAGCCATGCATTGTCATCCGAACTGAACATGTATACAAAATTTCAGCTCAATCGGTTGAAGATATCTGCTTCAAAATTGAGTTGCAAGATTCCACCCGAACAAACATACATTGGTACATTGCAAGTTAAATAAAAGCTTGTAAAATAGGGGTCAGCAACATGATTTTAGCAATAATTGAATACAGACCACTAACTCCCCGGCTGTCATTCCGTATTTCAAAAATAATCTACGTTATTGTGTTAGGCCCCAGCCTCAACACATGTCTGAGACATTAGTCATTGGCCACACTTTGTCATGTTTTTTATTATTATTGTGAATATGTCATCATCATCATCATCAGCTCATTTTATGTCCCCACTGCTGGGGCACGAGCCTTCCCTATGGATGGATAAGGAGAACGGGCTATAAACCACCACGCGGGCCCAGTGCGGATTGGTGGTTGTTAACGACTGCTAATGCAGCCGGGACCATCGGCTTTACGTGCCTTCCGAAGCACGGAGGAGCTCGAGATGATAAATTTTTGGTCACCCATCCGATGACCGGCCTTTGCGAAATTTGCTTAACCTCAGCTCTCGCAGACCGGGCGCGTTAACCACTGCGCCATCGAGCTCCTTGTGAATATGTACTTTTGATTTAACATTTTTTTTACAATAATTGAATTTTGTTGTAGTGTGTGCCAATGAATGTATTTTCTTTCTTTCTTATTTTTTGATGAAGAAAGTTGTGTCGAAGACTGGGCTTAAGGTGTCGAACACTAGTGCCATTACCTTAGCATAGTTTTTAATTTATATATTACTAGCGGCCCGCCCCGACTTCGCACGGGTGTACTTTTATTTTTAAACAATATTTTTTTTACATATAGCCTATGTTACTCAGCGCTAATGTAGCATTCTAATGGTGAAAGAATTTTTTAAATCGGTCCAGTAGGTTTTAAGTTTATTCGTTGCATACATACAAAACTACAAAGCTTTCCTCTTTATAATATTAGTATAGATTTGTATGTATGTTAGTCTGTTAGGTATCTATTCTATAGGCCTCTTTGTATTTAACCATCTTGTTGTTTTGTTGCTTGAAATAAATAAATCTATTCAATTCTATTACCTAGTGTTTGTATAATAAGAAGAATATATCGAAGATACGAATCTTGAACTTGATATTTATTTGTGTCACAAACACAGGAACAGTATTCACAAGAATAAAACATGAAAAGGTTTTATGTGGCACAAAAAGGCTCCGCATAATGTCAGGGCATTTAAAAGGCACCAAATTGCAAGCATTGTTAGACAGAGACAGAGTATTTGAAATATGTATAACTTTAAACATTGTTTTGTATTAAGAGGGAGAGTGTCGAACACCGTTGCCATTATCCTTTGTTTGTACAACGCAGGAAGCAATCGTCGCAGCTGACCCACATCCGTATGCACCACCCGTCCACGAACCTGTGCGGCGTGTGCGGGAACAGCTTCGTCAGCGAAACCGGCCTGTACTATCACAAGCTGAATTCGCACACACCGGCGGTCAGTAAATGGCTACTTCTTATAGTGTCAGCGACATCAAATCAAACTAAATCAAAATATTTTAACCGCCTCTGTGGTCTAGTGGTTTAGACCCAGAGGGTTTGATTCCCAGCGGGGGGTACATACTTGTGTACTCGGTTTGGTTGGTGGTAGGAATAGTTTGTCCGTCTGGCTAGCTATAGCTATCTATCGATATCTTATCTAAATATGTCGCCATAACATTAATGTTTGTAGTATTGTTGTGTTCCGGCAGCTAGAAATAAGATAGCCAGTGCCTCAGTAGTTGAGGATTCCGGGTGAATGCGCTTCGATCGTTAGCCTTATCATCGCTTAACGTCAGATGAGATCAAGGCACTGTGCTTACCCGTAAAATATATTTAAAAAAAATACAATTTAAAAGATATTTATTTATTTAAATGAAACCAAAAAGGACCCCACTAAGCACATGTTGCAGCAATAACATCACCCGCAACGCTGATAGTTATCGACGCCACATCTAGTTCTTAAAATAAAATAAAAAATAAAATATTATAAGGGGATGGAGTCAGTTTTTGACTTTTCACCTAAAGGTTATTTCATTACTTACAAAATGTAAAATTAAGAGAAAATAACTTTTTAAATGTTAATTGTCTTCTAAAAGAAGTTTCATAGAAAATATCTTATTTGTTATTAGTATTTTCAGTTTAATAAATGTTTATTATTTTAAGTTCAAAATAAAGGACGATTTATGTAAAGATTGATAAAATTTAAGAGAAGAGTACGTTTTTGTTTGATAATACATGTTAAGCATTTCATATTTTTTGTTTGATAATTTCTAATGAATATTTGATTGTTTATATAATTTACAATACCGAACCAATACAAAATATTAAAGCGAAGGCTGATTATAATTAATATAATTACGATTACGATTTTAAAAATATTTAATTTAGCTTCAGTGCAGCAATTAGCACTTAAAAATAAAAAGTAAAATTTACTAAAAGCGTTGTGTTATCAAATTTGTGGTATTTCATTTGTAGATAAGATGGATCTGCATAGCTATCGGTTGCAATAACCTTAATATTAAATTCAGCTTCAGTGCAGCAATTAGCACTTAAAAATAATAAGTAAAAATAATTACGATTGATATATTTGCAAGACTATGTTTGTTATGTTTGTTTGTTATATGCATGTCTTATGTTTATTATACAAATTATAAGAAATGCATATTTATTTGTTTCATTTACTTACCTAATATTATTTTAATCTTATAATATTTTTTCAGACGTTGATATTCGCAAAATATTCGCATAAAGTTTGCGAATGTGAATGCGAATATTCGTTACATCACTACTATCGAGAACATAACTGGCAACCTCAGAAACCGGCCATAAATCACATAAATTCTGTTCTGATAATTGATAATTGATGATCTAAATTCTGTTATACAACTAACGTGAGTGTTAACGTTCGCGAACACTTAATAATTCACTGTTATTTAAAACACCGATTGTTGTGGATATTTTTAGGAAGGCCTTAGTCCAACAGGCAGACATCTTTTGGTTGAAATGATGATTACAATGATTTAAACACACAAACAAAATTGCAAACAACACTGTACTTTACTCAAGAACTCTCCGTTTCTGTATTCAAAATTCAACATTATTGCGTAGGAGATAGCGTCGGTCGCCACAACCAAATTGGACATGTCCGACCCGTTCTACTGCAGTGATTGCAACATGCAGTTCATCAACCAGAAAGCGTTCGCGACACACTTTGGCAGTTCCAGTAAACATGGTTCGCGGAACCAGTAAGTATTAACATGATTATTTGGTTATAAAAACCCGAATTACTTTGTATCGACATTTCTAATATCATCATTATTTGTAATTCTGGCATCTTGAAAGTTTTAATTGTAATTTTATTGAATTATAATATTGTAGGATTAGGTAACGACATTTTTTTTTGTAAATCAATCAATTCAAATCATGTTTTTTTAAATTTAAATTTAAATGTAATGTAAAATGTAAATAAACTAATGTAATGTACATGATCTACGCTCCGATTTTAGGTGTATTTGATAGTAATATTTTAGAGGAGCTCGATGGCGCAGTGGTTAACGCGCCCGGTCTGCGAGTGCTGAGGTTAAGCAACTTTCGCAAAGGCCGGTCATCGGATAGGTGACCAAAAATTTATCATCTCGAGCTCCTCCGTGCTTCGGAAGGCACGTAAAGCCGTTGGTCCCGGCTGCATTAGCAGTCGTTAACAACCACCAATCCGCACTGGGCCCGCATGGTGGTTTATGGCCCGTTCTCCCTATCCATCCATAGGGAAGGCTCGTGCCCCAGCAGTGGGGACATAAAAATGAGCTGATGATGATGATAGTAATATTTTGACCCTTTTGTGTTCTCCATTATAAAACTTATAAATATTAATTAAACTAAATGATTTATTTGTAGGAGAAGCACATATAATTTATTACTATTTTTTCTACATTAGATATTGTAAATGGATGTTATGGGTTGAGTGAAGCCATAGACTATTTCCTTCATCTTTCTACCCATTGCTAAAATAATTTACTCTCGGAGCGGCAATCATTCGATCTTTAGTCTATGGAAGGTTGGTTTTCATTTATAACCTAGGGGGACCTACGTTTGTTCGAAAACATTTGCCATATATAATCAATAACGGCGCGGTGACGCGCTCTCAAATGATCATCACCGCTCCAGTTACCATGCAGCTAGTCCTTTGATCGTAGTTTATCATACATATTATAACCCCAAACTCGGGGTTCATCTACTGGGCAGCGCTTATCCTCTACCGGACAGCGTTCAACTACCGGGCAGCAGAACCCCTGACACACACTACCCGCCTGCACTCCATAGGCAGCTCTACACGCGCCCTACCCGCCTGCATTTCCGGAGGCAGCTACCGCGGCGGATCCAGCTTCGGGATCCAGATCCCACCGGCGCAGTCTACGGCCCGGGTCTAGGCTGACCTCGGCACCGAACTGCGCGCGCGTTCCAAACCCCCTGAAGCTAAGTCCCCTACTAAATCGCGCGACAACACTGAGCACTACAGCGACCGACGAACACCCACCCTGAGCGAATAAATTTGGTTACACCAGATTTCTATCTTTCATTTACCATTCTTTTCTGTAACTGGTGATGCCTAACAAAGTGTATTGAGGACATTTGATAGTTTGTAAATGTGTACATGTTAATGTTGAACCCTTCCTCCGTAGCTCTGCAGATTATAATATGTCTCAAAATCAACGAGCGATGCGCAAGACGCGTAACGATCGGAAGGGCGTAGCACATACGAACCCAGGGCGGCCTAGGAAACCGCGCACCTTAGAAACCGACGTAGTGAACGCAGGCTTCCCCTCCACCACTAACTGTGCGATCGTAAGTATTCTTTGTTATTTACTTTTTAACCGCCGCATTCGGCTATAATCTACAAACTGGTTTGAAAACAATTTTTTTATAAGAACAAACTTGAAAACTGATTTTTTATAAGAACATCTTATTCAAGACTTTAGGTTTCATTTATCGAAAAAAATATTGCGAAATCTGTAATAAGTTAGTTGAAATTTGAAATAGGGTTTTATTTAATTTGGTCCATATTTCAAATGTTGGATACCTTTTGTAGGAAAGGGACGTTTTGGAAATAGGACGTTATGGGACGTAATCGACGTTCAGGTTCATAATGTCCCTCGGTTTCAAAAGGTCTCTTTCCCAGAATGCCCACATCCCAAAAGGTCTCTTTCTCAGAATGTCCCTTTCCCAAATTGTCCCTTTCCCGTAACGTCCCTTGTGGACGACGATAGCGTGCCTTGTACGCCAATGATCGACAATACTTATAGTTTACAAACACACAAAATAAGGATAGCCCTTTATCCCGAATCTTTGTTGTTTTTGCAAGTTTTTACTCTAAATTGAATGCTTGACGTACAGGGCACGGCGATTAATTTATGTCATGGCGGCCAAAAATGTATGGGGAGACTTTTTCCACACTTACAAGATAAAGTTTACTATAAAAAATCAACCAGTTTTCGATTCCACTCTAGCATCCTGAGAGTAGTAGTTATCTTGTAAAATTACAATTTACAAAGTAAAATTACAATTTAAAAACATTGAAACTACAATAAAAAAATTTAATGTTATTATTTGTAAATTTTACTTTGTAAAATATTCAAATTTATCTAATTTTACAAGATTGTCAAAGTTGTTATGTGTGCAGTGTAACAAGTTGCTGACGAACGACGTGCAGACGCGTAAGCATTACGCGGCGGAGCACCCCGGCGCAGAGATACCCAAGCGGTTCATGTGCGAGGTGTGCGGACACGTCACCAGGGTACGTTACAGTTATAAAGGCTGTTTGGGCGGGCAAATTTACACATACTTTTTTCTGTGACGAATTTACTTTGTGGCATATGTACTTACACACGCCTGCCATCAGTCGCCATCAGACTACTACAAACTATCAAATTTCCTCAATAGACTTTCAACTTTATATCTTAATTATATGGTTGAAAATTTATGTGTCTGTACATTTGCCACAAAGTAAATTCGTCACAGAAAAA
This sequence comes from Eudonia mercurella, assembly GCA_963082485.1. NCBI lineage: Eukaryota > Metazoa > Arthropoda > Insecta > Lepidoptera > Crambidae > Eudonia > Eudonia mercurella. The sequence continues at coordinate 7,773,479 of OY720045.1, forward strand.
CCTACCTACTAGCGACCCGCCCCGGCTTCGCACGGGTGCAATGCTGATATTATCAGTGTTTCTCTACTATATTATGCATGTATTTATACAAATAAAACTTTCTTTTGAATTTTGGACCTGTGACGAACTTACAAATGTTTATTAATGCATGTGACAAATTTACTTTCAATGTGTACAAAAGTGTGAAGAACTTACTTTGTGGCAAATGTACAATAACCCGTTTTGACTTATAGAGTAAGAGTGGATAGTGTTGATTAATTTCGGTGAGTTGGATTGAGTCACGATAGCATAGTTGGAAGTGCATGTGACCATGGGGTAAGAGTTCCCGCTCGTGAAAATTTTCAACGATTTTCAACGACGATGTCTTTTGTCATACTGTTATAAAGTCAAAGTCAAATCATTTGTTCAATATAAGCCAATATAATCAATATAAGATAAGATTGTTATTTATAAAAAAAATATCGGCCGACCGTCTCAGCCTGATATCCAGGGATCCTGGATTCAATTCCCAGGTCGGACAAAGTTTGTTTCGCATTTAAAAAAAAATTAACCCATATTGTGATCACTAACCAGCGTTTGACAAGCGTGGTGATTAAGCCGTTGCCCATTAACTATCGATTATGTATTTCACTCGATTTCAATGATGAAGTCTTTGCCCAGTATTGGTACTATGGTGGACACAGTCGCCTTACCAGTCTTAGAGTAAAAATCATTTGCACCGTGTCGCTCGCTTTTAATAGAAGCCACGCCCTCCTTGTCATGTATGCGTGAGCAAAATCGGATGCGCAATACAATAACTCAAAATGCACACTGCGGGCGGTTGCAAAAAAACGTGTTTGTTCTAGTTGAAAAACGTATTAATCAGGGATAGGGTTAGCACTTGATCGGCGATGCGTTAGCACACGAACCTTTCTTCAAATCGTCAGAGAACGCCATAGTACATATAGGCTATAAACTTCACTTTATCCCATCTACAGACGTGTTTCAAGTGAACTATTCAACCTTTTCAGCAATACGCCAACCTCATTGTACACATGCGCACGCACACGCTCGAGAAGCCGTACCAGTGCCCGCACTGCGACCGCCGGTTTAGCAGGCCTGGCAACCGCGACCGCCATACTGTCGTGAGTATATTTAAAAAAATATATTCTTATTTCAAAACAGTGTTTATAGTTAAACAGTGGCTAAATACGTGTTTAAAATATTGTGTCTCTGTCTAATAATATTAGCTAAAAAGTAACAGCATCTGTTTTGAGCATTGCCTAACGTTAGCCATCCGTTTTGTGGTAAAGGAGAAAATGTTTTATTCAGTTTAGGCTTAAATAATTGAGCTTTCATGATTGTTATTATTATGTTCTGGATTCGTAATTCTTCAGGACGGGAACTTGAGGCTTGTACTGAGAACTTTAATTCTATAATCTGTCTCTGACAATAGGGTAGTTTACAACAACATTTAATTTCAGAACATCAAACGTATAAATGAAATCGCGTAACAGTTCTTTAACCCTTTATAGGGCAAGTTGCGAAATCGGTCTATATTTCGACCACTTGTATCCCCATAGATATAAGGACTAAACTCCTATAAAAAACAGCTTTTTTATAGGAGTTTAGTCCTTATATTTATGGGGATACAAGTGGTCGAAATACAGAGCAATTTCGCAATTTTGCCCTATAAAGGGTTAATACATTAACTTGTTTTTATTTGATCTACGCATGAATTGGTAGGAAAAGGTGGAAAAGGTTACTTATAACCTAAAAAGTTTTTAATAAACACTAATTGATGGAACAAAATAGTGACGTCATAGTTAGCCATTCCCATATAATTACAAATCGTTTTGACAGTTACTAAAAAGTTTATCTAATGACTAACCAGCCAACTACCCAATGTGTTTGAGTTGAAAATGTGTGTAATAATTGCAGCAAATAATAAGATGGTGATAATTATCAAGAAATGTTATCATCAAAACAATGCTTCTTGGTGTCAGAAATACCATCAGGGTTCTATGTTGTTCTGTGCACTCGAAATCCTCGGAGAATTTAGTAGAGATCTAATCGCATACAATAGCAATAAGTTCCGTAAGTTAGTATTAGATGTCGCTGCATCGAACGGTCTATAAATAGGGCCTGCGCGCCCGCTTTCACTCCTTTTCCGGCTACGCAAATAAACTGTAAACACAAATAAAGGTTATAAGTTCACAGATGGTTTTCTTATACGTCCAGCCCTGTTAAAGCCCGCACATCTTTTAGAAACCTGAGGATGTTTCGATCACACAGCTTGAAACCTTTCAGTGTCGCCGCTCAAGAATGTCTAATTACGCTGTGAAGCCAATATGCGGGCAACATAATAAAAAAGGATTCTTCGCTGAATCCTACTAACAGGATAAACCAACTCTATCTTACCTATGTTTTTTTAGAGAGAGCTTGCGAATTGCCTTAGGCAGCATTTTCAGCGTCACTGAACTTTTTTGAGGGTGGCGAGAAACTTAAAGGGTTCCTCAAGCCGTGTGAAACGATACACCGTCAGAGGTTTTCTAGAGGGAATGTGTGCACTAGTGTACGTGATGCCATTCCCTCTTCTCATGCATGTCCCCGTTCTCTTACTTATGTGTATGCCCTTTATTATTTCTAACACTTCCATTTGTTATACACAGCTGCTGCACTCAGGCGAATTCAGTAAGCGCCGTGGGATAAGAAAAACAGGAAGAAACGCAAAGAGTTAGAAGGCACTTCGGCGCCCGTCAGTGCTGTAACTGTGAGCGAACCGCGTCAACCCAAGTTGGTTATCGATTCAGGGGACTATTTGAACGCTTTCATCACTTATAACGATGAGTGATGAACCACCGTAGCCGAATTCAATAATATATCGAAGCGACTATTAGGACAAGTAATGAAACATCGCAAGTCCCAAGTTATTTATGGATTCTAGGGGTTAGTTGAACGCCTTCATCACGGCAAGTGATGGTTTACCGCTACCCTAGTTGATATCGAGGAGACTATTTGAACATCACTTATATGACGACAAGTGATAAATCAACGCAGCCCATGTTGGTTATCGATCAAGGGAATTGAACGCCTTCATCACTTATAACGAAGAGTGATGCTTCTCAATAAGCGTACTTTTAAATTATAAGCGTTTTTTATTATTATTATTCTCTTTATTAAAATATACATCATAAGAAAACAATTTTACAATATTTTATATAAAAACATATTTACAATATAAAATATTATAAAAAACTTATCCTTACCCCACTGCTAGGCAAAAGCCTCCCTCCATTTCTTCCACCGTTTACAACGCTTTATTTTATATCGTTACTGCATGAAAGAAGGGCTTGAGATAGTCCGGTCTGGGTGGTCCCTATGGTTATCAAGAACTCAAACATGACCTATGAGATATCATGCATTCTAAATAAACTGTACATATGTACAGTTTATTTATATATAGTATATATTACAGCACAAGAAAAAGATATAGAACAGAATAGAAAAAACTTTATTTAGTATAATTACACCTACACATACTATACTTGATATAGGTGGAGAGACGATATAAACGCAAAATGGCTGGCAGCAGTTAGATGAGAATGCATTTGGAGAGGTCTGTGGCCAGTAATGAACTGATACAGGCTGATTATGATATACACAATATATGATCAGACTAAAGGTTGTAGATGTATAGTCAGCCTCAAATAGGTAAAAGCAAAAAGTATACACTATAGGTATTTTAAGTAAAATCTGATTTAATGCGAAAGCTTTGAGTTTATTTTGTGTTGTTAATGTGTTGACTGTTAGTCAAAAACATACTCTAGTATCATATCAATAAGTCTTGTTTTTCTTAAATGAAAATTATTATTTGACTGCCAATGTTGCAACGATCAATTTAATGCTGACTTTACAGAATCAATAACAGGTGATGATCGATTTAGATTATATTTCGACGCTTCATTCTTCAGATATAAAGTCACAAATGTAGTACCTTTAACCTACAAGGCAACTTCGCACATTGTAAAGGAAAAAGAAGTCTGAGCGAAAAAAAAACAAAACCCCCACCACTTCCCATTTCCATTTGCTCAGCCACCACTCTTATATTGACTATTTAGCTGTCACAAGGGACTTAAGAGCGGCAGAATCTGAATATCTCTTGTTAACAATTAAATATCCCCATAAAGTGGCTGCAACCCAATCTATCAGTCGCTGGGGTAAGCAACATTAGCAGAAAGCGGCGTGGATGCATCGGTGTTTAGTGCACATAGCACTAGACACGCCTCCACGTCTGCCGCTAGGTCAGCTGGCATCTCTTTGGATGTAATTCGCAAGACTGGACAAGAACGTCAGAAACTTTTGCAAAATTCTACCATCGCCCTGTTTTTCAAGGGCAGTTTGCAAAAACTGTCTGCTTAAATTAACTTGCTTGATTGCTTGCTTAATTTGCTGAAATACCACCCCACCGATCCACTATGCAGTTCATAACATGTCATTAAATATTGTCACAAGATTGTGAGGAGAAAGACATGGACAGTATTATTGTTTCATTATTTCAAAGCGCCTACAATTATTTCCATAGCAAACCTCGTCGAGGTACGCTATCTATCGTCTGTTTATTGTTTTGCGTCATTGCCTTTGCGTGAGGCGTGGTTGCCATGGTAATCGGAACATTGTTATTACTCTGTCTCTTTCGCACGCATGCGTGCCTTTCGCTGAATAGACACTCGAGGTAAGCTATTATTTTCCGGATTCCATTTTTCTCTCTCTTTTTATTTGAAATTTTAACGTTGCCTTTCTCTTTCTATGACGAGTAGGCGCGAATAAAACGAAGTGCGTTTAGGAAGTGATGTTTTTTGCAAAATTGTGAATTAGTGAATAAGAATCTATACTTGTCGCCGGTTTTTGTTAATTTTACTGTGTTTATCTTATATATTCGTTCATTGCGGTAAGTTTTATTAATAGTCATAATGGCTTTAATTCATATCGAGTTTTGTTCAACTGACTACTTGCTTAACGGAGAAACTTTGTTTTCCAAACTTAGAAGAAAACTAAGGCTTAAGGCTTAAAACTAAGGCTTATTCAATTAGGCCGTGCTCAATCATGACTATTAATTGCAAGAGGCGAGATGGATTTTTTAAACATTTTCATACATCTTTTTACGATAAATAAACGTGGACGACAGGCAGTTGCAAACTGAATAAAATTATTTGTTTTCCATGTTTATTATTCTCTGATTCCAACTCAGTATGGAGTAGCACGTTTTTTGGTGTATTTCCTTGGTTTTGGATCGGTGTCGGTCTCATATATTTTCATGTTTTGCTAACTTATTACTAATTCGTAATTTTCATTTGCTTTTGTGTTGATATTTAAAGGTTTTTGTTTACTTACTTTTTGACTTAGAATGTTACTAACAAGCACGCATGTGAGGATTTTGCGCACGTCTCAAAAGGCTTTTTTCAAAGCCACTTTTATCATACTTCAAAAACACTGTCACTATCTTATCAGTGTTTTTTGTATGGTTAAAGTGGGGCCTTGACTTCTGCAGAAACGCTTGGACCTTGCATCACGCGTGAGTGTTTTTTTTAGTCCGGCTTACCTTCCCCATATTTTGACCTCTCGCCACTGATGAGTACGCTTCATTTGAAGATATAAAGTCCCACCCAAACTCAACCCAGGGGAAAGTCTTGTTATACCTTTAAAGAATGAGGCGAATGGCCGCCGCGCAGCGCAGGCGCCGCCGGCCGGAAGTGGTGGGAGTTGTTTTTTGTTCGTTCAGAAATTGATAGATTTCTTTTTCTTTTAACATGTGCGAATTTGCCTTGTAGGTTAAAGGTATAAATCTATAAATCTTCAAATGAAGAGTAGGACTCATATAATAATGATCGAACTTCACACTGTAAGTTCGGTTGATTATCTATTGTATTACAGTACTAGGTGTCCTGCCCGGACAGATAAAAGCATTTCTTTTCTTTATTAAGGAATTAAGGAACATACAAAAAGAAAATTAGCCAAATCGATCGAGCCATTCTCGAATTTTGCGCTTAGCAACATTCATTTTTATTTATAAAGATTAAATGAATTAACTATAGATCTGTTTTACTCATTTTTTGCTGATAAATCAATTCTTTTGGTTGATTTCACGACGCGACGACCTCCTTGGTCGAGTGGCTTGCACACCGGTTTTCATGGTGTCGCCATCTCTGAGGTCCCGGGTTCGATCCCCGGTCGGGTCAATTTAGAAATACCTGTTTTTCTAAATTGTTTCGGGTCTGGGTGTTTCCTATGTATAATAAGTATGTATTTAAGTATATTAAGTATGTTTATCCGTTGTCTAGTTAACCATTTTATCGAGTCTCTTAAGGAAGCTCTTGTTGGGGCTAGATAATTGGTGTGAGTGTGGGAAACATTTATTTATTTATTATTATTATTATTTATTTCAATTATATTGCAGGCAGCTAACGGCCCTACTACGTGTAAATATTTTATTGACGTGACAACGTCTTATAATTCGATAGAGCCGGCTGCACGCACGAAAAAGTTCGGCGTTACCTCGCTCTGAGGCGTTCCATGTAAGGCTTGAAGTGCAAGCGAGAGCGCGGAACGAGTGACAAAGAACCACAATCGGCTGAGTAGAAAATTAGCCGTGCTGCTGTGCAAGCCCGTGTCCGGCATCGCCACCGCGGTACTTACCCCCAACACCCCCCGACACCCCCAACACCTCCCGACACCACCAACTCCTCCCGCCTACCTGTTCGACGGGCTGCTGCTGCTGCTGTGCAAGCCCGTGGCCGGCATCGCCACCGCGGTACGTACCCCCAACACCCCCCCGACACCCCAACACCTCCCGACACCCCCAACTCCTCCCGCCTACCTGTTCGACGGGCTGCTGCAGGCTGCTGTGCAAGCCCGTGGCCGGCATCGCCACCGCGGTACGTACCCCCAACACCCCCCGACACCCCCAACACCTCCCGACACCCCCAACTCCTCCCGCCTACCTGTTCGACGGGCTGCTGCAGGCTGCTGTGCAAGCCCGTGGCCGGCATCGCCACCGCGGTACGTACCCCCAACACCCCCCGACACCCCCAACACCTCCCGACACCTTCTTAAGACGTTGTCACGTTCAACTATCGTCAGTAAACCGACTTTACAGACAACCAATTTTTTTTAAGAATGACTTTATTTGTAAGTAACATAGTCTGATATTAGTAAATCTAATCAATTGTAATTTAATTTCCATATTTTAAATATATATTTTATAAATATTATGTTTTTTTACTGTTGATGATGTATGAGTCTTTAGCTATAACTATTGAGGATATGTTCAAGGTCATGTTCAACGAACATGCTATTCCGGAACCGATTGCAGTACAAGGCGGTGTTCTCGAAGTTGTTAAGGAATACGTCTACCTCGGGCAGATTTTGCAATTGGGTAGAAACAACTTCGAGAAAGAGGCTAACAGAAGGATACAGCTAGGCTGGGCAGCATATGGAAAATTACGTCGGGTTTTTACGTCGCCTATTCCACAAATTCTAAAGACGAAAGTCTTTAATCAGTGCGTCCTACCCGTCATGACATACGGAGCCGAAACGTGGACACTCACGGTAGGGCTGGTCCACAAATTTAAAGTCGCTCAGCGAGCTATGGAAAGGGCTATGCTCGGAGTTTCTCTGAAGGATCGACTTCGGAATGAGGTGATCCGACAGAGAACGAAAGTAATCGACATAGCCCATGGCATATGGTTGAACATTTATTGAAGAAATTTGACAGCTTTGGATAAGTTGATAAGCAGGCGTCTGTACACTACAGAATCCTAGGTTGAATGTGTGCCATACTCTACGAGGGATTTATAAAAAAAATACTTTGAGCCTTAGGTAAAAGAGACAAAACACGAAATAACTATTTAAAGCCTAAACTCTGTTTTTTTACTACGGACATGGGTACGGAGGATAGTGTTTAGTGTGTATTGTAGTAGTGTATTATTTATAATATGTTTTTTCTGTGACCTTTTTTAATTGTTTCGTAATGAAAAACAAAGTCAGAAAATATACCCATATATTATTGTCAATTATGGCAATAATTAAAAAGACGTCCTTTCAGAAAGTATTAACAAAAATAATTATTTCGAGCGCACACTAAGCGCTCTGCAGTCTCGCCATGTGGTAACTGCATGTGTTATCTGGGTAATAATGCCAAGTTTGAACTTTATTTACTAGGTTGAGAATGAGGACACGATATTTAAATTCCTCGCGATCACCGAATCGCGTGGAGGCCGCGGAGACTCGTAGCCGCTTTTCAGTTATTAATCGCTACTATAGGGACCAAATAGGGACTATAAGTACGTATACTTTTACTAACATTATATTTGTGAGCAGTTGGCAGTTGTTTATTTAAGGCGAAGGGTAAGGCACACTAGCGCCACCAATTAATAATTTGACAAATACTAACGTACCGGATCTTTTTTTTTAAATTGCGTACCGTCCTATAACAGGAAAGCGTCCATAAATACTTATTTAAAAATTAGGCACTACTTTTTGTTGCGTGGTTTATTCACAAAACGGGCTATCGCATTTATTCACAAAAAATGGACACTTTTGGTGTTAGCGAATGAATACAAAAACCAACCTAAAAGTAGTGAACAATTATTAAATAATAGATGTTTGCCTAGTGTTGGAAAGTCCGCAATGTTTGAAAAAAAAACTAGTTTAGCAGTTATCAAATTAAATCCATTAGCGGCGCTAGTGTGCCTTACCCTTCGCCTTAAGAGACCTCAGTAAAGTCCCTTGTATTTACTGAAACTCAAGGGAGTGCGGGAGTAATATCTTTCGTTAATCATCCTTAATTTATAATGCATTAAGCGCTTAATCTTATATATCCTTTATAGTAAGTCGCGAACGTATTCGTTGTATGAGACATGGCTGTATGGGCTAGATCCTTTTGACTTTCCCGTACTTTCCCTACATCAAGCGGAAGATAAAAAACAAAAAAGTCAACTATTAACATTTGACATTTAAATAAAACTGATTTTACTCGGCCAGCCAGCTAAACAAGAGGATTTATAAGAAATTTATGCCATTATTAAATAGTAACTAATCAAAATTATGTTTAATATCTGTTCAACATGAGGGATTTAAAAGCGTGTTTAGTGTGTCTCTCAGTAGACGTCAAGTTACATAGCATTAATGAAAATCAGTTGAGACAACAATATTACTTACTCACTGGACTCCAGGTACTTTTATCAAAATGTTTATTTCATGAATGTTCAAAAAAATGAAATGAAATTTTATTGTTCGTACAGCTACAATACTTTTATTTCCTAACTAATATTCTCTAATGAATATTCATCAACTTCAACTCACAGTAGGAACATTTTTATAGTCAATTTATTGTAGATATATATTGGCTCTTACAACGGCAAAACACACAGTACACCTTCAATCACCGTTTTTTTATTATCAGAACAATTAACATGCTAAGTTTCAATAATATTATATCAAAGTATGGTTATCTGGCATCAGTGATTACTACAATAAATTAAGGTACCTTAGATAATTCTAAATTTATGTAGTTTCTGAGAAACTACACTTCTTTAAACGAAAATACATATAAAATAATATATTGAAGTAATCTCAAGCTGATCAATATAAAAAGCGTATAAATGAGCAATACATTACTTCTTATTTTCACTTACTAAAAATTAGTTTATTACATATAGAGAAAGAATTCAGTAACATTAATTAGAAAAAAAATATTTACACAAGGTGTCTGCTTTTATATGTACATTTTGGTCCCCGTAACAAACTAACAAGTATAATATTTTTTAACTCAATTCTTTAATTATATTCATATATTAATATAATAAAATACTAATAAATCTTTAAACCTATATCATAAATTAAACTTTAACTTTGGTATGGGAAACTGAATTGTATACCTAAAGGCAGGCTTGAGTATATTCTATAGTGCCACTGGGAGTGGGAAACCTCAGCAGGCCCCACTAACATAAGATATTCTATAATTATATTTGTACAGGTAAAAAAGAATGGTGGTTTGCCTGAGTACCTATGCTTTGAATGCAACAGCTACGTGAAACAGTTCATAAAGTTTCGAGATAAATGCCATAGAACTCATTTTGTCTTACAAGAACTACTGGAAAAGAGTGCAGAGGTATGTAAATTTAAATTTTTCTTTCTTGAAAATACATGCAGTTTTATACAAAAATTAACACAACAAAACATTTTAAAAAAGGTTTTGAAAAAATTACACAAGATGAATTCAAAGCCACACCTCATGACATGCCAAGTGAGGTGCACTACCAACTATACTGTTATGGCTCTGTTCATCTTATAGGTATACAGTAGTGGACTTATAATTAGAAACACTTCATAAATGAATTATGAAAGTTTGAATCAAATCTTCTCTAGTCAAAGTTTTTCTCGGTCAAGCCTTTCTAAGAACATTTTCAATAGTTCCATGTCTTTTATAATGGTCAATAGCATTAAAAACTTTCTTAAGGAACATTTTAATGATCAGCTATTCTCCTGTACATCCATTTTTGGTTGATGTGCAAATTAACATTTATTTGCCTAGTTGACGCGTCATAACTTTTATTTTTGCCCATTTTGAACAAAAAATCGTAAACGAAATTCCAATTTGATGTTCATTTGCCGCCAAAACGATAGAAATAGCTTGTTAAGTACTATATATTATGCTATGTACACTATGTAGAGTTCCATTTTTAGATTATTTGTTTAATATTGTAATTTTTTTGATACCTTTAACAAATTACAATTGAAAATGTTAAGCATATATATTATATATATAATATATATGCTTAACATTTTCAATTTTGTTGTCAAGATTTTCTTACTGTTTGTAAGTTATTCTTTGGTTATACTATAATTGTTTGTATGTTCCTTTACTGACCCTTAAATATAGATTATACTATTAGACATATAATTATATAAAAGAAAACGTGCCTACAATAAATTCAATGGCTTTTTTCAGATTAATAAAGCCACTTTGAAAACAGTGAACCGTAATGCTATTGGCGTAAATCCTTTTCTAACTTTAGTGGACTTGAATAAAATGCACTATGAAGTTCACTATGAACAAGCAACTCAAATCAATCAATCTAGTTATATCATTAATGATATACCGACATTCAACTATACAACGCTTTCTATTGAACAAATGTCAGCAAAAACATATTTTCCTTCTAAAAGTACTAATGCAACAGTACAAGAAAACTATATAAAAAATGAGGATTTGGTTATCGATCATCAAACATTAGATGCCCCTATAAAAGAAGAAATTACTCTTGAGCAAGCAGCATCTTACATTGATGAGGATGATATGGAAGACAATAATGATAATAATGATAATAATGATCATATCAACAGTGATATGGAAATATGTAACAATACAGATAAACAGAATGCTAATGTTAGTAACAGCCAAAGATTGGATAATTCTGAATTGGAGGTAGAGTTTGCGACTCTTTATCCAATCACAAAGAATGAAGCTAAAGCTGTTATTGACATAAATAACAGATTTGGTTCAAGTGCCAAGTTTAAATGTACTATATGCAGTAAAGCTTATCAAACTATGAGACGTTTGGACATACACTTACGGATGCATGATAGGGTAAGTTATTTATTTCTTTGTTGCTTTATGAGACTACGTTATTTTAGTGGATCTTGCTAAGGTATACCTCTCTTAGTAGCACCCATTGGGATCTTTTGTGCAAATCCATCCTTTCACTCTTCTTCCTCTAAAAAGTTTTGCAATAAGTTTGGCAAAATCTTTGAAAGCGAAGAATCTTCTAGTTAACAGACAATATACTTACCCTGCTGGCTGCAGGCTTACCTTCACAGTACATGGAAAGTATGGTCCACTGGCCTTATGAGGGTTGATAAGTATTGAAATTGATATCTTAAAACAAACCGGGCTTACGGCTTAACATTCCCTATGAAGCATGGAGGAGCTCAAGATATTCTTAAAATTTATCACTTTCAGATTTTTAAGCTTGGTTATGAAACTAAAGTGACGCCATTACGCAAGTTTGACTTGATTCAAAGTCAAAGTCAAATATTTTTATTCAAATAAACTTTAGAAAAATGCTTTTGAATTGTCCAAAATTTTTTTACCTACTAGGTACAGGACGTCTATTTTTAGCTGTGGAGAAGAAAGATTATATCATAAGAATAGATTTATCATTGCATGTAAACAAAAATTTATGTTTTGATTTGTATTTTGTTACCGTGCCAAAAATAAATAAATAAATAAATAAATAAGACTCTAGAATTTCTCACTGCTATATGCAAGCTCACAAAAGACTCATCTTCTAAAAGGCTATATTAGTTTTCTTTTTTTGGATAAGAAAAAACAAAAAGATCACCACATTATTGCTTGTTCATACTCATCTCTTATTGTTTAAAAAAAATATCTTTTAATATACAAAATATGCCCGCTCGCGACTTCGTTCGCGTCAGTGATCACCCGTATCCCATTATGGTTTAAAAATAATCCTAGGATCACCGGCCGCCATGGCTCACGCACAATGGTCCACCTAAAGGACTAAGTGCGGAAACCTTCACCGCTAACATAGAACATAGAACATAATCCTAGGATCTTATTGCAGCGCCACCTACCGGGTCCAATTGTGAGTCTAAACAACCCACACAAGAAAGCTCATCAAAATCAGACCAGTCGTTTAGGAGGACTTCAATGACATACACATATATGGAAGAAGTATATGTATTAAAATAATTAATAATAATTATTAATAATTTTTGTCTGTTTCATGACCTACCAGCATACAAGTGGCAATTTTTGGTGTGAGCTGTGTAATTATTACTATAAGACGCAATTTATGCTCAATAATCATGTTACTCGCAAACACATGTACAAATATGTGTGTAAGAAGTGTCCTGAAGTCAATTTTGATAGGTAAGTCCTTGCATTAATAAGCTAGTGAAGGAATATTCTTTAATGGTCGGAATATCATGAGTATTGATTCCTCTCCGATCCAAACATTATTTTGCATGCAAATCGCCAGTAATTATTTTAAACCGTATACACATAATGTTTGGTTCGCGGACGAAGTCGCGAGTAATGTGCTAGTTTTAAATAATCCGCGAAAATTTTATGTAATAATTTATATTTACTTTTTTTTACCTCTACCTTTTTACCCCTACTTATTTTTTATAAAAGAATTCTTTTATAAAAAATAAGTAGGGGTGTTTTGCGCTATTTCATTAAAACGTTGTATATGTACACACATAAATATATATGTATACAACGGTGCATGTAAATATTATTTGAAAAGTAATATAATAAATTTCTGAAATGTTGTAATCATATACTTAAATAATTAATTACATGCTGAAAAAGGCGGTAAAAGTTTATCGCTCACACAAGCTCTTCCCTTGGTTTACAAAGCTGCTTATTAATTTTATATCCAGATTCAGAGTTGACCAACTGTTGTATAACAAAATCATTACAATACATTTTGACTTTAGTAAATCAATAAATGACCAAAACAATGAATAGTAGTAGTCATACCGTTTACGGCACGCAATATAAAAAGCACAAGACCCACAATTTTGTATGTTTGTTACAAAGGGTATCCTGCCTTCTCGCCGAAAATTGTTTGGCCAATTATCACTTGCCAACCAACGGTTCGCCTATTTTTCATTTTGACAACTAACCATTGTCAAATTATTGTTTGACAACGTTTCATTTGGTAGAATTATTGTTAAGCTGATTATTATAATGACACAACACGTTCACGGCACTTATCATTTGTTAAACCCTTCACTAGGCCAGACAACTTTAAGACGAATAACGTTTAACAACAGAAATCTACATACACATTTGCAAAATTTCAAAGTGCGGAACAAGTTTAGGTGAAATCGAAAGGAATCGGTTAGGTTAGGTTAGAACAACGACCAACAATGCCAGAACCAAATCGCTTTTGTTTCACAACACAGGGCACACAGGCTACACAGAATATAACTCCAACTGAAACATTTGCTACTTGAAAGTTGGCCTTTTAAAAAGTCTAATCATAAAAGGCGGACCAAACGTACAGTTGGCAACTGTTAGGTTGGGAAATAAAACAGAATTATGTGATGAGTCGGCAAATGATTATTCGGCGAAATAAAATTCTGCGAAACGTTGGTTGGCGAGTGAAAATTTGGCAAAGTATTTTCGGCGAAAAAGCCGAGAACCGTTACAAAGTTTTATGTAAGAACTTAACATTGCTAATATCTGCTATTTCAGAAGTTCCGCCAAAAAGCATTACAACATCGTGCATGTTCAAGACTATAAGGTCTCGCAGTCTCCGAAGCGTACTAAGCGGACCAAAAACGTTGCAACCGTTAAAAACAAGAAAATTACACGACGTTCATTCACCGACTCTATGGAATACACACCAGTGAGCCAAGAGGACCAGTACCTGATAATTCAGGAACGGAAGCAGTCAAGAAATTACACAGAGTCATTGTTCAAATGTGAGATGTGCTTTAGAGGATTTACCAATCCTATGACATACAATAACCATATGAAGAAACATGACCCAGTTAGTATATTGTTTTGTTATAAAGAGTTTTTTTATTTATTTTTTACCGCACGGTATTTGGCAAGCTTGGTGATCAAACTATTACCCATCAATTGTAGCGATGACTTGATTTCAATGATTGAGGCCTTTGCCCAGCAGTGGGCAACATAACATTTACATAATACATTTTACATTTAAAGTAATATGAGTAAAGGAAATTACTGTATATAGCAGTGGTAAAGTTAAAGGTAATATTACATTTTTTTTAAATACTTCGTGTCCTTTGACACATAGGCCTCTTCCAACTTTCTCCACTGCTTATTCTGCTGTCTATTACGAATTCTCATTTTTTTCTCATTTATAAAACAGTAATTAAGCTAATACTCATCAATTGTAACGATTCCTTTATTAAATTTCTGCTTTATAGTAAAGACTGCTCGCTTTTATAATTTTTTGGAGATGGTGATCGAATAAGAGCACCGGATTTAGGTACTGCTGTGTTTATATACCGCTACTGGGGATCGAACCCGGGACCTCTAGGTCTAAACCGGTAGCATTAACCACTAGGCCACAGAGGCGGTTAAAAGTGTTTACTTCTAATATACTTATTATTGCTAATACATAAGTATGTGCATCTTAAGTATATAGTGTGTGTGCTCTAGATACAAAGTCCGAGCTGACGCTTTAGTATCATTGAAAATGTATCATTGTTTGCTTACAGACGTTAAGTGGAAAGTACCAGTGTGATATGTGCAAGATGTACCGAAAGACATGTCGACAGTTATACTCGCACATGGTATCAACGCACCTGTTTCGGTACACTTGTAAGCTGTGCAGTTTCGTGTGTTACGGCAGGTAAATGTTTGTTAGAGTTAAGTTTTATTGATAGATAGATAATACTTTTATTGCAACACTATGAAACATAAACATGAACACAAATATAAATAACTTACAAAGTTACAATTTGGCGGTCTTATCGCTTTCAAGCGATTTCTTCCAGATTCTTTATTTCCTACAGTAAAGCAAACAAGTTATTTATTTTTTATTATTTTGAATTTTGCATTCAAAATGCTATGTATATCCACAATTCCCCACTGCTGGGCCTCGAGCCTTCTCTATGGATGGCTAGGGAGAACGGGCCATAAACCTCCACGCGGGCCCAGTACGGATTGGTGGTTGATAACGATTGCTAATGCAGCTGGGACTAACGGCTTTACGTGTCTTCCGAAGCACGGAGGAGCTCAAGATGATAAGTTTTTTGGTCACCCATTAGATGACCGGCCTTTGTGAAAGTTGCTCAACTTCAGCAATCGTAAACCGAGTGCGTTAGCCACTGCGCCATCGAGCTCGTCACTCAACTGAACTCGACTCACATAACACCGGAAAATAATTGTTATAAAAAAATGTTTTGTATTTCAGAGGACAAGCAGAATTGCATGACAAGTTTCACAAAAATATCACTTACAACTGCCCACACTGCTCGCTTACGTTCAGGTGAGTTACTTCATCCATCACATATATTTACAAAGGTTTCCTCTTTATAATACATATTAGTGTAGATTACCATTCTATCCTGCTCACCTCAAGCTTCTTTGGATGGTGAAAGTGTTTCGATCAAAACATCATCAACATAATTTGTGACTGCAGATTCCGGTTTCTCATGTCGATATAACTTTTTTCTGATGGACATTTAAGATTTACTGTCTTACAATAAAATGATAAGACGGCTATAGCCCTTCGATTAACATAGGTTTTTAAGACTGGAGGCGGTGTCCATAAATTTTTGAGTATTGTTCGTTGTATAACCCCTTCAACTTGATAACCTTTTCAGAAGGGTAACCAAAGAATAAATCTCTCGCTTCTTTATCACTTGCCAAATTAATTTGGAACGTATGTTCATAACATTAAGCACCATAACACTGTAAAACTGCCCGGTAGGTTCGTGGTAATTCAGAAAAGACTTGTTTTAACACGTAGTGCACCGCCGCCGCCCGCCGCAGCGATCGACTTAACGTCAAAACCTTGTAGATTTAAAACTAAGTTGCTCGAAGATTTGGTGCGGCTCAGTGAGTTGGAAAACGATTAAACTGCCTCTCACTGTGGTGCAATAAGTGTAAATCATGTAAGACTTTCCAACCAAATTAAGTTCAGACTAGTATAATTTATTATAGTAATATATTCAGCATTATTAACCAACCAACCTAGCATTATTAAAGTCTGTCAATATGTGGTAAACGGTGTTGATAACAATTTTACCAATATACACAATACATAACACACAATACATAATAATTAAGACATTTGTCATTGTCTTAATTATTATGTATTGTCATTGATTGTTTCTTCACACAAATAAACGGAAGAAAAAAAAAATACCTTTTGTTTGTATAACGCAGGAAGCTATCGTCGCAGCTGACCCACATCCGTATGCACCACCCGTCCACGAACCTGTGCGGCGTGTGCGGAAACAGCTTCGTCAGCGAAACCGGCCTGTACTATCACAAGCTGAAGTCGCACACGCCGGCGGTCAGTAAACGGCTACTTCTTATAGTGTTAACGACATCAAATCAAACCAAATCAAATTATTTTAACCGCCTCTGCGGTTTAGTGGTTAAGATCACCGGTTGAGTCCCGGGTTCGATTCCTAGCGGGCTAGGTAGACACCTAGGTACTATATTTATAAAGGGATAGAGTCAGTTTTTGGCTTTTCACCTAAAAGTTATTTCGTTACTTACGCACCTATCCGAATATCCGAATAACATAAAAAATAAAAACAATAAAATGACAAAAATTCCGAAATTTAGTTAACAATACCAGAACTCTTTATGTGAATGCATTGAGTGCTTAAAAGAATGGGACTCCTGGGGTCGGCTTATCCGAAACCGGAGGACTTCAGGCTCTTCGCTCTTAAGGACGTGGCCAAACTTATGGCATCTACCTTTACAGAGGAAGAAGAGTGAAAGGACGGGGTTGCACAAAAGATCCCGATGGGTCGAAATGTTACTGCAAGAGGGAAACCTCAGCAGGCCCCACTAAGATAAGATAAGATAAGATAAGAGTGCTTGAAGGTCTTTTTTTGAAATTCAACGCTAGACAGTGCGTTAGCATAAGAATAAACAATAACACAGTAGAACGGAAACTCCCGCTCCGGACGGGCTCAAGGTCACGATATGAAAGTAACTGTTAAACAGAATGCTCAGTTGGGCTGTCACGGACAGCGTCACCGCACGCGCGTTTGTCTGTTTGTGCGAAACCAATTACAATGACGCCAAGTTATTGTGGTGTGTTTGGTTTTACAAACGGTTCAAAAACGATGCCACACTTAAGTTTTTTTAGTTTGCCCAAAGATGATGGGAGGTAATACCTAATATTTTCTAAATATTATTTCGTTTTCGTACCTAATTAATCAAAAAGACATGAACAGTTCTTTTTTTTTACTTGTCGTCAAATCTTCTTCAATAGCCCCGCCATCAGTCGTTGACCTTTTCTCGCTCGCCTCGCCTCGTCTTATGCCTGTATGTATTTATTTTATATTTGTAAGTAAGTAGGTAATTCTTACTTAAATGGCTTCATTTTGGTGTGGTACTTACTATAACTTATTATTTATAAGTATCTATGTAGGTAGGTACGTAACATAATAATTTATAAATCTCATATTTTGTAAAACTAGAATATAATAATGATTTCAAAGTAAAGAGAACCTTATATTTTAGCGATATTATTTTTAGACGTAAGCAATATTCAAAAGTAAGCAACCCTGGCAACGCGCCTGGACGACACAGGGGCGTAACGACGTGGAGGTGGATGTAGGTATATAAATGGCGGCGTTTGGGACTCGGTCAAAGAAGATTCCGTTCTACTGTGTTATTGTTTATTCTTATCGTTAGAGAGCGCACACGCCTCCACTACCACAAACTGTCAAATAACCTCAATAGACATTGAACCTTATGATTAGAGCTTATGGTCGAAAATGTATTGAAGAAATTTGACAGATTGGGATAGGTTGAAATATAGGTTTGTGATGTGCAGGCGTCTGTTACAAGCAATATAATAATATAGCTGTGCCCTGCGGTTTCACCCGCGTTAATTAGCGACTGTTCCACTCCTATCAGTCATAGCGTGATGTAATATAGCCTATAGCCTTCCTTAATAAATGGACTATTTAACACAAAAAGAATTTTTCAATTCGAACCAGTAGTTCCTGAGATTAGCGCGTTCAAACAAACAAACAAACAAACAAACAAACAAACAAACAAACTCTTCAGCTTTATAATATTAGTATAGATCATAAGTGGACATTGCGGTATCCTATAAAACTTTAAAGTTTGAATTCTTTTATACAAATTAGCCGATTTTATTAAAACTTTATATGCTTAAGGGAAATACAGAGATGTTGAGTGATAATAGAAAACATTAAAAAAAACTGACACTTTATATTTATTAAATAGGCCTTTGCCCTCCAGTGGGACACTAAAGGTTTATAATAATAATAATAACAATAAATCGCATAAATTCTGTTCTGATAATTGATATTTTATAGTTATCTTAATTCTGTTACACAACGACCGTGAGTATTTACGTTCGCGAACACTTAATAATTCACTGATATTTAAAACATCGTTGTGGAGATTTTTAAGGGAGGCCTTTGTCCAGCAGTAAACATCTGTTGGCTGAAATGATGATCACAATAATTTAAACACACAAACAAAACTGCAAACAACACTATTTTATTCAAGAACCTTCAGTTTCTGTATTCAAAAGCCAACCTTATTGCGTAGGAGATAGCGTCGGTCGCCACAACCGAATTGGACAAGTCAGACCCGTTCTACTGCAGTGACTGCAACATGCAGTTCTTCAACCAGGAAGCGTTCGCGACACACTTTGGCAGCTCCAGTAAACACGGTTTGCGGAACCAGTAAGTATTAACATGGTTATTTGGTTATAAAAACCCGAATCACTTTGTGCCTACATTTCTAATATCATCATTATTTGTAATTCCGGGCTCTTGAAAGTTTTTAATTGGGAATTATGTATAATATTGTAAAATTTGGTAACGACATACTTTTTTTTGTAAATCAATCAATTCAAAGTAAATTTTTCTTAATCATATGAACTTAAAGTAAGTAATTTTGAATCGTCCAAACATTGTTAACCTACTAACTATTCAGAATGTTTATCTTATGGAACAGAATGGGCGCAAAAAACTGAACAGCTTATATAGAAGTAATGACATTTACAAAATCCAATACATTTAAAACTATAAACTTCAAGAGCCTGGTATTACAAAATATGCACATCTACAAATTCATACCTAAAAAGTGATTCTAAAGTGATTGTACAAACGCAGGCGCCTGCACAACAACCTTTCTAAAACTGTCAAATTTCTACAAGTTCAACCTTATGCCATATATGTACATAAAGTTCAAAGTCTATTGAGGAAATTTGACAGTTGTGGTAGTCCCATGTGCAGGCTTGTGTACATGTTAATGTTAATGTTGAACTCTTCCTCCGTAGCTCGGCAAATTATAATATGTCCCAAAAGTCACGAGCGATGCGCAAGACGCGAAACGATCGAAAAGCGAAGGGTGTTGCACAAACGACCCCACGTAGGTACCCAGGGCGGCCCAGGAAACCGCGCACCTTAGAAACCGAGGTACTGAACGCTGGCTTCCCCTCCACCACTAACTGTGCGATCGTAAGTATTCTTTGTTATTTACTTTTTGACCGCCGCAGTTGGCTATAATCGACAAACGGTAGCGTGCCTTGTACGCCAGCAACTCATACTCATGGTTTACAAAACAAAAAAAAATATATATATTTTAATTTATTAAGAGACAACCAAGAAAAAAAATACATATAAATTTAGCTTAAAATTAAAAGTAAACCATTTAGTCCCCTAGGTTTTTTTTATTTGAAAAATTTATTTGTTTAATATTGTTTATTATTGTGTTTTGTTGTGTGAAAGTGCGTTTCACTGTATTGATACCGCCAATGATGGTTGTCATTAAACCCGTTATGCACGGGTATGATACGCTGTTGATACGTTGTAGTGGGCATAGTAGTTCGTGTCGTGTTACTTTCCGTGCCTGATACGTTCATAGCACGGTCATGGTATGATACAGTGGGCAGTGACCTTTACTCTGAATTGAATGCTTGGCGTACAGGGCACGGCGACTCATTAATATTGTGGAGGCCAAAAAATTTATGAGCCGTTATATACGCTACAAAATTCAAAGTTCTAATTCTTTCAAACATATAAAGAAGGTCGATTGTAATGAAACTTTCTATGCTTATAGGTTTTATTTGCAAAGTAAAATTATAATTTACAAAAGTAAAATATGTTCAATTTTTATTGTTTGCATCCACTATGCAATATGCAATTTTTTTTTTGTTTTATTATATTAGCCATAACTGTCCCACTCCTCGGCAAAGGCTGGGAGGCCTTTATCCACACTTACAAGATATAATTTTCTAGAAAAAAATCAACTAGTTTCCGTTTCCATTCGAGTTTCCTGAGACTAGATGATATTTTCTAGTTAAAATTTATATTGTAAAATTACAATTTACAAAGAAAAATTACAATTTAAAAACATTAAAACTACAATCAAAGTTTTATTAAAGTATTATTTGTTGTTGTTGTATGTGCAGTGTAATAAGTTGCTGATGAGCGACGTGCAGACGCGCAAGCATTACGCGGCGGAGCACCCCGGCGCGGAGATGCCCAAGCGGTTCATGTGCGAGGTGTGCGGACACGTCACCAGGGTACAGAGTTCATTTTGTTTACATACTTACTTAGCCCGCAAGCTCAGCGATCCGTAGTGGATCTTGGCCTCCGACACAACAAGACGCCAATCTTATTATCTTCGGGGCTATTTATTCATTTACGTTTCACAGTGGGAGTCCCGGAGTGGGAGTCCCGGGAGAATAGGTAGAGCTATTTTGGTTCATTGACCGTAAACGTTGATGTTAATATGGACATTCCTCGATATTCTAACTGAAACTCTTTTTTATAAACATGATAAAAGAAGGCTTGTCTTACGTATTAGCAGTGGGCGCCACGACGTTGTCAAACTTACATAAGCGACGCGTTGCCAATTTCCAATGCGCACACGCGCAATGTTGCCGCACGATTTTGCCGCGCAACACGGCTTTTGGAAACAAAAGAATACAATAGCGGGCTCCGCCGTTAGAAGAACTTGTTTTTGTCCCTTTCTACAGCATTCAAATTGTTTATCGACAATATTTCGGGAATGTCCATATTAATACAACATATGGCAAGTACAAAAAATTGCTCTACTTATTCCGATCACTGCTCAGAAGGAACTACATGCTTCAGAAGGCATTTAAAGCCGTTGGTCCCGGCCTCTCAGTTGCATTAGCATATATGTTATATAGCGTATGTTTTTTTTGTGGTATATTGTTATTGAGCAGTCGTTTACAACCACTGTGGTGTTTCCATTCATAGGGGAGGCTTAAAGCCATACGAATTGTCGATTTCGATTATGTGATCAAATAACAAATAAAACAAGCACTAATAAGATCCCGAGACATGTGTTTTTGAAAGTATTTTTTATGGAACGCCATTTTTTTAACTTAATATATTTTTTATAATATATATCTTTGTTCGGAAGGATATGGAGTGTCCCCAATCTTTTTCAGTAAACACTTTGCGCAAGTTTAGACTGATCAAATCAAATTGCTTATTTGCCCATATCATAACATAGAATGTTGTATTTGGCATGTCATGGCAGTAGATATAGTTATAAATTCAAACATATCGAAATGAATTTAAATATATTATTTATTAACTCTGTCGTTATTACAACTGTACTTATTGTTGTTCTTTTTTAAATCTTTGTTGATTTGTACATAAAATACAAAATTAAGGGTTTTCATAGAAGTCATGCCACCCTCATTAAACATTAATATTTCATAATCATATTTGTACAATTAGATATCTATATAAATAAAAATCAATTGCTGTTCGCTAGTCTCGCTAAAACTCAAAAACCGCTTGACCGATTTATTATTATGGTAATTTTTATTTTGTTTTGTTCGCTTTAATACAAGGATGGTTTAGAAAAAAAAAAACAGCTGAGTTACCGAAAAATTAAAAATTGGTAATTTTGTATGGGAATCGCCATTTTGGATTACTCTTAATAGATGCCGTTCGTGGCACACATTTATTTAAACTTAGACAAGACCTCTGTCGGGTCAGCTAGTTAGAAATATTTATCTATTCGTAATTGCCATTTGTACAAATTTATATAGTAATTTTGATCTTATTATTGTCGCTGTGTTACAGCTACACGAAAACTTTTTGATACACATGCGCACGCACACGCATGAGAAGCCGTACAAGTGCCTGCACTGCGACCGCCGGTTCAGCATGGCCAGCAACCGCGACCGCCATCTTGACGTAAGTAGATACTTGCTTTTTAAATGTTTTGATCTCAAAGTAAGTAGCTAAAGCACTCGTTTTATGGAAATCAGAAATAACGACAGTATCACAACCACCCAAACCTGACACAATATCGAAAAGATCGTTTTCGACACTGACTCGACCGGGAATCGAACACGAGACCTCAGTGTTAGCGCCGCCCAAAGTCCGGTGTGCAAGCTACTCGGCTACGGAGGTCGTCAAGTACTTGTTTACGTGATGCAGCGTAAGACTGCCAGCCCATTGGAGAGGAGAGGAGCAAAGCGGAGCTGTGCTAATATTAACCAATAGGATTTTTTAAATCAGTGGTAAATAAGACAGTGGAGTAAAAACTAAAAGGAATAGGGATTCAAAAATTTCCAAATATTTGTATTTTGTGTTTTTGTAAACTACAACTATTGTCGATCATTGCCGCTACCACTTGTCGTTTATAACCGACTGTGGTGGTCAAAAGGATAAAATCGCAGAAAGTTAAAAAAAAACGAAGTAATTCATTATAACTTTTACCTTGTTTGTCTGTCCCATCAATGTATCTCTCGTTTACGAGGCGTCTTGTTGTACTGGCTACTTTAGCTGTTTAGCGATGTGCTCTTGTTGTGTTAAAAGTTTCTGTTATCTATTATTATTATTTTTCTTGTTTGTCTGGAGTGTCTTTTCAACACAAAAATCATTGTTTAAATGTAGTATTGTTTTTTTGTCAACCATGGTCTGTCACTGTCACTCCGTCCTTTTTATATTTGTTGAATTTTTTTACCGTTTTTAAAAATAGAGTTAGGAATTCAGTGCATACAGCCTACAATTATTTTCTTTAACTAAATATTTTTGTACTTAGGGCTGCCATTTTTGTTTTTTATAATATTATTTTATATTACGCTTGTGTTGCTATCGCAGCACCACCTAAACCGGTTCCGACGGAAGATCAGCGCTAACTTTAAGGCTAGCATTTTGCTGAGTCGGAACCGTTTTGGGACTGTCTTTAATTTTTTTTCCACTTATTATCTGTATGTTTAATTTGTCTAGTTCCAAATAAATTTATTTTGATTTGATTTGATTTGATTCTCACGTTTATCACTACCTAGGTCCACTCCGGTATTAAACGGTATGAATGTCAACACTGCAATCGCCGGTTCACCCAGAAGTCTGGTGTCAAAATCCACATACAAACGGTGCACTTGAAAATCCCGTATCCGCCCTGGAATAAGAAGATGAGAAGGGAACGCCAGGCGTTGAAGAACATTTCCACACTGACTAGCGCGGTGGAGACGAGGGAAACGGCGCCGGTGATGCCCAAGCTATCACTCGACCAAGGGGACTTTTTAAACGCTTTCGTCAATTATACGGACGAGTAAATGCTAGGGATGTGTCGGATATCCGTATCGGCGGATATTTGAAGGAGAAAAATGTTGTGTATTCAAATCCGTAGGTATGCGTTAACTTTTGGCGGATCTAGAACGGATCTTTCACATTAGTAAATTTAATAAGAATAAGAATAAGAATTTTTTTTATTGACGCTTACACACAGATTCACACAATCATCATGTATATGGAATTGTAAGTAACAGTAGCAATGAAACACTATTAACTTCAATTTAATTTGTAAGATTTGTACCACACAAACATGATGCAATAAATAATTATGACTATGACTATTTAAGTTAATGCTTATAAATAGTCATTAAATAGTCATAGGTAATAATACCTAACATCATATTTTTATGGCTACCCCGTGTCACGTTAAACTTTAAATGAAAAAACGCGCAGTGCAAGTTGAAACATGTGTTAGTAAAGTTGATTTCCGTATCCTTATCCGTATTCGCGGATATATACACTAATGATCCGGATCCGTATCCGCGGATATACAATCTGACACAGCTCTAGTAAAAAGTTCAGAGGCAAAGAGACTGTAAGCTGTATAAATAAAACCCTAATACCACACAATAAGATTGAAAGTCTATAAAAATGTATATTGATGCTACTGGTAAATACAGCTTCACGTAAAGTGTGATGTTTGTGTGAATCTTCGCAAGATAACGGGCAAGAGCTGGATGAAAGTAGCCGCGGATCGTGCTCAGTGGCGTGCACTTAAAGAAGCCTATGCCCAGCAGTGGACTTATATAGGCTGATGATGATGACGACTAATCAAGTCAGTATTATAATCGGAATCATCTAATTTAAGATAGTTTTTTTTAAATAAGTTTGTTAGCATGCTTTGTTAAACGATAATAGTAATTGTAAAACGTCCCATTAATTCTTTATTTTGATTACAATATTATTTAACAAATGACTTGTTTTAATTTATTGAACAAAAGCTTAATAAAGTGTTGCGAGAAACAAACGAAAAGTTAATTAGAAGCCTTACCGTAATACCGTGACTTGTATGTAAACTTTCAGTAAAATTCAGTAAACGGTAACTAATTGTAGTCGTTAATAATATTAATTTATTTAATAAACATGGCTTTTAAAATAAAACAACGTGCTAAATATACCCATATTTATTTTGTACATTGCTCGTCGTCACTCACATTAAACATTCATAATTGATAAAACTAGTTCATTTCCATTTTCTTATTGTCACAGTCCAAGATATAGCAATTGACGTTTTTTTATCTACATTTTAGATAAACAGGTGCATATTGGATCGCCATTTTTGTAGCCCTAATTGTCATTGGCACAAAAACTGTACGCCTAAATTTTTTTCACACAATTTTTAAATTTTTTACATAAGCTAAACTTTTTTCCCCTATTTTTACTTCATAAGGCGCAACATTTTTTTGTCTACTAAAATTTACTAAATTACATCCCGCTTAACGCCTGTTTAACGATTTTTGTAATTACCAAAGTAACTACAAAAGCAACCATACAACCGTGCAAACAAAAAGCGATTAAGCATGTAGTAAGTATGCACCAAGCAAGTAGCAAGCGTTGTTATGCTCCGCTCGCTTCGCTCGCTCCGTTTCGCGTGGTCACGAGTCTAACCTACCCGGTCGTCTGTTACAGCTGTAATTTTCGCACTTTCAGCTTTTCTACAGCATACAGGGTTTTCAATTTTGAGGCTAAAGTATATAAGGCATTGTGCGAAAAAAACGGTTAGGCTAAAAAAAAATTGTGCGTAAGAAGTTTGACCATTGAGGTTTGGCCAAATAAAATTAGGAAATTTAGGCGTTTCAAAATGCACCTTAGACAAATATTTGTCGCACTATCTACATAAACCGAACATATATTATGTCTAGTAAATTTTCCTATCTTGTTTTACTGTCTATGTAGACAATGCACACCAAATTCATTAATTTGACACAACATAATTACATAAATCTTTTAACAATATAAATCAACATTTTTAGAATGACATTACTAACTACAGCTAAAACAATATACCTACAAGACCGCTATACCAGTTCAAGCTGGCATAGGATAATATACGTCTTGATTCAACAAGATTAAAAGTATCATTTCCGACTAGTAACAATTGACATCTATTAATTTATAAGCATGATTACATTATATATTTTAAAAAGCTGACAAAATCTCTTCAGACAACATCAGATCATCTAAATAGGTTAGCACAACCAAAAATGTATTGAGCATACAAAATATTATCACACAATAATTAATAAAACAATAATTAACAGAAAACTTAATCATATTTAAATTAGCTATAACAATAAAATTATTTATAAATAGACAATGGAATGTAGCATAAAGTCGTTATTGTGGAATAAATTGTTTTAAAACTAAAGATTTTTTTATTAATCCAAGTTATCTTAAATTCTCAAGTCATTATAATCTAGTGGCTTGTTCCTAAAACAATGCTATGCATTCTTGATATGGCAACAGTTTATTTGTATAATAATATTTTTAGTAGGTATCTACAGAAGGGTTCTTTCTGCTGCTACTTTACTTTGAAGTAAGATTAAGATATTGTTATTAAATTGCTACCGTCTCAATGCACCTGTACTTTGTACCTACTCGATATAATAAATAGATATAATAAACACAAGTGTTACACAATATTGAAAAAAGACAGTGTTAAAAAAATCCACGAGCGGGATTCGAACCCGCACCCCATGACATGCCGGGTCAGGTGCACTACCAACTATGCTATCGTGGCTTAATCCAACTCGCCGAATTTAATCAACACTATCTACCCTTACTCTGTAAGCCAAAGGTCAATTCAATGTCGACAACTACGTCATCAACATTCGATCTTAATATTTTACAAGTATTGAAAGATATTTACATATAATTTTACGCAAATATTGTTGCGAACAAATTACAATTTGAAAAATATTTGAATTTTTTTTCAAATTGTCATTTGTTCGCAACAATATTTGCATAAAATTATATGTAAATAAACACAATATTGTAAAATGCTATTATAATAATTAACAGGAATGTAAACTTTGTTCGCACTCCATTGCAGGGCTTGATAACTTCAGCAAATTCACACTTAAAGTATCGACGTAACGTTATTTCTAAAAACTTAAATTGGTAGCCGTTATGCAGGTAACGTTATCTAGTACAACTTTTTCGTAACTTAATGCGCTTCAGCTAATTCGCGTAAGCGGTGAGTTAATTTATCGGCAAAAATGCCACCCAGGTAATGATACCAAGCATAATGCTACTTTTGCTATTAAGAGGGTGCCGCGCGGACGCAAAACTGCGAGTTTCTTTATGATAGCGAGCGAGCGGCGCGTGGCAGTGGTGTGACAACCGCGCACGAAAGGATACGCACGCACACTAATATTTGTACAGAGTAGGCTGGTGATTTAATTGGAGCAATGTTTACTTATGTAAAATCATAGGCGCTTGGGTAAAAAATAATAAAAGTAATATTTTCATATTAATATTTTTTAAATGAAAAATAAGACAACAGTGGCTAGCGAAATATCAATACAAACATTTTGATGTCGGATTATTGTTTCATGTACTATATTTACAAAATTTCTGAAGAAATAAGTTTTTAGATATCATTACTAGTGACTTAAAAACACGTAAATTCCGCGCGGCACCCCCTTAACGATATCTTCGTATGATTCAGGTAACGTTACCTTATTTTTAAAGTTATTCAAACTATGCTTTATTGTGCATTATAATTTTTTCAATATTTAAAAAAATACCTCTACACACTTTGGTGTTACCATACTCAATATTAAAAAACATACCATTTGTTTATAAACCTCATACATTTTGGGCCTAAGAAAGACTTAAGATTTTCATTTGTCCGTGTATAAGTACGTGTTTGGGTGTATAAGCGAATATTCAATTTAATTCTATAAAAGGGCAGTGGTTTGAAGCTCTAAACACAACCCTTTACAATCCCTTGTTAAAGAAGAACTCTTTCGCTTTGGGAAAGTTCCTCTTTGCAATAGGCTGAAAAAAGAAAACAGTATGAATGTTTTATAGTAATTTGTAGTATAAAAAAATGGTTTAATTAAGAAAAAGTTTAAACTAATGTAGGAACAACATTTTACGAGAGACTCGAATCCGTTATTTTTGCCAATCCTGACCATAAGCTAGAAGAGTACTGTAGTTTAGATTAAAATCGTCTGCATTAGCAGTCGTTAAGAACCACCAATCCGTATTGGGCCCGCGTGGTGATTTATGGCCTGTACTCACTATCCATCCATAGGGAAGACTAGTGTTCTAGCAGTGGGGAGATAAAATGACTCCACTGCTGGGACAGTGTTACCTCGGCTGGTTACCTAAATATCTCTATTTATTTGCGACTGGGGTAAAAATATACCACACAATGTTGCTTGAGGGTTAATGCTGATAGAATAAGTATCATTGTTGTTATTTTAGATCTTAAAAATTTTTACTTTCCACCTATGATAATGTATAATTCTACGCAAATTTTTTTGCGAACATATTGCAACTTGAAGAAATTTCACGAGCGGGATTCGAACCCGCACCTAATGACATGCCGGGTCAGGTGCACCACCAACTATGTAATCATGGCTCTATCCAACTCGCCGAAATTAATTAACACTATCTACTCTTACTCTGCAAGCCAAAGGAGCCCTATTCAATGTCGACAACAAAAAATTCAAATTCAGTTTTTTTTATTGCATGTCACATTGGTGTACATAGTCTATACTAATATTATAAAGAGGAAACCTTTGTATTTTTGTATGTATGTATGTTTGCAACGAATAAACTCAAAAATACTGGACCGATTTAAAAAATTCTTTCACCATTAAAATGCTACATTAGCGCTGAGTAACATAGGCTATATTAAAAAAAATCATTAACTAAAATACTAAAAACGAAAATTTAATTTTCCAATACAAAATGATTTGTTTGTTTTGTTGTCATGGAAACCATTGATATATATTTAACTCAATGATGGAAGCTGTCAAAGCGGTACGAAGTCCGCCGGGTCAGCTAGTCATTAAAAAAATTGGTACAAAAGGTGTTAAAATAAAAAATGTTAAACAGAGGGAGTATAGATAACTTATATACGAGTACTATGTATTACTGTATTTTATATTTAAACAAAATTAAAATACTTAACATCCGATCTTCATATTAGCAATGGTGTAGTGTGTAGTGTAGGTCTACCAACTGATTGGTCGTTATAACTAGTCATAGTTTTTGTGTATTTTGTTAAAGGATATATGTTAATAAAAATTATTATTATTATTTAAAAAAAAAACAAATATGTTCGCAACTATTTCAATGATCAACTAACCTGCAACTCAGGGTCGAGACTCGCCACCGGTATAGAAGCTCTTTGCTCAAAAATGGCGCAGCAAAGCGGCGTGGCGAAAGTCACGCACAATCCGACCAAAATCAGTTGGAACGGAATCACCGCCTTGGGGTAGTGGCAGAACCAACCGCGGCGCGTCGCCCACTGCGTCAGCATCGGAGTCATCGCTGCCAAAGGAAATACAGGGTTTGAGTCGTGGTTGAGTTGAGAGTTAAGTCTCAAGGGATCATGGCGAGATTTGTACGGACGTTTTTACATCAACCTTTCCAAAACTATAAAATTTCTTCAATAAATTTTCAACCTTAAGTTATGGACATAAAGTTCAAAGTTAGGAAAGGAAATTTGACAGTTTGTTGTAGTCTAAACTGCAGGCGTGTTGTGTGTACAGAAAAAAAATGAAATATTTTAGTTATGCACGGTTTTAAAATTATGTAATTTATATCAATCAATTCCTGGCAAGGTATTCTCAACTTTGATAGACATGTGGAGCTCTCTAAATCAACTCTTTTTTTTGTACACATCGATGTATGGGTCTCGCCATAATACATGTACATGTATCATCTGTCTGTACAAACGCCTGCACATCGACCTATCACAAACTGACAGATTTCTTCAATACATTTTCAACCATATGCCTGAGACATAAAGTTCAAAGTCTATTAAAAAAAATTTGACAGTTCGTGGTAGTCATGTGCAGGCGTCGGTACAGTACGGTATCCTGCCTTCTCGCCGAAAATTGTTTGGCCGATTATCACTTGCCAACCAACGGTTCGCCTATTTTTCACTTTGACAACTAACCATTGTCAAATTATTGTATGACAACGTTTCATTTGGTAGAATTATTGTTAAGCTGATTATTATAATGACACAACACGTTCCCGGCACTTACAACTTAGGCCAGACAACTTTAAGACGAATAACGTTTAACAACAGAAATCTACATACACATTTGCAAAATTTCAAAGTGCGGAACAAGTTTAGGTGAAATCGAAAGGAATCGGTTAGGTTAGGTTAGAACAACGACCAACAATGCCAGAACCAAATCGCTTTTGTTTCACAACACAGGGCACACAGGCTACACAGAATATAACTCCAACTGAAACATTTGCTACTTGAAAGTTGGCCTTTTAAAAAGTCTAATCATAAAAGGCGGACCAAACGTACAGTTGGCAACTGTTAGGTTGGGAAATAAAACAGAATTATGTGATGAGTCGGCAAATGATTATTCGGCGAAATAAAACTCTGCGAAACGTTGGTTGGCAAGTGAAAATTTGGCAAAGTGTTTTCGGCGAAAAGGCAGAGAACCGTACAGTACAACTCGCATTGACCAAAAAAATTGCTATTCCAAAATAAATTGTTTTCAGATAAAGAAAGTCGAATTGAATGGTTTTTTCCCTGATGGGAACTTCCTAAACCACAAGAGATACTATGATATAATGTCCCAGTAAATGAAGCAGTGTGTATAATGGTACTGACTCATGCCGGGCAGCGCCATCAAGACGCGGGAGAAGCAGACGAGCACGATGCCGCGGCGCGCGGCGTTCTTGGAGTCGCCGACGCGCTTGCCCTCCGCCGTGAACACCGGCGTGCCGTTCATCAGCTCACTGCGGGAACGAAGAAGCTATTTTTTTCTCTTTGAAGACACCTCGCTTTGTGAACATTCAAAAAGGCTGATCCTCACTGGCGCTGTCATAAGGTCGAAAATACGTAGCGCCTGCGACGATTGAGACCGCAAATTAAAAAAAATCAAAAGTCTTTTTTTAAATTATTGTTTTTAGTTATCAAAATACATATGTAGCAACTAAATTATGAATATTGATATTATAATATATTTAACCGGTTTCCAAGCATATCAATTAAGTAATTCTGTTGTAATTTGAACAATAGTGTTTATTTTGTGTTGTTTTCGAAAATAATTATGATCGAGGCAAAATTATACAACAATCGTGTATTTAAGCTAGCAAATTCAAGATAAAGACATGAAATTACCTATATCAACATTTCAGATTCGTGAATCTTAGTATAGTCTTAAACTATTCGCCGAAAGTTGGTGCATTTTTTTAGTGTCAGAATTTTGTAAGCCTTAATAATAATAAATGGCTTCGTGTTATTAGCGCATTTAACCAGTGTCAAATTAAAAGTAATTTTCTTACAAGTTATATAAATAGATAATATTTCTTTTATTAATATATGATGATGATGAATGATAATAGTAAAATGAGAAGTGAGAAATGATATGTGAATTATAATAGTAGTGATAAAATAAATGATCTCACGCGGACTTCTTGAGAGAATTTGAAAATTGACGTTGCACTGTTTTGTTTTATTTGCCAACATTCATGCACGTTCACAAAATAACGTTTAATTTCACTTTGATATTCGAATATTTTTGTGTTATGTTGCAACCCTGCTTAAACACGACTTTAAAGTTTGTATGGCCCGTTCTCCCTATCCATCCATAGGGAAAGCTCGTGCCCCAGTAATGGGGACATATAATGAGCTGGCGATGATGATGATGATGATGAAGAAAGCTTACCCGCTCCGCATCATGGGAATGTTGATGAAGTTAGCGCCGCAAACCGCCGCGAACGGGACGAGCCGAGCGAACAAGGGCGAGTTCATTTTCTGTGGAAAAAAATTATGCCATTCCATTACGATTTCTATCTAACAGCTATAAATCATCTATACTAATATTATAAAGAGGAAACCTTTGTATGTATGTATGTATGTATGTATGTATGTATGTATGTATGTATGTATGTATGTATGTATGTATGTATGTATGTATGTATGTATGTATGTCAAAGTCAAAGTTAAATATTTTTATTCAAATAAACTTTAGAATAGTGCTTTTGAATCGTCCAAACATTTTTTTACCTACTACCCATATAAGACGTCTATTTTTAGCTGTAATTTTATTTTTAGATGAACGTTTGCAACGAATAAACTCAAAAACTACTGGACCAATTTAAAAAATTCTTTCACCATTAAAATGCTACATTAACGCTGAGTAACATAGGCTATATTAAAAAAAAATGTCCACCCGTGCGAAGCAGGGACGGGCCGCTAGTAATTAATATAGTTACCGCCGGAGGGACGAAGTTCTAAAGGACCTAGAAAAGCTTCATGTAGACAACAAGTGCGAGTTTTATTCGCCATTCAATCACGTTAACCAAAACGAGAATTGTATGGCAACATTTTAACTCCTCTCGTATGTCGCCAGGAGGCGCTGCTCCAATGCCATAAAAAACTAGGCATAAAAAAAAACTTAACTCACACTAGGCATTCTGGCAGGAAGCAGTTCAGAACCGGGATCAGTGGCGCCAACACAGCGCCAGGATGACCAGCCCCCCAACCGCCTAACTCTTTCGCTTTCGATCGCTATGAAGGCGAGGCCCTCGCCCTGCCTTCTAATATAATATCGAAATATTATATCGAATAATATCGAAAGCTATAGCCTATAGCTTTCGATATTGCTTTCATATTCCTTTCGAAATGACAAGATGACGCCTCCTCCTCGCCTCGCCTTCAAAGCGATCGAAAGCGAGAGAGTTAGGCGGTCGGCCCCCAGGCTGACCACTACCTGCCCTATCATTCCGTAAAATGTCAATTAAAATCTACATATGTTAAATTTTGGCGATGAAAACTGTGTTCAACACTGCGCTTATAATGTCAAACACTGGTTCCGTTACATAAGCCTATAACTGGTGTCGACACACCTCCAGTCGTGACGTAATGATATATCTAATGTTAGCCCGAGATTAAATTTAATTATCGAGCCAATGTCGTGATAGCAGAAAAGGTATGTTAAACACGAGCGCAACTATTTGCGATGTGACGTAGTTTTCATGGAAAATGGAAAATACACACACCGGCATATTTAGCGGAACACAAAAAAAAAGTCCATAATTAAAAAAATATGGTTTTATTTTAAAATCTACTTACTACACTTCTTTTGTTATTAAAAGTTTCATTTGTTTTAATTAAAATGAGATCACATTAAGAACAGATTTTGCGAGTAAAGGCTATTTGTGAAAAATGGTACATTTTGGAACTTTTCATGTAACCGGGAAAAGTGAAAATTAATATTAAAATAACAATTAATTAAATTAGAAAAATGGTGATTAATATCGCGTATTTCCTCCACGTGCTCTTATTAAAGTTTCTACTCGTCTAGGCATACTGAGAATGATGTTATCGATGGTCTCCTGGGATAGTCTCCGCCATTCCTCAACTACGGCGATTCGCAGTTCACCCACGTTGGCAGGAGCTGGAATTCTGGTCTTAACTTTTCTTTTCAGCAAGTCCCAAAGGTGCTCTATTGGGTTCATATCCGGTGATCTCGCCGGCCACTCCATAACAATGATATTCATATCATTAAGATATGCTTGAGTTACCCGAGCGGTATGCGGCCGAGCATTATCCTGCATAAAAACAAAATCGTCACCGATATATGGGGCAAACGGTACGACATTTTCTTCTAAAACTTCTCTGATATAGCGGTCTGCAGTCAGACTCCCTCTGTCAATCACTACCAAGTCTGTGCGAGCTCCCAAACAAATGCCCGCCCAAACCATTATTGCTCCACCACCGTATGCAACTGTAGTTTCAAAATTTGTCTGAATGTATCGTTCTCCTTTGCGTCTGTATATTCTTTGCCTGCCGTCAATTTGATTTAAGAGAATTCTGCACTCATCACTAAACAATACCTTACTCCATTGGTCCGCGTTCCAAAGTCGATGTTCCTGAGCAAAAGTTAACCTGTTTCTACGATGATTTACCTCGAGCCTTGGAGCCTTGGCGGGCACAAATGAACCCATACCAGCTTCTTCGAACCTTCTTCGTACCGTACGCTCACTTACGGTTATACCCCGCACTGCTTCTAACTCATGTCGGGCTTGGACGGCCGTCAAACGGGGGTTCCTACGTACACGAAGCCGAATGAAACGATCATCCCTACTCGAAGTGCGTCTTTTTCTGCCTTGTTCTGCTCTTCTCACATAAGTACCGGTCTCCCTGAACCGTTGGATACTACGACGGATCGTTGAAACTGGTCGACGAAGATCTCTGGATATCACTCTGTAAGTTTGACCATTTCTTCGCATTTCGAGTGCCCTGGCAATTTCCGTTGGGGCTAAGTCAGGCATAATTCAGTCCATAACTCCAAAAAGATACGCGATTAAAAAAAACTAACAAAAAACAGTATTTCAATGAGATTTTAAATCAAACTCAGAAGGAAGAAATACTCGAAGTTCGCTCCAGATAAGGTGTATTTGAATAAAATTAAAACAATTGCATAAAATGTGATGTTCAGTTGTTTTCTTAATTTGAAATTATTTCTTTTTAAATTAAATGACGTATAAACCAGCCAGCAACCTTATATATTACTGATATCAAACCTTTTTTTTATGTTCCGCTAAATATGCCGGTGTGTGTAGTTGGATAGATAAGTTTGTTTTGCTGTCGTCGCATAATAGGGTACCTAAAAATACAAAAACCCAAAATTGCTTCATTGTAGTTCTCTGTTCATCATTTTGCGAAACTAACTATAGGACCAACCCTGAAATCGACTAATACATATTGGTCGAGTTAGGTGTTACATAATGTATGGATCAACTAATATGGGGAACATTTTATTAACACACAAATAAAATAAAAATAAAAATAACTAACACAGTTATTGTCAAATATTGGTCACTCATCCGATGATCGGCCTTTGCAAAAGTTGCTCAATTTCAGCAATCGCAGATCAGGATTCGGGCCCCACCGAGACCGCTACTCGGACCCGCTCGCTGCGCACGAGTTGGAAGCCTGGCCAGACCTCAACCAGACAAACGAACATTCGCCCACCTCAGCTAACCACATAGCCACCGCGAGTCCAAACCATGTCCGGGTCCTGCCAGAGACGCCCGCGAAGGCATAACCAGCAGGGGGTTTAGGATCCGAACTCCCGTGGTACCCTTGAAAACACAGCCGGACCCGTAGTTCCAGCTGCCATACCCTACCTATCAGGGTCAGTAAATAGGGACTATCAGAACAGGGACAGCAGTAGACAGTGTAGGCCGACGATGATGGTGATGATGATGAGTTACCTTGGCTTTGTTGTTCAAGTAGAGCGCTGTGCCCAAGGCGCCGCTGCACGCCGCGCAATACGAAGCCAGCAGTTGTCTAAACAACGGGAAATCATGCTGTTTACCAAATCCTATATACTTCGATTAATAATGTACTTGATTCCCAATGAGCGCTTGAAAAACGGTAGGCGATTTTGGCGATGACAGTAAATTTTAATTACAATTATTTTATAATTAAGGTTGTAAAATATTTAATCTTACAAATATTCCAAAACCATATTTTTTACAGTCTTATATCATACTTAAAAGCTGATGTAAGTGTGGATTTGGGCGCACTTTATAAGCCTATTCATCCTTTCAATTGCCTTATATCGGTCTTGAGAAGTATATTTTCAATCTTACAAAACTCTTGTTGATTCTTTTATAAGAACAAACCAACTTACAAGTGACTTACAATAGTGTGATTTAAGGGCAAATAACCTATACTTACATAAAAATGCTTTAAACGTTTTTTAAAAATAATACAAAGACTCACCAAAAACGTAAGTATTATGTATTAATTGTTTATAATACAAAACGCTAGTGTGTATATTTTCTTACTCCTTCATTTGTCACACACTATATACGGTTATAGTTTGCGAAGTAGTTTTATTAGATTGTTTGAAATTTTAATAACAATATCTTTACGGGCCTTTTCAAAAATATGTCTTCAAATTTTAAATATATTTAATTGTTTGTGAAATATATCAAAATGACGCCATTACCGTCAACTAGGACTTATAAATCCTTTAACAGAGTGGTATAAGTCCGTATTCTTATTTAAGCTTATATAGCACTCGATAAGTCACTTAAACTCATTTACGAGGCCATATTGCCATATCGCCAAGTCGCTTGTAAGACTGCTACTACTCTTTCGGTCCTAATCACACTTTAAATACTGTGAGACTAATATAAGAGTAGCAGTCTAACAAAACACATAGTAAAGTCACTTCTAAGACCGAATGTACTTACAAATGCATTTAGAAGTGTTAATGGGCGATTTTCCGACCCCCCAAAAAAGAAGAAATTAGTTCCAAATGACTTCATAGATGGCGCTTAGTAAAAGGCGAGTCCATAGAGAGCACGTGTATGGTTGCGTAATATTTATTCCATTGCCTTTATTCAACTGTCAAACTGTGAACAAAATTATGGAAAATAGGAATAGGTCCTGAAATTAAAATACTTATTTTTTATTTTTTTGGTTGACAAGCAAAAGTTCACTCTGGGTACTGCACAATTTATTTCAAATCAAATCATTTATTCGTATTACAGCCTCTATGCACGGCTCGACTTTAATAAAACGCCATCTATCGAGTTTTTTTGAACTAATTTTTAGAATCAAGTGTAATAGGACTTCAAAAGTGCGCTTATAACGCTACAGCTCATACGACTCTAAGAATATGTTACGAGTATTAATGCTCTTACAGCTTAAATACTTACAACTTGCTTTTATAAGGGTTTCTCTCTTAATTATAACACATCTAATCCTTATAAGACCATAGCTGTTACAAGCTTTTTTTTGTAAGGGTGCTTTGCTAAATCTTTATGGTTAATATTTACCGCCTTACAAATGAGGTCCGAATAGTTATTCCGTGTTTTGTTCCTGTCATGTAAATGTCATTTCAAATTAGAGTAAAGAGACAAAACACGGAATAACTATTCGGACCAACAAAGAATAACATTGTTTATTTGTAAGGGGTTAAGGTTCATAGTCAGCTGAAGTTGTTGATGCTATCCAATGTTTTTTCGGATTTTGTAATTCGAAAATGTAAATGTATAGGTATGAACAAATAGGACCACTTTCGAGATGCATTTGTGTTCCGGATCCTTTATCTAGTAAATTATTGATCGTTAAACTTTACAGAATATTTGGTAATCTTTTCATAGTTATAGAACAAAGTAGCTCCCGCTGTCTATAAGCTTAAATATTTTAAACTACGCAATGGATTTGAATGCAGTTTTCAGTAATAGATAGAGTGATTCACGAAGAAAGTTTATTTGTATCATACATCCATATAATTGGACCCGCTAGGTGGCGCTGCTATAGCGTGCTATAGGATACTCAAGCGGACGAAGTCGCGAGAGGGCCGCTACTATACAGGTTGACTTTTTTCACCGTCCAAACCTTCTGAGATTACTCCCGTTATACAAACGAACAACTCTTACTATTGGACCAACTCTCTAACTCGAAAATAATATTCAGCTGTTCCATACAAAACATCAATATTCATTCGACCAAAATGTATCTCTTCGGACGAGGCACTTCGTACAATTATGATTGAACTTCACGTACAGTCGGCGGCAGAGCAACCTACCCAAATCTGTCAAATTTCTCTAATATTGATCCTTATAACCAAACATTAAAGTTCAAAATTTATTGTAGAAAAAAATGACAGTTTTGGTTTAGGTTGATTGTTGATGATAGGCCGCCGTGTGTACAGATAAGTTCGTTTAATCATTAATAATTATAGTTATTTTTAGCTCTACTATAACTTGTTATGAGCATTTAGATCATAAACACTGTTTTTTCAAAAATGTTAACACTTACGAAGTGGGCAACGGTGCGTCACCAGACCGGTTGGTGTAGTTGACCACAGCGTTGAACGTCTGATTGATCCACTGCCAGAACACCGTGGCCGCTGTCGTTCTATAGAACGTTATCATACCTGCCAGGGTGAATACAATATTCATCAAAAAAGGTGTAAAGAGGCAGGACGGCAACACAAAAGCCATTCGATTACGTTAACGAAAACGAAAATTAGTATGGCATTGAAGCAGCGCCTCCTGGCGACAAACGAAAAGAGTTCAAATTCTCCTTTTTATTTTTTAAGTGCTAATTGCTGCACGGAAGCTTAATTAAATATTTATAAAATACAGTAAAAAAAATTAAACGCAAAATTTAAAAATTAAAGCATTCAAAATTAAAAAGCAGTGACAAAGTTCAGCGTTTACGTCAGCCTTCCCGGTAGCATAGCGGTCAGTGCAGCCGCCCGGATTGCGGAAGACCCAGGTTCGATTCCTGGCTGGGTCGGGGGGGCGTTCAATTTTTTCACTGTATTTTATACATATTTATAAATATTTAATACAAATTCTCGTTAACGTGATCGAATGGCGAATGAAACTCTCACTAGGCACCATGTTGTTGCTGATGTTCTTGGGCGGCGGTGACCGCTCACGTTTGCAGACTTTTAGTCATCATCATTATCATCTCAGCCAAAAGACGTCCACTGCTGGACAAAGGCCTCCCCCACGGATCTCCATGAGGGGTATTTGCCGTAATCGCCACGCTTGGCAGGCGGGTTGGCGATCGCAGTTGGTTAATAGTAACCTCAGAGAGATGCTGCTGCCCATCCTCTGGAATGGTCCCTCAGTCGGCTTTTACAACACCCTCGGGAAGATATGGGGTGGTGCAATTCTTTATCCCCGGCACCACACAGGGGGACTTTTAGTGCCATACAAATATTAACAAAGAATAACCTCGGAATAGTTACTCCGGGTCTTGTTCCTGTCATGTTAACGTCATTTCAAATTAGAGTAAAAGAGACAAAACACGGACTAAATATTCGAAGCTTATTCTTTGTTTATTTGTAAGACACTAATAAATAGAAAAAGTCGGCTATAAAAATAGAAGGAGAAAAGTATTCTCACAGCCTGTGATGATAGTGTTCATAGGTGCCTGCGCCGCCATCCTCCCTATAGTGATCATCTTCTCCCCTGTGTCGGGGTGGAATGCGCTGTCGTAGAGGTACTTCGTATTCCATAGCTTTTCCTCGTCGTAGCCCTTTGGCATGTAACGAGTTTTCCTGTAAAATGCCAAAATAAGGTGGCATTAAAACAAGTGAAAGAAAGAAAAAACATTTATTGACTTTTCTTGGCGGGAAAATGAAGATTCAATTCTGCGGTTTTGTTTTATTTTCTAAAATTTGTGGATATTAATGTGAAATAATGGTGGATTATTAACCGTTGAGTGTTCGTGAGTGTGCATGAGTGTTGGCAAACGAAACAAAACAGTGCAACATCACTTTTCAAATTCTCTCAAGAAGTCCGCCCGAGGACTTAGTAAAGCCCCACATCTTTACTGAGATACTCGAGGGGTTCATTTCTCACTTCTCATTTCTATTATATAAAAAAAGAGTAGACTTCACAAACAGACACACAAATAAAGTTACCGTACAAAAAGAACACAAAGAAGACCTACCCTACTAAATTCAAAAAGAAAAAGAATAAAAGTGTGAATATTTTGTAGTAGTTAGTTAGTACTGGTAGTTTAGTATTGTATTTCTTAATCTGTGGTATTG
Organism: Eudonia mercurella; assembly: GCA_963082485.1. Lineage (NCBI taxonomy): Eukaryota > Metazoa > Arthropoda > Insecta > Lepidoptera > Crambidae > Eudonia > Eudonia mercurella. The sequence continues at coordinate 7,813,582 of OY720045.1, forward strand.
GGAAGCGATTTTTGAATATCACAGGTGATATCGAAATTAAAAGTGGCATGAAACTAGTTATTATAAATATTCTAGTATAATATTTTTATATATAGAGTTGAAAAAGAGCAATAAGTAGTAATTGATATCATAATAGTTTAAACGGTAAGCGAACTAGACTAGGTAGGTACGAAATGTAGGTCTGAATAGTGACAGACAATATAAGGTCAATAGTTAAGGCGAAGGGTAAGGCACACTAGCGCCACCAATTGATAATTTGACGATTACTAACGGACCGGATCTTTTTTTAAACATTGCGTACCGTCCGACAACAGGAAAGCATCCATAGTGTTTATTTAATAATTGTGCACTACTTTTTGTTGCGTGGTTTATTCACAAAACGGGTTATCAGCTGGCCACTGCTGGTGTTAGCGAATGAATACAAAAACAATCCTAAAAGTAGTGCACAATTATTAAATAATAGATGTTTGCCTAGTGTCAGAAGGTCCGCAATGTTTGAAAAAAATCCAGTTTAGCAGTTATCAAATTAAATCCATTAGCGGCGTTAGTGTGCCTTACCCTTCGCCTAACGTCACCGAACATGATTAAAAAGATAGGTTACTCTAAGTATGTTTAACAGTGGACTAACAATTATAATATCATTGTACCTAGGTAGGTATATTGTAGCAATTGCAAATGAGAATAATTGAAAATATTGACAATTGTGCGTTACAGTAAGCAACAACGTGTAGATCAAAAGAACAAACTTGACAATGTTTTGTAAACAACCTTCGACAATTGTCGGCTTGTGAATACAAAATCACAAAAATCAATACGAATATCATATTTATTATGAAAGAAGATATTGTTCAGTAGGTACATTGTAACTGTGTACTTTATCTGCTGGATCAAGTTTCTCCGTGCTTCGGAAGGCACGTAAAGCCGTTCCACACAACGAGCAGGATTCGAACCCGTACCCCATGACATGCCGGGTGAGGTTCACTACTACTATGCTATATTGTATGTAGCTCTTTCTGATCCAACAGTTATTTACCTAAACTGTTGTTGGAAATTTTTACACCACTTGTTTTTCTAGATTTTTATTCTTAGTTAATTGATGGGTAATGGCTCAATCACCACGCTTGCCATATGCGGGTTGGTGATCACGAACCCGGGCTATGCATCGAAAAATCCGAAACACATTTTGTCTTGACGCACACTCTATCTCAATACAATTCCAATGCGATTAATATGTATCGATATTGGGATAAGTTTCGCAATTTCGGAACGCCCCATCTCGATAATAATTTGTTCGCTCAATTTCCACGCAATTTTATTCCAATGTAGCGCTATTATCGCTTTTAAGAGTGCCATTTGAATTTTTTAGATTTGTGATTGGAAATTGATTATTGCAATTGTTTTTCAAGAGTAACCCACTTGGTTTGCCACCGAGGCGTTTTTTATTAACTAGCTCTAGCTATTCGACCGACCCACCGCGTCACATCGCGTCGCCCGAATGCGTTAGTACTTCGTCACGGTAATAGTATTACCGTGACTTCGTATTTGCTTAGCGTTTTTTCTGACCTTTTAAAAACCCTCGCGCGCCATGTACCTACGCAAGGCCGTACGTAAGGTGGCCCGCTAATTATACCTACAGCGCGGGACGGGAGGGCCATATCCTGATGTTGAATAGTATAGATAGGCACCTAAATTCAGTGACGATCCTCTTAGCCTCGTCGAGCTCTTTCTCCGTCGCGAACACGTTGAGAGGGTTCGTCAGCTTCAGGAAGTGCTGCGCGCGGCCCATGTATGTGGACTGGTCGTAGCGAGGCTTGTCCAGGTCTATTACCGGGGCCATGGTTACGGTGCACCTGGAAACAAACACATTGGTTAGGGTAATATACCGCATCATGCTTGTTTATTTTTACAATTTATTTTAACACTAGCACTTTAGCCGCGTCGTCGTCCGCATTGGTTTGAGATTTTAATAATAAACTTATTTTATTTTTCAAATTAAAATGTAGCATAATTATATTACCCGCAAGAGAATAGTATTATATCAGTGAAAGAATTTTTGGAATTAGACCAGTAGTTCCAGAGATTACCTTCCTCAAACAAACAAACAAACAAACAAAAACAGTCTCAGACTTTACCTTTTTAATAAACCAAAAGACAAGATTACACGTAGTACTATTCTGTGCTATGACATTTCGAACCGTTTGCAAGGTCCGCGTGGTTTTATGGAGACTGCATAAGGTATTGGTTAGAGCGAATTTTGTTTAAATTGTTTAATGAGTATTGTTTGCGTTAACTTAAAAAATATATAATATAAAGTTATATTATATTTTTAGCCCTTCCTTTTGGTTCCTTTTAGGACCAAAATAGAGGGAGATTTCGCGCCGCGCCGCCCGCCGCTTTACAATATGGTTAAAAAGGAGAATATGAATTCTTTTACCTAGTAGTTACATTTTGAAATCGCGAGTAGACCCGTATAAAGTTTTACATTTCGCTGTGAATAGATAGTATTAATTGGAAACGTCATCGAGAGGGCTTGTCTGGCACGGTAAACATGTTGACGTATTACGTGTGTGCGCAAGTCATTTACATTTATCAGGTGCCATGATTGATAGTTCAAGTGCTTAGTAACTGCCTTGATAACAGAAATAGTATTTTCTTTAATATATCCGCCCTTAATACAGTTTATTTCCATCGACCTAATAATTATGACCTTGAAATGACTACAGATGATTCTCGTTTAAAAATATGAGTAATTTAAAAAGTATCACCATACTGTAGTATCTCGTACGTACCTAATAATAGTTATTTGTTATACAAGAGTGCAAAGTTGCTTTTTAACCGCGTGCTCAATTTTGATGACCGAGCAAGCGAAAGATTCTAAAATTGAATCACGAGCGCAGCGAGTGATTCAAAAATTAGAATCCTGAGCGTCAGCGAGGGAATCAAAAGAGCACAAGGTGAAAAATCTTTGCACTCGAGTGCAACACGTAAGTTTTCATCCCACCTCAGCGAGGAAATGACTAAATGCAAAAAAAAATATTTACAATCACAAGATACTTTTATTTCAGTTTAGGTATTAATTACTTCATTATGATAGTTAAGTATTAATAATTAATAATAATATTAATAATCTTTAAATTATAACAAATAATACTTAGATATAATTAAGAAAAATTGAAAGTAACGTTGGTACAGTTACTTAAGGGGGTGCAGCGCGGACGCAAAACTGCGAGTTTCAAGTTTCTTTATGATAGCGAGCGAGCGGCGCGTGGCAGTGGTATGACAACGGCGCACGACTACAAATACGCACGCACACTAATATCTGTACAGAGTAGACTGGTGATTTAATTATTAGAGCAATGTTTACTTTAGTAAAATCATAGGCGTTTGGGTAAAAATAATAAAAGTCTTAATATTTTCATATTCATATTTTTTAATTGAAAAATAAGACAACAGTGGCCCGTGGAATATCAATACAAACATTTTGATGTCGGATCATTGTTTCATTTATAATATATATAATATAGCACATATTTACAAAGTTTCTGAAGAAATAACTTTTTAGATTTCATTACTTTTACGTATTGTTTATGCAGTTCCTGGGTATTTGTTTCAAATTCCAAGACAACCATGGCCTTGTGAAAGGATCAAGCTAACCTACAGTAGTTTTTTTAATGTATATGATCTATTCAGCGCCTAGCACCAGTGACTTAAAAACACGTAAATTTTCGAAATTCCGCGCGGCACCCCCTTAAGTTGAGTGTAATATTTTTGTTAGGTACTGTAATGTTGGTGTTAGTGACTTGTGTACTGTAACACCCCGCTGGGTCGTTACTTAAGGTACCGGGGGTTGTATCGAATAATAACACTTTAAAAGCTTTAAATATATTGCTTTCAACATGAAATCATAACAATCAAATCGTCGTCGCGGCCCGTCACCCAGTCCGCGATGTTCTTCTTTTTTCTTCTATCCCTTTTTCTTCTACTACGTTTGAATTCAGGCCACGGCGGCTGCCAGTAAGTATGCCCGAGCAAGAAGTCCCGGTTGCTATAGTACTGATAAATTCGGCACCATGGAGGTAGAAGTAAATAGGTTTGATGAAAAAAATATTTTCATCCCACCATCTCGGAAAGAGTATTTTTGCTCTTCGATATCTGAGTGCAAAAGCCGTTTTTATCCCCTAGAGGATAAAGTAAATTGAATTTAGAACATCGTGTGCATTAAGTTTGTGAATTCAAAACATTATTAAACCTATTTGCTTCTACCTCCATGGTGCCCAATTTATCAGTACTGTAGCAACCGAGACTCCTTGCTCGGGCATACTTACTGGCAGCCACATTAAAATATAGTAGAAGAGAAAAAAGAAGAACATCGCGGACTCGGTGACGGGTCGCGACGACGAATTGATTGTTATTATTTCATGTTGAAAGTAATATAAATATTTAAAGCTATAAAGCATTATTATTCACAACCCCCCGTTCCTTAAGTAACGACCCAGCGGGGTGTTACAGTACACAAGTTACTAACACCAACATTACAGTACCTAACAAAAATATTACACTTAGTAACTGTAGCAACGTTACTTTCAATTTTTCTTAATTATACCTAAGTATTGTTTGTTATAATTTAAAGATTATTCTGTAATACTTACCTTTCATAATGTAGTAGTTAATACCTAAACTGAAATAAAAGTATCTTGTGATTGTAAATGTTTTTTTGCATTTAGTTATTTCCTCGCTGAGGTGGGATGAAAAGTTAGGTGTTGCACGCGAGTGCAAAGATTTTTCACCTGGTGCTCTTTTGATTCCCTCGCTAACGCTCAGGATTCTAATTTTTGAATCACTCGCTGCGCTCGTGATTCAATTTTAGAATCCTTCGCTTGCTCGGTCATCAAAATTGAGCACGCGGTTAAAAAACAACTTTGCACTCTTGTATAACAAATAACTATTGTTAATAGGTACATAATTAGATAAATAATATGTTTAGGTTATCCAACTGTGACTGAGTTATCTCAACTGTTTGAACTGTACCGTATCTAATGAATTGAAAGATGTCTACACTAGACTGATAGTATTGTGAGCATGTAAATTATACCTACAAATTAGTTTATTTTAATTAGTTAAAAACCTGATACGGTTGTAATGTTAATTACGAGATGATGTATGAGAAATATAATGGGTTATAATAACATAAATATCATATTTGTATTATTTTTAATTTTGCATCCACAATGCATACCTACATGTGCATACATATGCATGGTAGTGTATTTACAAAATATCATATTAATATCAGTTTCTAACTAAATAGCACTATCTTAGTATGACAATTGTGCTGAATAACGCTGTTGACCACTAATTCTTTGCAACGATCGCAAATGTTGATACCTCGGGTGCGGTTCGGTACCAGTCTGCTGGTGACAAAAAGTTGGTTGAGTAAGAAAGCTTTTGAGGCACCAACCATGTACCCAAGAGGTCGTATAGATAGAGACTTTTTTTTTATTAGGTTAGCCAACAATTGTATGTACCTACATTGTTTCTTTCTTTCTAACAATACTTTCTTAATATAACGACTAAATGTAACACAACATGCAACATATATATTTATGAAAACAGTTGGAATCTTATAACTAAATTTAATTAAATTAGACACGAAGCTGTTCTAATAGGCTCGTTTCAACAGACTTATAAAATGATCCAGGTGAGTCTTTGTGCAGGTAAATAACATCACTACAGCTTTTAATAACTTTGCACATTCTAGCCACTGGGGAATGAGCACCAAGCACTGTCCTTCGCAAAGGTGAGTAAAGGGGAGTGATTCTATTACGTGGATATCGCATGGGAGCACGAACTTTGAATTGGGCAACAACTGAGGGCAATCAATTTTATTCCTTAACATCTTATATATAAATGTAGCGTCAGCTAACTTTATACGGGCGCTTAAGCTTTGAACCTTAAAATACCTACTGTAAGCGTTTTATATGATCGAATTTTTTTAGCTTTTCCAACGAAGAAAGCTAAATGCCATAAGAACCGCTTTTGAACTCGTTCTAGACGTAGAGTATGTGTAGCAAAGTAAGGCCTCCATACAACACTGTTGTAGTCTAGAATACTCCGGACAAAACTATGTAGAGTATGTGTAGCAAAGTAAGGCCTCCATACAACACTGTTGTAGTCTAGAATACTCCGGACAAAACTATTATAAATCAAAGTTTTGGTGCTACTTTTTAAAATGTTTGCAGTGGCGTATAAAAAATCCTAATATTTTTGATGCACGAGCAATAACGTTATCCATGTGCGGTACAAAAGTTAACTTTTTATCAAAAACAACACCCAAATCGCGGATCACATCCACCTCCTCAAGCTTTTCAGTGTCTATAAAATATTCAGAAGGGAGCAGTTTGGCTTTCCTGGAAAACTTTACATGGCGGCATTTTTTGGAGTTTAAGTGCATTGCATTACTCTTGCAGCATCCGATCATCCCGCAAAAGATCAATATTGATGTAAGAGTAAATTTTTTTAGCAAGCTTTAAGTCGTCGGCATATAAAAAACAATCAGAAAAAGCTAGGCATATCGTTGATAAATAAGTTAAACAAAACAGGCACTAGATGTGACCCTTGAGGTACACTAGAGGTTATTTCGAGTTTGGTTGACTGGAATCCATTTTCTACTACATAAAATTGACGTCCTGTAAGGCAAACCGAGAACCAATTTAGCAAAGGTTCAGTGACACCGTAGCATGAAAGCTTTTGAATCAAGATGGAGTGAGATATTTTATCAAAAGCTAAAGCTTAGATCTGTATAAATGGTTTCGTATTGCGAATTGGAATCGACTGCTTGAAGAACTGCCTCTGCAAAAGTAAATAAGTTTGTGGCTGTAGGTCTTCTTCATCAAGGTCCGACTGATGACTAGTACCTATTAAGACGATGGTCAAAGTCGAGGGACGTCCCTGGATACATAGCAAAGCGCGAATGGGCTTAGCGGACCATGGGCATCGTTCTTTTGTATCAATCTGGTGAACACGTCTAGCGCGTACCACTACGCACGGTGAGACGCTGATGTGGTTGTTGGGTGGTACTCGTGATGTCCTTTATTTTTTATACAAGTAAAAATATATCTTACGGATACCATATACGGTAATACGGTGACTCTCTCCTCAGCTCCCTCTACAACGGTACGATACATATGTTACATAGCTACATATTAGTTAAAACTACTCTAACTTCATTCATAACGAATCATTAATGAAGTAAGATACCAACATATTATTCTCAGTATCTCCATCCATCTAAACATATAGGTAAAGGAGTGTATATTTTATGTAAGCATCAGATTGCGGAATTGAGATATCAGACAAGATAGCAGAGGTGTTTTGATTCTTTATCTGATAAACTGTTTTTTTATAAAGTTTTATTTTTATCTACACTATTATACAACAGCAATATACATATGAGAGTTGTTATTTTATAAACATTCTTAGTTGTAATTTTCAATTACTGTTCTGTTTACCAAACATGTTACCTATTATAATACAAACATAATGACTTCGTAAGAAACTCGTGCATAATGCATTTCCTTTCATAATAATATTTTTTTTTATTTAGCTTCTCAACTCTGGATGACCTCTTTCAATCTAAGAAGAATAATAAAAAAACATATCATAAGTTATAGTAACTCAATTAAAACAATTCTTACGAACCTAATTTATTACGCAAAGTTTTTATAATCATATTTTAGTTACACCTTATATAACAGATATGTACTTACTCAAATATCTATGTTTCTACTAGCATATGATACACGATTTCAGTACTATTATCGCTACAACTTAAACCATGACCCTAGAACCCCCTTATCAACAAACGCTGGTCAATAATCACGTCTTACGATTAAAATTCAGTTTAATCAATAAAATATATTGTTCTAAGAATAAAAGTAGTAGTTCCATTTTTTATGATTTGTGTAAACAACATGCTTAACATCTCTTAACAAAATCTCACGAAAATCAGATCATTTTAGTACTTTTTTTAAAAAAAATAACTAGGAAACGAAATGTAAAATTGATTTTCCAAATAAATTGTTTTACTTACCTCTAAACTACAGCAAAAAATGTATTCCAATGGTTATACGATAGTCAATATAACTGGTTACAATGTTCCGGTAAGTTAAGCTCGTTACGTATATTTATAACACATATTTTTGATCATGTAAATGGTTTTATCAATGTAATGAGTTTAAATGTTGCGCCGTGACAGGCGCCTTGAAAAGTGAGTGACAGAAAAATCAATCGCTTCAGCCTCCCAAACAAAGTGACAAACGGAACGGTGGCGCTACTGTGTCTTATTTTAAAGCGATGTTCTCACAAGAATCTAGCGTATTCACGCTAGATTCTTGTGTGTGTAAAACGCTCACAATATACACAGTACCGGAAATCTAAAAAAATATTTAAATTTACGCTCTGTGCGTATTTCAAAATAACATAATTATTCTAAGAGAATATTTAAATAATAAGTAGACAAACATGATTGTGCTTCTACTAAAAAATTGTTTACGTATAAAGGAACGTTAAAGTTTCTGTTTCATTTCAGGCAGACTATTTTCAGTTTATTTTATTTTATTTTTCATAAAATAAAAATTAAATATAAAAAGTAACTTGATGACTTTTTGTAGATTTAATATAAATAAAATGCATCTACTTTGAGTTGAGTTTAAAAAAATGTGGCATAATCGTGTGCAGATAACATTATCGTAATTTGTATTAACGTAACAGTGTGTTGTCATTTTTCGTAAAACGGAGCATTGCCGAGTTACGTCTTTGCCCTGCAAGATCAAAGGCGATCCAAAAATAATTTTATTTTAGAAATAACCATTTATTATTAATTATCAAGAAACCCTGTTAAACATGTCTCTAATAAGCAGAAATATCTTTCGCGCTTTGGTGCAGGTAATTATCTAACAAAATATGGTTTATCCTTAGTGTATCTAGGACCCTTTTCTATCCCGTATGTTTCGTAACTACTCGAATTTAGGAGTCAATTTTAAGCTTTTTCTGTTGTTACCTTTAAAAATTCTTGATTACAAAAGATATTTGCTAGTTAACATCGATCAATGCAATTTATGTACGTATCAATTACATCTCACGTGATCAATTTATTCGGCAGCACGGTAACGTGCTATAAAAATATAAAAATAAAAGGCATACAGCAACAAACGCAATAAAATTTGCATAACACCACTTTTTAATTATTATCTCAGATGACAACAAATACTAAATTACCAAAAAATTCTACCTAATGATTATTATAAAACTAGCTAGCTATGTCGCCATAACTGCAATGTTAGCAGCATTATTGTTGTTCCCACAATGAGAAATAAGATAGCCCATTGAAGGTTGAAGCATCCAATTAAAATGAGTTTCATTCTTTGGCCTTACCAATACCTGTCACCAGTTGAGATGAAGGCAAAGCTTTTTAAATATAAAATTGCAACATAGTTTAAAAAAGAGTTCTAATCTTAAAATCTTTAACACTGCATTTAAACTAGTATTTAAGTTGAAGTGACTTAAATTATTAAATAATTATATATTAGTTTTATATTATCCACAATCCAACTTCAATACAAACGCCAATCATAATCAGTGTTTTTAATTAAAACATTTCAGGGATCGCAGCATGTCGGAAAGGGTGTACACACAAGTGCGGTAAACTCATCGGAAAATGTATGTTTTGCACAACACACAATAAGCACCATGGTGAGAACACTAACCTATACTAATAGCAAGTACCCCACGACCTGAGCAATGTAGCAGAAAAAAATATCTTTTATGGTATTATGCACTATTACTATTTACAGATTCAAATATTGAATATGCAGTGTTGACTGTCCCGTCTCTAAGTACAGTTACCTGTATGTCCAATGGTTTTTTATGAATCATTTTATTACACCGTCATGTGAAGAGCTTATTTGTGGATCACTGAAATAAGGTTATGAAATTATAGATTATTAAGTGTAGTTATAGATTAATTACAATGCCTGGCAACTACGTTATTGAGGATTCAATTTATCATAGGCTATTTACATATAATGGACAGATATTATAGTCAAAGTGTTAAACAGTCATGGCCTGAGATAAATTCTTCTCACACAATCACTGTAATGCCAACTCAGTATGTATAAAAATCTTGCATTATTCACGAACTAAAGGAAAACGGATGTTCTACTAGTGTCTGTGTTGAACTACTTGCAGTAACTGATAATTCATTTCAGTTATTTAATGGTTACTAGCCACAGGATCTAATGTAGTTGTGGAGTGTCCCATAGTTATGAGTAGTTTTTTGTCAACAGAATTAATATAAATTTTTTATAAGTGGTGGTTTAAAGAAATGAGGATAAATGGCTGTTGCTCTCGACAGTAATGGTATGTTTTTTACACTAGATAATTACTTTAATGTTAATTTCAAGTCTGCTCACAAACCAATCTTAATATTATTTGTTGGTACAAATTATGTTTGTGCCAAAAATAAAAAAAATCATTACACAAGTATTCAAATAAAAAACCCAATAACTTCATTCAAATAATTCTACATAGTTCTTAATAACTATACATTATGAACACTTTATATCAATTTAAAAGTTAGACAAAGTAATCATACTAACATAACCATACTAAATTCAAAATATATTTTTTAAATTTTTTATATTAAACTTTTGTTTTTTATTTCTGGTTTTTTCTTTTTAATTTTTTCATGCTCACCACAATTTGACGGATTTTGCTGCGGTAACAAATAAAAGGAGGCGAAAGAGATTTCCAGTAGAAATCAATTTATGGTACTATTACTATTCTTTAAAATAAAGTTTATTTCATCTATCATCATTTAGAAAATATGAGTATTAATTACATAAACAATGTCCTCATAATATCTTCCATTAGAAAGAATATTATGATATTATAATAACAATAGTTCGATTATATTATTAATTATTTATTTTGCATTTAAACTGCTATTGAAAAATAAATACAAATAGAGTAAATGTTAAGAGTTTATTCTAGATATTTAAAATAATATAAAATTGCTAAGTTTGTCTAAGATGGATTTAAACCAATTTTAGGCAAACAAAGATGATGTACTCAATTAAACTTATCACCAATTTGAAAACCTGAACACAAATTTGACAATGTTTATGTAATTAATAAATAAAATACTTTATTACTTTAGTTAGTCTCTCACTCATTTTTTAGAGGTTTTTGGGTAGAGAATGCCTTGTGGCATTAAGTTCATCTTTTGTGCTTGCAATTGTACAAACAAAAGTTTATTATGATATAAGTTTGCACTATTTTCAAATGGTGCAATACAATATATTTTCTGCTGCATCGCTTAATTTTTATTGTTGCATTTACATATGTTTTTTATACATTTGTACCTATTTGGTAAAATTTATCGACCTATTTTTTTTAATCAAAATTTTTCCGTCTTTTTAATGTATTTTATTAGTTTTTAATGTCAAACATACCATACAACAAAAATTTTAATTAAGATTGACGGTAAAATTGTATTACCTTATTATTACATTTTATTTTGATTTTATTCTGTTACTATTAGAAATTATCTTCTTATTTTTTTAAAATCAATTAGAATTTACAGATTCTTCAACAGATATAAGTGTAAGCCTTTTTGTATACTTGCATGCACCTATATGTCTTATTGTATTACAATATAGCTATTCTATGTATTCTATTTCTCCTGTATTCCAAATTCCTGTTTTCCAAAATTATTAAATTTAGAACTCTTGTTATTTAAAAATAAAACAAATGGTTACAACATTATTTAGTTAACGGTGAAGTCTCGATTATGTTTAAATACATTTTAAACTGATATAAAAAGGGACACAACATATGTTGACTAAAGTTTGTATCAGGAATTTGTTATTTTTAATTATCAGCGTTTAAAAAAAATTACACAAATATTTGATATACACAACATACACACACACACACCCTCACACACACACACACACACACAAACTCACAAACACATTGGCATTGGCATATTATAAATTATATTAAAAGGAGAATAGGATAGCCTTTATATTATAAATAGTTTGTAACATTGCATGTATCCAGGTTCCTAAATTCTCCGAAACTATTAAGTGTTATGTTTTGATGTAGCATGAGTTCCATGAGTGCCCATGCGCCCTGTTTTAGTCCTGCCTAACAATAAAGTATCGGAAAAATAAAAAAAAACAAAATTGCAGGGGAATCATAATTACGTATTGTAAAAAGTAAGGACCATTTATAGTTTCCTAAATTTTAAGCAAACGCATATAGTAATTTTTACTTTTTTTTTAAACATTTTATATGAATATTGTAATTTTGAAAGAGTAACTTAACCCCTTTAATCCATCTGTCGTAAATACAGACAAAAGAATTTTAATTGTTTGGTTGCGCTGATCAGCGCTTTCGCAAAATGGCGCGGTATGGTGATTTTTTAAATTGGTTTTCGACTTTATGTCAAGGGTATAAAGTTAATATTATCCAATGTATTGCCAGAGCCCTGTAAACGGTTAAAGGTTATTAAAGGTTATTTTATTTCAGAAACATAATTTGACAAATTATGATATGATGTTTTACATGATACAGATAATATTTTACATAACTAATGTTACCAATAAAACTCCTGTTGCTTTTTAAGGAGACTATACTTGGTTTTACTTAAAATCGCTGTTATGTGTCATCAGATATCACATTGTGAGCAACATTTGTGCTGTCCAAATGCAATGTTTAATCAGTAACTTGTGTTGTCCAACTCAGCTTCTAGTTATAGCGTATATTTCATTTCAGCTCTTGGTAAGTCTGTACATTAATGTAATAATTTATTAATTTTAGTTAAATGTCTGTTATGGACTATTTTATAGCTGACTGTTGATTGTTGATCTAGATCAGGGATGGGCAAACTACGGCCCACGGGCCATCTCCGGCCCGTGAATGATTTAAGTCCGGCCCGCGACCATCAAACAAAAGTTTTAGTGCGTGTGTGTCTCAGAAAATGTATACCTACCTATCAAAATGTTTATTTCACAAAAAAATATTAATAATATTTTTTATTTAAGTATAGTTACAAGTTTTAGTTACACAATTTTATAGGCTACGCCTGAAATAAAAGTTAAATTAAAAAATTGAATAGTTTTTATTTTGTCTTTAATTAAGTTATGTTTCTTTGCTTTATTTTTTCTTTACTACTTACTATAAGTAAGAAGTAGTAGTAGTAGTTTAATAGTAGTAAGATAAGTTGTTTCTTTTCTGTTTCTATGGTTTTGAAATGTTTTTTTTTCACAAATAAATGTATTTATTTATTGAAAAAATACAGCCATCAATTCAATAGCCTGGCTCGTAATAGATTTTGTCACGCGCAGGAAAAAGTTTGCCCATCCCTGATCTAGATAGGTAAACAAAGGCAACAATACCAAATTACATTGAAATATCTAGTTAAAAGTGTTGCTTGATTATCGTATTGTATTTATGGAATAAACCAAATTGTCTTCGAAGTCTAACCGCCGCGTCACTTAATGTAAAGATTACTTAGCAGCTATATTCTTTCGTTGTATATTTTAAAAATTAAAATATATAGTTAGTCGCAGTTAGTCTCTAAGCAAGTACGGTAGAAAGGCCCACATTCAAGAAAAAAAGCGAAAGTTTTGGCAAACTTGGATCTAGTCATAGTCATTTTATAGTACACTAGCTGACCGGCGGACTTCGTACCGCTTTGATAGTTTCCATGACAACAAAACATACAAATCATCCGTCCGCTTAAGACCACTCGTATCCCATGATGGACCTCTATAGCAGCGCCACCTACCGGGTCCAATTTTAAATCTAAACCATTCTTTAATCCACTTGAACACACACAGAAAATTTTATCCAAATCGGTCCAGTCGTTTAGAATGAGTCCAATAACATACATACATATATATAAAGATAGCTCTAACAATATTTTAAATAGCTCCTTACCACCTTACCTTGTAAGGGTATTGCATTTTTTTAAATACAACAAATATCTTATATTGATATTAGTAACATCAAAATTAAATCAATGTAATAAAGATTAAATTGCATTTGATCTAAAAAATACAATTTTTCTGATTTATATATGTATACTATAATTAAATAAAACCGACTATTAGTTATGTTAATCAATGAATATGATATCTTTATAATGTGAATTTATTGATAATGATAAATCACGCTTTCTTGATAAAATTGTAGAGCGTATTGATGGCGTAATGACTTAATCTGCAAATAAAAATGTATTTGTCGATAAGTATGGTACTTATATCAATAAATGACACACATTTTTTTGAGGAAGAGTCTGTTTTGAATTGTGGTTCATTATTAATATGATTAGCTATTATGTATGCTTAAAGGATTATTTTTATATATAATTTTTTTATTGTTTACAATTTTATATAAATATTTTTATGCGTATTGCCAGTTACACAAATACACAGAATACTTTCGTATGCTACTATATATACATATATACAGTTTGCATCAAATTCATAGAAACTAAGTCAAAGTGATCAAAAATATCTTGTCATTGAGCAAACTGACCGAGTAAAGTATGATTAGGACAAAGTTTTTTTGAATCAGACTAAAATATTCATGTTATGTCATATATCGATACCTTCATTCGCAAAACGAATAACTACTTTTTGTCGTAATGACTTTTTGGTAACAGAAGAAACTAGATAAATTTCTCTATTACTTGCCATCCTAATATCTCCACTATTCCGAGTAATTTTGGTCTTAAACGTTATTAGAAAATCAAATAACTCCACGTGAAACGGAATGTCACAATTTTGACAATTAACTCCCACACAGCCGCCATTTTATATGGCGCCGCAGGAGGAACCGCATGGTCTTATAGCATTAAACCAACTAAATGCTTTATTGCGAAAAAAGTATTTCCTTCCCATTTTGGAACTAAAAAATCATAAGAAAAAGAAAATCTACTATGTACTTAATTAGAATTTAATTTTTAGAGTAATTATATGTTAAGAAGATTCACAGTTTCCAACAGGATTTTAAATTTTTCTTTTGAATTAAGTATAAGAATATTTTTTATATAGTTTTTAATTTCTCCTGTAAAATTTGCTACTATGGAGTTATTCGTTTTTCGAATTAAGGTATCGATATAGTTTACTCCAAGATATTTTTGACGTTCTACAAATATTAATGCAATGTGCATACGTTTTCGACCGTCATTTTTGTGTCCTATCTAACGTGATATCTGTTATATAGCAACCCAACGCGTCCAAGGAGGGCCGCGTCAAATGCACTCTCATCCCGGGAGATGGCGTCGGCCCTGAGCTGGTCTACTCCGTGCAGGAAGTGTTCAAGGTAATATCAAACGCTTACAAGGGCTAGAGACGACTTCAAGTTACGTGGAACTTCGTTCGCTCAATTCAGCGGGGAGAGGAGGCCTGCCCACTTACAAACATGCCCCGTGTTGTTTAGGTCTTTCATTTAAAAACCCTAGAACATTTTAGCAGGTCAAAGTGACTAAATAATTTAACGGGCAACTTTTTTTGATATATTACGAGTGGGTAAGCACTGTCCTTAATCTCACCTAATGTAAGTGATGATAAGGTCAACCCAACTCCACACGACTTTAAACTTTATCCTGACACCCCCTACCAACCTTAAGATTATAAAGCTAAAGGTGTCAGACATCCTTGCGCAAGCACAAGGGACCATCTACGTCAGGTCATAACGCCAGATTAGAACCCGCCGAAGCGCATTCTTCATCCGGTACTTTTAAGACTAGTGTCTCAAGCTAGTTGTTCCGTGGACACGTAAAGTCCACCTCCTAATATCCGGAAAGGTGATAAGGCCAATGGTGGAAGCGCACTTCACCCGGAATTCTCAACTCAGTAGTTGATTAAGTGTCTACCTACTAAGGGACTTGCTATATTATCTCTAGCTGCCGGAACACAACAATGCTACAAACATTGATGTTATGACGACATATTTAGTTAACATGGTGGTAGCTAGTCAGGCGGACAAACAAGCCCTACCACCAACCAAACCGAGTACGCAAACATGTACAGTCACGACCATTAACAAGTAAACACTTTTGACTAGTTTTGACTCTTATTCCATTGTACTTATTATGAGTTACATTGTTTACATCTCCAAATCTTCGCAAGCCCAACCTACTATAAAACTAAAAGGTAATGTACTGGAAACTGTCACCAATATTAAATATCTCGGTCGTTACTTCACATCTGACCTGAACCACCTAGAAGAGGTGAAATGTAGAATTGGTCAAGCTAAGACTGCTTTTCACAAAATGTCCAAAGTCCTGTGCGATCCCAATATAAAATAACACCGCATTATGAAATGCTTCGTTTGGTCTACGCTCTTATATGGTTGCGAAACGTGGGTTTTGCTGAAAGAAATATGTGACCGGTTGCAAGCGTTTGAGATGTGGTCTCTACGCAAGATGTTCAAGATACCTTGGACTAGTTTCACCTCAAACGCCAAGGTACTGAGAAGGCCAACTGCAGAAGAGAGCTGATGTCTACAGTCATGAGACGCAAGGTCGCCTTTTTCGGACACATGCAGAGAGGATTCTTATAAGAGTTCTCACGGCTAATCCTCGAAGGCAAAATTCTGGGAAAGAGAGCTCCGGGACGTCCGCGACGCAAATTGCTGGACGACATCAAAAAGTGGACTGGACTTACTCATCGCCAATTAAAACAAGCTATATGGGATCGCAGAAAATTTTGTATACTGATCTCCAAACTTCAGTATGAAGATGGCACTTAATGATGAGGATGATTGTTTACATGTTAATGCTCGTGCCTGTACTCCCTGTTTAGAGTCCAACCTGGAATCTCTGGGTTTGAGACCGGTGGTCTTATTAACCACTAGACCACAAAGACGGTTAATACCAAACTTCAGTATGAAGATGGCACTTAATGATGAGGATGATTGTTTACATGTTAATGCTCGTGCCTGTACTCCCCGCTTAGAATCCAACCTGGAACCTCTGGGTTTGAGACCGCTGGTCTTATTAACCACTAGACCACAAAGACGGTTAATACCTAAAGTGAAGCAATTATTTATGAAGAAGTTTTAGTTTTTTATTTTTAAAACATTGTCTCATGCAGGCCTGCAGCATCCCGGTGGACTTCGAGTCGTTCTTCTTCTCCGAGGTGAACCCTACGCTCAGCGCGCCGATCGAGGACGTCGTCAACTCCATCACGAAAAACAAGATCTGCATCAAGGTATGTATAGCTTTGTATAGCGGGTCTCCCTTAAATTCCGTAACATATTTGACCAAAAGATCCATAAAAAATTGACATAACCTTAATTTGCATAATAATAACAATGTATAACATGAAAATGCATACTATTATTTGGCAAAATCATGAAAATTCATAATTTTAATAACCCATAGCTTTTGTTTTTAACCGGTGATGATAAAGTATTTATTTATGGGTTGTATTTAATCGATCACCAAACTAACCTAACCTAACCTACAAAAATACTGTGTTAGCAACTAAAAATACAAAGTTAGCACCTAAACTACTATTTAGATGCTAACTTAGCATTTTAGTGCTAGCCTACTATTTTTTTGTGGATCAATTTATTATTTCAACACTTCCCGACTTGGGAATTGAACCGAGGACCTTCGGGTTTATCACTTCTTTGCCACTCGGCTACCAAGGCGTTATTTTTATAAAGTGTACCAAAATCCGTGTAATTATTTAAATTATTATTTTTTTTTTTTCATTTATTCTGGCAACAAACAGTCATTTTCACAAAAAGTATATAGTAAGTACAAAGTAGTATAAAGACCTACAGTGCCAAATAATTTATATAAGATATAACATAGGATGAGTAATGTGATTAAACAAAGGTTCTCAGAGAAACATTATAAAAAAAGTTAAGAAAAGCATGCATAAACATTTTGAGCTATATAATACACACTAGGTACTTAACCAAGCTTAGCTACTTAGTTAAGTTTTTTCTTTAATTCTTGTTTCAATGACAACAACGACATCTTGAAAAGATCAATTTCAGAAAATTCTTTATTATAAATATTGGTGGAACGGTGGACAAAAGAGTTACGTGTATAATTTTTACGTAATTTTGGAGGAACAAAAAGTTTGGGTGTACGTGAGGAGCGCACTGGAAGTCGAACACGAGACACGAAAGGTATCCTACTAAGGAGTGTTGTGGAATCGATATAATTATTTAAAATCTTGTACAGAAACACAATGTCAAACATCTTTCGTCTATTGCAGAGAGATAATATTTTGTACTTAAGTAATGAGTCACTATATAGTTCTTCTACAACGTTATGACGATAGTTGAGAGACCTAATAAATCTTTTTTGCACTTTTTCTATTCGATTTATATGTAATTGATAGCAAGGACTCCAAACTGTGCTACAAAAATCAAGAATTGATCGAACAAAGGCAAAGTATAAAATTTTCAAAGTTAATACTTTATGAAAGGGTTTACTAATCCTTAGTATAAATATATAATTTAAGTCTGCGTCTGCGTTTAAGAGTGATATCTACAACTTTATCCGCAGGGTATCTTAGCCACCCCCGACTTCTCGCACACCGGTGAGCTCCAAACCCTCAACATGAAGTTGCGTAACGCTCTTGACCTGTACGCTAACGTGGTGCACGTCAAGTCGTTGCCCAACGTGAAGTGCCGCCATCACGACGTCGATTGCATCATCATCCGCGAGCAGACGGAGGGCGAGTACTCGGCGCTGGAGCACGAGTGCGTGCCCGGTGGGTGCATTCATTCGGTTATTTATACGTTCAATCATTAATTCAGTCGTTCATTCTTACATCATTTATTCGTTAATTAATAAGTTCAATTTTTTATTCATTCGTTTATTCCGTAATTATTTTATTGATATTCCATTCGTTCTTTTAGTTTAATTTCCATTATTTCAATCATTTGTTAATTTATTATTTCCAAAAGTCGAGTACTTTACGTTCAACTACGAGTTGGTGCGTGGTGGGTTCATTCGTTTTCCGTTCGTTCATAACGCGCTCGACCTGTACGCCAACGTGGTGCACGTCAAGTCACTTCACAACGTCAATTGCCGCCAATGTGACGTCGACTGCATTATCACCCGCGAGCAGACGGAGAGCGAGTACTCGGCGCTCGAGCACAAGTCTGTGCATGGTGGATACATTCATTCGGTTATTAATACGTTCAATCACTAATTTATTCGTTCATTCTTACATCGTTCTTTCGTTAATTAAAAAGTTTAATCATTTATTCATTCTTACATTTTTTTTTTCATTTGATCTTTCATTCTTGCTTTTAATTTAATTTGCATTAATTAATTTATTTGTTCATTTATTATTTCCAAAAGGCTTGTACTTTACGTTCAAGTATGCAACTCATAATTGTTTCGTTTTCATAAATCGTTTTCCGTTCGCTCATAAAAACCAACGTGGCGCCCGTCAAGTCTCTGCTCAGTCAATGCCCAACGTCAATTGCCGCTGCCACTACGTCGATTGCATCATCATCATCATCATCGATTCTTCCATTCGTTCATTCATATTTTTATTAATTTCTACATTCCTTCATTCATTAGTTCTTTCATTTTTTTTAAAAAGGCAAGTAACCCGCGCTCGAGCTCGTGTAAGTTGGTGCACGGTAAGTTCATTCGTTTAAAAAAAATCTGATTAAGAGATAATCATCATCATCATCATTCATTCATTCTGATTTAATTTTATTCTAATTTTAATAATTTTAATTAATGTGTAATAATTTGAGAGATATATTTTTAATAATTTAGAGAATACCATTTTAGAAATTTGTATAATGTTATAAATAAGTGTATCTCGATATAATTTTAATATTTCCTAACATAGTCTTAAGTTACATTGTTACTTACAAAAATGAATCTCTGTATCTGAATAAATAAATATATAGTGCCTCACTAGTTGACGATCCCGGGTGAAGAGCGCTACCATCATTGGCCTTATCATCACTTAACATCAGGTGAGATCAAGGCACTGTGCTTTTTTATATTATTATTATTATATTCCCCGATAGGCGTGGTGGAATGCCTGAAAATCATCACCGCGGCTAAGTCGCAGCGTATCGCTAAGTTCGCGTTCGACTACGCGGTGAAGATGGGCCGCAAGAAGGTCACCGCCGTGCACAAGGCCAACATCATGAAGCTGGGCGACGGCCTCTTTCTGCGCAGCTGCGAGGAGGTACAAAGGCCAATTTTCACCATCTTCCTTAAATTTTAGATAACCGAGGACATGAGAGACGGTTAGACTTCGGCAACTGTCACCTCACATGGCTTAGCTACCTAAAAGTTAGGGGTCGGTAGTAAAAACGGGCATAAGACTTTTAGGGCGAATTTCACCAAGGTAATACTCTCGGAATAAAACTTATACAAGTCTTATTCCGAGAGTAAATCGCTAATTACTCGAGAGTAAACGAACTTTTCATTTCACCAACGTTTAACCCAAGGATAAATTTACTATACTAGAGTAACTTCTTATACGGCCGATTTTGGCCGAGTAAGCTGTTATTCGTAGATTAAGTTGCGTCACAATAACTGTCACGGACAATTTTTATAGATAACCTAACAAAGTGTCGTTACGTTTGAATCAATTTATTGACTAATGACCAGTGGTCGGAGTAGGTATATTGATTTTAGATACTTGCGTCATGATATCATAACATGGACATGCATTTCTTCCGGAATGTACCGGAGTTTCCAAAAATTTGGTAAATAGAGTAATAAAATAAAAAACCATATGTAAGCAAACAAAATTGTTTATTGTTAATACAAATAATCATTATTACAGTTTTATTAAAAATAATTATTTTTAATCCTCATCGGTAACAAATTCTACATTTTGATTTTCTGTCTCTATACAATTAAAATAAATAACTATAATTTTTTCAATATTTTCTAATTTTAAGCTATTTCTTTTAACATCTAAGATCCATTTGTAAGTGGAAAATGATCGTTCAACATCTGTAGATGTCAATGGAGCGAATTTGAAATAAAGTTTCTGATTATTTGCTACGCTTTTTTCAATACTCTCGCTGTATTCTCTAATTGTATCTAAATCTGGATTTCGTTCCATAACTGATTCTATTTTATTTTTTATATTCTCATTATTGCACTCGTTAAGCGTAGCCCTTACTTGATCAAATACTAAAAGTGAATCAGCTAGAGATAAATTTTGTTTTTGTAACTCTTTTAGGGCTAGTAGTATAATAGAGTAATTTTCTTCAATATATTTTAAATCATTTTCTAAATTTTGTTTTTCCAAAATGTTTTTTGCGTTTCGTATGGCTATAGCATCAGAACTGCTCAAGCAGGATAAAACTTCTTTTATTTTATCTAAATGTTGAGCGTAGTAAGATGCTGCCTGTAACCAAGTACCCCATCTGGTAATGACTGGTTGCGGAGGCAACGGTAAGTCAGGATATTTTTCTTTTAAAATGTTTACCCTACTAGGAGCCTTTAAAAATACTTTTTTAACATTTGATATAAGAATATCAACATCGTTGTATTCTGACCTTATCTGCTCACTTACACGATGAAGAGCGTGCGCCAAACATGTCACATGCTTCATTTCAGGTAAGTAATGTTTTAAATTTCGCCCTGCAGATAGCATGTACGCTACACTGTCAGTGCAAAGCATTAAAATATTGTCAACTTTCGCTTCAAAAGTGTTTTGCCATAAATTTTCTAGACATTGCAGTACAAATTGTGTTATTGTTTGTCCATTTACTGCTGTTAGCATTTTACAAGCAATCAAATAAGGCCGGCCTGCACTATTACTAGGATGCAATGGTTTTATTAGGAAATTGACTATGTATCGACCAAAAATGTCTGTTGTCTCATCCAGCGATATCCATAGTTTCTCATTTTTATTAGTTTCATAAATCGAATTGATTTTATTCCTATAAAACTTCTCCAAATAAACTTTTCGTAACTGTGATTCGTCAACCACTTTACGATTGGTACAAACGCAACAACAAGTACTGCACATATATTTCTGAAAAAACTCTTTGAACGCTGGATTTTTCATTTGCGACCAAGGAATATTGCATAGAATCAGGAACTTAATGAGGTCGAAGTAAAATTCCTCTTGCGGTCTCTTAAATTTTCCTTGATGTACAGCGCCTTCAATGTGTTTGGTAATGTTGCCTCTATTCACAGCTTTCAAATGACTTTCACACTTTGTACAGTATACAGGGTGGCTCATTCAAATCGGTCAGTATGGGAATGTCTGAAACTAAGACATACGAAGATTTGTTCTTAGGAACCATGTCACCGATTTTGATAAAAAGAAAAACTGCATTCATACATTTGAAAAAAAACTGTACCCAGCTCGGGAATCGAACCCGGTTGTTTAAAAAAAATAAACTTAC
Source organism: Eudonia mercurella (assembly GCA_963082485.1). Taxonomy (NCBI): domain Eukaryota; kingdom Metazoa; phylum Arthropoda; class Insecta; order Lepidoptera; family Crambidae; genus Eudonia; species Eudonia mercurella. The sequence continues at coordinate 7,836,028 of OY720045.1, forward strand.
ACTTTTTCTATTTAAATATCGATTGTGTAGGTCTTAAGCTGTAAATGTCTCTAAGAAACATGATGTCTAAAATGAATAAAATGCATTGTTTTGACATACTTTAATTTATCATAGTAGGTGTTCGAAGTGACCACCGTTTTTTTCAATACAATATTTTAATAATTATTTTTTATTATTTTAATATTTTAAAGATTTAATGCAATGCTAATGCCACATGATAAGGTGTATGTAACAAGTAGAGAGGTAGGTACATACAAACAGCCATAGAGACAATTTTACATGCCTTAACTTGTTGAATATTGTAACGGTGGTCACTTCGAACACCTACTATGATAAATTAAAGTATGTCAAAACAATGCATTTTATTCATTTTAAACATCATGTTTCTTAGAGACATTTACAGCTTAAGACCTACACAATCGATATTTAAATAGAAAAAGTGTAAGTTTATTTTTTCAAAACAACCGGGTTTGATTCCCGAGCTAGGTACAGTTTTTTTTCAAATGTATGAATGCAGTTTTTCTTTTTATCAAAATCGGTGACATGGTTCCTAAGAACAAATCTTCGTATGTCTTATAGTTTCAGACATTCCCATACTGACCGCTTTGAATGAGCCACCCTGTATAGTGCCACTAGCGTTATCGTAAAGTAGCTCAGGATAGTGCAATAACCACTTTTGCACTGTTTCAGCCTTGACCTTTGCCATATTTATTTATATCTCACCTAAAACAATGATTTAAATTTACAATATATACATACACAACTGTAAAGTCGATAATGAAATTCTGTTTCATATAAAGTGTTTTTTTTAACTGAAGCGGTGATAGCCCTGCGGTGTGCGTACCGGACTCTCATGCGCTGTGATGATTGCTATAAAGTGATTTTTTTAACTGTTTCCAAGTTCTAAAACCTTCTTAAATAGTGAAAATAATTAAAACTTACCCGTACAAAAACAACTTCAAATGGGCCCAATCCAAGAGTAATAAATCGATGTCCGTAGTTATAAGCCAAATTCGTCGTTTTAAGTAGATTTCAGAAGACAGTAAACAAGCCAGGGTCAAGTCAAGATATTCACAACACATAAAATAAGCGCACTCCACGAACCGAAATAAGTGAGTGAGCCACTTGGTCTGGATGTCGGTGCGAGCGCATTGTTTTCGAACAAACAGTCAATGAGTCATCCTGGATACTTGATTCTAATTGGTCAGATGCGTTGAGCATAGAGATAAGAGGACAAAAGACCCTGTTTGCCGGATGTCGTGTGTTGAAATGAATATTATTATTATATCATTTTATACATGCTTAGGCTTTTACTCCAACACTTTTACTACAACAAGGTTTTTACACACCAGTCATTTTTTACTATTAAATTCTGGTCATCTACGCCACTAGCAGCATAGCGTTGAGAGTATTGATACATTTTTAACTAGTTTCATGTAATAATTTCGATGTTTCGGTATTTTTATCATAATAATCCGGAAACTCGGAGGAGTATCCATATTAACATATACGTTTGATGTCAGTGACCTTAATTCAATATACCTACTCCGACCACTGCTAATGACGATATATTATTATTTTGGCCCTCGCCCAACATCGTTTAAAGAAAGGACTACTTTAAAATTAACGACGACTACGACTTCGCCATATAAGATTCCGTTTGTCAAAAGCGTCTGTGTATAATTTGCTAAAAAATTGAGCATCGTCTGGAGTATGTTACAAATAGGTAGGTGAGTTGTATGCGCTTGTTGTGATTACGTATGTACGTATTAAAGAATTACGATATTCATGACTTCTTATTGCTTTACAATATTCTCTGTCAACAATCAACATAACAGAATATTTGAAGTTATTCAAACGTCAAGTAGACATATTACCCTGGCTAATTAAAAATACGCAACGCCATATTGCTCAGGCATGGTATGAATGTACTTTTATGCTTGGTGGTTAATATTTTCATTCGTTTCATTCGTTCATCATCACGGAGTAACTATGCGAGAGTAACTTACCCGGTGTTACTTACTTAGTACTTATCTGGTGAAATGAAACCAAAGTTAGCCGTAGATTAAATCATAAGAGTAAAGATATACTTGGATAGCTATTCTCGTATAAATTGGATGTTGGTGAAATCCACCCTTAGTGTCATACAAATAAACAAAGAATAAGCTTAGAATAGTTATTCCGTGTTTTGTGTCTTTTACTCTTACTTGAAATGACGTTTACATGACAGGAACAAAACACGGAATAACTATACGGAGCTTATTCTCTGTTTATTTGTAAGGGGGTTATTGTTTATTCGGTTTACCTTGTTACGTGGATGAGAAACTATAAGAGCAGCTTTAACTCTCTTACATATTAGATCTAGAAAAATAATAACTAATAAATGATGACAGTACCTACAATTAATTCCTCAAACATTGTTTTAAGTCCGCCTGGACAGCTACTGCTTATCTAAATATGGCGCCATAACATGAATGTTAGTAGCATTGTTGTCTTCCAACAGTTAGAAATAAAATAATCAGTCTAAATGTGCTTCCACCTTCGTATATACACCTAAAAATCAGGTGAAGTTAATGCTTTACACATAAGGAATTTAAATATTATGATATACCTATGAGTCTTAATACATTAAACCATTTCTCTAAGTTTATGAATTTTTCTATGCTAAGGAAAATATCAAGATATAATTAGTTATTAGAAAACATTTAAATATAACGCTTGTTAAACTGAATTAAGTCTACGAGTATTAAATACAAATTTCCCTTCCAGATGGCAAAACTCTACCCCCGCATCCAGTTCGAGAAGATGATAGTGGACAACTGCACCATGCAGATGGTGGCCAACCCCAACCAATTCGACGTGATGGTGACGCCCAATCTATACGGCAACATTGTAGACAATCTCGCCAGTGGATTAGTAGGGGGAGCGGGCGTAGTCGCTGGCGCTTCTTACAGTGCTGAGTGCGCCGTGTTCGAACAGGTATGGTAAAATAGTAGATAACTTGTACGGCATTATAGTGGATATATTGTACGACGACACCGGGGGTAATGTGTACGGTAACAGTGGATAACATGAATCACAACAGTAGGTAACATGTACGGCCAAGGTGGATAACATGTACGGCCCAGGTGGATAACATGTACGGCAACTGGCTAATATGAAGGCAACAAAATGGGTAGTATATGCAGCAACATTGGATAACATGTACGGAAACATAGTAAATAACCCTCGCCAGTGTCCAACCCGAACCAGTTTGACGTGATGCTGTCGCCCAATCTCTACGGCAACATTGTAGACAATATCGCCAGTGGATTAATAAGGGGAGTGGGCATGCTCGCTGGAGCTTCTTACAGTGCTGCAGTACGGCTATATAGTGGATAACTTGTACGGCAATACAGTGGGTAACTTGTACGGCAATACAGTGGATAGCACATACGGCAATACAGTGGATAGCACGTACGGCAATATTAGGTAACATTTAAAGCAAAGTGGGTAATACGTACGGCAACAGTGGATACCATGTACTGCAACTTAACCCGTCCCGCGCTGTAGGTATAATTAGCGGGCCATCTTACGTACGACCGTGCGTACATATGGCGCGCGAGGACTTAAAGCTCGTAACATAAGGACAAAGACAATAGAGTAGTTATTTACGGGATCTTAGCATGTTTATTACTTGTGTGTATCTCTAACAAGTATCTTATCTTATTCTCTCTCTCTTATTAAAATTACGGCCAATTTTTTTGTGTCAAATAAGGTGGGCTGCCAACGCCTGTTGAATTCAGATACTTCCATTTGGAAAAGTTTTGACTTTCCAATTTACCGCTAAGCTGTCACTTTGTTTTAATATCTTTACTTAAGAGCTCAAGCGTCGAATACCCAGTCACAATATAATTTTTAATTGTTATCGGCCACCTGCTGGTCGCTCGAGGCTCAAGGGGCTATTCGTCTTTTGAAGTTTGTAGTGTTATATAAACGTTTCTTTTACCAGGGTGCGCGCCACATCTTCTCCGGCGCGGTGGGCAAGAACATCGCCAACCCCACCGCCATGCTGCTTTGCTCCGCCCACCTGCTGGCGCACGTCAACCTGCACTCCTACTCGCGGATGCTGAAGAACGCCATCAATCTGTAAGCTGGACCGATCATTCACTCACTCGTTCATTCTATTATTTATTTTTTATTTATAGGACGACAAATAGCTTTGACTCAACGTAAACATAATGCAATCATTTATTGGATCATTCACTCATGTTTACTTACAGCCGAAATGACTACTAGAGATTTGTTGCTTAGTTATTTCTGTTAATTATCGGAAAATAACAGCGGTTGCTAGGTAACTAAACTAAGATAGGCCTATCTCTTACCAGAGATAGGTTATTAATTTCGGCTGTTAGTCATTCGTTCATTTAATCTTAATCATACGATCATTCACTCATGTTTACTTACAGCCGAAATTAATAACTTATCCTTAGCAAGAGATAGGCCTACTAGAGCCTTGTTGCTTAGTTATTTCTGTTAATTATCGGAAAATAACAGCGGTTGCTAGGTAACTAAACTAAGATAGGCCTATCTCTTACCAGAGATAGGTTATTAATTTCGGCGGTTAGTCTTTTGTTCATTTAATCTCAATTACACGATCATTCACTCATGTTTACTAAATCATTCGTCCATTCACCTATTCGTAACTTTGTACTCTTAAATAATCACGCATACTAACTACATCACTCTTTTAGGTATTAATTTATTTAATGCTTTCAATTATTATTCTATATTTACATTGCTGCATTTATATCGATACTGAACAGCAAGTTGTCATTTTAAAATGCTGTCTTTTTAGTTCACTCTTTTCAAACATGTCTTTAAAAAAATAGTTAGTCGCTTTATTTTACAATCTACTTTCTGTTATATGCTGTTCAACAGCTCAATCTGTGATCTATCCAAATACATTCTGTCCAATAACAGTGGCTATTTTTTAGATAGACCACAGATTAAGCTACCTCTTATAAGGGCATGTATTTTAACCAAGATCTATATAGATACTGAACAGCAAGTTGTGATTTTAAAATGCTGTCTTTTTAGTTCAGACTCTTTTCAAACATGTCTTTAAAAAATATAGTTAGTCTTTTTATTTTACAATCTACTTTCTGTTATATGCTGTTCAACAGCTCAATCTGTGAACGATCCAAATAATTCCAAATACATTCTATCCAATACTGGCTATTTTTTAGATAGACCACAGATTAAGCTACCTCTTATAATTTTAACTAAGAACTATTTATCTACAGGGTGTTGAAAGACGGCAAAGTGAGGACAAAGGACCTCGGCGGCCAGTCCACCACCAAAGATTTCACCTACGCCGTCATCCATAAACTAGCCTAATCAGTCAACCAATGTAGCCATAAGACTAATTTATTATTCTAATTTACTTTAGAACAATGATCTGTGAAATCAAGTGCAACAATACCATTTTTAATTGTTCAGTATTCCTAAGTGTAAGTAGACGAAATCGAAATTGTTATTATTGTAAATAAAAATGAAACAATAGAATTGTTTAATCACTATTGTCTTTTATTGGTTATGGTTGTGACTATTTCCGAATTCAGAACAGAATGTCGGGAGGACTGATTACAAATGTGCTTGGTCGTACTAACGGATGTTTGGAAAGTTATTACAGCTATTGGCTACGTGTTACAATGTAAAATCGACTCTATTCCTGAGGACAAAGGTTTTAAAAGCAGATTGCATCGTTATAAAAAATACAATTCGCAAATTTAGTTTTTGATAGGGATGCCTACAGATAAACAACAATAAACATCGGTACTTTAACAAAAAGCTACACTGCCATTAAAAATTAATGCAAATAATTAAAAAAAAACATTCCTCATTTACATACTTATCTGCAAGTTTTGTGGTTTCACTTGTATCGCACTGTTACAGAGTGCGTACTGTACACTTGATATCAACATTAAAACTTAAAAAACGGGCTAAACGCTATTTTAAAATTAAGTGTTATGCATAGAGAAATAAATTTAAAAAAGATGGTAAAAGACGAATAAAGAATGGTAACATCGTCTTTAAGCAGGATGGTAAATTCAAAGTATATATTCGGTAACAAGCGTTAAGCCCATAAATTAAAACTTTAAGATTAATATCATAAAATCATTAAAATTACCAATGCTTCTATTCCAGTACTCTTAAAAGTACTAACCATATAACGATTCTATTGTAATAATTACTTTTGCTAATTCGCCTCACTAGTGTATTATAACTATGTTAGGTTGCAATATTGATCTCTACCCGTGTCTAAATCAATCTTTCCATCATCGATAGTTTTCATCAACATACCTACACGACTTATTGTCACTAAAAGTATTAGTAACCTCTGCAACTAAAAAACGAAAAGAGGGTGACTGGCGCGAACGTTATTCAGCATGAAAACGAATGAACTTGTATAGCAGAACTTTAACTCGCTTCTTTTGTCGGACACGTTGGTTCAATGCCATACAAAATAGTCGTTTTCGTTATAGAATAGCGATTAAGGCTAGCACGCACCCAGCCATCGATGATCGAATGTTCGATGTATCGAGTAGAGTAATGGACGCGAGACATTCTGTTCAAATTCGGTGCTGTTTAATCGCTGGGCGGCAAAACTCTCGGAGCAGCTAGCTTCTTCACTCTGTCAGATATGACGTATTTTAGAGCTCCGCGCGGGACCTGCGAACGATTTCAAAACTTCATTCATTAAAGTAATACATAATGACCTGTTACCCGCAAGGAATGTAGCATTCTCTCAGTGAAAGAATTTTTGGAAGTGGGCCATTAGTTCCAGAGATGAGCTCGAACTGGGAATTGCACCCAGGTGCTTCGGGTTTCGGGCTTTATGTTAAAACTAAACTACCTAATCTATCACCACTTCGGATTTTGGGAGAGCCTTCGACTGAGAACAGCTGGCAAGTAACTGGAGATATCAAAGTACCAGCAATGAGAAAAGCAACAGCCAAAGCGTGTATTTTTAATGCTTTTCGACCTTATATAAAGGGAAAGTTTACATTAAATTAAAGTTTACATAAATTAATATAAACATATAATAATTTAATATAAACTTTTACATAAAAGTTTACATTAAATTACAGTAAATGTTTATGTTATTGTATTAATTTTTTCCTAATAAAATAATAAATAAGTAGGTAAGTTTACGACGAAAACTGTTTCAATGATGGAGTAGTCACTCCATCATGATCATCTTTTGTTTTAATTTTACGTAGGTAGTGTGGGACGCCCTCAGACTAGGTGGAGCGACGATCTTCGCAAGTGGCTGGCAAGAGTTGGATGAGAGAAGCCGCGGATCGTGCTCAGTGGCGTACCCAGCAGTGGACTAACGCAGGCTGATGACGATGACGTTTCAGTTTTGTTTATTTCAACTGTTCAAACAAAAGAGTGACTACTGTTATTGTGAAAAACTGACCTTAATTGGGTCTCTGTACCACGCTTCCTGAGACAGTCGCTTGTAGACCTTGAAGTCCGGCATTGAGCAGATCTGGTTGATCCTCATCAATAGTTCTGGCAACGGTTTCGCATTGCCCCGCTGTTAAAATCACAAATTATGTTTAAGTTTACTATAATAAATATTATTTATTAATGCGCTTCAAACGCATTAATACCAGTCCTGCTAATCAAGCTTGAAAGCTAATATGCTTGTGTTAGGTATGGGTTCACGTCAGCAGTTTAACAACAGACAGAATATGTTTGAACATTTCCTTGGTTTTCAATCTTATCTCAATCAAATAAAGTTCAAAATGTGGTGGGAATATACATCCTTCTGATTGTGAAAGTGTTAACGGAGCTATTCACGGGGGATTGAACCACGTTTTTTCGCATTCCACTCGACTATCTGGTCGGGTCAATACCGAATTTGTGAAAGCAATATACATGCTCACTTTTTTATCACCGTCCAAACCTTCTGAGATGACTCCCGTGATACTAACGAACAACTCTTACTATTGGACTAACTCCCTAACTCGAAAAAAATATTTAGCTGTTCCATACAAAACATCAATATTACCTAATTCGCCCAAAATGTATGGAACAGCTGAATTTTATTTTCGAGTTAGGGAGTTGACCCAATAGTAAGAGTTGTTCGTTGGTTCACGAGAGTCACCTCAGAAGGTTTGGACGGTGGTGATAGAAAAAATCAACCTGTATAGCCTGCACATCAACCTATCTAAACTGTCTAATTTCTACAATGAATGTTCAACCTTATGCCACATACATAAAGTTCAAAGTCTATTGAGGAAATTTGACTGTTTGTGGTAGTCCCATGTGCAGGCGAGAGTACATTTTTAGCCAGCGTTGTTGTGATATTCGATGAGCAGTCGCCCAAATCACGAAAGGTCGCAGGTTTGTGTTCCAACAATCATTAAGATTTGTATAATGTTCAATCCTTAACTTTAATTTGGAAAAAGAAAAGACATGTTGTTTTTGATATAGTACCTAAGTACCTATCTAATATAAGATATATCTTTATATATAAAAATCTTCTGTGCGTGAGTGTGATATTGAACTCCTTCTAAATGGCTGGACCGATTTGGATGAAATTTTCTGTGTGTGTCCAAGTGGATTCGAGAATAGTTTAGATTTACAATTGGACCCGGTAGGTGGCGTTGCTATAGGGGTCCATCATGGGATATGAGTGTTTTTAAGCGGACGAATGATTTGTTTGTTTTGTTCTCATGGAAACTGTCAAAGCGGTAAGTACGAAGTCCGCCGGTCAGCTAGTACGCTATATAAAAATGAACTCACTATTTCAAAACCAATGAGATCTGTTGGCTATCCTTTGCTAGTTCAAAGTTGGGACTTCTTAGAAATGTCGTTTTACTTTTATGTGTATTTATATCCTAGAGTGCTTTGAATGTTTCCTAGTTATAAGGCACCTAGTTTATTTTATTTCTAAAAAGTGGTCTTATAGTTCTCTTTTGAATGCCCGATTTGAGTAAGCGTGGCTTTGACTCTTTCTGTAATAAACAAAAAAAAATACTATTAATAAATAGTACCTACTATAATATAAAAATATATAAATTAAAAATATAGGTATGTTACGGTCAAGGTAATAAATGAGGTTAGTATTAATAATATCCTACCGGTAATTATTATCTCATGATTAGGTAAATGTGATGAAAGGACGATAAAAATTGAGAAATTCACTGGTTCACTGAGAGTAACGTGGGACGTTGCACAATGAAAATATAATTTATTTTGATTTTCTGCAAATGGGCCGTAGGCATGTGGGACGAGCTGACGAATTACTCTTATTAATAGTTCGCTAATCTCTTCGGTAAATTGCATTACACATTAGCGCTTCTCCCCTCGCGTTCCCCACTAGATTCTACGAGGTGTTGGGATCGGCCCCCCAACCGCCTAACACTCGCTTTCGATCGCTTTGAAAGCGAGGCCCTCGCCTCGGTTTCTATTATAATATCGAAATATAATATCGAATAATATCGAAAGCTATAGCCTATAGCTTTTGATATTGCTTTCATATTGCTTTCGAAATGACAAGATGACGCCTCCTCCTCGCCTCGCCTTTAAAGCGATCGAAAGCGAGAGCGTTAGGCGGTCGACCCCCGGATCGGAAATTTCGCACATCTATGTATGATGTGTATGTACCACGAATTTTAATGTTTTATTAGTTTTTTTTTGATGTTTCTGCTTCATAGCAATCTGTTTTCCAACAATAAGCCACTTCTTTGTTTGATTTCTCAGTTTATGTTTTCCTCAAGAGCCACACTTGTATGAAAATTCTTCTCACACGACTCTCTTGATGTCAAGTGGTAAATCTTTTATGTAGGCTCGGCATGTCGCTTCTTTTTAGTCGGGTATGCTGAAGAGCGCCTTCTCCATTCAGAGCGTTTGCCAGTTTGTTTACATGGACGGTCAGTTTCTCCTGGTATTTGAGGCTGTTTTGGGCTATTTCCTGCCGAACTGTTTTAGACCGAGGTCGAGGTATATGTATCTATTACTTATACAATGAGGGATGCCAAACATTGTTTCTAAGAGCTTTAGTCTGGAATCTCTCCAGGATATCTAAATTACTGTTGCTGGCCGTTCCCCACAGCTGTATTCCGTAAGTCCAGATTGGTTTTATAGTAGTTTTGTACACTAGCATCTTGCTGTTATGATTTAGTTGTGATTGGCGTCCCAATAACCAGTTCAGTGACCGCAGTTTTTCATCTAGTTGTTTGCGCTTTGTCCATATGTTTTTGCCATGTATGTTTCCTGTCTAGGTGCATGCCCAAGTATTTTGCGTTATTATCTTGAGGGATAACTTTGCAGTTTAGCATTACCGGTGGACATGTTTCTCTCCTAAGTGTAAATGTTACATGTACGGATTTGCTCTCATTGGATTTTACTCTCCAACGCTTCAGCCACATCTAAACTTCTGTCAGGTGGTTTTGCAACTGTGATGATGCCGTTTCTGGGTTACTATGAGCCGGCAGTAGCGCCGTGTCATGAGCGATGTCGCGGTCGTGGTGTAGTCAGTTGTTGGGATATCTGCTGTAAAAATGAGGTACAGTATAGGACCCAAGATACTGCCCTGAGGGACACCTGATTTTATTTCGTGTACTTCTGAGAGATCATAGCTGTACTTCACTTGGTAGCATCTTTTATCTAAGTAGGATTTAAGTATTCGGAATAGACAATGCGGAAGATGATTCTTTAGCTTGAACAGGAGGCCGTCATGCCATACCTTATCAAACGCTTGGCTAATATCCAAAAAGACTGCAGAGCAATATAATTTGTTTTCAAGGCATCTGCTAATGGTGTCAACTATACGGTGTACCTGTTCAATTGTCCCGTGTTTTTCCCGAAATCCAAATTGGTGGTTCGGTAATACTGTACTTAGATGTTCTTTCATCCTGTTAAGCAAAATCCTCTCAAACAGTTTGCCAATAACTGGTAGCAGGCTGATAGGTCTGTATGAAGTAGCTTCGTGTGGGGGTTTACCGGGTTTCGGTACCATGACTACATGTGCAATTTTCCATTGCCCAGGGAAATGTTCAAGTCTTAAGCTGGCATTAAAGATATTAACTAATTTCATTACACCTTTATGAGGCAGGTTTTTAAGTAATTTGGCATCAATGAGGTCATAGCCGGGTGTTTTGCTATCCTTGAGGTTCCTTATTTCTTTTACAATTCCTTTTGAGCTGGTACTTTTTAGTGGAAGACACATTTGATTTGCTGATTCAAGGTATTCCTTGATTTCCATAGTATGTTCGGGATTTTTTTCAGGGAGTGGTTGGAAAACTGTTTTCAGATGATCCGCAAAGATTGTTGCCTTTTCTTTATCTGATCTACGTGATATGTGGATTTTCGGGCGCTTTAGATTCTTGGTAACCTTCCACAGCGAGTAGTTTGTGTCTCTCGTTGGATCCAGATTTGAGAGATAGTGTTGAATATTATCATTTTCTAGGGTGCTGATAAGAGCTTTGAGTTCATTTGCGAAACTATTGAATGCAGTTTTATCACTTGGATATCCTGTAGTATGCCAGATTTTTCTCAAACGGCGGCGCTCTTGTATTTTCTCTTTAATATCCTTTGGATATGAGTTATGTTTCAGAGGTTGTCCTTTACCTGTTCTTTTTGGAGTTGCAGAATTGGCAGCAATGTGGATAGTCATATAAAGTTGTTCCAGTTGTCTTTCAAGTTCTTCTATTGTATTAATTTTGGTCTTTAGTTCTGTCTCTGTCGTGATTATATTTTTATAGATTGTCCAGTCTGTAGTGTTCAAGTTGTATATTCTTAGGGGCGGTACTACCAGATTAACTGTGTGTGGTCAGATATGAGATCTATTCGTGGTTCTATGTTTAAGTAGTTACTATCTATGTTTTTAACAATAAAAAAGTCTAATAAGTCTGGGATTCTTTGTCTGTCGGTAGGCCAATAGGTAGGTTCTCTGCCGGAAAGACATTCTAACTTCATCTCTTCTGTGGCTTTACAAAGTTGTCTTCCTCTAGTCAGCCTAGATCCCCAAATGTTTAGAGTTCCAGTCGCCAGCACATATGAATCTGTTACCCAGTGTAGAAAAATATTTTGCGAAGTCGTTGGCAGATATAGTATGTTTTATTAGTAGTAAAGTAGATAAAGTCCACTAATGTGTAGTTTTCAATCGCATAAAATGAGAGGACCAAACGTTTTTGGATGCTGAAATGTGAAACGCCTCATTACATTTCAAAAGCGAATTTTGGAAAAGCAGTTATTCACGTTGTAGTCTAAGAGGAATCATTGTATCATAGTGGCACAGATTAATGGTAGTGGTACCGTGTTCGACACAGTATCCTGTATAATGATGATGAATGATAATAGAAATGAGATGGGAGAAATGATATACCCCCCAACCCCTCGAGTATCTCAGTAAAGATGTGGGGCTTTACTAAGTCCTCACGCGGACTCCTTGAGAGAATTTGAAAAGTGACGTTGCACTGTTTTGTTCGGCTCATGAACACATAACGGTTAATAATCCACCATTATTTCACATTAATATTCGACATAACACAAATTTTAGAAAATAAAACAAAACCGCAGACATGACTCTTCACTTTCCCGCCAAGAAGTCCGTCCGATACCAATTTGTCATCACCAAAGAAATAATTTAGAATTTTATTTAAATTTTACGAGATGATAGCTAGGAAGCTGGTGGTCTGTATTCAATTGTTGCTAAAGAAAAAAATCAGATTAAAATAAAAAAGTGTCAAACACCGGTGCCACTTTGAAAAAGATAGTGGGTGGTGGATGGATGCGTACTGCGCAGGTCCAGGATGGTCGGCGCTTAGGGAAGGCTTAGGTACGTTCAGCAGTGGACGGCAATAGGCTGGAGAGTAATGCAACTACCCTAGCTACAAGCACAAACACACCTTGACAGGCGGCGGTCTAAAGTCCTTCTTCGGCCCGGCTATCTGGTTGATATAGTCCATGTGCTTCTTCCACTCGCTCTCCGACCAGCCCCTCTTCTTCTTTACATCCTTCGTGTCCTGCTTCTTCAGGTCGAGCACACAGTTGGCCAACTTGGAGTAGCAAGTCACGTTGGCCGCTTCGATCATGCGGTCGATCCTCTCCATCCGCTCTTGACTGAATCGATTCTTGTACATCCTCTTGATAAGGAGGAAACGGCTAGAACGTTACAATTATTTTAAACGAGTTAGGAAACCGTTTTTTTATTTTATTATGGATTTTTTAAATGTCGTCGCGGTGTCTTTTTTAGACGTCAATCTCAGCGTCACCGGACATTTGGGGGCGGCGAGAAACATAAAGGGTCCCTCGGTAATCGAAACATCGTCAGAGGGAGTCGTCTAGAGGGAATGGCATCACACAAGCATGTCCTCGTCTCCTACTAGATTCTCCGAGGGAGTCGGATTGGATCGGGTCTCCGAGGGGTTCGGATCGGATCGGGATCTCATCTCAATCTAAAGGTTATTACTATTAATTACTACTCTTTGATCTAGTGGTGGTCAAGACCACCGGTCTTAGACCCAGAGGTCCCGGGTTCGATTCCCAGCGGTGTACACGGGTTGGTTGGTGGTAGAGCTTGTTTGTCATAACATCAATAGGAATCGAAACGTCAGGATAAACATTAAAAAGTAATATCTAATATCTCTCCTCCTCCACGGCCCGGTCTACCCGAGCCGAGGTCCGAGCCTTTAGAGGCGCCTTTGGGTGGTTCTGCTCCCCGATCCGATCCGAACCCTTCGGAGAATTTAGTAGGGCACGGGGACGCGCACTAGTGCGCGATGCCGTTCCCTCTAGAAAACCTCCGAAGGTGATTCGTTTCACACGGCTTGAGGGACTCTTTACGTTCCTCGCCGCCCCCAAAAAAGCCCGGTGAAGCTAAAAATGCCGTCTAAAGCAATCAGCAAACTCTCTCCAAAAAAAAAAACTCGCAGGCAGCGCGTTCCATTCCCTAGCTGTACGCACTAAGAAAATGGAACCAATCGGCTCGTGCGACAAGGTGGCATATCTACAACATAGGGATGGAACTCGCGCCTCGCGCTCCGTTAGCGGAAAATGGATGGTGGAATTAGGTCGTGCAACTCCTTGCGCACTCCCCGAAATGAATCCTGTGGAAATAGCTCGTAGCTACTAGTTAATAGCTTCCAATGGGATCACGTTCTAAGTATATATTTTTATTGCGTTTGCTAATTGCTTTTGGCAGCATTTTCAGCATCACTGATCGTTTTGGGGGTGGCAGGAAATTTAAAGGTTTTCTCAAGCAGTGTCAACCTACCAACGTCAGGGGTTGTCTAGAGTTCTAGAGGGAATGACATCACGCACAAGTCACTAGTGCGTGTCGCCGTTCCCTACTGATTTCTCTGAGGAGTTCAGATCGGATCGGGGAGCAGAACAACCCGAGGGCGCCTCTAAAGGCTGCTCGGGTTGACCGGGTCGTGGATATCTCAAACAAAAGTTAACAAATTAAGTTAAGGAAATAAGTACTTACCGTATATAAGGCCATGCGGCATCGTTCACTCTATCAGACAATTGGGATTTCAGAGCAGACTTTCTGATGCCTCTAGGGGTGAAAGCGGGCATACCCTCGTCAGTATCGATTATATACTTTCTTGGTACGCTTATGATGTTTAAACGCTTGCTTATCTTGTATGGGAATGTTGCAGTGGGGAGGTCAAACTTCGGCTTACCCATTGTGACTTGAAGATAGCTATTCTGAGAGTTATACGGTGGGAGGGGGAAAGTCTGGTGGTAAGTTACATTTTATTTTTCATTTATTTGTTGTCCATTTTCTATGGCTTTTTGCTTGTTTGTTTGGTGATGGTGGGTGTTTGTGACAGGTGTCCGAATTTAGAAATGGTTTTGTTATTGTTTTTTTTTCCGTCTCCAGTCATCGAGATTGTATTGTGATTTAATACCATGAAGTTTTGCATAAAAACATTTTTAGACTTTTTTATTTTATTTTATTTTATAAATCGGGCGGGTTTTCACAATGGCCATTTAAATAGCTAACAGTAATAAATATGGACTTAAGAATTACTTAAAGTAAATGGCCTGCCTGATGTTATGGCGACATATTTAGATAAGACGGTGGTAGCTAGCCAGACCCACCAACCAAACCCAGTACTCCCCACTGGGAACCCGGGGACTTCTGAGTCTAAGACCGGTGGTTTTAACCACTAGACCATAGAGGTGGTTAAAAAGATATTGGCCGCACATTCGCTTTATCTCTTTCTAGAGGGTAGTCAATTATGTGGATGTGTTTCTCGGTCCACCTCTCTTTGTTTATGGAATAGCTAGCTAATAAGGATTTATAGGTAAGGTATGCAACCTTGTTTCTGAGTAAGTTATTCCTAATGTGCGATTACATGTACCTAGGTATTTAGCTATTGAAACCCATGAAGCTATTGTTCAAACCTACACCTGGAGATTGAACGAAGCCTATCAGTGTAACGTAACCGTAACGTACGTATCTTTCGCGGCGAGCTTGATAGGTCATTGCCAGTGATCGGAGTAGGTAGAGCTATTTTGGTTCATTGACCGTAAACGTTGATGTTAATATGGACATTCCGCGAGATTCTAACTTAAACTTTTTTTATAAACATGATAAAAGAAGGCTTGTCTTACGTATTGGCAGTGGGCGCCACGACGTTGTCAAACTTTTATTACCTGTTTTTGTCTCCTTCTACAGCATTCAAATTGTATATCGACAATATTTCGAGAATATCCATATTAATACAACGTATCGCAAATACAAAAAAATGCTCTACCTACTCCGATCACTGGTCATTGCTAACTGACCGATAACAGCGAAGTGCCGGCGAGCGGCTCAGCTCACAGCTTCACCATAATATGTGCCTATTGAGTCGTCGCTGTCGTCGTCGGTTTTCTTTAATAATATACAGTTAAGTTATTATACCTTTTTAAATTAGTTGACTTATACAAAATTCAGGGACCACGGGTAAAATAATTCCCGTGGTACCTTCCAGGGACTATCACAGGGACCATGGGCAACAAAGGATTGTGACATTAAAAATGGCGGAAATCTTTAGAGATTATAAGTGTTAACCGTCTCTGTGGTTTAGTGGTTAAGACCACCGGCTTACACCCAGAGGTCCCAGGTTCGATTCCCAGCCGGGGATACTTGTTTACTCAATTTGGTTGGTGGTATGGCTTGTTTGTCCGCCTGGCTAGCTACCACCATCATACCTAAATATGTCGCCATAATATCAATGTTTGTAGCATTGTTGTGTTCCGAGATAAGATTGAGATAATCAGTGCCTCACTAGTTGAGGATCCCGAGTGAAGTGCACTTCCATCATTGGCCTTATCATCACTTAACATCTGGGTGAGATCAAGAGACTGTGCTTACCCGAAAAATATATTTAAAAAAAAAAGAAGGTTAAACAGCAGTCGGACGTATTGACGTCTTAAATTCCAACTGCCTGATGGAATAAACGATGCCGCTTTGCCTTACAGCATCATCATCATCATCGGCTTATTTTGTGCCCACTGCTGGGGCAGGGCACCTTACTAGCTTTTGCCTGCGGCTTTGCTAACGTGGGTTTTAAAAATCTATGACCTTAGTAATAGAGTCGATATTATATTGTAAAACGTAGCCAATAACTGTTTTCTCTGTATACTTTCCAAACGTTGCGTTCGTTAGTACAACCAAGCGCAGTGTAATCGGTCCTCCAAACATTCGGTTCTGAATTCGGATAAACGGTCACAACCATAACCAATAAAAGACAATAGTGATACAACAATTCTATTGTTTCATTTTTATTTGTAACTAGTGGCTCGCTTGCGACATCTTCCCAGCGGAACTCCAGCGAGTAAACCACGTATCCTATGTGGTTTAAAAAAATATTTTAGAACCCTATTACAGCACCACCTAATGGGTCCAATTGGGAATCGAAATCATCTAGAGACCCACTCAAACACAGGATTTTTTTTATCAAAATCGGTCCAACCAGGAATTTAGTATCATATGCAACACCTTTTGAACGCCACAGGATAAATTCGTATCAGTGTCCCGTACGCCAAGCAATTAATTCAGAGTAAAAACTTGCAACAGGAATAGATAGGGTTTTCCAAAATTTACAAATATATATATTTTTGTTTTTGTAAACTATAGGAATTGTCGATCATTGCCGTCGTTGGCGTGAAGACACGCTATCACTTGTCGATTATACCCGACTGTGGCGTCTGTGGCGGTCAAAAGGTTAAAGAATTTACATATATCTAGATAGGTACCTACTTACAATTTCGATTTCATCCAAGTTACACTTAGCAATTGCTAATAATACTTAATAATATTTCAGTATTCTGAACAATTAAAAATGGTATGGTTGCACTCGATTTCACAGATCATTGTACACAAGCGTGCACATCAGACTACCACAAACTGTCAAATTGTACACACGCGTGCACATCAGACTACCACAAACTGTCAAATTGTACACACGCGTGCACATCAGACTACCACAAACTGTCAAATTGTACACACGCGTGCACATCGACTACCACAAACTGTCAAATTGTACACACGCGTGCACATCGACTACCACAAACTGTCAAATTGTACACACGCGTGCATATCAGTCTACCACAAACTGTCAAATTGTACACACGCGTGCACATCAGACTACCACAAACTGTAAAATTTCCTCAACATACTTTGAACTTTATATCTATGTAATACGGTTGAACATTTATTGAAGAAGTTTGACAATTTTGGATAGGTTTGGGCAGGCGTCTGTACTATGTAAACAAGAATAATAAATTAAACTTAAATTAGGCTACATTGGCTCAACTCGCTGACTGTTTAGCATAAACTATTGATAACGGCTGAGGTAAAATCCTTAGTGGAAGCCTTGCCGCCGAGGTCCTTTGTCCTCACTTTGCCGTCTTTCAACACCCTGTAGATTATAATTTTATGTTACTCTTAAGTTGCTCATCTGTATATCTAAATAATATCAGCTGCTTTTTTAAATAGATTGAGCTGACACATCACAGACTGAGCTGTTTAAACAGCATACAAAAAGGGGACTCTAAAATAATAAATAACAGGAATTTTGCACTTTAAAGGTTAATAGTTAACAAACGGATGCCTCAATCAAAAAACTGACAACAAAACAAACAAATCATTTTGTATTGGAAAATTAAATTGTCGTTTTTAGTATCTTTTAGGTAATAAGATGACTGGTCATTCATTCATTTTATTTGAATGAATGACCTAAAAGACTGATGTTATTTGTATTCCTGACTATTCGAAAGTACAAAGTTACGAACGAATCGGTAAATGAACTAATGATTAATTAAACAAGAGTGAATGATCTCATGATTAAATGAACGAATGACTAAATAATTATGAGTGAATGAATGTTATGTTATTATATACATAAGTATATTACGAGGAGCTCAAAGGCGCAGTGGTTAATGCACCCGGTCTGCGAGTGCTGAGGTTAAGCAACTTTCGCAAAGCCGGTCATCGGATGATGGGTGACTAAAAATGTATCATCTCGAGCTCCTCCGTGCTCCAGAAGGCTCGTAAAGCCGTTGGTCCTGACTGCATTAGCAGTCGTTAACAACCACCAACCCGCACCAGGCCCGCGTGGTGGTTTATGGCTCGTTCTCCCTATCCATCCATAGGGAAAACTCGTACCCCAGCTGTGGGAACATAAAATGAGCTGCTGATGATGATGATGAATGTTATGAATGAATGACGGATTGCATTATTGAATGAATGTATGTGTGAATGAGCGGAGCATCTTACTGGCATTTTTGGGCATACGCGTTACGTGAGTTGTGGAGGTTCACGAAAAGATTCACAAAGTCCTTCTGAAGCGCAGCTTTGGTGGCATGAATATTAACAATCTTTGCGGTGACGCCAACAATATCGACTGGTCCCCGTTACTCACCTGTCATACCGTGAATGACAAAATCGAGCAACTAGTAGCCAAACTGACCGAGTTGTATGACGTTCACGCCACGAGGCGGGCTTCCGAAAAGCAGCCGCTAAAACCAAATACACGTGCAAACCCACACCGTCTAATTGGGAAAGGTACTCTGTCATTCGTAATCATTGCATTATGGTGTGTAGAGATGCACAGCGCCACTTCATCCACAACTCCGTGGAAAATAGAGGTCCCGCCAAAGTCTGGAAGTTTCTTAGAACAATGGGGATTGGGAAACCTTGTCAGGTACCCATTCGTAGAGGTTTAGATATCAATCTTCTGAATTAAAATTTCTCTTCTTCGTCCCACTTTGATAGGAACACAAAAACTAACACATTAAAATATCTCTCCCAGCTTCCCAACCCAATTTACTCACCATTTTTTGTCTTTATTCAATTCACCGACAGTGATGTTAAAAAGAGTATTTTGTCCATTTCTTCCAACGCAGTGAGAATGACTGTACAAGACGTAAAATTATTCTTCCTTTCCTTGACAACATTCTTCCAACCCTAAAGCATGTCCTCAACCACTCCATTAATAGTGGTATCTTCCCAGCTATCTGGAAAGATGCCCAGATCATCCCACTTCTTAAAAAACCTAATCCTAAATCCTTTTCCAAATACCAACCCATATCCATATTAACTTTCCTTTCCAAAGTCCTTGAGCATCTTATTCTTAATCAACTTAGTATATTCCTATGCCAAAACCACCTCATGAATGAATCCTTTTCAATCCGGTTTCGCTCCGGCCACAGTACAACAACAGCGTTAATCCACATTACAGACGACATTAGGACGACATTAGGTCGGGTATGGAAGATGGTAATCTTACGGTCTTGACTTCAGTAATGCATTCAATACCGTAGATTTAGACATCTTACTTGGGATCTTACGCTCTATTAACATATCTCCTGTAGTAACCACCATTTGATGATTGGTTTCGAAGTTACCTGTCTGGTCGCCGACAGCGAATTCGCATCGAAGAGTCCTTCTCTTCCTGGTGCAACACTTTCGCAGGGGTGCCGCAGGGTGGCGTTTTATCTCTTTTACTCTTCGCTATTTTCATAAATTCAATTTCAACTCAATTAGTTTCCTCTTACCATCTTTATGCAGATGATTTACAGTTGTACACCCAAGCATCTGTAGACCAGCTTCCTGAGGCTATTAATATATTGAACAAGGACCTAGCTCAGATAAGCAAATGGAGTAAATAACATGGGCTAAAAGTCAACCCTATTAAAACACAGGTCATTGTGATTGGTAGTCCAAGATTTAGGCATAGGCTTGACTGGTAGTACATCCCTGATGTCGTTTTTGATGGTGCCTTAATAGCTGTAAGCGACGTAGTCAAAAATCTAGGTATACTTTTGACACTCACCTCTCTTGGGATCCGCAGCTGCAAGAGGTCATTCGCAATATATTTGCTTCGGCCAAGTCTCAGTTCAGGTTCAGCCAGGTTCGGCCAGGTGCAGACTTCGCAATTTACTACCAACTGCCACTAAAGCGGCTTCTTTTACCTATCCTTGATTAAGCCGATGATGTCAGCTATCTAGACCTTAGGGAGGATCAACTAAACAAGCTTGAGCGTCTTTAAAACGTTTGTATTAGGTTTATATTTGGTTGGCGCAAATATGACCACGTCTCCGAATTTCGCAAGCTCAAGTGGTTGCCAATTCGTTTTCGCCGGAATACTCATATTGTTTGCTTACTTTACAATATATTATGCAGAGTTTGCAGAGTTTTTTGCAGAGTTACAGAGAGATAGTTTTTGCAGAGTTTTGCAGAGTTTGCAGTATTATTTAACCCGAATATATTAATATCGGATACTCACAAATAATAAACATGGTAAGAATCCCGTTAATAATTACACTTTTGTAAGTGACCATGATCGTTTAAATAGTTATATTATTTAACCCTACTACCACCTACCACCTCTTTTTATCTTATAGATCGTTTCCAATTTTTACACGACTCCCATTCCCGCTTTCTTGAGATCATCGGTGAACTTGAGTTTGCAGATTCCACTGCATTCAACCAGATTCTATGGCAAATCTTTTACAGTCCATGCTGCTCGCCTGGGGAATGCTTTGCCTGTGTCTGTAAGAAAGACGTGCGAAATCTCTGCACAGTTTTAAGAAACTCGTTAAAGATCACTATCTGTCATTGTAATTCTACTGTTAGTCCACTATTTATTTTGTTCCTAAATGTTCGACATATTTATATCGTTGTATGTATGTATATGTGTATATATATGTAGGGATGTGTGCACTGTATATATGTGTATTTATGTTTATGTAATATATTATTACTGTACACTTTTTTTCTTATTTATTATCAATTCTCTATGGAGAGAATGGCCCTAGGTTGCCTGGAAGATATCGCTTTTAGTGATAAAAAAGCCCTTTTTACGACTCAAAATTAAAAAAAAATCCTTTGTTATTTCTTTGTTAACACGTATGTGTTTTTTATGTGTACAATTAAGTATTTTATTCTATTTATTCTATTCACGTGCGCCAGGAGGTTGGCGATGTTCTTACGAATGAATGAATGAGCAGTGCATCTTACTTCATGATGGCGTCCTTGAGCATGACCGAGCAGGAAAGCAGATTGACGTGCGCCAGCAAGTTGACGGAGCTCAGTAGCATGGCGGTGGGGTTAGCGATGTTTTTGCCAACCGCGTCGGCGTAGACGTGGCGCGCGCCCTGGTAGAGGGAGAAAGAAGACACTAAAAAACATATAACACTAAAAAACAAATAAAACAAGTAGGTTAAAAAACCTAACTTTAAGCCTACCATAATATCTGAACATTTGACATAAATCAACCTTATTGCGGAGTGGTTTCCAACGTCAATTAGAAGTGTACTCGACTTTCATAGACATAAGGTTGATTTTTGACAAATGTTCAGATATTTTGGTAGGGTTGAACGCTGAGATCCTTTTTTCGCCAACTTTACAAGTCATAAAACGGGTTTAGTTTTTCGGGAAAGTTAAGGCATGTTACAGGTTTATTTTTATTTTCGAAAATAGGTGGACTTTTCTTAGAATCCGACAGTTGCCACTGTCGGATTCTAAGAAAAGTCGTCATCGATAGACCTATTTCACACAAAACATCACAATGGGTTGTAGTTAGGGCATTGGAACCGGTTTGCTCTCAACCGTAAGTAAGTAACACACGAAATAGCAAGAATTTATCCTCGACGTCACTGTGCTGTATAATGTTCAGTGTTCTGTACGTTGTAAGGCGTAAATTTTATATAACTTTTTATCAACTGCAAATATTTTGACAAAACTTCTAATTATATCAGAGAAATAAGGCCCTAGCATTTAAAAAAAAATTCATGCTATTTTTTTTTTTTACTTTTCCTGACACAAAAAATGTAATATTTTTAAGAGCGGCCTCTCTGTCGGCTCTTTTGAATGAAACTAGGGGCACGTGTAAGCGGTGAAGGCATTGCGGCCTCTCTGTTTCGGCTCCTTTAAATTGAAACTACCGAAAGTGCTTTATTTTTCTTTTTAATCGAAATGTATTTTGGAGTTTTTCTTGAAAACTAGCTTATAAAAATTTAAGGTTTATTCATAAAAATAGTTTATATATGTTGTTGAATTTATCCTCAAAATATTTGCAGTTGACAAAATGTGACCTTATATAAGCTAAATAATGTAATCCGAACTGGCGTTCGCCTAAGAATTTACATAAACTTAGATTTGAGGATTCCGGGTGAAGTGCGCTTCCACCTCGGCATTATGGCAAAGTGCTTACCCATAAGTTACTCGTACCTATAAAAAAACCTAGTTTTTTTATAATTTCTAGAAATTTACTTATTCCCTATAATTACCTTAGGCCCTTTGTACACAAGGCTACGCAAGTCTTCGATACTCGAAGATTTTATTCTCTAAGCGACTACCGCAATACAAATCCATCGAGGTTCGTACACGAGTCGCGTCGCCGACATATGTCCAGCGACTCGCGTCGCGCCAGTCGTGACAAATATCCTTGTTTATTTAAGCGCTAAATGCGTATGGTAGCCGATGTTGTTGTAACCCGCCGGATTGCCGGTGTTGTTGTTGTGATCTAGGATCATGATCATCATCACTTGTGTCAGACATTTTGTAGACGCCGCTACGCCTGTGGCAATTCGCGTCTTGCGATTCAATGTAGTGTGTACGGACGTGCGCTACTCGATACCCGCGATTCGATACTAATGTCGTATACGACATTAGTATCGAGTCGCGTCTACATCTTCGATCAACAATGTCTACATTGAATCGCAAGACGCGAATTGCCACAGGCGTAGCGGCGTCTACAAAATGTATACAACAGTAGTATCGAAGATTTGCGTAGCCTTGTGTACGAAGGTGGTTACATTACATTATCAACAGTTGCCGGACATGTTACCCACTTTTGTGCCGTGCCGTAAAGCAATAAACTATCTTATTTTACTCACAAAATAAGGAGACCCTAGAACAGAGATGAGGAAACGACCATCAAACAAAAATCAAGTATGAAGTTTTCGTATTGTTAGAAATTTCATTCTCATTGGCAATGTGTGGCTCACATAAAACAATTACGTATTGTTTCGCAAGCTAACCTAAAAGTTGCAATTTCTTTCATATTTCAATAGTTATTTTATAATATTGCACAATAAATTTGTGTTTCTGAATATACATACAAACCTTTTTATTTCAGTACATAATATACTTAGTCAAAAATGCAACAACTTGGCCCGCCATATATTTCGTTAGTAAATATTGGTACGCGACCGAAAAAGTTTCCCCATCCCTGCCCTAGAAGCTGGGTTGCCAGGTGTCCACGTTTACCGTGGACAGTCCATGTTTTCGATGCTCTGTCCATAGTAAAAATTATAAACAACGTGGACTATGAAGTGTCCTTGTTTTTGAATTTTGGTGCTTCACACTAAAGAGATGCGTGCCGTGATGATTTAAAATATATATAAAAAGAATGTGTAAAATACTATGTCTTTATTTTGATTTATTCCCCCCCCCCCCCTATTTCCTTACTAGCTTATTGGTAATATTAATCGAAAAAACGTAACCCAAAAAATCAAAGGGGGGAGGGACTCTTTGCAGCAAAATGTCCACTTTAATTATTTGGGTCATCTGGCAACCCTGCCACAGATTAGGTAATAGTTACTTCGTACCCTGCGTAGAAGGTAAGTATAATACATAGGTACCACGCTCGAGCAACGCACACAAAGACCCCTCACGGACACAGAGTGCCTAGTGTGCAAACGTCCTTTTAAGAGCGTTTATGCCCGCCGCACACTAGCGCCGCCAATGAAAAAAAAACATATCTAGTAATTAGAGATAGAAAATCAAATTATGCTCAACAAACTATTTGAATGAAGTAATTTAGCATTTTTACGTCACCTAATGAACATCTGAGATGATAAGGTTTAGTTAAATAAGACGTTACAGCTAAAAACGGCCACTTTTAACTATAACGCCGTATTGAACTAAACCATAACATGTCAGATGTTCATTAGGTGACGTAAAAATGCTAAATTACTTCATTCCAATAGTTTGTTGAGCATACGCACTACCGATACAATACTGTTGCAAGTCAAAATACAACTGATACTTATTGGAGATTTTGCCGTATTGAATAACAGTACAGTTCAAATTCAAATATCAGGATATTTTGAGTTATAATAACAGTATTGTATAGGCAGTGCGATTATTTTGTTTTTTTTATCTCTAATTACTAGATATGTTTTTTTTTCATTGGCGGCGCTAGCATAGTAGAATGAAACAAGTAGGTCATCTTCATACATACGCACCGAGCGCGGCTTGTATGTGAGCGCAGCCGAGCCAACCCGTCCGTACGCATCGTCGCACGTCGCGCCATGCGCCAGTCGCGGCTGAGCTGCCCCCCAACCGCGTAACACTCTCGCTTTCGATCGCTTTGTAGGCGAAGCCCTCGCCTCGCTTTCTAATATAATATCGAAATATAATATCGAATAATATCGAAAGCTATAGCCTATAGCTTTCGATATTGCTTTCATATTGCTTTCGAAATGACAAGATGACGCCTCCTCCTCGCCTCGCCTTCAAAGCGATCGAAAGCGAGAGTGTTAGGCGGTCGACCCCCCGTACGTAATGCCGCGCGCGTTTGCGTGTTTCGTCGCTGCGCCGGCGCCGCTGCCGCTCGCACGTAGATTATAATTTGTTAAACGTAAGTCAAGGTTAACGATGGTTACAAAAAAAAACAAGAGATATTGCAGTGTTAATGGATGTCTTAATAGCAGCTTGTCCATCTAGAATTTTCTTTCTTTACTTTACCTACCGAACAAGAACCTTGAGTGAGTACCTCCTGCCTAACCTAATTACACAATTTTGTGTCAGATATTTACTACCGAAAGAGTTAAGTTCTGCTCCAGATTTGTGGATTAGAGAGGTAAATACATGTACCTACGGATTTGTAAGTTTAATTTATTAGATTACACGGTACACCCTACCGCGAAAACAAGGGACTAATTAGGAACAGTCAGACGAAACACTTTGGACTTTGTACCGCTCTTATGTTGTGGGCATAAGTACCTACTAATATCGAACTGCAAGTGTTTACCGTGATGTGCTGTTGACCGTACCTACTTACCTATTGTAAGTTGTTGTGTTGTACAGTCGCCATCAGATATATCGGAGCGGCCAAGGTGTCCATATATTTCTGAGCAAGACTAAATTTCTATAAATTCTGCACTCTCCAAATGCCATTTATATCGCAACTACTGCAATGCCATAAACATCTGAGCATGCTGTTTTTCAATAATTTCTTTGCATACGTCCAGTCGAAAATATCTGATCGAACAAAATACCAAACGTATCTAAGCAACAAAGGCGTTCACAAATATATGTTCATTTAAGCAAAATATAGCTTAAGATTTAGCATTAAGGTTACATTTTCAATACGTTTTTGTCTACATCTTGGTCTTTGTTAAGAATATGATGCGATATTTGTCATATTAGTGTAGCAATTCACAAAACATATTTAATACCGAGTGCCAGTGTCAGGTATAAAATGGACCCTTGAAGCGTTACAGTTATCTATACGTTGGATGTCAAGTTCACTGGTTAGCAATTAAAGATGTTAAAAGTAGACATTTCGAATAGCCCGCCGAAACAAGTAAGTAGTGTGTGAATTTCGTATTTCAAATTTTGACAATTCACGAGAAGAGTAACGTAATGTCAAACGATATATTTGTCCCTTTTCAAAAGTCGTGTAATTTTGGCATTTAACAGCGGGAGAATAAGCGAAATGTCAGTTATTCAGAATGCTTGGTTGTTGTCAAATTATTGAAAAACAGCATGCTCAGATGTTTATGGCATTGCAATAGTTGCGATATAAATGGCATTTGGAGAGTGCAGAATTTATAGAAATTTAGTCTTGCTCAGAAATATTTGGACACCTTGACCGCTCCGATATATCTGATGGCGACTGTACAGTTAACAAACTACGTTTAGGTAGATCGGGGGTTCTCTGGAATCCATGAATTCATATTTCTAAGTATGTTCTTATTTTATATGTAGATACCTACCTCATTCTAATTAAAAGCGACAGCCCTACAAGTTTAGGTGATTATCGCTTGCTCGGGGGCCGAGTCGACCTACTTGTTTCATTCTACTATGGCGCTAGTGTGCGGCGTAAACGCTGCTAATATTTAAAAAAACCAGTCCGAGGGCAGTTGTTGCTAGATTCCGTATCTATAAGAGATTGTCTGTGTGATGCTCGAGCGCGGTGTGGTGGTGGTGTTACCTGTTCAAACACAGCGAATTTACTACTATAAGCAGCGCCAGCGACTACGCCCGCACCCCCTACCAATCCACTGCCGACATTGTTCAGAATGTTGCCGTAGAGGTTGGGCATTACCATCACGTCGAATTGGTTGGGGTTGGCCACTATCTGCATGGTGCAGTTGTCCACTATCATCTTCTCGAACTTGATGCGAGGGTAGTGCTGCGACATCTGCAAAGAAATATGTCTTCAATACTGCAGGAAATGGCCAGTGTGTGGTGCAAATAGTTTATGTTAAGATTGATTAGTAATAAATAAAACAACTACAGTAAAAACTCATCATCACCTCAGCCAAAAGACATCCCCTGTTAGACAAAGGCTTCCCCCAAGGATCTCCACAACGACCGGAATTGTGCTACTCCGTCCTGGGGGTCGACCGCCTAACGCTCTCGCTTTCGATCGCATTGAAGGCGAGGCGAGGAGGAGGCGTCATCTTGTCATTTCGAAAGCAATATGAAAGCAATATCAAAAGCTATAGGCTATAGCTTTCGATATTATTCGATATTATATTTCGATATTATAATAGAAAGCGAGGCGAGGGCCTCGCTTTCAAGGCGATCGAAAGCGAGAGTGTTAGGCGGTTGGGGGGCTGTATGTCGTCACTGGCAACACACTGTAAAGTCTTTTGTCTTTTTTTTGTTGTTGATGGCTTTGTGCGATTAGCACATTTAGCCAATGTCAAAGTAATTTTCTAACAAGTAATACATAAATAACCAATATTTCTTTTCTGTATGATGATGATGGATGATAATAGAAATGAGAAGTGGGAAATGATATACCCCCCAACCCCTCGAGTATCTCAGTAAAGATGTCCCACATCTTTACTGAGATACTCGAGGGGTTGGGGGGTATATCGGTATGGCCCGAGGACTTAGTAAAGCCCCAGCTTTACTAAGTCCTCGGGCGGACTTCTTGAGAGAATTTGAAAAGTGACGTTGCACTGTTTTGTTTCATATACCAACACTCATGCACACTCACGAACACTTAACGGTTAATAATCCACCATTATTTCACATTAATATTCGATATAACACAAATTTTCGAAAATAAAACAAAACCGCAGATGACTCTTCACTTTCCCGCCAAGAAGTCCGACTTTTGTCTTGTGCGTGATACTGCGGTATATCGAACGAGAAACTATTTCGTAGCTTACCGAATCCCGCCCAACCTAATTGATTCGACGAATGACCTCTTTACTGTAGTTGGACCTAAATGCGTGCGAGACGATTCGTTATGACTTTCGAAAATAGCTTGTATACGTGGCAGTTCTTCAGCAGGGTCTTGTCTTGTCCGTACAACCATACTTTCGTGCCACAGAAAATGATAGAAAATATCCTCTGAAGAGCTACGAATAGGTATAGATCGCGCCAAACTTCTAGTCCCCTCTCAAGTTGCTTCGCGCAGCTGTACACAGTCAGGCCCTACCGCTCGTCCCCGTCTTCGCCCTACTGACGCCTATTTTTTACTACTGCGACGCGTATCGCGCCAACTTCAGATGGGACTAGAAATTTGGTGCGACC
This sequence comes from Eudonia mercurella, assembly GCA_963082485.1. NCBI lineage: Eukaryota > Metazoa > Arthropoda > Insecta > Lepidoptera > Crambidae > Eudonia > Eudonia mercurella. The sequence goes on from OY720045.1 coordinate 7,864,313, forward strand.
TATACCAGGTTTTCGCTTCATTTCAAATTAGAAAGGAGACAAAACACGGAGTATCTATTTGAAGCTCTGTTTATTAGTACTAGTGTAAAGAAAAGCCTTAGTACCTCCTCGCAGCTTTGCAGGAAGAGGCCATCGCCCAGTTTCATGATATTGGCCTTGTGCACGGCGGTGACCTTCTTGCGACACATCTTCACAGCGTAGTCGAACGCGAACTTGGCGATACGAAGTGACTTCATCCGGGTGATGATCTTCAGGCATTCCACCACGCCTATCGACGGAATTGGTGCTTACTTTGTTTTATTCTTTAACCTTTATTTTATTTTTTTCCTAATGGGTAAAACTTGGCTTTGACTTGATCTGATGTTACCTAAGTGATGATAAGGCCGAAAGTGGAAGCGCTCACTATCGGAATCCTCTACTACCAGGGACCGACCTTTTATCAGGCAGTGGCGAATTAGAAACTACATTATTTTCTCATAAAGGATTAAAATGATCTCCCTTCCATTGGTTTGTTGGAAAAAAAGAGGTTGCTGTACATTTTCCGATTCATTCGTAAGAATGAACGAATGAACCTGAACTTGTGCTCGAGCTTATAGTACTGGACTTTAGGAAATAATAAATAAACAAATGAATTAATGTAAGAATGAACCAATGAATGAATGATTGAACGTGTTAATAACCGAATGAATGCACCCACATCGACTCGTGCTTGCGCGCCGAGTACTCGCCCTCCACATGCTCGCGGATGATGATGCAGTCGACGTCGTGATAGCGGCACTTCACTTTGGGCAGCGATTTGACGTGTACCACGTTGGCATACAGGAGCGGAAAAACTAATAATCCCACCATGTACTAACTCGTACTCGAAGGTAGAGTAGTGAGAGCCTTTTAGAAATGAAAATTGAACGAATTAATGAAATAATGGTAAACTTTACGCTAGAGCAAAAGAAAACACGAATTTAATAACGAATGAAAGAATGAATGAACAAACCAAAGGTTAAATAAATGAAAGAGCAAAAGAATTAAACTAATTAATGAACGAATGAATTTATATAAGACTGAATGTAAGAATTAAGAACGAATGAATATACCAACCGGGTACGGACTCGTGCTCGAGCGCGGAGTACTCGCCCTCCGTCTGCTCGCGAACGACGATGCAGTCGATTTCACCGTGGCGGCACTTGACGTTGGGCAGCGACTTGATGTGCACCACGTTTGCGTACAGGTCGAGAGCGTTTTGCAGCTTCATGTTGAAAGTTTGGGGATCACCGGTGCTCGAGATGTTGGGGTTGGAAAGAATGCCCTGCATTTAAAATTGTAGCTATAGCTTTTGTAGTGACGGAAAGCATAACGGCTGTAACGAAAATGTGATCAGCGCCTTTCTTACAGTGCAATATACTTATACTAATATTATAAAGAGGAAAGATTTGTATTTTTGTATGTATATATGTTTGCAACGAAAAAACTCAAAAACTACTGGACCGATTTAAAAAATTCTTTCACCATTAGAATGCTACATTAGCGCTGAGTAACATAGGCTATATTAAAAAAAATGCGGTATGAAGTCCGCCGGGTCAGCTAGATCAGAATAAGTTGGATAATCGGTTTGCATCTGGCACATGCACCACGTGTTCTGTGGAACGTCTCGGTTTTCTTGTAGTCGCGTGTGAGCCCTTTACAATTGTACGTTGATTTTAATTACAAAATAGACCGTTGATTGTATATCAGTGCTTAATTATTTATCCTCGCCCGTTAACCCACGTCACGCCCAAGCATAGCAAAGATGGAAAAACTTAACGACCGTCCCGTGTGCCTACATCAGAAGTGGGATACGCATGGCTTACAAATGAGGAGAATAGCGATCGCCCATCTTCATCCAATTTTCTTATCAACAAACTTCGACCACGCAATCAATTCAGCTCGATTTCGACAGCACAGAGGCAGCTATTGAAGTGAGACGACGAGTTGCTTTAAAAAGACAATCTGACATTGACATTGGATCTGGATTTGGGTCACAAAGTTGTTTGTAGACTGCCGTCTGCCTTAAAAGAAGACAGGAGATTCCAGCTACACTAAGATTAAATGACAAGCTGCGGGTACAGCTGGTGACAAGATGCAGTTGACCACATGCTACATCTGCGGGCAACAGGGAAGTCGCAGCGCCGTCTTCCGCTACAAGGATAAACTAGCAAAGATGGAAGAACTTAACAATATGACTAGTGTGCCTACAAATTCAATTTTTCTTTTGTTTTTTATTTATATTATTGTTAAATATGTTACTGTACTCATGCATTGATTGTAATCTGTTTGTGTACCTATAGAAATAAATAAATAAATACTTATTGTATAGTAAATGTATTGTTGGACTTTAGGTAAAATTTGGGAAGCTAAGCAAAGTATACACACAACTTGTAGGTCGGTCGAAAGAATCGGCTTCTGAAACGATTTTACCCATTTTATTTGTTTTTTTAAAAATTAAGAATAATAATAATAATAATTTGTGGTTACTCTTTCGTTGACCAGTCGAAACAAACGAAATTAAAACGTCTTGTCTTAACATTCGAGTTGTATTGTATTCAACGCGAGAGAATGATAGATACAGTTTTTGCATTCGGCGCTTTTGTTCTAGTAGTTTTGCCGGTCAACGGGTCTCAGTGATGTGCCAAATGCGGCGATTTAAAAAAACCCACTTCCCGTGACTTGCCGTCGCAAGTGTGGTGTGTGCCTACAAAGTAACAAATAAATAAATGATCACCGGCTGGGAAAGCACATCCCAAAGCTATACCTTGATGCAGACCGTGTTCTTAGTGATAGATTTGATGACGTCCTCGATCGGCGAGCTGGCCTTGGGGTCGATCTCGGAGAAGACGATCGACTCGAACTCCACCGGGATGTTGGCTGCCTACACGGGGTTAAAGGTTTAAGAGTTATTATTTTTTATTCAACAAACAATGTATAAATTGTAAGTTACAAAGAGGTCCATATAAAACCTTCCCCTTCGGAAGTTCAACAGTTCTTGAACAAATTTTCGGATAGCAATCAACGAACGAAACGCAAATGTTTAATTCACAAATCAACACTCCATATAAAGTTGTTTCACAAACCTTACATTTCATAAAGTAAGTAATTAAGTTATAAATTGCCATTTTGCAACAGAACATTAGTACTTAAATTTTTCCTATCACAAATACGTTAAATGTATAAAGATATTATTAATCAACTTTTTTTTAAATAAGATGGTTACTTGACAGGAAGACATTAGGCAATATTCCGGCCGGAAAAAATGGAGAGCAGGGGGGATGGGGGCCCAGAACCCTCACTAGAGAGGCTCGGGGAGGGATCCCCCCTCCCCCCCCATCACAAAGACAGAAAGGTATGGTTAGTTTAGGTTAGATCGGTGACCAAAACAAAGCGCGACTCGAGAGCGAAGCGAGCGTGCTTGTAACAAATTTTTGAAGATTTTTATTCTATTGTGCTCGGTGTAGAGCGCACCACGCACGGTAACGTATGGATGACCAAAAATGTATCATCTCGAGCTCCTCCGTGCTTTACAAGGCACGTAAAGCCGTTAGTCCCGGCTGCATTAGCAGTTAGTTGGTAACAACCACCAATCACACGTACACATACACGTAGGTACGTACATACGATCTATACAAAAATATAATAAGTTACCTTGAACACTTCCTGCACGCATTGGAGCAGCTCAGGACCGACGCCATCTCCCGGGATGAGGGTGCACTTGATGCAACCTCCCTTGTTCAGTTGCTACATGGCAGACGTAACGTTAGATGGCGAAAAAACGATCAAAAACATGCACATTTCATTTAGTTTTACCATAAATTGATTTATATTGGATATATCTCCCGCCTTCTTCTTCTATTTGTTACCGCAGCAAAATCCGTCAAATTGTGGTGAGCATGAAAAAAGAAACAGAAATAAAAAACAAAAATCTCTAGTAATTTATTTTATAAAAAATAAAAAATTAAGTACGGTTATGTTAGTAGACATAGATATAACTGTTCCTACTTAGAGATGGGATAGTCAGGACAGTTTATTCAATAATACCTATTCTTTTGAATCTGTAAATAGTAGTTAATAAGGTAAGGTTAATAGATGCATAATACCATAAAATACTTAATGTTTTCTGCCACATTGCTCAGGTAGGCTACTCTTGACGCAAACTCAATCTCAATACAATTCCAATGCGATTAATATGTATCGATATTGGGATAAGTTTCGCAATTTCGGAACGCCCCATCTCGATAACAAATTGTTCACTCAATTTCCACACGATTTAATTCCAATGTAGCGCTATTATCGCTTTTAAGAGTGCCATTTTAATTTTTTAGATTTGGGATTGAAAATTGATTATTGCAATTGTGTTTCAAGAGTAACCCACCTGGTCGTGGTGTAGGTACCTACTTGCTATTAGAGGTTAGTGTTACAAAGAAGTGTTAGAGACTGCAGAAGGAGAGCTTCATAAACGCTCTAGCTCAGGGTTTCCCCACCTTTTTTCCGCCAAGCCCTCCCGGATTACAAATAATATTTTCATGCCCTCTTTCATTTCATTGTAATGAAAACAAAAACAAACACTTTTTTAACGACATTAATTTATTTTAATTTTAAGTGATACACAAAATAAAGCCTTTTTGAAATTATTTATTTGAGTACTAGTGAGATATTTGAGCTTGCATGCTCTGTACTAGTTGGTCGATTCTAGGTTCAGTTTTTGCCAGAGCTATTGTCAGATCGCTATCGACGACAAGACGATTTCGCTGTTTAATTTTGATTAAAACCAGAGTTGAAAAACCTGTCTCACATTAATCTCTACTAATATTATAAAGGTAGGAAGAATTTGTTTGTTTGTTTGGTTGAACGCGCTAATCTCAGGAAGTACTGGTTCGAATTAAAAAAATATTTTTGTGTTGAATAGTCCATTTATTGAGGAAAGCTATAGGCTATATCACATCACGCTATGACTAATAGGAGTGGAGGAGCAATGAAAAATGTTGCAAAAACAGGAAAATATTTTTTAACGTGGGTGAAAAGCGGGGCACATCTAGTAAGTTATAAAATGTAAACGTATTATGCCCAATTATGAAACGAAAATGCCCCCCTTGTCATCTCTCTACGCCCCCCTAGTGGGGCGCGTCCCTTTGGTTGGGAAGTCCTGCAGTGTAGCAAGAGCACTATCCTAGGTACAGACAGACGTAGACACCTGCACATAAACCTATCCATATCTGTCAAATGTCTTCAATACATTTTCAACCATACTCCTACCCCCTTACAAATAAACAAAGAATAAGGTCCGAATAGTTATTCCGTGTTTTGTTCCTGTCATGTAAACGTAATTTCAAGTAAGAGTAAAAGAGACAAAACACGGAATAACTATTCGAAGCTTATTCTTTGTTTGTATGACACTTATGATATAAAGTTTAAGGTCTATTGAAGAAATTTGACAGTGAGTGGTACCTAGTCTGATGTGCTGGCCGTGTGTACATTTATGTCATTGGTAAAAATTGTAGTTTTGGGAATTAAGTGTTGTGCAAAACATACATTGGCCGCTGAGTTCATCACACTTGTGTGCACACCCTTTCCGACATGCCGCGTACCCTGAAACGTGATCATTATTTCAAACGAGGTTTCCAAGTTTGATTTTGAAGGACCAAAAAAAACCAAAATTATATTTTGATAAAGAAATTTTTTATAAATTTAAGTAGGCTCTCAATATCAAATAGTTACGAAACAAACTGGATTAAAAAGGATCCTAAATACAATAAGCAGAGGAGCTCGATGGCGTAGAGGTTTGCGATGGCTGAAGTTAACAACTTTCACAAAGGCTGGTCATCGGATGGGTGACCAAAAATTTATCATCTCGAGCTCCTACGTGCTTTTTGGGACATTTATAGTCGTTGGACCCAACTGCATTAGCAGTCGTTAAAAACCACCAATCCGCACTGGGCCCGCGTGGTGGTTTATGGCCCGATCTGCATGTGGTGATTCCATCCATAAGGCTCTTGCAAGTCCTCAACGTGACATAAAATGTGCTGGTAATGAAACCAGATTGCGTTTGATAATTACCTGCACCAAGCCGCGAAAGATGTTTCTGCTTATAAAGGACATCTTTTATAATGTTTCTTGATAATTTCTATTTTACGGTATGTTTTCTCTCCCCCCGCACCCTCATAACAACAACTCTTGTCTCTTAGCAACACCCAGCTGTCAAATAATATTAAATCACAATAAAATTCGAATAATATTAAAAGTAATCTTTTGTGTAGATTTATTTCTGTATCTTATGGTCTTACAATGTTTTAGCTGTTATTTAAGTTAGTTATATGTACCTACCTACAACAAGTACTGTTTTGTAAACCAAGATTGTAAGTTGTGCTAGTAGACGAAAGGATTACTTAAAAGTGAGCTCCAAGCGGTTGAAGTGCGACTGTGAACAATTGTGTAGCTTGTGTCAACAAAAGACGTATATCCAACCTACGAAAAATAAAGCTTTGCTCGTAGTATTCCATATATTTCCTGTTTAAAATCGTAAGTCCCTAAATGGTATTTTATACTTCTCCTTCATCATTAGCTTATATTAGTCCACAGCTGGACATAGGCCTCTCCAAGTGCACGCCACTGAACACAATCAGCGGTTACTCTCATCCAGCTCTTGCCAGCCACCTATCGAAGATCGTCGCTCCACCTAATCTGAGAGCGTCCTTCACTACGTTTGCCGATACGCGGTCTCTCCGTAGTAATTCATAATTGCAAAAATTAAAATTCCTTTAGTGAATAAAAAAATGTCGTTAACCCTTAAATGAATAAGTGAATAAGTTAAAAAAGGAGGCCTATTTCAACGGGTCGAGAAAGGCTCATGATGACTATTCAATTAATAGTTATGTAAAATACACAATTTCCTCCTTACATATTTTAAAGTAAAATGGTTCTTATGAAGAACAGTTTTCCTTAGTCATTATTTCTATATTATTGTAGGTGATGATGATGATGATGTGTAATTTATTTTCTAGGAAGTCAACAGCATAACTATGTATACCCTAAAAAGACAGCACGAAGGCCTTACACACTGTCATGAAGTTAAGAAATCAATAAAGGTGCTAAGCTGGTAGGTTTCTTTGCAAACAATTTTATATTTTATTGCACCTACCAAACGCCCAGGTCGGACAGTGTTTCGGATTTTTTGATGCATAGCCCGGCCCCCCAACCACCTAACTCTCTCGCTTTCGATCGCTTTGAAGGCGAGGCCCTCGCCTCGCTTTCTAATATAATATCGAAATACAATACTGAATAATATCGGAAGCTATAGCCTATAGCTTTCGATATTGCTTTCATATTGCTTTCGAAATGACAAGATGACGCCTCCTCCTCACCTCGCCTTCAAAGCGAAAGCGAGAGAGTTCGAGAGAGATCGACCACCGGGGTTTGTGATCACTCGCATTTGGCGAGCGTGGTGCTTAAGCCATTACCCAACAAGTACTAAAACAAAATGAAATAAGAAACAAATAATTTGAGTTTACATTGGATACAGGCGACCAGTTGTCGCAACTGCCTGCCTGAATTACCTATAATAATAATAATAATAATTGGCATATTACCTTTACAGTTTGGTAAAGTCTGGTTGTCTGGAAGAAATCGCTTTAAAGCTATAAGACCGTCAAATTGTAACTTAGTAAATTATTTATATTTTTGTTCATGTTTATGTTTCATAGTCGATAATACTTCTATCGCAATACTTATGCTTAGATATATCTATCTAAGTCCGCATAAAGCCATAAGTACCATGGAAACAAGAAAATAAAAGAATCATTGATTAATAATTGTGTTTAATTTATGATTAAACCTAAATATATTATTAGAATAAATAAACACATTTAAAAAAAATATTGTTATTTTAATTATTTTCAGTTTGATTACGGACAAAGGCAAGGCTTTTTTAATACCTAAAATGTGTTCGGTGGTTCAAGCACACCATAGGCTATATGGTTAATAATTTATCATCTTGAGCTCCCCCGAGCTTCGCAAGGCACGTACTGGACAAATCATCTTATCTTATCTTAGTGGGGCCAGCTGAGGTTTCCCTCTCCCAGCAACACTTCGTCCCATTGGGATCTTTTGTGCAACCCCATCCTTTCACTCTTCCTCCTCTGTAAAAATAGATGCCATAAGTTTGGCAACGTCCGCCTGAAGTCCTCCGGTTTCGGATAGGCCGACCCCAGGAGTCCCATTCTTCCTAGCCAGAGAGTCGCAGTCACACAGTAGGTGCTGCATTGACTCCTTTTCCTCTCCACATGCCCTACGCAAACTATTTGTTGAAAAGTGCATTCTGTGAAGCATTTGTTTTGTGGCATAGTGCCCTGTTAAGGCACCGATGGTTAATCGGGCCTGCCTTCTACTGCCTCCGCATATGAACTTACTCCGTCCTAAGGCGTTTTCGCCTAGGAAGGATTTGGAGTACCCGGCTGCTCTTTCCATTCAATGCCGTGCCTGTTTTCGATGTAATCTTTGGTACTTGGTGCAAGTGCCACGAACGGCTCAGGAGCAATGAGCTGGGTCTCTGAGCCCTTCCTGGCAAGTGCATCCGCCATCTTGTTGCCGTGGATTCCCATATAGCCTGGGACCCAGATCAATCGCACCTTGTTATGTCCACCTAGCTTGTTTAGAACTTTTGTGGTTTCCAGAACAAGGCCAGTCTATTCGGGCGACATGAGTGACTTGAGCGCGGCTTGGCTGTCACTCAGAATATATAGCGCTTTTTCATAGCTAACTATGCTTTGTGCATAGGAGAATTGCGAATGTTTCTGCTTGGTAAACAGTGGCAAATTTTCCTATGCTTTGACTATGCTTGAAGTCGTTATTATAGACGCCTGCCCCTGTGCCCGACTTAATTTTTGATCCATCGTCGGTATACCAGATTAGGCTGTCTTTTTACGGAGACGGTGGCCCTCGTTTCCATTCGTCCCTGGTTCGAACATAAACTTTAAATTTCTTTTCGAACATAAATATGGGGGATATTTTATCGCACCCCATTTCCATGATCCTGTCAGGAATGTCACTTGGTTCCCATGATCCTTTCAGGAATGTCACTTGGTTCCCATGATCAGAGGGTTAGATGCGTTCCATAGTCCAGCCACCTTTAGTCTATGTAACGCTTTCTTTGCCTCTGTTTTTATTAGGGTGTTATTTAAACGGTTAGCAAGTATTCCTATTTTTGTAAGCAAAAAAATGTAATCGGTTAGCTAAAACAGCTAGTTGGGCAGCAACTTATGGTCAGCAAATATTTCTAAATCAGTCTGCAACTTATATCATTCTGAACAGCAGTCTTAAGCCGCTCCCCCCTTCCGTGACTGGCCCTCGTTACGCTGCGCTTCGCTCGGGAAAAAAATGTTACTTGACCTAACCAACAGATTTCTTATGACTGATTGTATAATTCTGCTGACCAAATAATAATTTTGGGTTACAACTATTTATTTTGTAATACAAATAAATTATTTCCTTTTTATTACAATGTGCAGGAGTGAAAGGTCTGTGAGGACCTCCAGCGCTGCGTTGGAGTGGTTCTAAAGGCACCAGTGATTGCCAGACAAGCTGAACAGCTTCAACTTCAGAGAACTGAAGTTTGCTAAGAGCATTCTTACAGATCTTCAGCCTGGTTCTGGGCCACCAGACGATGCTGCCATATGTGAGGATTGGTCTTACCATCGTCATGTTCAGTTCAGTTTGTGTCAGATCCACCTAATGATTTTGGGGTTGAGTCCCCACATCTTGCTATATGTAGACCGACACATACCAAAGACTCTGAAAGCCTTGGCTACGGTTGTGTCCACATGCTGTTTTCAAGTAACTTCCCTATCCAGCGTTATACCTAGATATTTCACTTCTTTGGACCAAGAGAGCCGGGTGCCATAGTGTTAGGTTATCCAGTCCCGTAGTGTTTCTCATTCTTGTAAAGGTGATGGCTGTTGTGGACAAACCATAGGGACCACTCTTGTTTTCGTTGAAATTGACTAGCAGTCGCCCATATTGTAAAAGGACGTGGGTACGAGTCCCGCAAGAGGATATTTCTTGAACATTTTCTGTTAACAAAACTAAACCTTATCAGCTACGCAATAAAAGAGGTAATCATTTCAAAACGTTTGTATTAAATCTTAAAAGTAAAACATTGTTCTTGTAAATTCATAACACAATACTGATCTCTCACAAACGTCTCACAGCAGCCTTGTTTCACATCTGTTTCACCTATAAAACCAGTCATGCGAATCGACCGATCAACATTTTGAGATCCTTCACTATGGAAAGCGAACTACAAAACTACACAAAACGGCAGCACAAACGACACTTAACTACCACGTTGTATGCTTGAATGCTTGAAAAGTTTTAATTAAAAAACTGTTGTTTATAAAAATAGTTGTTAAATTATTGTGCAGAATAACTATATAAAAAATTTTGACGTTTTGAGCATTTTAAATAAATACAATAAGTGTTACAAAACCGAATATTATTGCTCCCTTTGTTGCCTACAACGTGAAGTAAAGAAAATAAAAGCGACAACATGATTAATAATACAAAAAAGCATTTCATAAATTTTGATCTCGGCAATGCTAAATAAAAATATGTTTGCACAATTCACAATACAGTATAGAAACTTTACGGAGTTTAAACGCATTTTTACCTAAATATACAATTGAAACATGCGACACATAATTTTATAGGTGAAAGTCAACAAATCGAGTATGACATAATATTATACGGATGTCAACATACAATATTTAGGTGGAATTTTGCGCCAAAACATATGAAGGCTTTTAATACCACATAAATAACAATAATTTAATCGACAAATAGGTATTTCTCTTGTATACATCGAAAAATTCATCGAAAAATTTCAAAAAAACTAAAAAGTTGAGCGTATGAAGCATTTACTTTTTGAATTGACCGCGACACTCTTATGTGACGGAACAAATTATTATCATGATCTCACAGTAAAAAGTTAATGTTCCCAGAACCATTTCGTTACCTATCAACGATATAAAATACAAAAATTAGTGCAAAATGTCTTATAAAAACTTTTACTTTGAGAAGACCCTACGAGCTTTTTAATATGTTCAACAAACAATAATATAACTTTTTATCTCATTTAACAACCGAATAAAATATATTTTATTAAAAACTAAGAATTAACAAGGTGTGTTTTAAACAATCAAAATATTTTACACTGGTACTTAGCATTTTTGTAATTAAGTAGATGAATATTGGACTAAAAACATTTTTATACATAACAATCTTTTATCAGTGATTTAAACATTTTTTCTATGTGTCTAAACGACATATCCCCACGTTGTACGATTGACTTATGAAAACGTAGATTGTTTTGGACTTTATCACATTTAACTCTCATTTTTTTCTATATTACGTACTATTATAGTATAAGGTGTCAATAGAACAAAAGCCGATATATTCAAATCTCGCTCAATCAATCTAAAAAATTAAATGTTACATGATGTACATGACCTGGCATAACACACGCGAATAGATAGCGTATATCGCGCCAGCAAATAGTAAAACCAGCAGTCATGTTGCCCTGAGTTGTTTTCATAGTCACCTGAACTTGTAAACATTCACACTTAATTCAACGCCATCATTAATATGACATAATTACTTATAAGGTACTACGCATACATAATTTTGAACTAATCAAGAATATAGAAGTATTAACTGCAAGACTTGTTAGTGCATCACATTGTTATTAATTTTGTTTTTATTAGTGAGGACCTATAATTGGCTTTCTGTTACTATTTTTAAGCTTTTAAGTTGTATCATAGCTGTCGGTCTGCCTATAAATAAAGAAATAAAATATTATACCAGTGTTTAAAAATTGATTATATATAATCATTCCTGTATTCTAAACAAACATATCGAGATATTCATAAGTCGGTCGTACAAGTGAAGGAAAAAGTAAATTTGTAATAAAAAAGTTACATCATTGTCTATGCCCGCCTCGTGTGTGTCTATGGCTCAGGCTACGCTATTTGCTGTCGACATCAATGGTTGCGACGACGCCAGACTGTGGTTCATCGTATACGGACACAGGGGTTCCGTCTTCAACGATTTTTTTGTGATGATCTTTTCGGTTGACGTAGCTGTTATAAAAAAAAAGAATTTCTTTATTTGTTGTGGCAACATTTTTTTTCTGCGTTAAATAAACATTTCTTGATTTTATGTAGGTACTAAATACGTCTTCGATACTAGACTTAACTAAGCTGATAGTATCGTCAGTATGGAAAGTCTAAAACTAGAACTAGAAAAATGTGTTCTAAAGCACTATGGCATTGATTTAGGAGCAAAAAAACTCGGTAAAACAACAATAGTCAGGTTTTACACGTGACGCTAGATATTTTGAGCCTCACATAGCTGAGCCCAGACATTCCCATTTCAATCAATAAATTTTGGCATAAGGATTTTTACCGTACCATAATTTCTTAGTGCATAGTATATTAAGCTTTATGCTTTTCTAAGCGGCTTCATTTAATCTAGACTTGTTTGGGCTTCCAGTAAATTTAGAATAGATTGAAACAAGTGAAATATATATAAAGACTCGTGTACATGACAAGATTATTGTAAAAAATAAAATATGATAGTAACCATTTTGTTAATTAAATATAAACTTTTAATACAATAAATAAATATGTTATATATACTTAACCATAATTATAAATACGTTGCCTGTGCGTTTATTATTATGTGCTAATTAAAGTGCTAAACTGATACAAGCGTTTTATTATGTAAATGTCATGTAGACGAGTCTTTATAGAACACATTAAAAATTAAAATAAAATTGCTCACATGCAAATAAAGGTGTTTAGTAAAGAAATAAATTAAATGTTAGCTTAGCATGCAATTTAAGATAGAAGATAATAGAGAAATGAAGGGAGAACTAGCAAACAGATAGTCAACGATTGAAGGTTACTTTATACAAAGTATATTTATTATATTTATACGCTTTAAATCAAGTTGCCCGGATGAGATAGCATTTACCTGTAAGGCCAACTGTTATTTATGTTAGTATTCTTTGCTACCATAAATATTAAATCAAATATATCCTCAATATAATAAATCAATTACTGTACAATATAAACTTATATTTGATTACGGAAATCACAACACGATATGACCGTATCATAAAATCGATCGATGATATGATACAATATAATAAAAATAATCTTTGTTATAACGAAATATATTTTTTATAATGAGCTTCTGGCGTATTATTCTTATCAAAAATATCGTTGACAAATTATGGTAGCGTTATTTTGTCAACTCACAGATACGAAAACATTAAAGAGCACTCACACACATTTCAAATTAAAGAAAAAAAACCACAAAAAAACCAAGACAAGCATAGACAAATGAAAAGAAATAGAGCATTTATTTATCTCCCTTGTTTCTCGAAAAAAAAAAAAACAGTGCAAGCATGACCAAAAACAGTGAGCCCGTCACCCAATTTTGAATATTTCATAACGGACATACCTCCCCTATTTCCAAACAACGGTACGTGAATGATGTTGGTGACGGTATTTTTTTTTATATGAAAACAAAAAAAAACATATTGAGACACAGCACGAAGTTTTTAACCCATTCATGGTGATTGGTGACCAATGAGGTTGACAATCGTTACAGATAAAGCAATTGGCGACTATGATTAAAAAAAGAGGCAGAATCACCTACGGCCATCTTGACTTAAAAACAAAATGTTTTTTTATTCAAACAGTTTAAATTCGTGGCCACGCAGATTTACCAAGTTGTCTTTGTATTTTAAAAAGACAGTTAGGAACTGCAAAAGTAATATTCAACATTGTATAGGCTAAATACTAAAACGATAATCATTTATTTAACACATTCCAAGGAGCGGTAACATCTTCTGGTTACCAGTTCCAATACTTCCAACAATTAACAACAACCCATGAAACATTTCTATCGTTTGTAAAAATAAATAATATTAAATAGGTAGTAAAAGTAACATTTTGAGAGGTTCTTAAAAATTCAGATGTCTTATTGATTCAGACGTTTGAATGTTTGACGGTAACCTATGTAAGTTCGTTCACCTTTGTCAATGTCAATGATACTCACAAAATAAACATAATTCACTTGATTTATCATTGCTTACTTCAAATTTTAAATTAAAATAACCCGAAATAATAACATTAATATTGATATAACATTTGAAATTTATATTCATTTTTGCATTTTATTGATTTAAATTGATCACAATTTTTTTTTCAGTAATCCAATAAAAATATGTATTCAATCTAGATACGAGAGGTTGTTTGAAAAGGGGTATTACATAATTATTGTAATTAGATGTATACAACCTGTTAACATCAGCACCTTTACTATAGGTAAGTATAACTTCAAAATCGCAAAATAAAAGTCTGTTGTTTCAAAATACTTTTGAAAAATTTTCGGATTTTTTCTTACGATTTCTAAGTCGGTCTCATAATATAAGTTGCCTTTACCAAACGTGTCAATAATCAGTAGGTCAATACAAGCACTAAATAATATGTAGTCATAGTAATTTGATATGAATGTCTTAATACATATTTCAAAATTACTTTTAAAATAAATAATTGTCTACTTGTTTAGACCTCTGAGCCTCATTGAACGTCACAATATAGTAAGCCCCTTATAATTTTTAGTACAGGATTATTTAAAAACAACATTTAGTTAATTTCAACGCATTTTAAATATTTTAAAACTACAATCCTGTATTAAAATAAACATCCCGCGTTATTTTTAAGTTTACGCGAACACTACACATTGAAATGAAACACTTAATTATAGTTCTAAGTGCGTTCACTTTAAATTATATTTTTAGGCCGAATGTTCCAAATGATAATTTTAAAAAAATTCTTCTTTATATCACTTATTTATGTGTGAAATTTGTAGTTAACGTTGCTGTTCAAGGGGGTTACGTTGTTTTAGTAATTACACCGACCCCAAGGCCAATTATGAAAATGATCTCTTGAATAAATTTTGTTGCAAATTTTGTTGCGAACAAATTTCAATGTCGACAACTACGTCATCAACATCAATACAATAGGGCTCCTTTGGCTTATATAGTAAGAGTAATCGGCGAGTTGGATTAAGCCACGATAGCATAGTTGGTAGTGCACCTGACCCGGCATGTCATGGGGTGCGGGTTCGAATCCTGCTCGTGGATTTTTTTTCAACACCTTCTTCTAACGCCTCGGTGGCCAAGTGACAAAGCGGTCGGTCCGATACCCGAAGATTCCGTGTTCAATTTCCAGTTAGGGCAAAGTGTGCTTCAGATATTTCAAGGCATAGCACGGGTTTGCCATTTCAAACCCACATTTGGCAAGCGTGATGATTACCAATACCCATCAATTGTAGAAATGCCTTGATTTCAATGATGGAGACCTTTGCTCAGCATTGGGACAATTATAGGCTGTTTACTTATTCAGAGACCGTAGTCATAGTGATCACTTCAGGCTAAACTAAAACGCACATGCAAAGTGTTTCATTTCAACAATAAATACCCTTTATATGGTTTGGCATTAAAATGATTTCCCACATAATGAGTTATGTATGCGAATACATACCACGCCTTTATCTTTTGGTAGATATAGATGCACGTCATGGGGATCGGCGTCATAATGGCCGCCGACACAGGTACAACTGTAACATAAATAAACTGGGAATTTATTTATTGTTCTCGGAGGAATTCGATTGGGCAGCGGTAGACCTCCGCTCCGCTCCTCCGGGGAGCTCGATGGCGCAGTGGTTAACGCAAGCAACTTTCGCGAAGGCCGTACATCGGATGGGTGACCAAATATTTATCATCTCGAGCTCCTCCGTGCTTCGGGAGACACGTAAAGCCGTTGGTCCCGGCTGCGTTAGCAGTCGTTATTAACCACCAATCCGCACTAGGCCCGCGTGGTGGTTTAAGGCCAGTTCTCCCTCATCCTTAGGGAAAGCTCGTGCCTCATAAATATGGTGCACTTAAAGAAAACAGTCTCTTTTAAGAACACAATGTTTGGGATTGTGAGAACTACATTTATTTAGAGATACTTTGATTATTATTTTTTCTACTCTTTACTTTCCCGCTTAGAAGTCTGCCGTCATTACTACCTACTTACAGTGCGCAATATGTATGTCAATTATATTTATTTTATTCTTGTTACCTATTAAGGGGGCGCAGCGCGGACGCAAAACTGCGAATTTCAAGTTTCTTTATGATAGCGAGCGAGCGGCGCGTGGCAGTGGTGTGACAACGGCGCACGACAAGAATACGCACGCACACTAATATCTGTACAGAGTAGGCTGCTGATTTAATTAGAGCAATGTTTACTTTCGTAAAATCATAGGCGTTTGGGTAAAAAATAATAAGTCTTAATATTTTCATATTCATATTTTTTTATTGAAAAATAAGACAACAGTGGCCAGCGGAATATCAATACAAACATTTTGATGTCGGATCGTTGTGTCATTTGTGCTATATTTATAAAGTTTCTAAAGAAATAAGTTTTTAGATATCATTATTTTACGTATTGTTTACGCAGTTTCTGGGTATTTGTTTCAAATTCCAAGACAACCATGGCCTTGTGAAAGGATCAAGCTAACCTACACTTAGTCCTTTTAATGTATATGACCTATTCAGCGCCTAGCACCAGTGACTTAAAAACACGTAAATTTTCAAACTCCGCGCGGCACCCCCTTAAATGTAATTGTGTATTAGTTATTCGAGATTAATAAATAATTATGCTTTATTTCTTTCTTTCTCACTTTCTTCTTTTCTTTCGTACGTTACCAACCTGTGGCGAGATCCGCGGCCGGCTGTTCAAGCGCATACCGCAGCAAAAAGATAGAGATGCCGGTGTTCTGTATGCCGGTCTCTATGGAGATGGCGAGCGCATCTGCGTGCGGCCGCTTGCAAAGGATCGCGAGCGCGTAGCCGAACATGTAGCCCAGCCATGGGATGCCCATGCCCGCTATGATGATCTACGAACAAACGGTGGTTTAAAATTTAAACAAAAAAGAAATACAAAAAATGAAAAAAAAAAAATACAAAAAAAACATAAAGCAAACAAAAGAATCCTATGTAGTCTTTATAATATAAACACTTGAATAAAATATTTAGGTTATACTAAAATTAGATGTTTTTAAAGCTAATTAATAACTATGTGTGATAGCTAGCGCGTCGCGTTTTTTTAAAAATAGTTTTTACTATTATAATCACGGTCGCCATATTCTGATGGAGTACCCGGAATGAGATCTACAGAAAACAATTACTTCAAAGAGATTATAATATAATATAGTAAAATAATCATAATATAATAAATATCGGTAAATGTAACAGCATTCTCGCTTTCCCGTTGTCGGCAGAAGCTAGTAGTTATATAGTTTAAAATTGTGATTAATAACAGAGTTTAGGTTCTGTTAAATGTAAATTAACGAGGGTGACATAGTCATGTCATGATTTCTATCAAACCCACTTCAATGTAAGAAAAACAGTTAAAATTTATTATTGAGCTAGCATTGTTTATAAATAAACATAATTGAACACTCACCTGCCACGTGAACAGTTGAAATATATATATGTTCGTCACAATGGCGAATATAATGATGAACAGCAGTAGGGTTGTGGAGAACCCTTTCAGTATCCGCACCATGAAGGCGGCTAAGCGGGGCGTGAACCGCTGCATCGCCAGCCCTATCCCCAAGGGGACTATTAGCCCCACCACGAAAGTCCCTATGCGCGCGTAGGGAACTACTATGTTTGCGTTGCGGAACACCACTTGGCCTAGTGTGAACAGCCAGAGGGGCATGAAACCTGGAATAGGAAATGAGAGCGATTACATTGAGCACACAGTTTTAGTAACAAGTAATATATACATAACTAGCTTTTGTTCGCGGCTTTGCTCACGTGGGCTACACGACTTGTGTTTATTCGTAATAAAAGCCAAACTTATTAAAGGTAAATATCATAAGGGTATAAGTAAAAAGTGTCTAACACAAAACAACGTAATAAAGATCACTCTGTATAAGTAATTTTTGTCCTTTTGAAAACTCCTGTACAAATTGTCATCCAAAAATCCTGGAACACTTTACAATTTCTTACCAGGCCAAATACCGAAATTTAAAGAATGATAGATTTTTATACAACTTCACAAGCTTATTTCACCTCTCTAGGGGAGATTTTTCGAAAAATTCTAAAACACGTTAATCTTTATTTTTTATTGAAAAATCTATAGATCGATTAAATTATTCATTTTGATAGTTATTACTTAAAAAATAATGATTTCCCCAAAAAAAATTCCTCCCTTTTTTACTCTTTTAAAAGAAAATAAACAAAATTCCTGAGACACGTCATTTTTTATTTCTTATCAAGAAGCCAAATTTCATTAAACCAATTTTCATGTATTTTACTTCAAAACTGACGGACTTTCATACAAACTTTCACCACCTATTTGACCCCCTTAGGGTGTGATTTTGGTAAAATCCTTTCTTAGTGGCTGGTTACGTCACTCAATTTACCCACAGTCCAAATTTCATCTAATGAGCTTCAGCGGTTTAGGCTCGGCGATGGTGGGACTATATAAATATTATTATGTGATGCGTGGAACTTTATACGAAATGCGTATGTTACAACAAAAAAGCATTGTACGATATGAAGTGAAAATTAAATAAAATAAGCGTTATATCTTTTAAAATTAGTTCATTTCATATTGTTTTAAATTAAACGCACCCGCTCAATAACAACGACCTACATGGCAGAAAGTTAATAAAGAAGAAATGATTGTATAGCTATATTAATAAAACGAAGAATTGAACGTGGGACGCGACATTGGAATTCAGATACAATAGTGTGTTCATGATATACTTAGTACGTTACTATAAATAAACCATTGTTGCCTGATTTAAAAACAAATAAAAATAATAATCATAGACATATCAAATGAAAAAATAAACTTACCAAAAGACGCGAGTGTGGATACCGTAGTCATAGCTAAAGACAGATTGAGATTGCCACCCAGTATAAAGGTCCAGATGTTGGAGGCCCCGCCTCCTGGCGACACGCCAGTAAAGAACATGCCCAAGTGGAGGGACGCCTCCGACTCATCAGGGAAGAGGAGGAAGCCCAGGCCGAACGACATCTAGGGGAGGCAGAAATAATGCTAATTAATAGTGTTCAGTGTGAGTGTGAGTAGTTGCCCAGTAAAATATAAAATATGTATAATATATAAATAAAATATATATAAAAAGGAAAACTGACTTGATTGACTTGAATGACTGACTGACATATCAACGCACAGTCCAAACTACTAGGATTAGAAACTTGAAATTTTGACCACGCTTCCTTTTATAGTGTAGGTGAGCACTAAAGGATTTTTGGAAAGGGGGGCGGGGGAGTATTGCATGAAACTCCATCAAACTATTTGGGTAGAAATAAGAATGACGTATTTCAGGATTTTTTATAAATTCAACCTCTAAGGGGGTTAAAAAGGGTGGCAAAGTTTGTATGTTCTATTTTTGTTTGACGTCAGATTTACAAGATTTTTACCCTCCCCCCATGAATAGTACGTTTTAAGGCCGAACAACGTTTGCGGGGTCATTTAGTTATATATATATTATATTAACTTACCAAGGGCATCCACAAGAACTGTCCCACCATACCAATGGCCGGGCCTATGGGCCTCTTCATCACCTCCTTTACAGTGGGCCAGTGCATGGCGCAGCCAAAGTTTATAAATATCAACGACACCTGGAACAAACATTTTAACCATCATCAGCATCATCATCAGCTCATTTTTATGTCCCCACTGCCGGGGCACGAGCCTTCTCTATGGATGGATAGGGAGAACGGGCCATAAACCACCACGCGGGCCCAGTGCGGATTGGTGGTTGTTAACGATTGCTAATGCAGCCGGGACCAACGGCTTTACGTGCCTTCCTAAACACGGAGAAGCTCGAGATGATAAAGTTTTGGTCACCCATCCAATTAACGGCCTTTGCGAAAGTTGATTAACCTCATTTGACGCAAACGACGCTAATGACGTCACAACACCGTGTGGTGATATTTACGAGTATTTTAAAGAAAAACTTTGTGAAGTAATTAGAGGGGAGGCCTTTGCCCAGCAGTGGGACACAAAATAGGCTAACAAAAAAAAATAGCAGTGCTACAGAAAAAACAAAAAACATTTCGCACACTTATTGTAGCGATGACTTGACCTTAATGATGGAGGCCATTGCCCAGCAGTGGGACAGTCTATGTATAGGCTATTACATTATTTGTTACATGTAGCGAGAATAAACGCGTTATAATTATAAGCTTCTTTCGTTCTAACATTAAGCGAGATTACCTTTATTAATCTGGTTTTTTTTTAAGGATTCGTTCCAACCACCGATTGGCGCCGCAAACTGTAGCCACTTAATTAAATACCGACATTCAAATTAGCCAACAAGCTTGACGGGCTGCGTTGTTATTGCGAACAAGTTTAATTAAAGATATTTTTTTACAAAAAGATTGCTATAAAAATTTACACATTTATTTCTAGATATGTTAAGATTTCGATAACGTTGCTATTGACATTGAAACAGGCTCACTTTGGTTCATAATATGACAAGATACTAAGATGTTTTTAATATAAGGTGCTAGTCCCGCTCGTAGACATTTTTACAACACTTTTCTGCGTGTATAAATTCTTTAATAAGTATGTATACATAATTTTAAACAATATTACAAAATTATGATAATGCAGCGATAAAGACGTGCTTGCCTTATTTATATTTAGTAGGTTAGTTAATTTGTTGCATAAAAGTAATTTTTACAAGTTAATTCAATTAATATTGTACTGACACAAAACTAACATTAATGAAAATTTTGTATTTTTTTAATTTACGAAAAGGGCAACACTGACAAAAATAGTAATAGTTTATTCAACTTACGAAAAGGGCAACACTGGTCACGAAGATTGTGTCTATGACCCTCTCTGGTCTGATGACCGTCACTGCGAGGGTACCGTCCTCGGTAACGTACGATTCATCAACCCGCTTTGCTTCTACTCGTATAGTTGAGAAACCTGTGAACAGTTTATAGGTAGTTGAATTTGCAGTAGTTTTCAAAGTTGCCTTTAATAGCTGGCAAAGGATGTTTTGGCGATAAAATGTTGTTGTTTTATGTATATGTAAATATAAAATTACAATAATTACAACAAATAGTTGTTTATTCAGGTAGAATACTTCAGAATACTAGTGGTCGCCCAGTGGTCGAAAAACGACCGTAATTTTCCTCCGATTCCATTTTTGAAACAATATTTTATTAAGGCTGCACGGATTGTATCATAAGCAATGAAAATTTAAAAAAGATAGAATGTGAGTTTGGATTGGAATTGACAGATTAAGAATAAGAATAAGAATAAGAATAAGAAACATTTATTGACCTGCACAAAAACAAATACAAACAGATTACGGCCGCTCCTCTTTCATTTTTGAAATTTTTGAAAAATGTATGAAACAATGTTTATTATATTAATGTATTTTTTATGCAAAATTTAAAAAAAAATAGCAATCCTTCTCTATATAAACTATAAGTGTGCGAAATTTCATACTCCTTAGTCCGCGCAATTTTCGTAAAAAGGGGTTCAAAGTTTTTGCTTCACGTATTAATATATTATAGATAAATGCCCAAACAATCAAGAGTGAAATGAGTGGGTCGCTCATATAAGTCACCGGATTGATATTATAGTTCGAGAATCGGACTCACCGGTTCATAAATCCGCACCCCAAGTTCCAGGGCGAAGTTCTATATATCTCTCGTGTGCTCAGGGCTCAAAATGTATAGTGCGAATTTTATTCACCATTCAACCGAGTATCGGTACGTAAACAACAATTTGTATGGCATCGAAGCAGCGCCATCTAGCGATAAACTTGTGAAACCAACTTGCCTAACCTTCTTTTTTATACAGTGGAAAACAGGGTTCGAATGATTATCATGATAATAACATTTGGATATTTATCATGAAAATAATAACACTTTGATAATCATCAATGGATAATAACAAAACATTGCCCATGCTATAAACTGTACTCGAACAACGAAGGTTTATTTACCGCACTCATATGCATGTGCGTGTAGTTACTTTACTGCATCGATTGTCAAAATAATAAAATACTTTCGAACACACAAAACTCAAAATATAGTTTCTATTTCGTTACAATCGCCCAAATATTATGCGTTCCTTAATTTGTTATAAAAACTCTGGTGGGAAAACTCGTCGTCCGAGTACTACCGCGCCCACGGAAGGCGCGGATGTTTATTTGGGGTTCTCCCCTCCGGATCTCGCCTCATTGCCCAGACCAAGAAGAGAAGATTTCCAGAGAAGGAGAGGCCACTTAAAACTACTGTAAACTAACTCGTGCGAATAGAGAAAGAAAGTACTAAGTGCGAACTCAATACTTTGTGCTGAGCCGTTTATGGTAAATTGAACTTTATTAACTCACCAAGAAAGTTCCCGTCCACCCGGACCGTCCTCTTTAACGTGCCAGAATACGCTTCTTCATCGGTAACCGTATTCGAAGCGTTTACCTCAGCCATCGCTATGTGTTCGTACTGGGATACCAACTCTATCTCATCGTACGGAAGGAAACCGGTGCCTGAAAAAAATAAAATGATTCCATCACAATGTAAGCCTAAGTAAAAAACCAGCCAAGTGCGAGTCGCAATCACGCACGAAGGAAAAAAATTGGAATAAAATCGGAATTGGAATGAGAGGAGAGCCCCCCTTAAATATTAATTTTATTTTAATTTAATTACTTATTTTTAAAGTGAATAATATAACTCAATATTCTGTGCGTCTACCTGTTGCCGTTATCAATATCGAGCAAAAACCAACATATAAAAACACGTTTGTTGTATGGGAGCCCCCTTTAATATTTTTTATTCTGTTTTTTAGTATTTGTTGTTATAGCGGCTACAGAAATACATCTGTGAAAATTTCAACTGTCTAACTATCACGGTTCATGAAATACACAGCCTGGTGACAGACGTACAGATAGACAGACGGACGGACGGCGGAGTCTTAGTAATAAGGTCCCGTTTTACCCTTTGGGCACGGAACCCTAAAAAGTAAATAGCCTATAACTGTTCTACTTGGCAAAGGCCTAACCGGCCAAGTGCGAGTCGGACTCGCGCACGAAGGGTTCCGAGAAAAAAATTGAAAAAAAATAGGAATTATAATAAAATCGGAATATAAAAATCGAAAAATGGGATGTTATTTCTACAATGATGGGTAATGGCTTAATCACCACGCTTGCCAAATGCGGGTTGGTGATCACAAACCCGGGCTATGATGCATCGAAAACTCCGAAACACACTTTGCCCGACGACCAGCAGCGCTATTCTCTAAGCAAAACAGCGTCGAACTCGAGGTTGAACTCGACGCTGTTTTGCTTAGAGAATAGCACTGCTGGGAATTGAACACGGGGCCTGCGGGTATCGGGCCGAGCGCTTTGCCGTTCGGTCACCGAGGAATATAAGCCTAATCTGTGTTATAATAAGCCTCTGTTTTGGACGAATTAAAAGTGCTTATGTGTTAAGTTAATTTATCACCAGCTCATTTTAATGAGCCTTCCTTATGAATGGAAAAACACCACAGGGAGAACGAGCTATAAACTACCACGCGGATATCCGGATAAAAAGTATCCTATGTGTTAATCCAGGTTATAAGCTATCTGTATGCCGAATTTCATCCAAATCCATCCATCCGTTGCAGCGTGAAGAAGCAACAAATATACACACACACACATACACAGAAACTTTCGCATTTATAATATTAGTGTGATGCGAAAGTTTGTGTGTATGAGTGTATATTTGTTGCTTCTTTTTATCCGGATACTCCCACGGGAACGGGAACCACGCGGGTGAAACCGCGAGCGGCCGTTAGTTTATATATAATTGTTAATTTGTGGAAAAATCTATACTCTGTGTGTGTGGGGGGGGGGGGGGGGGGCGACACTACTAAAGCGTGTTAAGCACTTAACTATATTGGAATTGGATCGCCTTAAAACGTTGCGACGACAATTTCATATGCAGTAGCCATATAGAAAACATGATGGCCATGACATGCATAAAAGTAAGGTTCCACCTCTGGGGTCTACTGCTTAAACCACAAGTCTCAGAAGTACCGGGTTCGATTTCCAGCAGGCGTACATACATACATATTAGTGAACTCTGATTCATCATCATCATCATCATCTCAGCCCAAAGACGTCTACTGCTGGAAGGGCTCCCTTGAACTCGGATTATTTGATAATAAAATTTTGCCCAGAATCAGACTGACTGTACCACCCTACTACCTGTTTGTGACGTCAAGCAATATCCTGCATTGTAACGTTCCAATTTGAATGGTTTTCCATTGAAATAACAGGTAATGGAGGCATAAGAAGTCAAGCTTCTGGGTCAGCGTCGCCCTCGATATTCGATATTCTTGGTCATAGACTAACCTTGGTCACAAAATAACGAAGGCAAGCTCGAGCAACGTACACACGGAATCTCGCTACAGCTGCGCTCCGGACTGGTTCGAACTATTGCGAGATTTTGGGTCCGTGAGACTCCGTCCGTAAGGGTCTCTGAGTGCGTTGCTCAAGCGCGGTATATGTATGAGGCTTACCTTCGTTATTTTGTGCCTTGGTGTTGCCAAGCGTCCATGTGCTGCTCTTGCTGTTTTCTATAGGCGGGTATTTTTCTTTGAGACTTTGCTGATTGCTTTAGGCAGCATTTTTAGTGTAACCGGACTTTTTTGGGGGCGGCGAGAAATTTAAAGAGTTCCTCTAAGTTCACACCAGAAACGAAACACTATTAGAGGTTTTCTAGAAGGAATGGCATCACGCACTAGCGTCACGCACGTTTTGAGTAAACTTGCCGTTAGAGACCTCGACGCGTCATCTAGCTTAATAAAAGTAGGGCTCTGAGATGAAATCAGTGAACCTGTCTAGCCGATCTCCTGATGTGCAAGCATCTTGGAACCCTTGTCGGCTCTTAAAGACATGCATAGGAAGGATGCATGGCACGAAATAGAGTAACGAAAATAACCAATTCAACTTACCCACAATAGTAAGGTCAACGTAAGCTATGTCATCCATGTGGACTGTGACGTTGTTTGGCTCAAAAAACGCCTGGAAGGAGATATTGGGCAGCTGCTGGCACAGCACCCACAGAGGGCACATCGCCAGCAGGTAGAGTATGATCAGGTGCATCGGCCATATCGGACACATGGTGGCCTGTGGTTCAATCTGGAAAGAGAGAAAAGTTTAGGTTAGAAAAATAACCAGATACAATTTTTATTTTTTTATTAAGTAAACCAAGAGCGTTTCTTAAAAAAGTAATTTTTGTAACTAATACCTAATGGTAAGGCTAATAATAGATTTACCTTAAACTAATTGTAAATACTAGTGGTCGCCCAGTGGTCGAAATTCGACCGTAATTTTATTAAGGCTGCACGGATTGTATCCTAAGCAATGAAACATTAAAAATGATAGAATGTGAGTTTGGATTGGCATTGACAGATGTCGAGACAAACAATACGTGTGTGTCAAATACATGGTAGTGTGTGTAAAGTTGTCTTTGTTGATTTAATGTAATTTTTATGCATAATTAAAAAAATATTAACATTCGGATAACCTTCTCTATATAAACTATAAGTGTGCGAAATTTCATACTCCTCCGTCCGCGCAATTTTCGTAAAAACGGGTACAAAGTTTTTGCTTCACGTATTAATATATAGATTAAGTATTGTGATCGTAGACATTTACAAAATAAAATTAGGTAATCAGCGAAGCAACAAGCAAACCAATCCTTCAACTTAGTAGAGAACGGAAAAACATAACGCTCTCGTTAGGTACATTAATTTTGTAAGTTACGGCACAAATTGAACATTAAGTATAACCTTAGTAATCAGTAGATTTGGCAGGTACGTACACTCGCCTGAAGTGCACATGAGACTACCCCGAACTGTCGAATTTCCCCAATAAACTTTAAACTTTATGTACATAGCATATGGTTGAACATTAATTGAATAAATTTGACAGTTTTAGATTTTGGTTGATGTTGCAGGCGTCTGTACCTATATACGAGTAGTATGTATTAATAATAGTCATTCATTAGCCAGGTTTTTACTTAGTGGTTATATTTAATTATAACTAAAGTAACATGTTTCCTGGTATTTTATCAAACATTACCTACCAATAAGGAAAATTCTCGTTTTCGTTATCATGACTACATGGTGAATAAATTACTCAAAGCCTTTTTACTTAATTAGGTACCTACGTAATACAACTGTAGATATTGTATACAGGGTGAACAGTCCAAATGGATCAGAATGGGGAATTCGGATATTATTAAACATATTTGAAACTTTAATCTAAGGAACTTCTTATACAATAATTCATCATCATCATCATCAGCTCATTTTATGTCCCCACTGCTGGGGCACGAGCCTTCCATATGGATGGATAGGGAGAACGGGCCATAAACCACCACGCGGGCCCAGTGCGGATTGGTGGTTGTTAACAACTGCTAATGCAGCCGGAACCAACGACTTTACGTGCCGTTACGGGAGGAGCTCGAGATGATACATTTTTGCTCACCCACGATTACCGGCCTTTGCGAAAGTTGCTTAACCTCAGCACTCGCAGATCGGGCGCGTTAACCACTGCGCCATCGAGCTCCTCCATCATACAATAATTATTATGTATTAAAGTATTTTACATTTCAGTATTCAGAATTGGGATATAGGACAGAGACCACTTAGGCGGATGTTTCTTGGCTAAATCGAGGACATTTTTACGAAAGGCCAGCCCAAGAATAACTAAAACCGGCGAGCATGTATGAAGAAATTAATCAGAAGATCAAGTCAAGTATCAAGTGGCAAGAAGTGGTCTCTGCCTGTCCCCTATAAGAGACAGGCGTGAATGTATGTATGTATGTGTTCTATTAACTGTTGCCAACATCTCCGTATTTCGCTTAAGCTTAAACTTAGAAAGTTTCATTGAAATTAGCTGAAGGTTGAAAGAACTACAGCTTTGATGTTTGTATGCGATAGTTAAGTGTACCAGCGCTCTTAAAAGATTATGTATGTAGACCGATCTATTCTTAAATATCAAATTCTTTTTTTTAATTAGCTGCACGACATGTAGCACTAGTAAGACGTCATGTTGAATACCGGTTGTTGTTAGATAACAATTTTTATAACAAAATTAAACATTTAATTATATACGCCAGAAATTAGCAAGTCAATACCTACATAGCTGTTGTGCTAATATGGTAATAACGAAAACACGTGTGTTTGTTCGAGGGTAATTAATTTTGTAATTTAATTATTTTATTATTTCTGGACTAAGCTCGTATCAAATAATAATATACGCATTATTCTGATTATTTTAATGATAGAAAATATATACTTATGAAAAACTAATATGTTCAAGTTTTATTTGCATATTTGTTGGGGTAAGTGACCGTTCACGCTTTTTTTTATTTAAGATTTACCACGGAGAAGCTTTATTTCTCCAAAATAGTTTATTCGTTAACGAGAAGGTAAAATTTCGTTTCGGTGATTACCTATTTAATGGAATCCTCAACGAATAAGTTAAGGCTAGGTATCCTACCAGTAACAAGCGACTGGAACACAACAACTCAATCTGATCCGATCCGATTAAATCCCTCGGAGAAACTAGTAGAGAACGGGGACTCGCTTGCGTGATGCCATTCTCTCTAGAAACCTTCTGATCTGTCCATCACTTGGCCTGAGGAACCCTTTAAGTTTCTCGCCGCCCCCAAACAAGTCCGGTGACGCTGTAAAGGACGGTTAAGGC
This sequence comes from Eudonia mercurella, assembly GCA_963082485.1. Taxonomy (NCBI): domain Eukaryota; kingdom Metazoa; phylum Arthropoda; class Insecta; order Lepidoptera; family Crambidae; genus Eudonia; species Eudonia mercurella. The sequence continues at coordinate 7,892,210 of OY720045.1, forward strand.
CCACAGCATACTCTCACAAAAAATATATGCAGCAACACAAACTGACATGACATATTCAGAATGTACAAACGTAGACCACATCTACGCTTAACAGCAGATCAGGTGAGACTGCAATCAAATGGGTAAGGATTTGATTAAAATAAAAATAAAAACATGAGCACAAGTCCGGATACCGAAAGGTCGTAGGTTCGTTACACCTGAAACATCAGAAAAAATGGTCTGACAGTCAGTAACAACATCGACTAAGTGACTCTTTAAATCATGATGATATAATTATCAAACAATCATTTTATACCCCACATGAGTCGAGGGCACTGCAATTGAGAGTTATTATTCGAGATAAATATAGCCGCCAACGATATCCGATCGTCAATTTTCATCAATTAGCAAACCACACAAAACTCTTGGAGGAAATCAATTTACGTAAATTGATTTATAATTGAAGATGTAAAAACTTACTTAAATCGATCTAATGAGAATACACAACACTATTAGCACATCACTCAGCACACGGCCGATTCGAACCACTGTCCAAGGTAGACTGAAGACTGGCTGGTGGCTGGCATGGCATGACGCACACAACTCATATCCTGCATGCGAAACGTTTTGAGAACCATAATCCTCGTATCGACTATCGTAACAACCTTCACTCTCACATCTTAAAGTAGATTATTGAATAACACATCATCAAAACGTGAATATTGTCCAAAATCGCTGCTTAATATCTCGTGGTTCAGGTCACGTATAGATAAGTTGTGATATTAAACTTGTTAATTAGCATCCGATTACGATCGGCGATTAATAATGCGGTGACAAGGTTACCATGCCATTACGAAAGAATATTGTCAGTGCAATTTCGAAAGAAATTTTATAATCAGGAGGAGCTTTAGACTAGACTTGATTCCAAAGAATTTTAATATTGTTTTCGGGTTTACCTTTGGGTGTATTGTTTGGACGACATCAAAAAGTGGACTGGACTTAGTTATCGCTAGGATATGGGATCGCAGAAAATTTTGTATACTGATCTCAACTTCAGTATGAAGATGGCACTAAATATTGATGATGATGTATTGTTTGTCACTTAATACAATAAGCATTGACGTTCTTTAAAAATTCTTAACTGCCTTGAATAAAAACCATATAATACGCAAAAAATCTGCCCCATTTATAGACATTTTAATGCAAAAAGATCTGTGGAATAAAAGTCTTTACATTCGCAGCCAATTACTACTACACTGGGTAAACTAGTTTGAAGCATTCCGGATATAGGAAAAAAGCTCCATCGTACGTGTGTATCTCATAGATCTTACCTATATGATTCCATAGAGCGGAACCAAACTAAAATATTTTTGAAAGGTTTGATCACGAGTAAAAACGCAACAGAGAGTTCGGAGAATTTAGAAAACCTGGGAGCGTCTCTTAAATAAGAATAAGAAGCGCCTTAGCACATGTTCGTAGTAGCACAAAATAAGGAGACTGCAGAAGGTCCTCGACAAAGAAAACCTCTCACTGAAACGAAATCTCGCAACAATAGCGCTCCGTCTGTATCAAGCTGTTCCGCGATCCGTGTCGAGTTGTTCGAGCGTGGTATGAGCAAGCTTACCTTCTGGGTTCTCATTATTTTGTTGTAGTAGTTTGTTCTACCCCAAACCTGATGACTTTAGCGGAAAACCCTAGAACGGCTTTAAAGGTTAGAGACTTTAGTCCGGGTTAACCGAGAAAGAGGCTGACGTGGAAACTTTTTGATCAGGAAGAATATATGATGGTGTCGATGTCGCAGACACGAAAAGAAGAAGAAGAAAAAGTGTATTTGGGCACTAACCCAATGCGATATGGAAAGTGGTCAAAGTTTATTACCTACAATGTACTAACTAACAATAGATGCAATCTCTCTGCTACGAACCTATGGATTCAGTTTTCTGTATAAAAATGTTGTTTGTTTGATATTTAAAGTAGGTGGTGAGAATGATGATACCCTTATCCTTAGTACGATAGTGGTAGAACCTACATAACATAACTAAACAATAGGTTTTAAACTGTTTTTTTTTTTTAATAAAACAAGAACTCGATCACTGATGTATGTATGGATCATCGGTGAACAAGAGTTTAAAGCGTAAACTACTTTTTATGCAGTTATTTATAGAGTAGTTATATATAATAGATTGTAAAGTTGCTTGCTTTCTAATGCTTTTTGGTTTAGGTGAACTAATCAAAATTATATAAAGGCGAATATAGGCAACCTATCCTATACTGTCAAATTTCTTCAATAAATACCATATAATAACACCATAATAATACCATATAATAACCATAATTATGCCATACATATAAAGTTCAAAGTTTATTGAGGATTGTGATAGTCTGTGTGCAGGCGTGTGTCCTACTGTGCGTTGGTAGATATGGTGGGGTTGGAAAGGAAACGTTACCTAATGATCATTTACCACAAGGCAATCAGTTGTTCTGATCTCTAGTGCCTAAGTGCCAACAGCTGATGAGACTTATGAAAGCTCTTTCTGTCGAGGCTTAAAAAACAATCACGAAGAGATTGCATGGTTTTGAGACAGATAAAGAAATAATACTTAATTTATCATTTTAATCTTACGCTACGCCCTGACTTAATTTTCACAATTTTGTTTCTAGCCTATAATTCGTTTTCTACAAACTGAATGGATAATAAACATATTATTTATAGACTGAAAATGAGTGAAAAGACAAATTAATATTGTATTTTGTGTTTGAATGTTACAATTCATTAGTAACTATTTATATAAACAGGATGGATTTGAATTCATGTTATTTCTTCGAGAAAGGTGATCTCGTATCCCAGCAGCAATCTTCATGTAAACAAAATTGGGATTTATAAATAAAGATTGTCATTTGTTTTGACAACCACTGATTTAACATTAACAAACGGTAATCGAAAAACAATGTATTTATTGCACAGGCGGAGTATTAAAAGATTAAACAGCTTTGTAATTGGGCAATAAAGGCTGTGAACTGATAACAGGTTATCATATCAGAAAGCCTTAGTTTATGAATAAAATATAAAGAATATAAAGAAAATCTTAGTTTATGCATTGATTAATTGGTACGTGCTGATAGCACAGAATAATATACAGCTGATACATTGCACTTACCTACGAACACGACTACGAATAAAAACAATGAATGCCGATAGCTTAATTTTTTAATAAAAAACTAAAACAAAAATATTTTTATTACAGGTTGAAGGGGGGGATTGTCATCGGATGTGTGACCAAAATGTATCATCTCGAGAAATTTACGAATAATACCTACCTACTTTTTTTTTTTTTATTAAAATACAAATTTATTTATTATTGAAAATTACAAAATTAAAATCTGACATTATAATAACTTAAAGTAACTAAAACTAATACAATACAAGTAATATAATACTAGTACCTACTTAGTACAATTTAAAGACAATTCAATAACACTCCTAAGGTTTGATCGAAAACAACACGAATCGTAATAAATCTGTGCTTGAGAGTAAAAAAACAATTCAGTTTCCCAGAAAACAGATTTGAATTTTAAAATTATTAAAGAGCATTTCGTTGTTTGCGCGACCGTGCGGACATAACGGAATAATTCAGATATTTTGACCTTGTTGAGTCTTCAGATGAATAGTTTAGTGAGAATTGTTTTTTGTGTAAGTCAAGCAGGAACCAATTTATTCACGTACGCGCTTGATATTTCATACCTATGCCTAAGTTGATCGTTTTAAGAAACACAATTTTCCACTATACCATATTTTTTGTTTAGGACTGCGATTTTTGAATATTGTGATTTGAAAAAAGACAAAGTATTGAAAAAAATAATAATCGGATGTTAATGACGTAGTTGTCGATAGGGTTCCTTTGGCTTACAGTCGGAGAATTTCGGCGAGTTGGATTGAGCCACGTTAGCATAGTTGGCAGTGCACCTGACCCGGCATGTCATGGGGTGCGGGTTCGAATCCCGCTCGTGGTTTTTTTTAGCACTTTATTTGCGTAACATTATATATAACCATAATCAATAATCATATCATCGTGATCTTGAAATCAAAATGACGAAACTAAACGAAAAATCAAAAACACTAAACACCTAGGTCATCAGTTTTGATTTTTCTACAATTTGTTTCTTTAGACACAAATTTTTTTGTGCCTTAGAATACGTATTCTTAAAAAAAAGAACAATTCTAACATATCACTTTCTTATAATAATAGATAGATAGGTATATATAAGTCATTAGCAGTCGTTAACAACCACCAATCCGCACTGGGCCCGCGTGGTGGTTCATGGCCCGTTCTCCCTATGTATCCATAGGAAGGCTCGTGCTTCAGCAGTGGGGACATAAAAATGAGCTGATGATGAAGATGATGATGATGATATATTAGTGTACCTATTATTACAAAAACGCCTCGGTGGTGTAGTGGCAGAGCGCTCGGCACGATACAAGAAGATCCCGGGTTCAATTCCCAGGTCGGGCAAAATGTATTTCGGATTTTTCGATGCATACATAGCCCGGGTTTGTAATCACCAACCCGCATTTGGCAAGCGTGGTGATTAAGCCATACCTCACTAATTGTAGCGATGCCCTGATTTCAATGAATGAGGCCTTTGCCCAGCAGTGGGACAGTTATAGACTGTTTACTTACTTTTACTACTTACTATTACTACTTTACTATTACTTATTATTACTTACTATTACCCCGTGTAGTGCCGGGGGTAAAGAATTGCACCACCCCATCTCTTCCCGTGGGTGTCGTAGAAGGCGACTATGGGACCATTCCAGAGGATGGGCAGCAGCGTCTCTCTGTGATTATTCTCACCTTACTGCGATCGCCAACCCGCCTGCCAAGCGTGGCGATTATGGCAAATTCCCCTCAAAATGATTTATCCTTGAGGGAGGCCTTTGTCCAGCAGTGGACGTCATTTTGGCTGAGATGACTACTTACTATTACTACAAATAACACACATTACATTTTTGCCCCTTAAACATTTAAACTTTCAAGTCAATATGAATTAACTATGTTGTAAAATAAAGTGTGTATTATGATTGCATATACTAAGTGTATTTTTTTAAGTTGTGTAAATTGAACTAATTTCATTATTAGATTGCTTTTATTGTTTTGATTAATTTTGTTATGTTTATTAATTTTAATATTTTGACTATATTTACTATTAAGGAAAATCTATTTATAATAATGTATAATTTTGAATCTGAATTAAGTACTATTATTTTTGTTTTTTTTTATATATATTAGTTATAGTAAGTGGCCGCGGCCGTGTAATTAATGAAATAAATAACAAATAAAAAAAGGTGTTACATTTTTAAAGGAACTTAAAACTTAGTCGCCCTTTTCGGACACGATCGCTCTTTCACGCTTATCTGCTTAAGATTGATAGTTGAGATGAGTTATCAAGAAAATATGGGAAATATTTATTTACGGATAGCAGCTGGCCTCGAGTACCGATATAGGTAGGCAGGTAAGAAAACTTTGCGGTGCGAAAGACGTACACTAATATGAAATCGGCGCAAAGTTTTCCTTCGTATAGGTGTAAGTCGCTGCAAGTCAAGGAGCTATGCCGCGGGGCTCAACTGTGACTGTGTTGCTCCGATTCAGGACATGACCTTGCTGTCCTGCCTTTTAGGGAATGGGATTCTCAGGGAATAACCCGGAATGATGATGATGATGATGATGACGGTTCTTTTAAGCTAAACGTAAGTATTGATTAAGTTCATGAAAATAAAAACAAATCGGGTCCTCCGGGACAGGATCCTCAGGGAATGGGATTCTCAGGAAATAACCCACTACTTTTACCTGCACAAGGGAAAACCTAATGAGGCCCACCAGAAGGTCACAATAGCACAGAATAAATAATAGTACAAGTACAATAGGTACAATACCATGATTAAACACATTCTTTGGTTAAGCCACTTTTTGGTTTATTTAATTAACTTTAAAGTCGGCTTAGTCTTTTACCCGACGATGAAGCGTCGTTAACCGAACGGAGAGATCATCATCACCAGCTCATTTTTATATAACCACTGCTGGGGCACCAGCCGTCCCTATGGATGGAAATACCAACAGAAGAACGGGCTATACACCACCACGCGGGCCCAGTGCGAATTGGCGATTATTGCTAAAGCAGCCGGAACCAACGGATTTACGTGCCTTTCGAAGAATGGAGGAGGTTGAGATGATACATTTTTGGTCACCCATCCGATGACCGGCCTTGGTGAGTTGCTTGACCTTAGCAATCGCAGACCGGGCGCGTTAACCACTGCGCCATCGAGCTCCTCAACGGAGAGACGCGGTCAAAAGCGAGAAAAAAGTGATCCACATAAATAATTTTTGAATTTGTAAGTTTTTCTGATCGAGCTCAGTGGCGTGCACTTGGAGAGGCCTATGTCCAGCACTGGACGTGAGTAGGCTGATGATGATGATGATGATGACGATGTTTTTCTGTGGGAAAGCGCTTGCTTGGCCTTGACGATAAGGCTCGTGGACTCTTACCTCGTAGATATTTGTCCAAACACAATAATAATATTTATTGTTATTAAAGCGACAGACTTAGATAACATGATGGTAGCTAACAATGCTGACTTAAAAGCAACCCTACCACCCACCAAATAGAGTACCCAGAAATATCCCCCCCGTTATATGAAATTGGTCAGATAGATTTTCAACTACATAATAGTTTACATTGAAGTACGTAGTTATAATTGATGACTGACCTTAGCTAACACTTTCCCTCGTGTAATTTGCTAAGGGCAGCGCCGGCCTTAATTATATCATAGCCTTTTACGTCTGTTTACCTACTATTATGTCATTGCCGAAATTAATTTACTTTACCTGTAACATGCAACCGCGAAAAACGCAAGTTTGAAACACATTTTCTTATTCTTCATTAAGGGTAAGCACCCAACTCCACACGACTAAAGTTTATCCTGACACCCCCTACCAACCTTACGGTTATAAAGCTAAAGGTGTCAGACATCCTTGCTCAAGCACAAGGGACCATCTACGTCAGGTCATAACGCCAGATTAGAACCCGCCGAAGCGCATTCTTCATCCGGTACTTTTAAGACTAAGAGTAAGGGTAAGCAGTAAGCACTTGGCCATCATCCCACCTGATGTTAAGGAATGATAAGGACGAAAGTGGAAGCGCATTTCACCCACAATCCTCCACTGGCTATCTCATTTTAACTTTAGCAAGGCGGACTTTAAACAAGCCCTACCACCAACCTAGTACAAAGTTGTACCGCTGGGAATATATAATCATCATCAGCTCATTTTATGTCCCCACTGCTGGGGGGAGTCTTCCCTATGGATGGATAGGGAGAATGGGCCATAAACCACACGCGGGCCAAGTGCGGATTGGTGGTTTTATTAAGGAAATAGTATCTTTAATCTTTTGTGTGTTGCGTGTGTATGTTATTGAACTTCTTCTCAACGGCTGGACCGATTTGGATGAAATTTTCTGTGTGTGTTCACGTGGATTTGAGAATGGTTGAGATTGGACCCATCATGGGATACGGGTGTCCTTAAGCGGACAAATGATTTGTTTGTTTTGTTGTCATGGAAACTGTCAACGTTTTGTTTGTTTGACAACAAATGTCATGGAAACTGTCAAAGCGGTGCGAAATACGCCGGTCAGCTAGTAATAGTTATAATAACACCACAGAAACCGGGGACATCTGGGTCTGAGAAATGAAACACTGTTAACGAATTTACTTACTATTGTCATATTTTGTCATACATGTGCTACTCTCCCCCCTGAAGGTCACAGAGTTTGCGACCTACAGACACAGAATAACTAATAGTACTCTATACAGGTTGAGTGTAACTGGTCTACTAACCAATCCAATCACCCATTATTCCTGCGTGTGACAATGTCGAATTGCCTACAACACCTGGCTCGATTGGAATATCCAATTACATCGGCTTGTAATTGTCGGCATCGATCCATTCCATTGTGTAGTTGAGGGCAAGCTATAGATCCGTTCATTTAGCAGCCATAACATAATGGTTCGTTCGCAGAATTGCGCGTGCACATATATAATAAACATTATACTATGCATATAGACTTCCGAACAGTTTACACCCTTGCCAGGAATCGAACCCGGGATCTCTGTGAACACGTCTGTAGAGGAACGAGGAGATTTTTCAGGCCTAACAGAGTATAGATTCTGTTATTTAAAAATTTCAACAATTAGGTACGTCTCATCAGATGAAGCCAATACTTTATCAATTGTAGTGATGACTTGATTTCAATGATGTAGACCTTTGCCCAGCAGTGGGACAGTTATAGGCTATTCACTTTAATTTTATGTCACATCAGCAGATATCTCTTCTGTGTCAGTGGCGTGATTCTGACATTTTCCCCATATTTCAAATATCCAAATCGAAAGCTGACACACAGTACTGCTCCGATGCGATCAACCCCTCGGAGAATCTAGTAGGGAATGGGAGACGCTGATGCCATTCCCACTAGAAACTCTGACAGTGTTACGATTTCGAACGTACGGCTTGTCCTGTGACGCTTTAACGTCGTTTAAAATAAACAAAAATATCTCCAAAAAAACGAAGTTGGATTTTTTTTAAATCGTAGAACCGATAGTCAGTTACGATGATGAAGGCCAAACGTTCAAACGGTAGTGTAATACATAATAAAAATGCAATAAATAAAATAACTTGAAATTGGACATACATTTTTACAACAAAATTCTCTAGGTCTGATGTGTGTTAATTGCATAATACCGATTATGATAATTATTATAATTATGATGCACTTCATACTGACAAGGTTATCGATAATAAACATAATCATTAACTAGAAACATTCAGAAGAAAATTATGTATACGAGTAAGTAAGCACACAAGGAAAAAATAAATCAACAAATAAACTGGAGTCTTCAGATTGGAAACACAGAAGAAATAAGAAGTAAGTACATCGCCTGCACATAAAACTACAACAAACTATCAAAACTCCTCAATAAAATTTAAAGTTTATGTCCATCATCTATGGTTGAAGAAATTATGATTGAAGAAATTATGATTGAATAAATTATGATTGAAGAAATTTGTCAGTTTTGGATAGTCTGAGTGTGATGTGCAGGCGTACTTCTTGAAGACACAACATGAAAAAAACCAAGAACAGTTTGAAATCACAAGTGTATAAGAACTATTTTTATTATTTTTATTTTTGCATTTACAATGCGTAGTTACGCGATTATTATTTTAATATTTTTTATATTATTTTTTTACTAAAATTTTAGCTTTATGAGTATTCTCAGTGATTTTTACTATTGAAAATGGTTATCAGATGCAAATCGCCTGAGACGTATTTTTGGCCATAGCTCCGAGGATTTTGGGAGAATCGAAATGGAAATAGTACCAAGAGTTGAGGAATTTATCGAGACACGTGTGAGCGTTTGAATTTTGAAAATTAGCTGGAAACTTTTTTGGAATTTTGAAAAATGTAAAAAATATCGGGTTTTTAGGGAGGTGTTTGTTTACTAAATTGTATTTATTTTAATTATTTTTGTTATTTTTTATTTTCGGGAAATTTAAAGACAAATAACTTACGTAAATAAAATAATTATGCTGTAGGTGTTTCCATGTGGAGACTTATTTTCATTTAATTTCAATGATAGTTCAAAAAGTTATAGGTAGTTTTTCAGTATGTAGTTGTTGATGTTGCTGTTCCTTTATCATATCAGATACTTCCGTATCTGATATGATGAAGGGCAAGCGGCCAAGCGCTTCTCCGTAAGAAAATAATAAAAAAAGATCCTCAAAAATATGTTTATCTTTATATTATTTCTTTGACAACAGGCTAAACAACACAGCCTTAAAGAATGTCATCAACATCACGATGACGCAAAAACTCTAATCTAAACTCGTCTTTTTAACTAGTAGTCATGCTAGTATTATTATTGTGTGCGACGACATATAAGTGGTTCTTTGATATCGTTTACCTGCGCAGTTGAGATGTAAAAATACTAGTTTTTTCTGCGTCTTTGTCATTGCTGCAAGCGTTAGATTCAGTCTATCAATGTCAAATGGCTGATTAACTCCCGTGGGAAGATGTAATATAGTAAAGTAAAGTTCCGTGCTATGGAAGGCACGTAAAGCCGTTGGTCCCGGCTGCATTAGCAGTCATTAACAACCACCAGTTCGCACTGGGCCCGCGTGGTGGTTTATAACCCGTTCTCCCTATCTATCCATAGGGAAGGCTCGTGCCCCAGCAGTGGGGACATGAAATAGGTTGATGCTGAAAGTAAAGTAAATAGTCTATAACTAACTAAGTGAATAAAATAACTCAATATTCTGTGAATATTTCAAGCGTCTACCTGTTGCCGAGCAAAAAAAATCACGTTTGTTGTATGGGAGCCCCCTTAAATATTTATTTTATTCTGTTTTTTAGTATTTGTTGTTGTAGCGTCAACAGAAATACATCATCTGTGAAAATTTCAACTGTCTAACTATCGTGAACTATGGTGAACCGTGATTCATGAGATACAGCTTGGTGACAGGCGGACACAGACAGACGCGACGGACGACGGCGGAGTCTTAGTAATAGGAAACCCTTTGGGTACGCAACCCTAAAAAAAGCAAGATGGTTGCAAGTTGCAAATTACATACAACACCTTAGTCTTCCTAGCCTGTGACCACGAACCATACAAACTGATCAACATGTCCGTTAGATAAAAGCAATTTGTAAAATAAATGAGTAGATCTGTACAAATTATTTCATTTAAATCGCTATTTATACATAAAACGCGACAAATGTTTTTGTAGTACGAAATGTTGATAACTTCCTTATTAGTTGTATAATATTGTATGATCCAATAAGGATCCAATTGATCTACTAACAAATAGCATCGAGTTACATTATCCGGTATTATATTACCACTAGCGTGGGCCACGGGCGGAAACTAGTGCCGCTAGTAGTGGTAATAAAATAACAGCGTGGAATTCAGAGGAGCTCGATGGCAGTGGTTAACGCGCCCAGTCTGCGATTGGTAAGATTAAGCAACTTTCGCAAAGACCTGTCATTGGATGGGTTGCCAAAAAAAAAATTAACATTAAGATCAGATAAGCCAGTACCTCACTAGTTGAGGATCTCGGGTGAAGTGCGCTTCCATCATTGGGCTTATCATCACTTAACATCAAGTGAGATCAAGGCACTGTGCTTACCCGCTAATAAAAAAAAAAGATATGGATCTTACAGGGATACGAGAATGCGGCAGTTCTTCCCTCCCTCTTTTATTGGACTGGAGCCTAAGAAAATAGCATACTGTCCCTTCCTCTTAAGGGATCAAGAGGGAGGGACCACTAAACACAGGGATGGTTCAAGTTACTTTGATAAGGAAGATGCTTACTATATTTTTGAACTAGACTGCAATTGTCTTCATCACCACGCTTGCGAATAGATGATTGCAATCCCGGATTATGTTACTATATTATAGTATGGCGTTATGGATATTACGTCGTAATGAATGAAATTACAAACAGCGCTGAATCAATCAAGTGTTGTTGGTCTTGTAAAGCTGATAATCTTCGTCAATGAGAGATCAATAAACTCCTCGAAACATAAAACAAACAGCATCAGATAAGTGGGGACACAGAACCAGTCTCTCATTTAGCAGTAAATAGTGTTATCTAGGCTTAGAATAATATTATTATCTGGGTATGTTATCAATAGTTATCATTGATTAGGCGCATAAAACAGGTCCCGCTTTTGACTCTTCAAGTCTTCACTGGCATACACTAGGTACTCAAGAGCCATTTGAGTAGGTACCTAGTTTTTTTTTTTGACTTTTCTGATGGCCTTTTCAGCGTCAGTGGACTATTTTTGGGAGCAAGAAACTTAAAGGGTTTCTCTAACAGTGTGATCGAAATACCGTCAGAGGGTTTCTAGAGGGAAAGACTCGCCAGTGTCCCGTTTTTCTACTAGATTCTCCGAGGGGTTCGGAACGGGAATTGAGGGCATGGCATTACGTACATAACTCCTAATAGGGTGTCTTTGAATTGAATGCGGATGCGGATATTTTCAGATCCAGCTTTAAACTTGTTAGATAACATTAAGACAGATATTCTCAAATAAAATAATTCATTAATATTTTTCCAAATGTCTGCATCATACTGTAGATTATAGATAAGAAAACTTACTAAAAACGCGAATTCATTACGGAAGTCACGCAAATTAATGGAAATATACACATAACACCAGCAGTGTTATCTAACTTATCAGCTGGCAGTTTTAATTAAAAAAAAACATCAAAACTCAATTGTTTTATTCAGTTTAGGCTACAAAAAAAAGCTCTTATGAATATCACTACACCGTCATCAGTCCACCATCTACAAGAATAAGTAATAATAAAACTGCATCGGTTCGAATCACAGACCTATATTTTGGTCTGTGGTTCGAATCGACGAATATAAAAAAAACGGCAAGTGGCGCGAAAAGCTCGTGCTGTGAATCGCACAAGGACCCCAAAAAAAAACTCAGAAAGAGCATTTATCTTCTCCCTTTCTTAAACAGCGTCAAAATATTGGAAAATCTTGAAAATTTCTCGGAAACTAGCGCTTATATTATATTTCTTTTATATTGTTATTGTTTATTGCTTCGGAAGGCACGTAAAGCCGTTGGTCCCGGCTGCATTAGCAGTCGTTAACAACCACCAATCCGCACTGGGCCCTCGTGTTGGTTTACGGCCCGTTCTCCCCTATCTGCCTATAGCTAGCTGGGGCACGAGCCTTCCCTATCCATCCATAGGGAAGGCTCGTGCCCCAGCAGTGGGGACATAAAAATGAGCTGATGATGATGATGATATTGTTATGTTTAATTATTTACTCAGGTGTGTAATGTGTACTTGTGGAAGTAATAAATAGCATAAACTGTCTCACTGCTGCTGAGCTGCTGAGCTGGGCAAAGGCCTCCATCATTGAAATGAAGTCATCACTACAATTGATGGGTAATGGCTTTATCACCACGCTTGCCAAATGCGGGTTGGTGATTACAAACCCGGGCTATGCACCGGATAAATCCGAAACGCACTATGCCCGACCTAGGAATTAAACCTGCCCCCCAACCGCCTAACTCTCTCGCTTTCAATCGCTTTGAAAGCGTAGCCCTCGCCTCGCCTTGTAATACAATATCGAAATATAATAATAATAATAATAATAATAATCGTTTATTTGCACAAAACATGGTATAAAATGGTAACATTAAACAATAAAAGGTGCTCATGTTTCGCTAATAAAAATAGCATGCAAATTGTTTACAATGATATTAATTGCGTTACATGGAATCAAGATGGCATTAATAAATAAATGTCTAGAATTAAAATTTTAATAAAATAAATGTCAAAGATCCAGCTACTTAGTTGTCAATAAATTCCTTAACACTATAAAAATTTTTGTCATTAAGCCATTCAGTTAATCTTTTTTTAAATAAGAAGCTATTTAGCACTTTCAATTCATTTGGTATCTTGTTATATATTTTGACGCACAACGCAAGACAATTATTATTGTATTTACATGTTTTGGGAACATTTCTTAAGATAAGTTTATGTTTGTCTCTGCGCACTCTAGTACTCTGTGTATCACATGCTTTAGCAAACAGATACCTATGTTGATGGACAAAATGACATACCTCATACAAGTAGAGCGATGGAAAGGGCAGCAGACCTAGGTTTTTAAATATAGGTCTGCATGATTCATCAGGCAAAATTCCACGAATGGCCCTAATGCACTTTTTTTGTGCCACAAACACTCTATTCCAATCTGTGCTATTACCCCATATCATCAAACCGTATCTCAACACGGATTCTACGTATGCACGATAACATAGGATGGCAGTTTTTTTATTTGTCACTTTTGTAACTTGACTTAATGCATACACGAATTTATTTATTTTATTACAAATGTTTTCAATCTGATGTTTCCAGTTTAAAAATTGGTCTATTGTTACTCCAAGGAACTTTACGTTTTTAACTTCATTGATTTTAGTGATATTTAATTTAAAATTATATTTCTCATGTTTAGATTGATTGAATTGAATAAATACTGATTTATCTAAATTAATTTTTAAATTGTGTGCATCGAGCCATTCAATTAATGTGTCAATAGTTTTATTAATGTCAAATTCGTGATAAGTTAATGTATTATTTTTCTTTTCAGTCGCCACAATTATGGAAATGTCATCTGCGTACAAAATGCATTTATGATTCGTAATTTCAAATATGTCATTTATATATAATATAAATAAAAGAGGACCTAGAATACTTCCCTGTGGGACACCGGTTTTATTTTCGCGACAACTGGACGAGAACGATATAATTTCACTATTTATTAATTTATCCACTGTTACATATTGCTTACGGTTAGATAGGTATGATGTTAACCACTGAAGGGTTATGCCTCTCACGCCTATATTCTCTAACTTTTTTAAAAGTAAATCATGTGAAACATGGTCAAACGCCTTAGATAAGTCAAAAAAGAGTCCTGTTGACCAAAAGTTGTTATTAATATTACTCAAAGTTGTATTCATTAAATCAAAAATAGCTAATGTCGTGGATTTACCGTTCTGAAAGCCATATTGGCTATTATTAATAACTTTATATTTGACGCAAAAATCGACCAGTCTCTTGTGCATGCACTTTTCAAAAATTTTTGATAAAATAGGGACAAGAGTGATGGGTCGATAGTTATCAACATTATCTTTTTCACCTTTTTTATAAAGTGGTCTAACAACAGACAGCTTTAAAGCTTCAGGAAAAGTTCCTGTGTAAAACGATTGGTTTATGAGGTAGGTGAGAACTGATAGTATTTCGTTAATACAGCTTTTTATTATTTTAGTGCTTATACCATCATAGCCTTCCGCATTTGTATTGTTTAATTTTGTCACTTCCGTTTTTACTTCCTTCTCTGTCATCGGCATTAAGAACAAGGTATTGGATATTGTTGTGGATGTCGGTCGCATCTTTATGAGTGTGGACGAACAAGACTGGTTATTGATAAAATGATTATTAAATGCATTTGCTATCTAATATCGAATAATATATATATATAATATCGAATAATATCGAAAGCTATAGCCTATAGCTTTCGATATTGCTTTCATATTGCTTTCGAAGTGACAAAATGACGCCTCCTCCTCGCCTCGCCTTCAAAGCGATCGAAAGCGAGAGAGTTAGGCGGTCGGCCCCCTGGACCTTCGGGAATAGGGCCGAGCTCTTTGCCACACGGCTACCGAGGCGAATGTGTACTTTAACCGTACCTAATTGTTAAAAATGTTCAATACTATCATTATTAAATTATTAAAATGTAAATGAAATACGTTAATGATTAAGCAGTGTTGATGAGTTGTGAAAATTAAAATTCATGCTTACAAATACAGGATACAAGGATGACGACGCATTTTTTTTTTTATTACAGTCGTTACCAATCAACAGTTTGTTTATTCTTCTTCGTTTGTTATTTTAAATAAACTGGGTACTATTTTCATAAGAGCTCAAATGTAGCTCAAAAAAATTATAACAAAAAAAATTATGAATTTAGATTTTTGTTATGATGAGAAAATCCAATGTTTTTGCATAAACTTATCAAGATTAAAAAAAGAGAATCAGTTACTTCCCGTACGTAAGTACGTTTTTGTATCATACAATCATTCTTACCAATTAAGTATACTGTTCTGCGTTAGTTAGAGGAAGTCAGAATATACCAAGGACTTTTATTTTATAACCAGTACATGTTTACAGTCGGATATAATATTTATGCACTTTTCTACCTTGTGAAAGTAACTTCTGTCAACTTATATTCCATGGCACCCATTATTACAATAGAGCGACAAGGTCCTACAAGGTCAAATTCAAATATTTTTTAGTCCATCCAAAGGTTGTCTGGAAGAGATCACTCTTAGTGATAAGACCGCCCTTTGTACGTGTTTTTTTTTTTTTTTTGTCAAATGTTTTATTTTTGGTGTACAATAAAGTTTATTTATCTTTATCTTATGTCATATACCCCCTTGAGCGTCGATCGACCACCAGGTCGCCGATAACAATTAAAATTCTATTGTGTCTGGTTTTCGCGCGCTCGAGCTCATACTGTTGAGATACTTATTGAGAGGTTTTTTGGGTCGAGTTGACGAAGAACTCGCGCATTCATAGTACGATCGCACAAATTAAGCAACTTTTCCAATGTCGGGCTTAAGCTTCTATCTGTATTAAAAACACAAACCAGTTCGCAATGTTAAGAATTAAGAGACATTGAATTTTTATTGATTTCGTAACTCGTCATGGACTTTAGCAGTATTGCGATTAAATTTTATATGCTTTGCTTGTCAAAGTGAACAGAAATTTCATGATCGCAATGTCAGTAACCACTTGGCCTACATAGAAAATCAGCTTCGGTGTCATAATGTCAAATGTTCATAACCGAAGATGAATCAACATAAGCCTTTAAGCGCCACTGGTGTACTCAGTCGTTTTCTGATGTATCAAAAAGGGTGAGGTAAGTCTTATGTGTGATAGTACGATTTCCGTTCCCGATCCGATCCAAACCCCACGGATAATCTAGTAGGGAAAGAGGACACGCGTATAAGTGCGTATAAGGATCGTAGTGCGTGATGCTATTCCTTTTAGAAAACCTCTGACGGTGCTTCGTTTCACACGACTTGAGCAACTCTTTAAGTTTCTTGCCGCCTCCGAAGAAGTCCCAGTAAGTAAAGGTCCCATCTCACCTTTACATTCGAAATAAAACAATAATTTTCAATAGGTATTTATAAAACGATGGTAGCTAACCAGGTGGACTTTTAACAAGTACTGCCACTAAGGAAAAACTAAACCGAGTACACAAACATGTAAGCCCTGGCTAGGAGTCGAACCCGGCACCTCTGTCTGTGATGCTAGTGATCTAAGCACCAGACCGACGACAGCCTTCTTACGACAGCAGCCGGGACCAACGACATAACACGCTTGCCGAAGCACGGAGGAGCTCAACAAACCTAAATTCGACGTGGAACCCAGCATTGCGAAAGGTGCTTCGCAGTTCGTAAAACCGTAACTAAATTAAACGCGCTAGCATCTGGTAAAGGTTATAAAATACCTTTTATAGATGAAGGTCTTCAAATTGAAGTTGCAGAAAAATAAAATAAAAACTTAGTTTTGTACCTTTTCACTTGTGGTGGGACTTGTAGTCTGTGCTTGTAATACATATCTACCTCTTTTCATGGTCGGTCGAGTTGACAACTCAAATAATAGGTACAAACGAATAGTGGCAACTCGGCCCATTATAGTATAAGTTCTTTTTCAACTCCACAAGAAGAAATCCGCTCGAATGGCTGAATTAAGTCAATCAACTAATTATTATTTTATTCGAGAATTCAAAATCTCATTCGTTCTGTTATTTATGAGTTTAAATAACCAGATCTAAAATATTCGCACTTGGTTATGTACTTATGTATAGTGAGAGAGTAGTTGACCTCTGCAGCTCTGAGTAGCAGACCTGCTGATATTATTTAAATCTGTATGTTATTATTATTAATTACCTGATGACGAGTCAACTACCGCCAAGTTTGTTTTGTTTGCATTCAAGTGAGCAGTAAGTTGCAAATGCCAGTAATAATAAATAACGCCACAGCGTAAGGTGGTAGAAACTTCTGTACACAGTGATAGATAATAATAAAAACATTGATAAAATCTAAGAACTCGAAAAAATTATACGCACAACGCAACGCTATCATCTTTAGTATTGGCAAAGGCGATGACTGCTATCTTTTGTTAAATAATGGCTGTCAATTGACACGAACGTGTATGTACATACATCTTAATAACTATTTGTATGCCCTCCATGATCTCTCTGACGTATTCAAGCATCAAATGGCCTTGCAAACATAATCTCCTTTAACGAAAACTTTCAGATATGTATTGCAATTAAAATCATACTTATAAAAAATCTATAAAAAGAGTCCTGATTGAATGAAGAATAATTATCATCACACAGCTCAAACTGCTGAATCTAGAACGCTGAAATTTTGGAGGCAGGTTCCCTTTCGTGAAGTAGAGTCAAGAGATAAATAAGAAGAGTTTCTCCGAAATTGCCTTTGGGGTCACGGGATACGGTTGTTTGTTTGGGTCCTTGTGCGATCCACACCACGACTCATGAGCTGTTCATACCAAACGGTGTGAATCGCACAACGTTCCTTTTTGAATTGGAAAATGGATTAGCGCGTTCAACCAAACAAACAGCTCTTCAGCTTTATAATATTACTAGCTGCGACTTCGTCCACGTGGAATAGTAACTTTCGGCAGCATTTTTCAATTTTTTAGGCTCGGTTCCCGTTTTTGAAACATTTTTCATTGCTGCTCCATTCCTATCAGTCATAGCGTGATGTAATATAGCCTATAGCCTTCCTCAATAAATGGACTATTTAACACAAAAATATATTTTCAATTCGAACCAGTAGTTCCTGAAATTAGCGCATTCAACCAAACAAACAAACTCTTCAGCTTTATATTATTAGTATAGATAGTATAGATATAGTATACCTAGGTAAGGAGGCGTTCAATCAAGTGAGAATATTTTGAGTACCGTTTACATCTGTATAGAAAATAAGCATTGGATTGGTATACGAATAAATTTATACGATAATTTTCGATAAAATGACGACAGTTTGCTGAAATATAAAAACTATCATACATACTGCACCAGCTAGGTAATTACATTACAAACTGTTCGTGTCTTTTCTTGTGATATTTTCATTAATATGCGCGAAGTTATGTATGAGCAGATTTTGATAAATATTTATGAATCACTTTGTAAGTAAATCTAAAATTTAATTTAAGTTTTTTTGTTTTTTAAGAGTTTAAAGCCAGATCAAAAAATATTTGCACATATAATTAAAGTATAGCTTGTGAATGCAAAAATATATATATTACAAAACGTGAAAAAGCGATGTCCTTTCAAATCGTAATTATTATAGTTTTACGGAGTTTTGCCTTAATCGTGATTTTCCTAAGGCGTTATCAGTAAACTCAAGGTTCACTTATTAGATTTTTTAGCAAGGCATTAGATAGCTTCTCAGATATTATAAGATTACATTATTTTTCTGTTAAAAATTCTGACATATTCTGAGTGCAGAGTTTTAACTTTTTTGCTTTGAATTTTATCCTCCATTTGATCACGTTAACGAGCACAATTTTTTTGGAAAAATGCTACTCATCACTTTTGTCAATGCCATACTAATTCTCGATTTCGTTTAAGTGATCGAATCTGAAATAAAACTCGAACTACGCCAGGCACTCAGATGACAGAGGTGAGTTGCCGTTTATTTGTGTTTTTTTTGCACTCAGCATTTTTAGCTCGTATTTTTGGATGCATTGGTAGCATATCTGAGCGAGCAGTGACAGTTGGCAGAATCAAGGCCATTCTTTATCTCAGAATGATAACTAAAGTTCCTAATGGTATTTCAGATCTTCGCTAAGTTTAACAGCGCGTGTGGCCCATCACTATGATGCCGACTTGAATTTAAATTTGTCTGTATCTCCGTATTTATTCGCGGTATACTTAACTATTAGTATGCACAATCGTCTCTTGCTGTCTATCTCCTTTTAGTAATAGGGATTGTATTCTATGCATAGATCCTTGAGTGTATCAGCAGAAGGATCTACACAAATTCGCGCAAATATGAAACAGCAGATACTAGTTTCTACTTTGTCATTTCCAAGGGTTTGTACAAACCCACGCCTACGTAACACTACATACGTCACAAACACGATGCACATAAGTTACCGTGAAAGTTGAAAACAACTGTACTTTAATCCAGGCAGAGTATTTTGCAGTTGCATATGAGACATAACCGTTTTTGAGTGAGTACTGACTTACCTATTTGATTTGTCAAAAGCTCTGAGTTGGTAAGACTTTAGTTTTATGTATTTAATTCAAGAACCGAATATCTATGCTATCAAATCGAAAGCAATTTTTGGGATTTGGGGATGTATTTTTGGCTAAGTCATTTCTGATTTCCAGGGCAAAATGACACATGACAAGAACTCCAAACTTTATACGCGACAGTTACAACAAAAGACGAAAAAATTAACAATTTCTTGTTTTTCAAAGTTAAAACTCTTGCTTTAGTATTATTGCACTAAACCAGTTTTCAGTTTGGTCAAGTAAAACAAATAACCAGCAGACTTTAAGATAAACAAAATAGTTGAAACCAACATTGTCATAGGACAAGTTTGTTGACACAAGATTTACAGGAATTTCATAAGAGTGTAGATAGCTACATATCACACTAGAAGCAAGATAGTAGATAACAGACCAACTTTAACAATAAGCCGACATAATATTATCTTGCGAGATGATTAAACACGAATATACATATACGACGTTAAAAACTTACCACAGTGTAGAGCCGTTCCCAAAAGAGCACGTGATTGAGATCGCAAACACAAAACCGGCTCACCTAAGACACTATGACGCAACGTAGACGGGACGGGACACTGGGAGGTGAAAGTGTACAAACAAAACTGTGGTATGAATAAATGACACGCGTGTACAGGCCGAAGCCACAGAGTATACTGACTGGCTGTATTGTGACAGTAGCACTGAGGATTGGTTATTGCAATTATGAAGCAAATGAAGGTGCAGAAGGTCCGTCTGAAAGACTATCTGAATATGTACTGTACGCTGCTCTTGCGCATCATCATCACCACCATCTCAGTCAATAAAGAATTTATATTTATATATTATTATCTATATATAAATAAATAAATAAATAAATATATATATATATATTTAAATATATATAAATCAATTGCTGTTCGTTAGTCTCGCTAAAACTCGAGAATGTCTGGACCGATTTGACCAATATTTGTGGAAGTTCAGGGAAGGTTTAAACGGTGAAAAACATATGTAAGTAACGGAAAATACCTACTAGAAACGACAATTTAATTTTCCAATACAAAATGATTACTTTGTTTTGTTGTCATGGAAACGTCAATATATAAAAAAAAAATTCATTTCGTTGATACACACACATAGGATAGTTTTTACACTATAATATTATAAATGCGAAAGTTTGTGTGTTTGTGTGTATATTTTTTGCTTCTTCACGCTGCAACGGATAGATGGATTTGAATGAAATTCGGCATACAGATAGTGTTTGCGCCTGAACGCGCCTACGATTTTCACCACGGCAATCGTCAGTGAACGCGTCATTGCCTTTTATAATTTTTTTTATTTTGTATTGTCGGTATATGAAAGTTATTAACTGCATTGTCTGTCATTCACTACTGTCTTCTATGGCGATCAGCCACTTACGTATACGTACTCAACCTGTACTTTTTCAAAATTACTGGAGTAAATATTCTATACATCGAGAAACTACGTTTTATTTATGAAGAAACCTCATCAGCACATCTTGCCTATACAAGAAATTTTTTGGCGACCGTGACAGGACCTGCAAAATTGAAAAGAAGTCTGATATGCTAACGCCACGATTGGCTTCAAGAAAAAGGAGTTTCAAGTTAAGAAATACTTAAAGGAGATAGTCAAAAGTCCGTCGTTTGCTTGCAAGGTCAACGAATCATCGAAAGAATCGTGCTCAGCAGCTACGCAGACATTTATATTTTCACCAAGCTAAGTGCCATCCTTTGTTCCGTAAAACCTATACAAAAACCCTTTACGATATTCCATACCTAAATTTATCAAACCTAATTAGTTATTTTTTCAATTTGTGCAATAAGTAGATGCAGAATAACAATTCAAAGGCCAACGACAATCGTAAGTATATACCTACGTATACTCGCTTGAATGACGTCTTAGATTTGTAATACCTATTCACGTTGTTAATGCACTTGTAGTAATTTTAATAAGATTTTCCATTAGTCAGTTAATTGGTATCAAATCATAACGACAACTTTGTTTACAAAACCTATAGTTTTAATATTTGTTCAATAAATTAACGGTTTTTAGTACTGAGTAATTAGTTGTTAAAAATAAATGATTTTACGTGACTTTTAGTGTTATATTTGAGTGTTAGGCATTTCAGTGGTTAAAACAAATCGGTTTTATTTGTTTTTTTTTAGCATTTATCAAACATTTTCAGGCAATCGCTCGCTCGTGTTCAATGAAGGTGACCTTTTCGCTGCATTGCGCGGTCAAAGCGTAGATGTCGTAGCTGCCTGCCTATTCCACCAAACAAGGAACGTGAGATAAGACCTAATTATTCATTATTACACGTTATTCAAAAAATTAATTCCATTTTGTGTTTTTAAACTTTGTTGACCGACTATTTAACTAGCTTACCTACCTACATACAATTTATATTAAGTTTTCTACTAATAGAATATTTAAAATATAATTCGACAAAATGATTACGCCAGAACCTGAATTACGTGTAGGTGGATCTAAATCACCTAATCCTATGGGAACCGCAAGCATGTCAAAATTAAAGTCACTTTACACAAAGCGTAGTTCTATAAAGGGACAAATAACGAAATTTAAGAATTATTTAGAAAAGATTCGTGAAACTATTGATGAAAGAACTGATATAGAATTTGCCGAGTTAAATCTACGTTTAAATAAAATTGAAAGTTTGTCAACAAAGTTTGATGATTTGCAGACTGAGATAGAAGTATTGAATTACGATAATTTGTCATCCGAGATTGATGAAAGGGAAAATATTGAACAATCACTTATTCAATGCATTGCTGAAGCTAAAGTAATAATAAAACAAAATGATTGTTCAACTAATAAATCTTTTCATGACTGCTCTGATTTGGACTTGGGAATTAAATTGCCACAAATACAAATTTCAAAGTTCGACGGATCCTACTTTCGCTGGCTCGAGTTTTATGATACATTTAACAATTTAATTCACAAAAGAGCAAACATATCTGATATACATAAGTTTCATTATTTAATTTCGTATCTCGAAGGTGTCGCAGCAAGAATTATTTCTAATCTGGAAGTATCATCCGTTAATTATAAGGAAGCCTGGCAGCTTCTCTGTGGGCGCTACAATAATAAAAGACTTCTCATTAATCATCACTTAGATTCATTGTTAAAGTTCCACCCTATAACTCGGGAATCGGAAAGGTCATTACGCTTTCTTGTTGACCATGTAACTAAAAATATTCGTGCGCTTACCAGTCTTGGCCTTCCTACACAACATTGGGACGTGCTTATTATATTTATGCTTTCATCAAAATTGGACACTGATACCAACATAAAGTGGGAAGAATTTCGTAATACCCTCGATGGCCTTCCCTCACTAGAACAATTTAAAAAATTTTTAGTTGATCGTGCAGATGTACTTGAGTCTTTGAATCGCAATAAGCTTAACAAATCCAACCCAAGCAACAATATTAAGGTCACATCACATTCAAACATAAAACATCAAAATTATTCACGTTCATTTAATCATGATAATTACTCGCAAAATAATAAAATAGAAAATAATAAAAATACAAGTGCTTACACTACATTAAAATCAAATAAGACTAATTTAACATTTTCTTGCATTGTTTGCAATAATAACCATAGAATCTATGACTGTTCACAGTTTAAATCTAAAAATTTACAAGAAAAATATGCACTTGTATCTCAGTATAAATTATGCCACAATTGTTTACGACAAGGACATCCCCTAAATGAATGTCGCATGGGTCCTTGTCGTCAGTGCAATCAAAAACACAACACTTTGTTGCACAACCCTGATGTTGTTGCTGGTTGTACAACCTCAGTGTCAAATGAGAATAATATTCGTGATTCCGTTGTGACATTTTCTAATCAAAGCTTAAATCAAGTTTTTCTTTCTACGGCAATCATAGAAATTCATAACCCTGACAATGGTAAATTGGAAAAGGTTCGCGCCCTTCTTGATTGTGGCAGTCAATCGTCATTTATAACAAAATCACTTATTCAAAAATTGTCACTAAAGACAAAGCCTTTACATGCAATTAATGTTATTGGCATAGGAAATAGTTGCACCAATAGGGTTGTCGAATGTTGTGTTGCTAAAATAAAGGCTATTAACGATACTTACCAAAATAAGTTATCTTTCTATGTGCTTGAAGAATTAACAGGAATGTTACCAAAAACGCCTGTTAATATAAAACACATAGATATTCCAAAGTCCATCAAACTTGCCGATCCGCATTTTAATATACCTGCACCGGTTGAAATCTTGATAGGGGCAGATATATTTTGGGACATTCTAGGATGCGAGCAACGCACCCTTGGATCTTCTAATAATCTAAAGTTACGAAGTTCCAAATTCGGTTGGATTGTAGCAGGCCCTACAAATTCATCTTATTCTTCTGAAGTTCATTGCAATCACGCCGTGACAGCTAAGTTAACATCTAAAGTTGACGAGCTTATGACAAAATTCTGGGAGCTTGAAGAACTTCCTCAAAAGACAGTTCTCAGCTCAAACGATATTGCTTGCGAAAAACATTTTACAATGAATACTACTCGGTCTTCTGATGGCAGGTTTTGCGTTAAGTTACCTCTAAAGGACACTCCCGACTGCCTCGGAGACTCTTATTTTCTAGCTAAAAAGAGATTTCTTAATTTAGAGAAGCGATTTCGTAAGAATCCTGAATTAAAGAAGCAATATGTCGATTTTATTCGTGAATATCATGCCATGGGTCATTTGTCCGAATCCCCAGTACAAATACCTAATCCATCATATTTTTTAAGTCATCACGCCGTTTTTAAAGAAGAGAGTGAGTCAACCAAAATTCGTGTAGTTTTTGATGGCTCCGCTCCCACTACCTCCGGTTACTCTGTCAATGACATTTTGATGGTAGGTCCAAACATCCAACAGTCTCTCTTCTCCATACTGATCCGAGCAAGACAACACAAGTTTCTTTTGACTGGAGACATCGCTAAAATGTACCGTCAAATCAATGTAAATGAAGAAGACAAAAACTTGCAACTGATCTTATGGAGAGAAGATGAGCATCACCCCATCAAAACGTTAAAACTCAATACGGTCACTTACGGGACCGCAAGTGCCAGCTATTTGAGTACACGATGTCTTTGGCAGGTTGGAGAAGAATGCGACGATGAGTCTATCAAAACTATAATTCAACAAGATTTCATGGTTGACGATCTTTTGACAAGTTGTGATAGTGAATCTCAATTACAATTTATTCTAAATACAGTGACAAAGACACTCAACACTGCTTGTTTTCCGTTACGCAAATTTAAAACGAATTCCAAATCACTTTTTAAAGATTCTAATTTAAACTCTAAAGATAATTTAATACTGAGTGAATCAACAAGCACTCTAGGTCTTGGTTGGGACCCCTCTAACGATACATTTAATTTTCCGATCAAAATTCCATCTGAGATTGATGTCATCACCAAAAGAGTCATACTTTCTCATTCATTTCGTATTTTTGATCCCTTGGGTTTACTAAGCCCTTGTATCATTCAAGCCAAAATGCTTTTACAAAAACTTTGGTTAGAGGGTATTGGATGGGATGAGGCAGTTTCTTCCGATGTCAAGGAGAAATGGTGCGAAATATCCAATAACTTTCATTTACTTTCAAATCTGCTGATACCGCGCAGGGTTTTGTGCGACTCTCCAGCATCCATAGAATTGCACACATTTAGTGATGCATCTCAATGCGCTTACGGCGCTTGTATATACCTGCGTTCAGTGAGTAGGGATAACAAAATCACTGTAAAATTGTTGTGCTCCAAATCAAGGGTCGTACCTTTAAAACCGTGTACAATACCACGCTTAGAGCTTTGCGCTGCACTTTTGGCCGCTAGGCTCTGCGTGAGTGTCCTTGAGGCACTAAGATACGCTCCTTCTCGCATTTATCATTGGTGCGATTCAAGTGTGGTTTTAGCATGGATTAACAATAATCCATACAAATTAAAACAATTTGTTGCCAATAGGATAAATGAAATTTTAGAATTGACTAACCCTAGATGTTGGCGCTATGTTCCTACGGATTGTAATCCTGCTGATTTGATATCTCGCGGTGTAAACGGCAGTCAACTTCCTAAAATAGAACTGTGGTGGTCAGGTCCGCAATATCTACTTCAAAATGAATCGGATTGGCCACAGTTAAATAATAAAATTGAAATACAAAATTTACCCGAAGTGAGGGCACTACCTGTTTTTACTGTAGAAGACGCAGTTATTGATTTTAAACTTTATTCAAAATTCACAACAGTACAAAGAGTTTTGGCTTTCACTCTGCGTTTCCTACATAATTCAAACCCTAAAAATAAAAATAATAAATTGCAATCATTTTTAAAGTCTGACGAATACAACAATGCATTTCTTTTAATTTGTAAATTAATTCAAATTCAAAGCTTTAAAATAGAATATGACAAACTTAAAAATGGAAAACCTTTGAATGCTAAATCAAACATTTTATCTTTATCACCTTTTATGGATCAAAATTCTGTAATCAGAGTGGGTGGACGAATTGATTCATCTGATTATGCCTTTGATAAGAAGCATCCTGTATTGCTGGACTCTTCCCATTATATGACAAGATTATTGTTTGTGCGCGAACATGTAAGAAATCTTCATGCTGGTCCTCAATTATTGCTAGCGACTCTAAGAGATACTGTCTGGCCTATTAACGGTCGAAAGCTTGCCAGGAGTGTCGTTAACAATTGCGAAATTTG
Source organism: Eudonia mercurella (assembly GCA_963082485.1). Lineage (NCBI taxonomy): Eukaryota > Metazoa > Arthropoda > Insecta > Lepidoptera > Crambidae > Eudonia > Eudonia mercurella. The sequence goes on from OY720045.1 coordinate 7,918,891, forward strand.
CACTCGTGTTCGCGGTAATACACTCTCGCCTAAGATGGGTAATTTACCAGCAAATCGCGTGTCAGTTGACTTTCCATTTAGTTCAGTTGGAGTCGACTATGCTGGTCCCTTCTATATCCTAAACCGAAAGGGTCGAGGTGCCAAATTGATGAAATGTTATTTATGTCTTTTTATTTGTTTGCGTTTTAAATGCGTGCATTTAGAAGCCGTATCAGACTTAACTAAAGAGGCTTATATAATGACGTTTCGTAGATTCGTTGCGCGGCGCGGCAAGCCAGCGGAAGTGTGTTCCGATAATGGACGAAATTTTGTGGCAGCTGCGAAAGAGTTGTCTAATTTTTTAAGGCAACAAAATAAATCTCTCTCTGAGTTTGCAGCTCAGGATGGCATTAATTTTAAATTTATACCGGCTTACGCTCCTCATTTTGGTGGGATATGGGAGGCCGGAGTTAAATCCGCAAAATACCACATTAAACGAGTAATGGGAAATACTCATCTTTCGTTCGAAGAATTTAGTACACTTTTGTCACAAGTTGAGGCAATTCTAAATAGCCGACCCCTTTGTCCCATGTCATCCTCACCAGACGATCTCCTTTCCTTATCCCCTGGGCACTTTTTAATAGGACGACCACTAAATGCTCTGCCTTCAGCTGCTTTAGAAGACCTTAAAGAAACATCGCTTAATCGCTACGCCCGTCTAGAACAAATACGTCAGCACTTCTGGCGACGCTGGCAGCAGGAATACATTAGTGAAGTACAACAAAGAACTAAATGGAAGACATCTAAAGTTACACTCAACGTTGGAGACTTAGTACTGATCCAGGAGGAGAATAATCCGCCACTAAATTGGCGCCTAGGACGCGTTACCAAATTATTTCCTGGACCTGATGGTATCCCAAGAGTTGCTGAAGTTCACACCACGAAGGGCTGCATGCGTCGTCCCTTGGTTCGACTGTGTCGCCTGCCTTCCTCTGACCATCTACAGAGTTGAAGGATTTGGATCCTTCAACGGAGGGGAATATGTTTGCGCCTGAACGCGCCTACGATTTTCACCACGGCAATCGTCAGTGAACGCGTCATTGCCTTTTATAATTTTTTTTATTTTGTATTGTCGGTATATGAAAGTTATTAACTGCATTGTCTGTCATTCACTACTGTCTTCTATGGCGATCAGCCACTTACGTATACGTACTCAACCTGTACTTTTTCAAAATTACTGGAGTAAATATTCTATACATCGAGAAACTACGTTTTATTTATGAAGAAACCTCATCAGCACATCTTGCCTATACAGATAGTTTATAGCCTGGATTAACACATAGGAGTTTTTATCCCGATATTCCGACGGAAAAGAATGGAAACTGACAAAGCGGTACGAAGTCCGCCGGGTCCACTAGTATATGTGTATTTATATATTTGCCAAAAGACGTCCACTGCTGGAAAAAGGCCTCCTCTAAGGATCTCAACAATGACCGATTTTGTGCTGCTCGCATCCAGCGGCTTGCCGCGACCTATACCAGATCGTCGGTCCACCGTGTTGGAGGCCTGCCCACGCTCGTTGCGCTTTCCGGTACGCAGTCGCCACTCGAGAACTGTTCCGCCCTAGCAGCCATCAGTTTCTTGCGCTTATAAGAAACCAAATGCTAAGAACTTGGGATTTATAATTAAGATCCACAATCGTATTACAGTGAACTGATTTAGACATCGACTCTGTGGTCTAGTGGCTAAGACCACCGGTTTAGACCCAGAGGTCTCGGGTTCGATTTCCAGCGGGGGTACATGTTTGTGTACTCAGTTTGGTTGGTGGTAAGGCTTGTTTGTCCGCCTGGCTAGCTACCACCATCTTATCAAAATATGTCGCCATAACATCAATGTTTGTAGCATTGTGTGTTCCGGCAGCTAGAGATAAGATAGCCAGAGCTCACTAGTTGAGGATCCCGGGTGAAGTGCGCTTCCATTATTGGCCTTATCATCACTTAACATCAGGCGAGATCAAGGCGCTGTGCTTACCTGTTAATATAAAAAAAAATCATTTGAACTATGAGAAAAATTAGAGAAATAAGCAACTGAGACACTTTAAAATGCATTCTGTAATAAAAATGTGAAGTAATATACAAGTAGACCATTGGTTTAATCTATTATGAGTGTATTTACATGAAAAAAGGTAGCACCTTTGGTAAATAAGTAAGATAGGTACCTAAATATCAGAAAAACATGCGTAATGATTATTGTATATCATGTTAGTTAGTAAGATTGTTATTGTAAGTTAGTTAGGTGTTTTCTGTCAATGTAAATACGAGAAGACTTAATTAACATCCCTCCTATATCCCCTCCTAAATCCAGAACCATAATCCAGAACGTGTAAAGCGATTAGGATGCTATTAACGTACAGGGTGTTTTGTTACAACCACCATAGGGGTTTCGTAATCGTAAAATAATCAATTCCCAGGTCGACCAGTGTGTTTCGCTAGTCGTCGATATAGCCCGTTTTTATGATCACTAGGCCGCATTTTACAAGAGCGAGGCGATTAAGCCAATACCCATCGATAAGATAACTTGATCTCAATATAGGTATTTTCCTAGCAGTGGGACAGTAGGCTAATAATTAAACTATGCTTAGAACCTCTAAAAACCAATAGCGCGATGGGTCGACTCGCCCTCGCGGGCGGTGGGTCGACTCGCCCTCGTTCCGAGTCTGAGACCGGTGTGGTCTAACCAATAGATCACGAATGCGTTTAAAATGCGAGTTACGTGATAGAAAACTGCGCGTGATCAGCTCTTTGGACCGACAGATCATCAGCCATAACATCAATGTTAGTAGCAGTGTTGTGTTCTGACAGCTAGAGATAAAATAGCCAGTTCGTCAGTGTATAAGGTTTCCGGGTGAAATGCGCTTCCACTTTTTGCCATATCAACATTTAACATCAGCCGTGCGATTCTGTAACAAAAACTCACTTCGACATCAATTACACTCGTAGCTTGCAAATGAATTCGCCTTTATTACAACACAGTCAAAGTCCATTGTTATTGGCACGTCTTGAGTGAATTCTGTATCGAGTTCGGCGGTGATTTTGTTTCAGAATCGCACGGCAGGTGAGATAATAAGGTTAAGGTTAGGCAAGGTTAGCAAGTTAGGCATTCAAGGCTTTTCATAGCTTTGAATTGACGTTCAAAAAACACTTGTAAAAGTTAATTTTGAATAAAAAAAATTGAATTTTGTATTTTGAATTTTTGAATTGAATTTTGAATAAAACAAATCGGACCTTCTGTTTTCATCTATATCACGACATGACTCTTTAGAATGGAGTCGTGCCGCTGCTCGCGCCCCCCTAGTAACTCAAGGCTATCAAGTAGAATCGCCAGCTTGATTGGACGCTCAGCTGGCTGAAGGTCGCCTTTGGATACTTGAACGATTAAACTGCTCATTGTATGGTGGTAATAATAACTCTATGGTTTTAGAATTGCAACCTTTGTCATTTGTCAAGTTAACTATAAGATAATAAAATAAAAATAGGCACTGTTTTCCTAATAAAGGGCAAAAAGCTTTCAAATTACAAAAAATATATTGAGGAGCTCTTAAATTTTGAGAAGTTATTAAATGTTTGAGTTTCAATACCTTTAAGTGTAGCTAGCTGAGGTAACTTACTGCATATATGGAGTAATATAAAGCCATTGGCTTAAACCATGGATGCACAGACTTATTAAGACTAGGGGCCACTCGGGCAAATTATGAACTGATGGTGGGCCACCAGAAGTATAGGTAATTAAAGACAATGAAAAATTGATAATAATGTATTCAAATTGAAAAAGAATTATAGTATTAGAGTATTATTTTTGCTGTCGGCGGGCCACCAGTATTCGACCGGCGGGCCGCATGCGGCCCGCGGGCCGTAGTCTGTGCATCCCTGGCTTAAACTGTGTATGAGGGTAGGCTGCTAGAAAAAGGCGTTGGCTAATGCATGTCAGGTCAATTAATAGTGTATCTTAGTTATCTTAAGGAGCATAGTGGTGTAGCATGGGAGGAGCTCGATGGTGCAGTGGTTAACGCGCCCGGACTGCGAGTGCTAAGGTTAAGCAACTTTCGCAAAGGCCGGTCATCGGATCATCATCATCATTATCATCATCGCAGCCAAAAGACGTCCACTGCTGGACAAAGGCCTCCCCCAAGGATATGGGGGGTATTTGCCGTAATCGCCACGCTTGGCAGGCGGGTTGGCGATCGCAGTAAGTTGAGGGTAACCTCAGAGAGATACTGCTGCCCATCCTCGGGAATGGTCCCTTAGTCGGCTTTTACGACACCCACGGGAAGAGATGGGGTGGTACTATTCTTTATCCCCGGCACCACACAGGGTAATCATCACAGGGTCATCATGATGATGATGATAATGATGATGATGATGATGATGATGATGATGATGATGATGATGATGATGATGATGATGATGATTATTTAAGACAAACAAGATTGGACTATGCTTGAAAAGAAATGAAAGCAATACCGAAAGGCTATAGCTTTCGATATTGCTTTCATATTGTTTTCGAAATGAAAAGATGACGCCTCCTCCTCACCTCGCCTTCAGGGGGGGTAATACAGCCTGGAACTCTGTAGGCAGGTCTTAATAACAATTAAAATTCTATTGTGTCTGGTACTTGCGCACTCCAGCTCCTACTTCATATTAATTGTGATGATTTGTTAAAAGCATAACACTACTTATTAACCTCAGCTATACATGTTATTTGACTGTAATTCTTCCTAGAAGTTTATAATTATACCTTTTCAAAGTGGTCACCCATTAGCTTATTTATCTATATGTTTCAAATTATTGATGTGTAGCCCAATCAAAACAAAACTTGTATATTGTTACATGAATTACATTGAACCAAATAATGAAAATTAAAGGTTTTCTTACGATTTGTGATTGCTTCAAAAAATTACTCTAGTTAATGAAATTGGTTGTGTGACCTTTTGGGACTACCAGAAGAACCTTGATAACAAAAATATAGCCAGTTTTTTACTCCAGAATAGGTATATCTTGTATATTAAATCACTTACAATATGACCTACACTCCAACCCATAGTTCAAGGGCCAATGCGTGTTCATTTTAAATCTGCTATGACCTTTGATTGAGTATTTAAGTCTAACTATTAGCATGGATGGGCAAATGTGTATAATAAAGTTTAAAAAATAAAAAATAAAGAGTAGGTACATAGTTCTGTCCATAAATATAGAAACAAAAAGATATGAATAAGTTCTTTTTAAAAAAAAGGGTTGCCTCATAGTGCTGCCTGATTCAATTTTAATCAACACAATTTTAGAGATTATTACAATTTGTTTTCTAAAGTATACGCGAACACTACAACTACACTAGTCACTACAATGCAATGGTCTCTCTGTGACCATGGACTCTGCTAAGGGTTCGAACGACATGAGCATAAAATAATAATTAATTAACGCGAGCAGATCCGTATCAAGTATTCTATTATAACAAGAAAATTAGTAAAGTGGGAAAAATGAAAACGACTGAAGAATCATTCAGAAGTTATTTGAAACAGTTATGTAAACTTGGACGACACGTGATTTTAAGTTATACATTTCAACACAACACACTCACTTGTTGAACCTAACAAAAGTATATTGATGAATAAAACTTTGCAATAAATTGAACCTTTAACATTTGTACAGATTTCTCATAGTCCCTTAATTGGAAATGAAGTTGATTAAGCGATGTGAATTTCGTTCTGAACTTACCAGATAATCACCACGAAAGCACCACTAATAAATAAGTTTTCTCAATATTCGATGTTATCTATCACTAACAACAAAATATCACCACTCACTGCAATACCTATTTCTTTTTATTCATTTATTTAATTATTTTCAGTTTCATGTACGTACAGGCATATACCTACCTACTTTGTTTTACTAACTTTTTGGCTTTTGCTTTCCGATCCCAACCAAATACTGACTTGACCTTTTTTTTTGTTGATTGACTGGTGCAGAGGTTGACATTGACATTGACAGATTCAAAACGTTCAGAAGTTCAGTTATAGTTTAATGACAAGAAATCTCGATAGATGGCTTTCTTAAAAATTAATGAGATTAATTCCTAATAAAAGTTAGACAGGGACTTCTGAGAAAATGTTTTTTGGTTATCAATGTGAAGTAATCTCAGAATAATAACTATTAGTTCCGTTCTGTCATAAGGCTAGAAAAGGAAGTTGGAGTGTGACAAATGGTTGGCACTTAGTTTTTATTTTTTTTATTGTTGCCGCTCACGCGGCCACCCCTCACTCCAGGGAGCCCCTTTAACGGCCATGTCTGGGGTATTGTTTACAAAAAACGTTATTTATGACTATGTGTTTCTGTGCAATATTGATATAAAACACGCCTATACCCGGGGATTTTTTTTTACGAAGCTTTCAAAGCTATGCATCGATTTTTAAAATTAAATAAAAAATGCTCAAATTAAGTAATTAATTTCTCAATGAACTTGGCACTTACGACTGAAATATCACCATGAAGAGTATTTAATACTTAATCAGATTTGTAAAAATGAGCTAGATCTATTAAAATGTGACTGAATTTTAAAATATCAAAGACAAGTTAAACCAGTCCAGAAAAAGAAAAAAAAATTTTGTTCTTGGTGAATTTTTTAGGTATATATTATAAATAAAACAATAGCATCATTAAATACTGTATCGAATAGGTTTTCTAACAATATATTACACTTCTTTATACATTAAAACACCAAAAAAGCGGTTAACCTCACAAAAATACACAACTGACACAATACAACAAGACAATGGGCTTTGACAGATGACCGTTTTCAATCGCTCTTATAATTTATTTGGCGTTATGGTATAAAAAAGTTGCCTTAGTAAAAAATATTGGGAATTTAATACAGAATTATTTAAAAATTACAGCAAATGAATCAAATCTTTATTTTAAAAACAAGAAGAACTTTTCGGAACGCAAAATTATTTGCGCCATTTTGGTTACAAAAGTAACCATGGCCGTTTGAGCGGATAATTAAATATTTTCCAGCATACAAAGATAATCGTGAAACTGAACGCAAAATATAGTTTCATCTTCTTTTGTTTATTTACTTAATGTCCATTTTCTTCTTTTCTTACGAGGTAGCCAAGGTAGCAAAGCGAATAATAGGTATAGGTTACCTATACCTATTATTCGCTTCGCTACCTTCTGTCTAAATTCAATAAGTACTTACGTACTTATTGAATTTAGACAGCATTGGATCCATTGTTTTTCTTTCTTTCGAAACTTCATGAACGGAATAGAAAGGTTTTTGTGTAATCAAGTGCCTTATGTAGTATATAATAATAATAATAATTAAAAAGTTAATGTTACTTTTCTCGTGATATGTTACTTTTTGAACCGTCTCGTGTTACTTTTGACTATCAGCCACTGGCAACACTGATATTCATATTCATATTAATTTAATCACTTAAATTTGGTAACATAATAGGTATATAGATATACAGCTTCATGATCTCTGAGGTCCATAGCGAGAGCCATATTACAAGAAATTGAATTAAAGCATTTTAGATATTTTGACTTGTTCGCGTATTAATAATATCGCCTGTCAATAACTTACATCAATTATGTCACGAGGAGCTCGATGGCGCAGTGGATAACGAGCCCGGTCTGCGAGTGCCGAGGTTAAGCAACTTTCGCAACGGCCGGACATCGGACGGGTGACCAAAAATATATCATCTCAAGCTCCTCCGTGCTTCGGAAGGCACGTAAAGCCATTGGTCCCAGCTGCATTAGCAGTCGTTAACAACCACCAAACCGCACTGGGCCTGCGTGGTAGTTTATGGCCCGCCCGATCTCCCTATCCATCCAAGGAAGGCTCGTGCCCCAACAGTGGGGACATAAAATGAGCTGATGGTGATGATGAATTATGTCATTAACATTGTCGTAAGCTCGAATAATTATTTCAGATTTTAATAGTATTTCTGCCTAGATTCAACGAATGCTTTGGATTACTAGAAATAGTGAGTGTGTGTTCTATATGACACTATTTCTTTTGTAGTTGGGGGCTGCAAGTTTTATTAATCTTGAAAAGAAAATTTTGCTATATTATTAAAAATCTATCTGTTATTCTATGTTATCTCTAGAACAAAAGACAGATTTTATTTTATTCTGCTTCGTTTAAGAATTTCGAACAAGGCTGGGCAAAGCAAGCTTTATTTATAGTCCTCTCTTTCTACGTTTAGGAACAGAGAAGAAGTCTACAATGATAATGTAACTTTACGAATTTCTGCTCCAACATCATTCAATTCAACACGTAGCATCCCTAGTCAGTCTGTGATAGGTACAACTCATTCATTCATTCTTTCATGTCATCGACACGGAGAACAGCTGTAATATCAGTTTTACAAAAATATTTTTATCAATTGGATAAAAAAAATACATGTTTTGTTTCCGTTTATTTACGACACAACTAAAGGCATTTAACTATATTTCGAGGAAGTATTTAGTAGTGTTTTCCAAGTTCGGAGTGTGACAATTTTTTGTTTTTACGAAGACGCAATAGAGTTATTATGTCTAGTGAGAAAGGTGCCACTCAGCCTGCTAGCATGGAAAGTTCGCAAGCTCTGCAACCTGCTGACGATGATAACCAGAAGTCTTGCTGGGTATGCTTCGCCACAGAAGCAGACGACCGCCTAGCGGCTTGGGTTCAGCCCTGCAAATGTATCGGGACTACAAAATGGGTAAGCAATATGCAGTTTGTTTTTGGTTGCGTAGCCTGTGTGTTATTGTATTGGACATGCATTTTCCGGTGTTCAAGGTGAAATGAATAGTCATAACAACATCGATCGGAATTGTGACACGTGTACAATAGAAGCGTTAAAATGTTGAAATAAGTAAGTTTTGTTTTTTGCTTAAATTTTATCTGCATGTAGGTATATGGTTCTTATATCAATTTAATTGCAGCCGATTGATGACAACACACACCCTACCTACAGATCGACACCTACCTGTTTTACATTTGAATGCAATAAACATTAATAGTAAAGTGCAGTACTAAATAAATTCATAGGGTTGACACCAAATTTTGGTAGGGTTGAGGATTGAGAGGGGGTGTGGGTTCCCCTTCTATTTCCCCCCCCCCCCCCAACCCTCAAAGCCCAAAATTTAGAGACATACTTTTTTTTTAAACAAATTTTTAATTTTTTAAAAAGAAATGTTTTTAACCTCTCCGGCGCTGCGGAAAGTGCAGCCCTGTGATTAGATTTTTAAACATTTAGGTCCGGGTGTCGCAAAGGGGGTGCAGGAAAAATACACTCTAACTTTTTTTTCACAAACTGACGAAAAACATAGTAGTGTTTGAAAGTATGTAAAAAAAAACGTCGCACGTACAAAAACGTCGTTTCTGGCGCTTCGCCGGCCGCTGCCGCGGCACGCTCGCTCCGCTCGCTCGGCTCGCGCGTTTTTGGTCAACATACTAACCTAACCTAACCTAATTAACTTTACTTTTTACTTTTTTTACTTTTGGTTTTTTTTTTGATAGCTATGTTTTTTAAAAAAAGTGTCGGCTCCATATAAAAATCAACTGAAAATTTTCTAAGTTTTTTTTCACAATTTTTTTGCACTTTTTTTGGATTTTCTTCTATCTCTTATTGATAGCTGTTTTTCGTCAGTTTGTGAAAAATTAAATTTTTCCTCGAAAATTTTCTAAGTCCTGCACCCCCTTTGCGACACAACGTGGAACCAAGCGAAAAATTTTACAAGTCCAAACTGCATACAAAAATATCGCAAATTTTTCTAAGTGTCGGCTCCATATAAAAATCAACTGAAAATTTTCTAAATTTTTTTTCAAGTTTTTTTTTTTTAATTGGATTTTTTGTCTCTTTTTGATGGTCTATGTTTTTCATCAGTTTGTGAAAAAAAGTTATGAGTGTATTTTTGCTCGAAAGTTTTCTAAGTCCTGCACCCCCTTTGCGACACCCTAACCAACATTTACTTCATAACACTGGATTTTAGCTTTTTTGTCAATTTAGTAGAGCTGCCAACTTAGCATGGCCAAATATTTACGTGTTCAGGCTGTCTGGCTTTTGTTAGGCTTTTTGTTCCATCATGTGGTGATTCCAGGCCACAACGCCAACGTCGAAAGAGTTTTCTCACGACCAGTGGACAAAGGAACGCAATAAACTACAGACACAAACAATTCCAAAGATGATGTTTTTGTTGTGCAATGTTAAATAAACAAGATTTTATTTTATGAAATGAATTTATGAAATGATCTCTAAGGAGAACGATATTCTCGATAAAGTAGGTGCAAATGCTAAATATCTAACTTTTGATTACTTTAAATTATAGAGATGTTGATTTTGAGATTTTCAAGAATTTTATTTTGTTTTTGTTAATTAATAATTTTAATTTTAATGAAGGTGATGGCTGGCACACTAAATAGCAGGTTGATTTTTAATTTTATGTAATTCCATTTGTTTTTATTGAAAATTTTAAGATTGTTGCTTTTTCCCTTAGGGTCTAGTAAGTGCAAATGCCAACTGATTGTGAATGTGTAATTCATAAATAATAATTAATAAAAACCTTATCCTCATCTGAGTTTTTTATTGTAAAACTGTTGTCGGACTTGAAAAGCGTAAGTCCAGCTTTAAAATGGTGTGTTGGGCTTTCCACACTGAGTGAGCGCTGAGTCTGGCTTTTTTATTTTAGGACCTGGCAACCCTAATTGCTACTCTAGTTGGTGCCCTAACAAGCTTCATCACTAAAATAAATATTAACAAATAAAAAAAAAACAGAAACAATACTGATTTTTTGATTTATTTGTGAATGTTATAGGTACTTAGTTAAAAGTATGTCATATTCTTATCAAAAGGCAGACAGACCAAATTATATTTTGTAAAATGTTTCAATCTTAAGTTAAGAAAAACAACAATATTTGTTTGTGCATTGAGTCTTGGTACTGTGACTAAGATACATTAACCTATATCTCAGAGGTACTCTTCAAGGTTACTAATAATATCAAAACAATGTAATTTTTATTACAGCAGCCTTTGCAAAAGGAGTTTATTCTTAACAACACCAAGAGGATAACTCACAATTTTACGACCTTAAGGCTTTTATTCTGCTAAGCAAAGTTATTTCACTGAATGACATATCCTTTTAACCCAGAATATAGCAAAGCAATAGAGGATGATGCTTGTTGGTTGCAGAGACAAAGTGCAGCTGTCTTTAGTAAAACCTCTATGAATTGTATTAAGAAAAGCCTAATCTACCATAGACAGTTATCAATGTGTGGTTTTTAAGTCAAAAAGCTAGAACAAAATGTAAATGAAATGAAATGAAACAACTTTTTTACGGATCTACTCGCATTTATTTTACACATTATTTTAAATTAATGTTTATACCTAAGTAGTAGGTATTGTTGAATCAAAAGTTTTTAAACATATTGTTTATGCTAAACAGAGTACAAACAATGATGTTATCATATTTGTTAGAGATAATCATTATCGAAAATGAGTAAGTACTTAATTATATTTTTTTATCATAAGTAAACTGGGTAAATCACATACAATTGTGTCGGACTGGCACACTTTTCAAATAACATCAGGTAGGTACCTATTATCTTTATAAATTAATTTGTTAAAATTAACTTCCTTCTCTAACATTACCAAGTGCTAGCAAGCTGATAATTAGCATAGAATAACTAATTAATACTGTGCAATTAGTCACACTATAGAATTTACTAGATGCTTTTGAAATTGAAGTGTTGTTTTAAGAAATATTGTAGGTATCTATCGCCTTTGTATTTTCAATTAACCTGTTTCAGTTAGTTAAGTTTCTTGGCAAAACACTCATGTATGCATGCCATATGTGCACAGTTTAAATTTCGCAACCCATTTTTGCATAATATTAAAAAGTTAAGACGGAACTCTGCGAACGGCAAAGTGAGGCCGGTTTTGTAAATGTGTGTGTTTAAACGGGTGTTGCCATGATAATTCATTTACCCCAAAAGTACAAAAATAACGTTAAAAATTAGCAATATTATTTTTAACGTGTGAAATATGATTCCATCCCGCTTTTTATCTTTTGGAAATTGATTCTTAAACCCTTTCACAAAAAAAATCGGCATTTTCATAGATAAATTTATGATTTTTCAAAACGACTTGCTCCCACGAGCCGCGGACCTACACTGACAAGTTAAGGCGTAGTTTCGTTGTACGTGTGTGCGTGTAATTGTGTATGTACACGGCGAGGCGTAGTTTGAGCCGGCCTCACTTCGCTGTTCGCAGAGTTCTGTCTTAACTTTTTATTTGGTCTGAGTGTGTGTGTGTGTACCAATAAATGAAATATAAAAGTATTTCCTGATTGCTGCATCTATATACCTGGTATACATTATAGCACCTTATAGTATTGCTTGTATTTTGTTTTATGTTTTTACTTTCCTTGATGTTACCTGAGTTAAATTAATATATATAAACGAAACCATAGTGATAGTCCTAGTGTTACAAGTGTAGCTGTGCGGTGGTGGCCCTTTTCTATAAAATAAATATATCTACATACGTTAAAAAAAAATTACACAGTAATTTCTAAAGTTTATGTGAACATTACACATTACACAGTACACATTGAAATAAAAGTCACCCTGAAATGAAGTCAAAACGTCAGAATGAAATCAACGTAAAATAATTTTTTGCATTAGATTGTAACAGAATGGATTTTCATGATAGATATCTTCGTAGGTTCACCAGAGTTGCCTGCAGCGGTGGGTGGACGAGAAGCAGCGAGGCAACATAACCCGGAAGGTGCTCTGCCCGCAGTGTAAAGCGGAGTACATAGTAGTGTTTCCATCGATGGGTGCGTTTGTGGCGCTGTTGGACGCCATGGAGGAGATCACCCACAAGATCTGTCCTTTCGTTGCGGGCGGTGTGCTGTTGGGGTCTATCTATTGGATAGCCATCACTTATGGTGCTGTCACTGTCATGCAGGTAAGCCATTTTACTCTTTATTAGATTTTCCTAATGATGCTATTAAAAAGTTTGATTAACATCAGTAATGCTTGATGGTGTTTGTTTTTAACTACTCTTTATTTGATTAAAAAAAGGTTTTATCATTTTTGGATATGAAGATAAATCAGCCTCATTCATTATACCTTTACATAAATTTATAATATTAGCTTAAAACCAGAAAAAAAATCATTATCATCATCAGCTCATTTATGTCCCTACTGCTGGGGAACGAGCGTTCCCTATGGATGGATAGGGAGAACGGGCCATAAACCACCACGCGGGCCCAGTGCGGATTGATGGTTGTTAACGACTGCCAATGCAGCCGGGTCCAACGGCTTAACGTGCCTTCCAAAGCACGGAGGAGCTCGAGATGATAAATTTTTGGTCACCCATCCGATGACCGGCCTTTGCGAAAGTTGCTTAACCTCAGCACTCGCACACCGGGCGCGTTAACCTATGCGCCATCGAGCTCCTCGAAAAAAATAAAAAGGGAAATTATTGAGGTAGTAACATGACTGATCCTCCCGCTGTATCGAAGGAAGGCTCTGCCAATATGGATAGTAAGTAAATACCCTATAATTGTACCACTGCTGGGCAAAGGTCTCCATCATTAAATCAAGTGTACAAGGCTACAATTTATAGCTTACTCTTAGAATAATGACTTACTACAATGATTGGCTTAATCACCGAGCACTTTACCACGCTTCCACCGAGGCGTTATATGGATAGTACTGCTTAATATACAATTTGCGTATCGTTATTTTCTAGTCAAATAAATATCTCAAAGTGGAGAGAGAGATGTGAAGTGATTGTAAATATCATCAGCTCTGTTAGGTGAAGCCAATTGAAAAAATTGCCTTCCCATTGTGAAAGAATAAAAAACGGTACTGGCCAGTGCAATGCACGCGCCCTGCAGTTGCAATACACAGCCAATGTTAAAATGATCAAAGCAGTGTCTCAAAGTAAAACAAACCATGTGCTGTATGTTGAGAGTCTATTTTGCCTTGATTAAAAGAATTCGTGTTTTTTTGTCAAAAATCATGCTATAACCACGATTATAATTTGGTTATTTTTAGTTAATGTCACAATATTTATCTAGTACAGGGAGTATAGGGACATCATCAGTTTCCGGCGAGAAAAAATGCTGTCAAGACCATAAATTAAAAAAAACGACGGGTTGCACTCTGGGAGTGCCGGCAGAAGTGAAAACTTGAATATTAACGTTGTGCATTTTTGATATTTTGGAATGGTTAGGGAATAATTTTGCACGAATTGCTTTAATTATCAGTATAAAAGTACTCTCATTTATGTGGTAGAATACAATATTTATTTATTGGGCTATCGTACACAAACATGACAATTTATATTACATTAAAAAGTTATATTAAGTTATATTAAAAATTTATATTACGCCGCACCAGCTGTCTACTCTCCATCCGTCTTACGAATTTTCGATCAGGTCACGTGTCCTGACGCGAGTTTAACATTTTTTACCCATTCCAAAAAAAGTGCACAACGCCGCTAAAGAAGTTTTCACTTCAAAAAGCTCTTTGCTACCACTTGTTTAAGAGCGTTTACGTCGCCAATGAAAAAAAAACATATCTAGTAATTAGAGATATAAAAACAAATTATGCTCAACAAACTATTTGAATGAAGTAATTTAGCATTTATACGTCACCTAATGAACATCTGACATGATATGGTTTAGTTAAATAAGACGTTACAGCTAAAAACGGCCACTTTTAACTATAACGCCGTATTTAACTAAACCATAACATGTCAGATGTTCTTTACGTGACGTAAAAATGCTAAATTACTTCATTCAAATAGTTTGTTGAGCATAATTTGATTTTCCATATCTGATTACTAGATATGTTTTTTTTTCATTGTCGGCCGCTAGTGTGCGGCATAAACGCTCTTAAGACATTGAAGTCGCAAACTCAGCCATAAAGTCATCTATTACTCGTTGCAATTAAGATAAGCACTTCCTATTGTTACGTCTTAGGTACTTGTTTAATACCTACATTGTATTAGCAGAATAGCAGTTAAAATCTAGATTTATTAAATTGCTATGTCGGTTCTCAACGATTTTCCTGTGATACGCGTTTAATAATAAATATAAGCGCATTGTTTTTATTTTACTATACAAAAAAGTGAGATGAGAGCCAAAAAGAGTACCTACGCTTTTTAACCCTCAGAGTGCCTAGTTTGAGATTTGTTTACTATCCGTATTCATTCGATCACGTTAACGGAAACAAAAATGAGTATAGATTAGAAGCAGCGCCTCCTGGCGACATACGAGAAGAGTTAACATTATGCCATACAAATTTTTGTTTTCGTTAACGTGATTGAGTGTCAAAACTAAGTCGCACTAGGTCCTCATATCACCTATTGTTTAGTGACAATAAGGTCGTAAGAAACACAGTTCACGCGGAATCCTCAACTACGGTTGTGGCTATCGAAAAGAAAAACTTCATCATCATTATCATCATCAGCTCATTTTATGTCCCCACTGCTGGGGCACGAGCCTTCCCTATAGATGGATAGGGAGAACGGGCGGATCATAAACCACCACGCAGGCCCAGTGCGGATTGGCGGTTGTTAACGACTGCTAATGCAGCCGGGACCAACGGCTTTACGTGCCTTCCGAAACACGGAGGAGCTCGAGATTATACATTTTTGGTCACCCATCCGATGACCGGCCTTTGCGAAAGTTGCTTAATCTCAGCACTCGTAGACCGGGCGCGTTAATAGAAAAACTTGATGTAATATTATTAGTATCTCAATAAGAATATTACTGAATATTGAGCCAATCAAAAAGACAATTATTCGAATATTTTGGTTAGCTTTAGTTCCCTAAAATAAATAACTAACAAATTGTTATTACAGAAGTTAATTATTAGGTTCTTTGAAAAGCGAAGCGAGCGTGCGTTGCAAGCGTAGACGCACTGGAAAATGTAGTTGATTGTATGTAGGTTTTGTTAAACCACTTTCGATTTTTATTTTTAATATTAATCAAGTAAACTACACGTCAAATAAAATATGTGCTTTAATCTTTGTATTGCTAATGTAAATATAAAAATAACAATTCAAAACAATCAAAGGTTGATGACAGCTATTCTACATACAATTATATACTAACGGATGGTGTTCTACTTACAAAATACCGTAGGTATATCACAGTTTCTTTTTTTTACTAGAAGATCTCTCAATTTTCCACAAAGATTTCAACCATTATCGAGTTCATTGTGGTGACTAACGGTAGTTAATTAATTTGTGTATCGACATGTCACGACTTTGTATTTGGATATTTGATTTACGCCATTTTAAAATACAATGCCTTGTTTGTTGAATTGGAATAAGGGTCATAATTTTTAAGCAACGAGACGTTAGGAATTATTTATCACGCACAGTCAGGAGCATTAACACCATCTTGATAAAATGGAATAAGAGTCAAAACTAGTCATAAATACTTGTTATATACTAATCACCAAAGTTTTCGCGACAATAGGAAAGTTATATTTTTGTAAACCTGCTGTTCTAATGTTAAAAATTTTCTTTGGTTCTCGACCGTTGTGTCAAGTCAAATTAAAGTAAAATTATGGTATTCAATATATCGGCAGAGCCTTATAAAGGGTAATGGATAAGAAGTGTCTTTTCTGCATATTTATTTTTGTTTTAAATATTCTTATATAACTATGTAACTCATGTCTCTCTATTTTAATTATGTAATGCTATAAATATATAAACACTACAATTTACAAAACTTCTAAAACACTCTTTTTGCGTAAACTCATAACTGTATTGGATGTAAGACAAAATAAATAATTAATTTTGATTCTGCCACTCTCTTATACATAAATAAATCTCCTCCATCGGCTTGATTGGTTAATAAAAGTCTCACTATACTATCTTCTCGGTGGTCAACTGCCAAATAGTATCCGGAGCAAGTTCGATTCTCAGTTTGAGCTGAGAAGTGTTTCGGATTTTTCGATACATAGCCCGGGTCGTATTTGGCAAGCATGTTTTTTAATTATTAATTCATTTCAATGATGGACGCCTGCCTGCCTGCCCCAAAGCTGGGCATCGGCCCTACTTAGGGGCAGGGTATGTACTTAAGCTAATTACTACTTAGTTAGAAAATTGGATGCCTTCCCAGTTTAAATTGCCGTTCGATCTCGTTAACGTGCGAGAAATTTTCACTCTCGTATTATACGTTAGTGCTCAATGGTGCAGTGGAGGAGCTCGATGGCGCAGTGGTTAACACGCCCGGGGGCCGACCGCCTAACTCACTCGCTTTCGATCGCTTTGAAGGCGAGGCAAGGAGGAGGCGTCATCTTGTCATTTCGAAAAGAATATGAAAGCAATATCGAAAGCTATAGGCTATAGCTTTCGATATTATATTTCGATATTATATTAGCAGGCGAGGCGAGGGCATCGCCTTCAAAGCGATCGAAAGCGAGAGAGTTAGGCGGTTGGGGGGCCGGTCTGCGATTGCTGACGTTAAGCAACTTTCGCAGAGGCCGGTCATCAGATGGGTGACCAAAAATTTACCCTCCTCCATAAATAGCTCCTCCGTGCTTCGAAAGGCACGTAAAGCTGTTGGTCCCAGCTGCATCAGCAGTCGTTAACAATCACCAATCCGCACTGGGTCCGCGTGGTGGTTTATAGACCGTCCTAGGCTTACCGTCCCCACTGCTGGGGACGTATGAAACTACTATATTATTACTGAGTATTAAACGAAATTAACTCTCCTCGTTTGCCACCAGGAGGCGCTGCTTCGATACCTAACAAATTCTCGTTTTCGTTAACGCGTTCGAATGTCAAAGGCGAGGGACGTACGCGTTGACGCAATCAGTGACCGCTGTCGCGTATCCAATCGCGCTTTCACACTTTCTATTGCGAAATAAGCCGGTCGGAACTAACGATCATCTTTTACTAATTACCTAAATGGCACATTCAAATATTTGCGGTTTTTGCAAAACTCATTATTGAACATATGACTCAGAAAGCTAATATACAATATCGTATTAATCAATCGTGCTATTGTCTGTTAGTTTTTGTATTTTTAATACTAGTATAGGCCGCCTTGCATAAGTGATACAACAGACATCATTTTAAATAGAATTTAATGAATCCTTGATTTTGATGCAAGTGGCCCCGTCTTTATTAAACAATTAAAATATAACTGTTTTGCATTACAACAAAACAATTATTATGTGTCGGATAAAACACAGTGTTAGGTGAAGAAGCAGTCTATGATTCATTGCCAAATATATCTATGGTATTAAAAACCTTACCAAATTGTCCATGGTTTTTTCGTCGTTTTCCTTTCTTTGACACCAGAGGCGCCACTTCCTATGCGAATGACGCGTTGAAACTTGTTTAAACTTCATAGTCTATCACCAGCAAGACCTTGCTGCAACACTGTGTTTTATCCGACACATAATAATTGTTTTATTGTAATGCAAAACAGTTATATTATGTGTCTTTATAAAACACAGTGTTAGGTGAAGACCTGTTTGTTATCTGCTGGTGTCAAGCACAAACGCTATGTTATGAAAATAAAACAAAATTAAATAATTGTTATAATCAACAAAAGAGTTATAATTAAAAATTACTAAACATAAGATACTTAAAATTGTATGAGATACATGTCTTTTAAAATAAATCTTTGTAATACTCTATTTAAACATAAAATTAACCAAATATAACATTATGCCTGATACTTTCATAGCAAAGTAATAAAGATAAAATAAAGTTATTAATAACTATATAAAACAATGATAAATTTAAAAATAATAATTGTTAATTAAGTACTAGCAAAACTTTCAAATAATAAATCAGCACAAGAGTTGTCCTTATCAGCTCTCTGAACCTTTCGACAATAAAACTTTTGAAATGTCTGTATGCTCTTCCAATTCCCTCTCTTAAGGATTTCTTCAATTGGTCTACTTTCTAACCAACCTCTGGATGCTACTGCTGATCGAATAGAACCAGGTGGTGCATCAATGTTAATATTTTTAAAGATATTTTTAATCCATCCTGCAATATTTGTTCTAGATGCAGGTTTAACTATTCCAGTTAAAGTAATAAATAAACTTGTAATGTTACTCTCTGATCTTCTATCATGAGAAATTCGGATAAGCTCTTTAATATGTCTTACAGGACATATATTTTTATCAGTGTTGACTCAAAATCCAACCAGACTGTCTATGTGTACTAGAATCAGTCTTAGAACCAAATTTTGGCCAGAGAGTAATTCTACCAGATTCTTCAAAAAAGCTATCCTGAGATATATCTAAAAGAGTTAAGTCATGTACTCTACGCCCTGAAGCAAGAAGGAGGACTAGTGCAGTTCGTCGAGAAACATCAAACAATGTATCTAAGGGTGGTGTGGTCTTAAGCCAATCAAATAATAACTTTATGTCAAAAACAGGAGGTTTTTGTTCATCTGGCTTGGCAAGTGAAATGGCTTTTAAAATTTGATGAACAAAAAAGTTCTTTGATAAATTTTCAGTTGATGTGGCACAAAAAGTAGCTACAGCAGACTTGTGCAGCAGTATAGTGCTATATGCCAGCTTATCCTCTAAAAAGAGTTTTGCCAAGAATCTTGCTAAATCATTTCCGGTAGGTACCTTAGGATTTATATTGTTATTATCACACCATATGATCCATCTCCTAATGGGTGCTTTATAAGTAGATAAAGTTGATTCTCGCCAGCTACGCCTTAACAAATTTTGCTCTTCTGAGGCCCAGTGGGATATTTGTTCTGACCACCCCCAACTTTCCAAGCCAGAAGAGATAACTTGTCTACTTGTGGAGGGCACCTGCCTGTCGTCTGGTCTATTAAGGTCTTCTGCAGATCCTTTATCGGTAGTGGTTCCACTAGGGCCCTGGCTCGAAGATCTGGGAGCCAAAAACATTGTGGCCACTGGGGTGCTATCAGAATGAATGTTCCCCTTGAGTGATTCAGATGTGCCAACACCTGTGGAATTAAGCTGGGAGGTGGGAACACCCATCCCAGCTGACAGTCCCATGGACGACTGAAGGCGTCGCAAAAAGTTGCGTATCCATCTGTTGAGTCCAGAGTTACATAGTTTGGAACGACCGAAGTGGCCCTGGAAGCGAACAAATCTATGTCTGGAATGCCCCATTCGTTGAATATGGCCTCCGCGGCCGGGGGCAACAGATGCCATTCGGGTACAACACGACCCCTGGACAGGCGGTCTGCTATCCCGTTGAACCTTCCTGGCAGGTAACAAGCCGAAAGTGTTATTTCCAGCTGTTCGGTCAACTCCAAGAGCTTTGCCGTTAAATTTAGAAGGGCTAATGATCGAGTCCCGCCTTCGTTTCTGATATACGACACTAGTGTTTGGTTGTCGGACTGTATCAGAATATGGGCTCTGTTTAATACTTTTTGTTGACTCAGTATTGCTCCGTATACGGCATACATCTCCTTGACGTTGGAGTGCCATCTTTTTTGATGAGGAGCCCATTTCCCTGATAGGTACAGACTGTTCAACTGAGCACCCCACCCCGCATCCGCTGCGTCGGTGGTCAAGAAGTGTGAAACTTCTTTTCGGTGTAAAGTCATGGAATTGTGATCTACTGCTTTTACCCACCAGTTCAGATCTTGGTAAACTTCCTGAGGCAAAACCTTCCTTTCTCTGGGTCGGTTCTTCTTGTACTTTCTCAGAAAAAGTTGCATTCTCCGACAATGAAGTCGTCCCCTGGGGATGGTGAGAGTTGCAAAGTTTAGAAGGCCTAACAAGCTTTGCGCTTCTTTCAGAGTACAGGTTAGGTTCCTTTTCTCTATGTGGGACACCAATATTCTTATTTTCTGAACCTTTTTCAGAGGTAATGACATTCTGTTTATGTGGGTATTCCAGACTATGCCCAGGTATTCCAGTTCCTGGGTAGGCTCTAAAACAGACTTTGGGTAATTGACATGCCACCCTAAAGTCTCTAGCAATCTCAGTGTTTCCGCAACCTGAGTGACTAGAAGAGAACGGTCCTGATGGACTAATAGGTAGTCGTCTAAGTACACCAACAGACGAAAACCTCTCGCTCGAAGAGTTTCCGCAACCCAATTCGACACCGCTGAAAAAATCTGAGGAGCTGAGGAAAGGCCAAACGGTAGAGCGGTCAGTTGTAGAATTTCCCCGTTGTAAACAACTCTGAGGAACCGTCTGTGAGCCTCCGCTATTGGTAAATGGAAATATGCGTTCTGGAGGTCTACCTTTACTAGCCAGTCGCAGTCCTGCAAAAAATCTACTACATCTGTCTGTGATATCAGATGAAAATGTTTTGTTGCTATGTGTGAATTGAGACTTCGAAGATCGAATATAGGTCTCATTCCACCATCTGATTTTTTCACTAAAAACATTCTCGAATGGAAACCGGCATTCAAAACTGGCGGTTGTTCTAATATATTTTTTGCTTTGAGATCTTTGATCATGATTGACATATGTGGGGTAACTTTGGTTGCAAATTTGTTTAAAAGGTTTTTGTAAGGGAACTGCAATGGGGGTTTTATTTTGAATGGGATCCTTCCTCGTGTTATTACTTTCAGTATAAACTGATTTGCACCTAGCTGTTTCCAAGTGTCGACATGATGTTTCAGACATCCCCCTTTGAAGTTCCTTAACTGACTGTCAATTTTGCTTTGAATTGGTATTGGACTGTTCAGGAGGGTTGTTGCGACGAAAGGGCTTCTTAATAAACTTTGATTTTCTTTCACTTTTATTATTATAGTTACTTTTATGTGTCTGTTTATTATGCTTTTTGAATGAATTTGGTGGCTCAAAGTTATTATATGGTCTCTTTTTTATTAAATAAGATGGAGTATTAAGCCATGTATGGGAACCACCTAATGATTGAATAACCGGCTGGAGAGCCTCTCTACTAAATAAATATTCTGAACTAGGAGGAATGTTCTGTAAAGTTGCTCGGAGATTAGAATTTCCTATCTCTTTTAATATACGGTCACATCTTAATTCAATACATTCTGCCCTTTTGCCGCAAATAATCTGCATTGTAACTTCAGAATTTTTTGATATAGCTGATCCCGGACCAAACATTATGGAGAATTTTTCAAATAAATCATTTACATTTAAATTTGTCGAGTCTTTTGCTGCCATATCTAATATATTTTGTAATGCACTTTGCACTAAATGTCTCTGTTCTATTACTGCATTGGATAAACTAGCCATAAGAGTTGCAGTTGAAGCTAAAAAATCTTTAGTTTTATTGAAGTGACATAATTCTTCATTAATCTTTAAACCCATGAACCCGGGTGAAGCAACAAAAGATTGCATTGCTTTTTTATATCTAATGCCTTTCCAAGCTTGAGAGTCAAACTGTTGCAACTTATTGAGTTCACTAAGTCGTTCCTTATTAGCAACAGGTATAATCCTGTTCTCATCATAATTAATGTTTATATCACCTAATGACAAGGTACTATTAGTAGCGGAATTAGTAGGATTAGTAAGGAACTCACTGTTAATTTGTGAACTTGTACTAGGTACATTTGAAGTACTTGGATCTGTCGGCAAATCGTGATTCGATAGTTGCGCTACGTAATTTGATATGTAATTTACTTGCGCTACCAAACTATCGACCCTTGGATCGGAATAGGTGTGTTTGTACTTACGTCTCTTGTTGGGAGGAGGTGAGGCAAATCTTTCATCCTCCGAGGATGAAGATTCTGATTTAGAAGAAGAATCATCTCGAGTCTGTCCCCCGTCCGGGGCGACAGAACACGATTTTTCGCTCACACCTTTCTCCAATTCACTCATCACACACCTTATACAAACTTTTTAAAACTATCACACTGTGATTTATCGCTTATATCTTATTATTTATAACTTAACCAAAACTTTTGCTGGTTGCCCGGCAAAAATCACAAACGCTATGAAGTTTAAACAAGTTTCAACGCGTCATTCGCATAGGAAGTGGCGCCTCTGGTGTCAAAGAAAGGAAAACGACGAAAAAACCATGGACAATTTGGTAAGGTTTTTAATACCATAGATATATTTGGCAATGAATCATAGACTGCTTCTTCACCTAACACTGTGTTTTATAAAGACACATAATAAGTCAGTATGGGGAAGTCCTAAACAGTAAAGAGGGTTTGTTCTTTGAGTCACATGTAAGGCACTTACATCAAATAAAAAAAAACTGCACTTGAATATAGTTAATTTATTATGAGAAATAATAATGATCCACAAAAAAATAGTAGGCTAGCACCTAAAATGCTAAGTTAGCATCTAAATAGTAGTTTAGGTGCTAACTTTGTATTTTTAGGTGCTAACTTAGTATTTTTGTAGGTTAGGTTAGGTTAGTTTGGTGATCGATTAAATACAACCCATTTATTATTAAGTATGGGGTACCTAATTACATAACAGTTAAATACGGATATGAATAACGGATACGGAGGAGCTCGATGGCGCAGTGGTTTACGCGCCCGGTCTGCGAGTGCTGAGGTTAAGCAGCTTTCGCAAAGACCGGTCATCGGATGGGTGACCAAAAATGTATCACCTCGAGCTCCTCCGTGCTTCGGAAGGCACGTAAAGCCCTTTGGTCTCGGCTGCATTAGCAGTCGTTAATAACCACCAATCAGCATTGGGCCCGCGTGATGGTTCATGGCCCGTTCTCCCTTTCCATCCATAGGGAAGGCTCGTGCCCCAGCAGTGGGGACATTAAATGAGCTGATGATGATGATGATGACGATGATGACGGATATGAAAGGAGCTCTATAGCGCAGTGGTGAACACGCTCGACCTGCGATTGCTAAAGTTAAGCAACATTCAGAAAGGGTGACCAAAAAACTCCTTGCTTCGGAAGGTACCTAAAGCCGTTGGTCCCGGCTGCATTAGCAGTGGTTAACAGCCACTGATTCGCACTGAGCCCGCGTGGGTTCATAGCTCGTTCTTCCTTTGTTTTGCCAAATATAGGAAAGACTCACGCCCCAGTAGTGGGGACATATTATTATAATGAGTTGATGATACGAATATAGTTATAAAGACGTCATCACTTTTAACATTTCAGGTGGTAGGTCACAGAGAAGGCCTGGAGATGATGGAGTCAGCCGATCCCCTGGTGCTGCTTGTTCTCCTCCCAACCATTCCGGTGACCCTCATCAGCGCCAAGATGTACAACTGGGAAGACTCCGTGCTGCTCTTCCTGAGGAAATACTGTGCGAAGATACCGGCCCTAGCGTACATACTACCATTTGGCAGGTGAGTGTACAGTAGAGAGCAGTAACCTGTCGTCTGTTGTGAACACAGACACGATAGAATTTCAAATGTTTGTATGACGGATCTGGCACTAAGCAGACGAAAGGTTAACGATGCTAAATCTATACTAATATTAAAAGAGGAAACCTTTGTAGGTATTTTTGTTTGTATGTATGTATGTATGTATGTATGGATGTATGTATGTTTGCAACGAATAAACTCAAAAACTACTGGATCGATTTAAAAAGCTCTTTCACCATTATTAGAATGCTACATTATCGCTGAGTAACATAGGCTATTTTAAAAAAAGTATATATAAAATACTAAAAACGACAATTTAATTTTCCAATACAAAATAATTTGTTTGGTTTGTTGCAATGGAAACCATTGAAACTGTCAAAGAGGTAGGTACGAGGTCCGCCGGGTCAGTTAGTAATCAATAAATCAAATCAAATCTAATAATTTGTTTGCTATTCTTGTTGTATTACTATACATATATAGTTGACTAACTATGTAACTGATTTACCACTTAGGACAGAAACTTCCATAACAATAAAATTTGGTTTTAGCTTATTGTCAATAACGACAGACAACGTATCTGTCGTCGTATCATCGGTTGCATCGTGACCTCGTTTGGCAAATGAAACGAAAGAGTGCAAATTTGCATGTGTAGTTTTACGAACCGATGGCATAGTGACATTCACAAGAGCTACTTGTAGCCTAAACTGAATAAATGATTTTGAATTTTGAATTTTGCATAATCATATTCTTTTAATAAGTGTGGTCGCAGTAAAGTGCCACATCCTATATTAGTCCTCTACTGGACATAAGGGCTACTCTCACTCATTATCTATTACCTACTAAAGAGAATATATACATAGTATCTTTATAACTGGCTGTTCCTAACTCATCATCATCAGCTCATTTTATGTCCCCACTGCTGGGGTACGAGCCTTCCCTATGGATGGTTAGTTAGGGAGAACGGGCCATTAACCACCACGCGGGCCCAGTGCGGTGCGGTGGTTGTTAACGACTGCTAATGCAGCCGGGACCAACGGCTTAACGTGCCTTCCGAAGCACGGAGGAGCTCGAGATGATACATTTTTGGTCACCCCTCCGTTGACTGGCCTTTGCGAATGTTGCTTAACCTCGGCACTCGCAGACCGGGCGCTTTAACCACTGCGCCATCGAGCCCTTAAATCCTAACTAAATATACAAAAACCACCAAGTTATTAATGAAAAAAAGTACCGATTTAGTTGCTAAAACATTTCTCTTTCTATTTCAGTGTGGAAGGGGACAGGGGGGCGATAGTGACCGGCCAGGTGAACCACCAGAACCAAAACTCCAGTTCACACCTCTCGCCCACAAGGATATTCTGTTCCGCGCTCCTTCTTCCCACAATATCCACTATTATAGGCAAAATATTCTTCCGTTCGATACAAAATAACCTTCACAGAACCATCTTAGGTGGTTTAACCTATGTTACCATAAAAGGCGCTTTGAAAATATACCACAAACAAATGCTGTACATTAGGCATTCGAGCAGGAAAATTCTCGATTACACAGAATCAAATTTAAATTTGTACAGAAGTAATGTTACCACGACAGACGCTGTGTCCAGTACGCGAGACGATTCCGAGCAAGTCGTTTAAAACTTATGTTTAATAAAAATGTATGTATGTAAAAATGATGGGAGCAGATACGGTAGACATTGACATTGGTACAGAATTTACCAATTTATGTACTTTTCTGTCGAACTTTGTGTTTTTCTTGTTTGTAGTGTACCTACACGTACAGTCGTCGTCATATTTGTTTATCATTTGCTGATCGAATAGCTTTAAAGTATATTAATTTTGACTGTACTATAAAACGTGTTTGTTAGTGATAAAAACTTAAAAATATGGCTGACTGATTAAGGAATATTGCGTCTTCTAATTATATGTAATTGAATATTGGATTTTGTTTTATATTCTATATTGAGATTGCGACTATCATTTTATTTATATCAAAACAAGGATTCAAGTGACAGTCAAAATCTTAGTCGATACTAGTTTTGACTAGGCAAAGCTGTTATAGCAAAGCAACATGCGTATTTGCATTTATGCAGTTTGCTTCATAAACTCAATTAAAATTCAGTCGTCTTATTTTATAGAACACAGTTAATTTTGCATTTTGTAGTCTTCATAATAAGCGCCTGCATAATTATAAGGCGTGCGCATATTAATATTGTATTGTGAATATTAATTTAATAATATTCATTTATTACAATTTAAAATTTTCATTGAGGCTATAATTTTTTCTTGAATACAATTCCTTCTAACACTTTTAGTTTTTGGTCGAAAGCATTAACTTTGATAGGCTAAGTTCGACTTGAAGGCAACGGCCTTTCAATGTTGTCTAGTCAAAACTAGTTCTAACCAAAATAACATTACGCCAGCTACTAATACGTTTAAATTCGGTATAATTCGCACAGGACTGTTAACAATTATTTTGTTATTTTAAAATATATAATAATATTATATTCTGTATTTCCATCTACTAACAGCGTCCTTGATATGAGATTGCGTTTTTCTATAACATACATACAACATACTTATTATATGTCTATGTGTCATTATAAGCTTGTAATAGATTTTACAATTGCACTGTTAACAGCCAAATACGTAAAATAATACGAATTCCTCAAAAAAATGTATAAGTACATAATATATATATATTTTAAAAATGGTTAAACACTTTAAAAAAATCGAATAATT
Organism: Eudonia mercurella; assembly: GCA_963082485.1. NCBI lineage: Eukaryota > Metazoa > Arthropoda > Insecta > Lepidoptera > Crambidae > Eudonia > Eudonia mercurella. The sequence continues at coordinate 7,945,894 of OY720045.1, forward strand.
AAATTGAACGATTTTGCGCAATACGGTACGGCTACTTTTAGGTCAAAGCAACTTTGATCTCCGTGTTGCGGCAACGGGCAACTCGCGACTAGCTGTTTACAAATAACTTAAGGGGGTGCAGCGCGGACGCAAAACTGCGAGTTTCAAGTTTCTTTATGATAGCGAGCGAGCGGCGCGTGGCAGTGGTGTGACAACGGCGCACGACAAGAATACGCACGCACACTAATATCTGTACAGAGTAGGCTGGTGATTTAATTAGAGCAATGTTTACTTTCGTAAAATCTTAGGCGTTTGGGTAAAAAATAATAAAAGTCTTAATATTTTCATATTCATATTTTTTAATTGAAAAATAAGACAACAGTTGCCTGCGGAATATCAATACAAACATTTTGATGTCTCATCATTGTTTCATTTCTGCTATATTTACAAAGTTTCTGAAGAAATAAGTTTTTAGATATCATTACTTTTACGTATTGTTTATGCAGTTTCCGAGTATTTGTTTCAAATTCCAAGACAACCATGGCCTTGTAAAAGGATTAAGCTAACCTACACTAGTCATTTTTATATATATGACCTATTCAGCGCCTAGCACCAGTGACTTAAAAACACGTAAGATTTCGAAATTCCGCGCGGAACCCCTTAAAGAATTTGCGACGATATAGCATTTCTACTTGCGCGTTTCGATGACCGACTACAGTTTTCAGTTGCTTCTACTACCAACTGTTGCTAGAAACCCTAGTTAGTTAGGGGCACAGCTAGTTATTTATAAACTTATAAAAGGTTTCCTATTAAAATAGTCTCATAAATATTACAACAATATATTAAGATATATAACTTTTTAAACTGTCACGATCACCTGCATTTAGAGTAATTATTGACGGGATTCTTAACCATGTTTTTTGTTTTTGAGTATCCTATTATTTCGGCATAGTTGCTATGACGACGGATGTACTGATCCATCCATGATGATTTACTAAATCTGTAACATGGTAGGATTCTCGTAAATGATTACTCTTAATATATATATATACATTATTACTTACTAACGGCCCGCTCGCGACTTCGTCCGCTTGAGTGAACACCCGTAATTTTGTACTGCAATTCACGTGAACCACATTATATCTATACTAATATTATAAAGAGGAAACCTTTGTATTTTTGTATGTGTGTATGTATGTATGTTTGTTTGCAACGAATAAACTCAAAACTACTGGACTGATTGAAAAAAATTCTTTCACCATTAGAATGCTACATTAGCGCTCAGCGCTACGCAACATAGGCTATATTTAAAAAAATGTCCACCCGTGCGAAGCAGGGACGGGCCGCTAGTATATTATATATTACTATATCTAACTATAATGCTTATATGCTTATATTAGACTCGTACAAAATAAGCCTTACTATATAATTATTAATAGAAAGAAACTATAATAAAATTTAAATAGTAATTACAGTCATATGTTGGATCAAACTGGCCGGATATCATAATATAATTATATGTAAATCTATTACATAGAATTATATTATGATATCCGGCCTTCATCCATAAAGAATCGATAGAGTGCCTTTGTATGAGAAAAATCGTCATTTACTAGTGAAAAGGGCCAAACCTGTAGTTCAAAATCTTTGCACGTTTAAATATAAAATTGTATAATAGATATAATATATATTATATGTATATATTGTCATGACGTATGTATATTATATTTATGTCCCAATAAGGTTCATCTTACCTCGATGGGACGTAAATATGACCTATTTTTCTGCTTTTTCTTACAGATACGATTCGGTAGATATTTCATTTCAATTCTTAAATTGCAGCACATACTTTTAGCACTATAAATAAAAAATTGATTTTTCTTATATGTATAAAAATCGACAATTTATTACAGTAAAAGCGTTGAAAAAATGTCAACTAGTGGAATTTGAACCCATACCTGACCCGGATTTTTTAACGCATTTTCGGAATTATAATTACTTCGCAATATAGTTTACGTACAATGTATGTATATTTACTTTATATTATAATTAATGTGTGTAGTCAACTTAATGTCAATGTTATAAGGTACAAATGTAAATCGAAGGTGGATAAGTAAACGTGATTTGGTAAATTAAATTAATTCGAAATAGAATAGAATCTTGTTAGTACAGAGAAGAAATATTAAATCATAATTTAATAATTATTTGAAAGAATATGTTTCATCTCATACAAGCGTTATTCTAAGCATACAAGATGCAAAATTTTAAATAGAGAAAAATTTTCGGTATGTCAGCGACCGGTTGTCTTGCCTCTTAATTTTAGTGATTTACTAAAAGTGATATTAGACTGCGATAAATATCGAGTTATTAGTTTGTATTCGATATTTCTATCTGTGCTTTTTGTTCGCGTCCGATGAATACTTTGTTGTAAACATAAAATTAATACATACATAGCAAATATGGGACGATTTATTGTAAAATTGTATAAATTTGTAATTATTTCGGGTTATATTTTTATATTGGTAGCCACTTGAGTATTACCGCGTTTAGAAAATATGAAGCAACTTGTATATTTGTAGTTTTTAATTCTGTTTCATAATGTTATGTAATTTTTTTCTATTTCGTTTTCACGTGATTCGATAAACGGTTTTGCTCAAGTGGTCACTAAGAATTAGTTTTTGCTAGTCTTTTGTAAATCTAGCTAGATGTCTCTCAGGACGTGTTTGTATAATAAAGCTTACCTACTTTTAACTTTTTGTTTATTATGTACAATTTAAAACGAATAAAAGATTTTTTTAATAAATTGTATATTGTTTTACATAATTTTCCTTTTTGTGTTTTGGTAAAGACCTGCACATCAGGCAACACCAGGCTATCCGAAACTATCAATACGGTAAGGTCACATTTTATCAACTGCAAATATTTTGACAAAACATCTAATTATATCAGAGAAATAAGGCTCTAACATTTAAAAAAAAATTCAGGCTAGTTTTTTTTTTATTTTTCCTGACACAAAAATTGCATATTTTTAAGACTGTCGGCTCCTTTGAATGAAACTACGGGCACATGTAAGCGGTAAAGGCATTGCGGCCTCTCTGTTTCGGCTCCTCTGAATTGAAACTACCGAAAGTGCTTTATTTTACTTTTTAATCGAAATGTCTTTTGGCGTTTTTCTTGAAAACTAGCGTATAAAAATTTAAGGGTTTTTCATAAAAATAGTTTATATGTGTTGTTGAATTTATCCTCAAAATATTTGCAGTTGATAAAATGTGACCATAAATAGTTCAGTCTATTGAGTAAAGACAGTTTGTGGTAGTCTGATGTGCAAGGCGCCTGCGCATCAACAGTCAAAACTGTAAAATTTCTTTAATACAATGTCAACCATAAGGCCTTAGGCAAATAGTTCAAAGTCTATTGAGGAAAGAAGGATGGCGAGATTTGTACATATAAAAAAATTAGAGAAAATTATATTGATATGTTTTAAATCCTTGCCTTCAGAACAGTACCTTCCAGCAAGAATTATATTTTTAGAACCCGGGGAAAATGAGTTTATTTAATTTTGTATTTAATTGAACGAAATATTTCTTTTCTGTATGATTTCTGTATGATGATGATGAATGATAATAGAAATGAGAAGTGAGAAATGATGATACTTTACTAAGTCCTCGGCCGGACTTCTTGAGAGAATTTGAAAAGTGACGTTGCACTGTTTTGTTTCATTTGCCAACACTCATGCACACTCACGAACACTTAACGGTTAATAATCCACCATTATTTCACATTAATATTCAATATAACACAAATTTGAAATTTTTGTGGAAGTTCAGGGAAGGTTTAAACGGTGAGAAACATAAATGATAAGTAACGGAAAATACTAAAAACGACAATTTAATTTTACAATACAATATTATTTGTTTGTTTTGTTGTCATGGAAACTGTCAAAGCGGTACGAAGTCCGCCGGGTCAGCTAGTTTGAAATAATTTTAAGCTGACGACAAAATATGAATTGATCCGCTACAGCAAGCTTGTTGAAGATTAAAACCACACAAAACATTGTCTATTCATCTTATTAAGTGAGTAACGTAAAAAAATACTTAACCAAAGGTTCTTCTATCATATGAACGTATTGTATTGTTATTCCCAGCGGGGTGTACATATTTGTGTTCTCTGTTTGGTTGGTGGTAGGGCTTCTTTTGCAGCTAGAGATAAGATAGCCAGTTCATCAGTTGTCAGTCAGTTGTTGAGGATTCCAGGTGAAGTGCCCTTCAATTCGTTCTTATCATCACTTAACATCAAATGAGATGAAAGCGAAGTGGATCCGCGTATGGAATAAAAAAATATCCGTTGAGTAAACGTATTTTTTACCCGACTAGGAAGGAAGGGTATAATTATGTTTATACTACACCTGCTTGGAAAGTACCTTGATACTTTATCAAATTTACGGTAGAAAGTACGTCATTGCATATCGAACAAATATGCGGGGAGAAAACGCAAAAACCACGTAAGAAATGGATTTTCATACACTTTTCTCTCCCGCTCAGATGCGTTTTCTCCCCGCATATTTGTTCGATATGCAATGACGTACTTTCTACCGTAAATTTGATAAAGTATCAGGTGTAGTATAAAGCACTATGTATCACTCGAGAGAAACTGCGATTCCCGATCTCGGGTGTTTTAAAGCCCTCGCCTACGGCTCGGGCTTCAAACGACACCCTCGACGGTAATCGGTCACTTTCTCCTCTCGGTGAACAATGTACTATTTTCACGCCTATCTTGTATGTATATTCTTTATTACCTCATCTCCAGAACCGCTGAACTTTACATAATTGATGTATCGTTAGATTCGTTTTAGCTGCCCAAGTGTTCTTAGATAGGTGACGTTAAAAATAAAACATGGCGGCTGTGCGACGCCATTGGACTTGGTGAAAAAAAATTTTTTTTTTCGAATACTACATTAATGGTATTAAATTAGAGGGCTAAGCACAAGGATTTCAAAAAGGTATATCATGATTGTCATTACCGTAATAAAAAAAAAACATCATAAGTCTACGATTCTAATAATTATGCCCCACTGCAGGGGCTTAGACCTATCCTCATTAGAGAGCGCCTGGGCGTCAGAACTAAAAAGACATATACCCGCCTGCGTAAAAAATAATAACTAAATAGAAAATCAACTGAAAAGGCCGAAACAAGATAAAAAATCAATAATTACATAAAGCCAGCGAAATAAATCGAAACAATATCAAACATAAGTACTGTATACAATAAAAAATATCAATACGGTAGTCCTTTGAAATTTTATGCAACATCATACATAACATGCAGTCGGAGGCATAAAATTTAATGATAGGTCAAACCATTCTCACTTTGTGAGTGCCTCCGACTGTGTTATGTATGATTTATTTCGCTGGCTTTATGTAATTATTGAATTTTTATCTTGTTCCGGCCTTTTCAGTTGATTTTCTATTTAGTTATTATTTTTAACGTAGGCGGGTTTTTTGTTTTTTAATTTTTTTTTATAGCTTTAGTTATTAGTCCTACACCTAATTTATATATATCACAGAAACCTATAAAGACGCGGGCCTTTAAAACAAATTGCAGTATCGCCAAATCAGAAGTTCATCATTATTAAAAGTTGATAACGATAATTCATATTATCTGGTACGAAGGAGGATTGATAAAGTTCTCTATCTTATCACTCAGATGGCATTATGTTAAACGCTGTTGTTTTATACGTGATGCAGTCAGTGTGAGTAAGGTACGTTACACTTACGTCTGTTATCGGACGACAAAATACAAATTTTCAAACAACAAGCGTGCGTTGAGACCGGCTATTACTGTGGTTGATGCTGATGTGTTTTGTAAGTACCTACCTACTCTTAATTAGTATATTAATAATAATAATCATTTTAATGGCATGCACACGATAATAATTTTTAAAGTTTGTAATTAATTATACTTGGTCATAGTTACTTGCATGATCATCAAACAATATATTTCAAAGTTTGTTTAAAAGCGTTTACGGCGCACACTAGCGCCGCGAATGAAAAAATAACATATCTAGTAATTAGAGATAGAAAATCAAATTACATATGTAATAGCATATGCTCAATAAACTATTTGAATGAAGTAATTTAGCATTTTTACGTCACCTAATGAACATCTGACTTGTTATGGTTTAGTTCAATACGGCGTTATAGTTAAAAGTGGCCGTTTCTAGATGTAACGTCTTATTTAACTAAACCTTATCATGTCAGAAGTTCATTACGTGACGTAAAAATGCTAAATTACTTCATTCAAATAGTTTGTTGAGAATAATTTGATTTTTTATCTCTAATTTACTAGATGTTTTTTTTCATTGGCGGCGCTAGTGTGCTGCGTAAACGCTCTACAAGGTTAAACCATAATATGGTTTAGTTAAATAAGACGTTACAGCTAAAAACGGCCACTTAACTATAACGCCGTATTTAACTAAACCATAACACATTTTAAGTCGCGTAGCTTTGTAACGTGTTAGGTAGCAAGCGTTCCTGCATCCCAATGATTGGGACTTGGGACTTAGTTTAGGTACGTCATTATACCTACTGTATATAAGTAGGTATAAACCATTTTTTAAAAGTATTACTTGGTGTTTTAGATTGCTATCTTAGAGATTATTAGAATAAGTACATACTTACCAAGTCACTGAAGCACGAAGGGTAGATAAATGATCTAACTAATGACCTTCAATGAAGAGTATGTAAAGTGGTAGGAGCCTAGGTACAGGGTGTTTAGTAATAAGTGTATTATCCGAAACATACAATTGCAACACATATAAAATAAACACAATATAAGGAGACCTCAGAAAGTAAGCTTCATACATACCGCGCTCGAGTAACGCATACGGAATCTCGGACCATCTCAGACTAGTCCGAGTGCAGCTGTTGCGAGATTCAGTGTCCTCGTGAGAGGTTGTCTGTTTTTTTTTTTAAATATTTACGGGCAAGTACAGTGCCTTGATCTCACCTGATGTTAAGTGATGATAAGGCCAATTGGTGGAAGCGCCCTTCACCCGGGATCCTCAACTAGTGAGGCACTGGCTATCTTATCTCTAGCGGCCGGAACACATCAATGCTACAAACATTGATGTTATGGCGACATATTTAGATAAGATGGTGGTAGCTAGCCAGGCGGACAAACAAGTCCTACCACCAACCAAACCGAGTACACAAACATGTACCCCCCGCTGGGAATCGAACCCGGGACTTCTGGGTCTAAACCGGTGGTCTTAACTACTAGAACACAGAGGCGGTTCTATGTGTGCGTCGCTCGAAGCTTACCTTCTGCAGTCTCCTTAAAATGATGTAGATTTAATTTTCCATACAAAAACTCAAATTTATTATACTTATTAAATTATTTTCGTTTAACCTTGTAGAGCGTTTACGCGGCACACTAGCGCCGCCAATGAAAAAAAACATATCTAGTAAATTAGAGATAGAAAATCAAATTATTCTCAACAAACTATTTGAATGAAGTAATTTTAGCATTTTTACGTCACGTAATGGCTAAAAACGGCCACTTTTAACTATAACGCCGTATTGAACTAAACCATAACATGTCAGATGTTCTTTACGTGACGTAAAAATGCTAAATTACTTCATTCAAATAGTTTGTTGAGCATAATTTGATCTCTAATTATAAGATGTTTTTTTTTTCATGGCGGCGCTAGTGTGCGGTGTAAACGCTCTTATTTTTTCGTATCATTAGGTTGACGACCAAGAACTATGTATTAGCTGGACCTAGGGTTGTCATTTTGCAGTTTTACTTAGTAACAAGCACAAGCAAAATTACTTAGTAACAAACAATCTCGGTCATTATGGTCATATCGTCGTTACAAATTTAAAATCTCTTATGTGTCTTTAGGGTCAAAAGAGGCTTTATACCTCTAATCAATTTGTTATAATACATGATACATTTTTTTCTATAACTAATAATGTCTTTGTTTATCCCTCTAGATTCTAGAATATTTTTGTGTTTTTTCTAGTCTAGAAAAAAACACAAAAATATTCTCTAGAAAATTTTATAGGATAAAGTTTTCGTTTTCTATGATATATACTTTTGTCACATAGGAGATATTAAATTTGCAATGACGATAATATGGTGTTTTAAGGTATATTCATATCATAATTTGCCGGGATTTTTTTTTATACGTAGCACGGCAAATGACTCCAATTCACCTGATGTTAAGTGAATATGGATTCCAGATGCGACGACAACTGGTGCAGCGTGAAAATTGAAAAAATTAAAATAAAAAATAAAAATTAAAATTGACGGTGCTCTGCTCTATCTGCCATATTTGGGAATATACCAATTACCAAACACTCTGTATATATCTGGCGACTGTCGGGTCGCTGATGGGGTGAACTCTGGTTTATATAAACCGCCTTTTTGGTCTAATGGTTAAGCCTACCGGTCTCAGACCCAGAGATCCCAGGTTCAATTTACAGCGGGGAGTACATGTTTGTGTACTCGGTTTGGTTGTGCTTGTTTGTCTGCTTGGATAGCTACCACCATCTTATAAAAATATGTCGCCATAACATCAATGTTTGTAGCATTGTTGTGTTCCGGCAGCTAGAGATAATATTAACATAGCCAGTGTCTCAGTAGGTAGTCGCTTCCACCTTCAGTCTTAGATATCATCACTTAATACCAGGTGAGATGGCATACTTCAGTGATGGTTTATAACGATCTCTGATCATCCTGGTAGCACCTAGGGGAAGAGAGGGAGCGCAGTGGTGTGCATAACGCATTTTCTCCGCAATGTACAGAAAAAGATGATACGAAAGTCAATCAAGTGCTTACCTGTAAAGAATAAAAAAAAACCTTAATCACCAATAATGTTTTTGTTTTGTTTATATAATTTTAACGCAAATTTAGTTGCGAAACAAATTACAAAAACACAAATGTTGAAAAAATTTCCACGAGCAGGATTTGAACCTGCACCCTTCTGACATACCGGGTCAGAAGGGTGCAGGCAGGCAGAATGGGCGCCTTTGGCTTTCAAAGTAAAAAAGTAAATAGTGTTGAATAATTTCGGCGGGCTGGTTAGAACCACGATAGCTCAATTGGGAGAGCACCTGACCCGGTATACACATACCGGGGTGTGGGTGCAGATTCAAATCCTGCTCGTGGAAATTTTTTCAACATTTGTGTTTTTGTAACTTAATCACCAATCTAAACTTATCATAGCGTATTGCGTTACGAAGATCTGCCTGTGCTCATAGATACCTACACTTTCCATAACAAATAAACACATACAATAAATAAGGGGACACAACATAGGGTAATAAAAATTGTAAATTGACTACTAATAATAAACCAAAAACATTAAGTAATGGGCTTACACAATAATTCATCATTATTGCCAGCATTCGGTAGTGATTCAGTGTATGCGGTACTGCGGTGGTGGCATGTGCGTCATTGTCCTTTATATTTTGTGTTTTTATTTGTGATGGAAAGTGTCCTTTTATGATAGGACATTTTCCAATATTTTTGACGCTGTAAGGGAGAAAACAGCTTGACACTTGCTGAGTTTCTTGCCGGTTCTACTCTGTAGGGTCTCCCCCCCAGAGTAAACATACGAACCGATGGCATAATGACGTTCATAAGAGCTATTTGTAGCCTAAATTGAATAAATGATTTAGAATTTAGAATTTTATTAAATGTGCACGCGCAGTGTGTGTGGACCGCACTGTCGTAAGCCCGGCGCGTACGCAGCGCGTACTACGCTGCACGGTCATAATGTATGACATGATTATCTCGTAATCGCGCAGTGGTTAACGCGCCCGGTCTGCGATTGCTAAGGTTAAGCAACTTTCGCAAAGGCCGGTCATCGGATGGGTGACCAAACATTTCTCATCTCGAGCTCCTCCGTGCTTCGGAAGGCTCGTTGGTCCCGGTTGCATTAGCCCTCGTTTACAATCAACAATCCGCACTGGATCTCCGTTGTGGTTTATGGTCCGTTCTTCTGTGGTGTTCCCATCCGTAGGGAAGGCTCCCCAGCAGTCATCATCATCATCATCATCATCAGCTCATTTTATGTATCCACCGCTGGGGCATGAGCCTTTCCTATGGATGGATATAGAGAACGGGCCATAACCACCACGCAGGCCCAGTGCGGATTGGTGGTTGTTAACGACTGCTAATGCAGCCGGGACGAACAGCTTTACGTGCCTTCTGAAGCACGGAGGAGCTCGAGATGATAAATGTTTAGTCACCCATCCATCCGATGACCGGCCTTTGCAAAAGTTGCTTAACCTCAGCACTCGCAGACCGGGCCCGTTAACCACTGCGCCATCGAGCTGCCCCAGCAGTGGGCATAAAAAGAGCTGGTGATTTGGCGTCAGGTACCTACAGCGAGTTTTATTCACCATTGGAACACGTTAACGAAAATTAGAATTGTATTGTTAACGTTAATAAAAAGACGTGATAAGGTAATTTTTATGAAAACTGTTAGTTCCAATTACAAACGTTGTGGCGCTGTTGTACCTATCTATCCTCTAAAATTAGATATTGATTACCTACTTTTACTTTACAAACAAACAATTACATGCAAAATTAAGATTATTTTTAGGGTACCTTTTAGTAACTTTTATAGTTTTATTATTGGAACTGAAATTCGGTTGAAAAATTCGAATAACAAGTGATTTATGTCACTGAGATAAACTTACATTAACATGCATAAACCAAGTCAGCTTGATTATAGATATCTATTTAAAGGCTATGAAATAACATTAGGAGACTGGGCAAAGTATAGGAAGTAGACATCTTAGGAATATGGACGATCTAATCTCATCTACGATAGCAAGGGTTAGTTTTAAGGATTATATTTTTGTACAGTTATTGGTCTTTTTACTTTTTGATATGTATTATATGCCGCTCTCATTCACATCACAAGTTGGTAAAAAGTAAACGATAAAAATAATAATAATAAACTAGCAAGCTTAGTATTCTACAGGAAAAGAAAAAATCTTTTCTGGTTGCAATAAAAAATATGCATTTAAAAATGCCTAGTAGTAAGCCCTTAAATATGATAATAATCTTATATCGTAGGTAAACCACATAACCTAGAGCAAATTACCTATATTTTAGACAACGGAATCCTGAACGAACCAAATCCGATTTGCACTTGGCCGGAGTCGCTACGTAATTATAAGATAACAATATGCATCTACGTTTAACAAAAACAGTATGATATATCTATTGCTACAATCAATCAATTGTTGTTTCAGAAAGACGCCTTCAACGCGACGCTACGATGCAAATGATTAGCGTGCTATTATAGACCTTACTTATAAGTAAATACGTATTATTTTGCTATAACCATGGCAAAATTTATAAAATCTTTCTTCCAAACTGAGAAGAGGAGCCACAGCTATGAGGGTTCGGACGAGGAGAGATCTGACGTACCACCTCCGATGGAAGGCAGGAGGAAGCTCTCAGTATCCAGATCGGGAAGAATGAGGCAGGCGCAGAAGAAAAGACTGTCACTATCCATGGATATTTATGGAGATGTGAGTTAATCAACGTTTTAACTTATAAGGAATATAATGAGAATACGTATGCTTTGGATTTATGGGAAGGCCCCAGCAGTGGGGCAGTTGAGCTGGTGATAAGGAATAAAGTTGCTTGCAATTGTTGTTGATTTGTTTCCAAGTAATTCTTTGTTTGTAAGGTATTTTCTTTATAACTTTTTTCGATATTAGACTTTCTAAATTTTCTTTTGTACAAAATATCAATAAAACACAATTTAAATATGACAAATACCTACAATGATTTTTCTGGTGTTGCAATTATTTGTTATCAAGTTGCAAGTATTATCTATATATCTCTCTGCCTCTATTAACTTCCGACCACTTACACCTATGTGAAGTGCTCAAGACTGTTCTAGTTGTTACGATATATTATGTATAGTATATACATACTCTTTAGTCAATAGATAGACTTTTACCCCCTATTCATAAAAAATATTAAAGCATTTTTTAGTTAAATACTGTTTTGTCAACGTCACACAAACGTCATTTTGTATTTGAGAAAAAGAGACAAATCAATGATTAACTAAATAATGCTTAAATAGTTTTTATGAATAAGGGGGTTACTGCTTTACCACAAAACGATGGCTAAAGTTGCTTAAATCAGATGCTGTCACTTTTAGCTAATACTGTTAGACAGAGATACAATATTTTAAATATAGCCATTGTTTAACTCTTTCAGGCTCCGTCGGATGTATATACCCACCACATTTTGAACTTTATGTGATTGAGATAAGATTGAAAACCAAATAAAATACGTGGTTACCGTTGCTAACCACTGACCCTGAAAGAGTTAAATTTAAACACTTATTTGTAGTAAGAGAGTCAGTTATATTTATTCCGTGTTGTTGTCAGAATAGTTATTCCGTGTTTTGTCTCTTACTTTAATTGAAAATGACGTTTACATGTCAGGAACACGGAATAACTATTCAAAGCTTGTTCTCTGTTTATATGTAAGGCACTTAAGCATCTGTTATCTTTAGTGACGTGTTATTAACACTAAATAAATCACCTACAGGACACCCTCCAAACACCAGATAAGCCAAAAACTATGGAGTATCACGTAAGTTCGATGTCGACGTCCGTAAAAGTCCCTAACCCGAATTACGGGAGACCCAGTTTGGACTCTAGGACTTCCTCGGGGAGTGATAGAAGTGCGACTTCGGCTAACGACCCTGAGTCGGCTAAACACGACCCTAAACAGAAGAAGGTCAGAAACAACTCAATCAACACGGAACTCAAGAAGAAGACCCCGGAAGAAGAGATAGATATAGCGTTCGAAGTGATTGATAAAACGATTGCCTCGTAGTTCATACTCCTATTTTAGTTGATTAAGTTTGTTTTTAAAATAAGAACTGCAGTGTAGTGACAAAAGGCAGAGACACGATTAGACTAAATTAAAAAAAAATTATAAAGAAATTTTGAAAAACAAGTGTTGAAATAATAATTTTTCGAGCGGGATTCAAACCCGCACCCCATTACATGCCGGGTCAGGTGCACTATCAACTATGCTACTTGGCTATTTTTCTTTCAACACTTCATTTTCGAATTGTAATTTGTTCGCATAAAAATTATTAAGAAAAGTTAACGTGATTTGTCATTTTTATTTTTAATGTTTCGGAACAATTTTTTGATAAATGCTTTATTTTTGTGCCTTCAGCTTTAATCCAGTGAGCGATTGTGTACTATGTTAGGGTTTTAACCCTATTAGTATAAGTTTAAATAAGTAGTGCTAATTAGAATTTTTTGTTGCCCAGTGATTTTGATTGCTATAGGCATATTCCTAGGTTTCCTTTAAAAAAAGTAAGTGACAATCAATAAAAAGATCCTTTTAACATTTAGAAACGGTTCATTATCGTAAGTCATTTGCCGTTACCATCTGATATACATAAGTGTTATCTACTGGCCATCTGATACAGTTTGCGCTAACAAACATATTTATCAATATATCGCTTCTCTTTGTTGCAGACTAATAATAATATTATTATCATAATGACCAAGATAAGTGTAGTTGTATAGATACACTTGCAATACTGTGTAACACTAGAAGTTTATTTTAAATGGCGATTTTGCATTTACAATTCTCTAAATATAACTCTTAGATAAAAAAATAAATAGAAGATAAAATAAGGTTTTTAAAAGAAGTAGAGTTCTGTAAAAAAAAATAATGCTACAATTTATATTGAACCACATTTAAATTTGTCATTTAGAAGTAGGCTTTATGCCGTTGTCTGTTTATAATATACATGAATAATATACATGTATATAATATACCTACATACATGAATAAGATAAAATTATACTAGAAAAAAATCAACTAGCTTTAGGAAGCTTGATTGGAAATCGAAGCTATCGAGGCCCAGTCTCAGCGGTCTGAGCATTGCACCGGTTATCCAAAAGTTGTGGTTTCAGTTCCCACTCGAGCTTTTTGAAGCTGGTTGATTTTTTGTAATTAAAATGTTGTCTTGTAACTATACAACGTTAGTCGGAACGGGGGTAAAGTATACATGATAGTGAATAATTTTTTTTAATTTTTTTAACATTTTTATTTTATTTATTTACATTTGATTGGTCTACAAAAATCTAGTAGGCTACGGTTTTGACGTAGGTTCTCAGCAAATAGGTTTACCTCTGATGTCAATGTACGGGCATTGTAAAGAGTCGAGTTTTCTCTCTATAACTATATTGGACTGATGTATCCAATAATATTAACTTTTAATTTGTTTTTTTTTGTGACCGCCAGTGCTACCACAGCGTAATTTCTTTTGAAATCTTAAAAAAGCTAATCTAAAATTATTAATTTTTAAGGAACGTTCTTAGACAAAAGTTATTCACTATCATGAATACCTTACCCTCCTTTCGGCTTAGTAACTAACGTTGTATTTATCATTGTGAATGCAAAATCCAAAAATAATAAAAATATACATGTAGGTATAAAAATATGAATATGAAAATGAAAAATATTAAATATGAATATGAAATATGAAAAATATTAAATATATGGCCGTGAACGTCAGTTATTGTGACGTATCACACATCCAGTGGCACTATAGTAGAATAATATAAGGTCCCATGCTGTTGAGATATTATTGGACGTTTGGACTCTACTGTAGGTACTGTTATTTCGATGTAATTTTTAATATTTCCGTTATACAAATGAAGGCTTTATTATAAAAAGTCAAGTGAAATTACTTACATTTTCTGTGAACAAGTGTGCCTTACCCTTCGCCTTAATAGAAGGCGTTGCTTCATTGCCATACAAATTCTCATGTTCGTTAACGTGATCGAATGATGAGTACAACTCGCAGTAGGCATTTCGACTATCCATGAACACGTATCATTTACTGATGTAATGGCAATCATGCCGCGGCAACTATTATGTGATGTACTATTGTGTAGAGATGTTACTATTGTGTGATATAGATATAAAGACTGATTGTAGTATCATTTTATCTTTTATTTTCTCAATACATTTCTTCATCTATAGTGTTAAAAGGTTAACTTATTTTTTTATATTTATTTATGAACATATAATCTACAGCACTTTTAAGTTATTATTATCCTATGCCAATTACAGATCCCTACTTTGTAAAACAAACAACACAATTTAGAAACGGCAAAATACAATTTACAAAAAAATAAAAAAAATTAAAAGGGCAGGAATCAATGCAAAAAAATAAAAGTAAAAATAAAAAATAATTTCTCCGTTATAAATATAAATAAAGATTAGATAAAATCACATACATTGCTCTGACTCTTAAGACAGTAGCTGAAGCACTTGTGTTATGAAAAACAGGAACAATGACGGTACCACAATCACCCAGACCCGGAAAAATATAAAAGTTCGTTTTTCTACATTGACCCGACCGGGAATGAACCCGGGACCTCGGAGATGGCAACACCAGAAACCGGCGTGCGAGCCACTCGACTACGGAGGTCGTCAAAAATTATTCTTAACTTCACTAGGAAAAGATATTGTGTTTTGTTCCTGTCATGTAAACGTCATTTAAAATTAGAGTAAAAGAGACAAAAGACGGAATAACTATTCGGAGTTTATTTTTTGTTTACTTGTAAAGCACTAAAGGACTTAAGCTCAATTCAATATGTAAGTACATTTATATTATCGTGTGCTTTTATAAATCAATGTTTTTAGGGTAAATATAGGTAAGTACCTAATAATTTTTAAGTATTATTTTACCTTTTTAAATTCAAATTATCAATTTTCCCTTCGATTTATCAAGACGTTTATTGACTGATTATGGTGAGCTAATTATTGCAGTATCATCTATAGTAATATTATAAAGAGGAAAGTTTTGTATTTTTGTATGTATGTATGTATGTTTGCAACGAATAAACTCAAAAACTACTGGACCGATTTAAAAAATTCTTTCACCATTAGAATGCAACATTAGCGCTAAGTAACATAGGCTATATTTAAAAAAAAAAACAAAAAAAGAAATGCGGTTAGAAGTCCGCCGGGTCAGCTAGTACTTAATAAACGCTAAAAATATAATTTTTTCTTCTAGTGATTGGGGATAAAGGAATAACAGTTCAGTAATTTAAAGGTTTCTTATTTAAATATTTACAGATCAGCGTAAAAAGCACTCACTTCTTAACTAAATCCTCATTTTCTTTTTCTTAGGCTTGATTGGCAGTGGTCCCCCTATCTTGAAAACGGTGCTGTAAAGAAAAAGAAAACTATTAGTTACAATTTCTAGCATTTTATACAAATATTAGTATGATATTATAGTACGGTATAGGTACTATTTTTAAAATTTTATTTTAAAGAAACTAAACAAACTTCAAAACTATTATTCTTTTAAATCAATAAGCCAAATTTAATGAAACTTTCTTTGCTTATAAAAATACATAGACAGTTAAAAAGTGTAACTGCATTTATAAAACCATAAATATATTGATTCTCAACTGATTTAATATTTGTAAAAACATTAAGATCAGATATTGATGACGTATTTGTCCTTTGCATTACAAAGTAAGAGTAGATTGTGTTAATAAATATCTGCGGGCTGGACAAAGCCACGATAGCATACTTGGTAGTACACCTGGTCCGGTATGTCTAAGCTTCAAATCCAGCTTGTACAATTTTTTAACACTTTTTCTAATTGAATTTATGTTATTAAAAGTTCACTATCGAAAGATTCGAATAGCAAAAAATCTTTTGAACATACTTTAAATAAAACCTATTAACTGTCGACATTCCTGTATTTTTTATGTCCAGCAGTGGACTAGTATAGGCTGATGCTGATGATGATGATGATGATGATGATGATGATGATGATTGTATTTCCCATGAGTATAGAAAGTTTCAACGAAATCAGCTTATTGGTTTAAAATAATTAGAGCTTTGAATTTTGACGAAATGAGAAATGGTTCTTCTTAAGCATTTTTATGGTAACAACTTCATGTCACACCTATACCTTTTTAACCTCAGGCATTAATATTCTGATCACTGTAATTAACAATCATATAAATTGGTATACTTCACGCACCTAAATCATTTTTGGCTACTGAACTTTAATTCGGTAGCTAACCTATAATCATTTTCCTTAGTTATCTATCAGTGACATCTAATCTGTATATTAGGAAAATCTTAATCTTAAAATTGATTTGCTGAATTGATACGCTGAGTACATTGAATCAAATGCGTGTATTTTGAGTAGAGGTCATTTACGCATAAATAACAAAAGTGGGCCCAAGAATTATTATAATCAGCCGGTCATCATCGGTCTACTGCTGGACATAGGACTGAGCCTGATCTTCGGCTCTTCTCTTCCGTTAGAGAGTAATTAAAACTTCCAAAAAACTAGCAATGCTAATCACCTAGCATATTTTATGGTAGTTTTTATCCTTGATTATATTTGCAAAATGAGGAGCTCGATGGCTCTGTAGTTAACGCGCCTTTTGCGATTGCTAAAACCTTGCGTGACCTAAAACTTTATCATCTTGAGCTCCTCCGTGCTTCGGAAGGCACGTAAAGCCGTTGGTCCCGGCTGCATCAGCAGTTAACAACCATCAATCCGCGCTGGGCCCGCGTGGTGGTCTGTGGCCCCTATTCACTATCCATCCTTAGAGATGGCTCGTGCCCCAGCAGAGGGGGCATAAAAAAAGTTGGTGTTGATGTTGTTTGCAAAATGTTTAGATTGGATATTGATGATGACGTTACTTTGGCCTCCAAATTAAAAGAAGACAGTGATACGATAGGCTCATAGATAGTGCACCTGACCCGGTATAATAGAGGGTGCGGGTTCAAATCCCCCTAGAGGATTTTTTTAAATCACGGTTTTTTTAAAACACAAAACTGAAACTTTTAAAACATCATACTATATCAGCTGATAACACTACTATTGTTTGAATGTGGTGTCTCCATTCATTTGTACGTTTATCGCTATAAATATATATGTGTGGACGAGTTTTTAAGTTATCTACAGTACGAGCATGATGCACATACTCGCACTTGATAAAACGTAGATTAATTATTTTATTCGAGATCGGAAAGAAATTATTTATTTATACAATTTAAAGAGTTTAAAGCCACACCTAAAAATATTCGCACTTGACGCACAAGAAAAAGACAACGCATTTATAAAATATTAAATTAACATAACAACTTATATACACAAAATCCTGGAGAAAATGTATGAAACAGTTGTATTTGTCAAGAATTCAAGGTTGGTTTCTTATTATCTCTTTTTAGGGCTCTGTCAATATTGAATGACATATTTTTAACTTTATTTTAATGACAAAGTCGAAAACCGATAAAAATCAACATACAGTGCTCGATGAAGGGATGAAGTACCCTTCATTCCTTAGTTGTATATTTTAATGGGTTGTTTCATACTTTTCCAGTATAATACACCCTTTACCTATCTTATGTGTGTAGATAATAGAAATAATAATATACTCACTGACAGGTTGTGCATATCGGGCTGAATTTGCAGAAAACTGTAACAAATAATAAAAACATGAAGTTAATCATCATCTTCAAACGTCCCACTTCAAACTGGGCTCAGGCGTTCCCACATGAATTAAGTAAAACGGCGAATGAAAATTAGTGTATGAAACACTACAAATCCTTCCTAGGCGAAAACGTCTTAGGAGGGAGTAAGTTCATATGCGGAGGCAGTAGAGGGCAGGCCCGATTAACCATCGGTGCCTTGACAGGGCACTACGCCACAAAACAAATGCTCCACAGAATGCATCTATCAACAAATAGCTTGTGTAGGGCATGTGGGGTGGAAACGGAGTCAATGCAGCACCTACTGTGTGACTGCCACTCCCTGGCTAGGAAAAGAAGGGACTCCTGGGGTCGGCCTATCCGAAACCGGAGGACTTCAGGCTCTTCGCTCTTAAGGACGTTGCCAAGCTTATGGCATCTATCTTCACAGATGAAGAAGAGTGAAAAGATGGGGTTGCACAAAAGACCCCGATGGGTCGAAGTGTTGCTGCGAGAGGGAAACCTTGGCAGGTCCCACTAAGATAAAATAAGATAAGAAAATGGGTGTCATATAAGTAGCCCGATAATAAGGGGGCGATTTTTGAACCGGTGACTAATAGGGAGGGGGTGACCCACTTAAAAAAAATAACTCGGACTTCAATAAAAGCTTTAATGACGTATCAATTTTGTCAAAAAAACATTTTTTAACTTCTCTAGCACATTAAAAATTCCATAACAAAACACAGGCATTCCATTCCGTTTGTCAAATTATCAATACTCAGAAATATAAAAGTTGTGATTGCGGACGTTACAATTGTTATAAAATACTACAAAAAGAGTAATTGCATGTATACTTAGACTAATTAGAAGTAAAACTATTTCCAGGATTGGGGATTCGATAAAAATACATTAACAACATTTTGGAGGTTATAACCACTGTTAGTCTTGTCTTGACGGCATCTTTAGGTAAATCAGCCCCTTCATTCCGACCACTGGTGATTGTGCAATCACCGCTGAGACATACGGAGCACACATAGCCGACTAGTGGACCCGGCGGACTTCGTACCGCTTTGACAGTTTCCATTAATTCCCGTGGGAATATCGGGATAAAAACTATCCTATGTGTTAATCCAGGTTATAAACTATCTATATGCCGAATTTCATCCAAATCCATTCAGTAGTTTTTACGTGAAAGAGCAACAAACATCCACATTGACAGTTTCCATTCATTCCCGTGGGAATATCGGGATAAAAAACTATCCTATGTGTTAATCCAGCTTATAAACTATATGTATGCCGAATTTCATTCAAATCCATTTAGTAGTTTTTACGTGAAAGAGTAACAAAGATCCATCCATCCATACTTACAAACTTTCGCGTTTATAATATTAGTAGGATGGTGAGCAACTCGCAGTGGTAGTTCACGATTACGTGTAAGTAACTATACACGAGGAGGTACGTCAGGCCGTTGGTCCCGGCTGCATTAGCAGTCGTTAACAACCACCAATCCGCACTGGGCCCGCGTGGTGGTTTATGGTCCGTTCTCCCTATCCATCCATAGGGCAGGCTCGTGCCCCAGCAGTGGGGACATAAAATGAGCTGATGATGATGAACTATACACAGCTGTTTCATACATTACAATATCCTCGATCCGATCCAAATAACTCGTTGAATTTATTTATCATCAGAATTGATTCATTCATTCATCAGAAGCCATTCCCTCTCGAAACTCTCTGACGGTGTTTTCTAACACAATTTTTTTCTTGATATCTCCAAAAGTGTCCGGTCGTTTGAGGTCATCAGCAAACACTCCAAAAAATTACTATAAAACCTACTCACCCAAAACACAGCTGTTTTTTTAAAATATTTCAGAGTTGGTTCAGTACAAAAGATGTTTCTATTCTAGAGTCATAGTCATAGTTATTTATTGCATCATCATCATCTATCACCTGCTAACCCATTTAGCCTCATCAGGCATCTGTGTGTTGTTGTAAATGAAACTCTGAAAGTATCATATTAGGGTACATCTATATAATACTTTTAGAGGTGTTATAACACCCTATCTAGCTAAAGTGGGTAAGGGAAGCAGCCGCTTAAAATTCACGGTATATTAAGTGGACTCACCGCTGAGACATACGGTGCACGTAGCCGACGGTGAGCAGCTCGCGGTGGCAGAAGCATGCGCGTGGTAGTTCATCATTTTGTGTGAGTGAATATTATATACTATACCCATCACAATAAAAACTACTTACTCAAAATGTATGAAACAGCTGTTTTAGGGTTTCGTACGCAAAGGGTAAAACGGGACACTATTACTAAGACTCCGCCGTCCGTCCGTCTGTCAGTCTGTCCGTTTGTCACCAGGCTGTATCTCATGAACCGTGATAGTTAGACAGTTGAAATTTTCACAGATTATGTATTTCTGTTGCCGCTATAACAACAAATACTAAAAGACATAATAAAATAAATATTTAAGGGGGCTCCCATACAACAAACGTTATATTTTTCCATTTTTTTTCTCGGTCTTAACAACGATAACAGGTAGAAACTTGAAATATTTTTTATAGATAATGGTACGGAACCGTTCGTGCGCGAGTCCGACTCGCACTTAGCCGGTTTTTAATTCAAAGATTTCAAAGTTGGTCCGGTTCTATTCATAAGCTATCTGCTGGATGTCTGCCTCCCCCAAGGATCTCCACAACGACCAGTTTTGTGCTGCTCGCATCCAGCGGCTTCGGTGACCTTCGCCAAATCGCCGGTCCACCTTGTTGGAAGCCTGCAGTGTGAGCAGGCTTCCAACAAGGTGGACCGGCTCTTCCGGTGCACAATTGCTACTCGAGAACTATTCCGCTCGTAACTAATAGCCAACTACTTAGAAGAAAACAACCATTTAAAATAACGGTTTTTTTATTTTTATAGTTGGATAGGCTTGCATTTGGCTATTATCTCACCTGATGGTAAGTGTAATGATGTAGCCTACGATGTAACATGCTTGCCTAGAAGGTGCCTATTGACTCGCGATTTGAAGACCCCAATGTTATAAATAATAGGTATACTAGCTGGCCCGGCGGACTTCGTACCGCTTTGACAGTTTCTATGACAACAAAACAAACAAATCGTTAAATATTTACGCGTGAAAGCGTATCAAACAAACCAACAAAAAATAAACTCACTTTTTTTAATAAAAAGTCTTAGTATCCCATATCCTTCCCAATACCTTTGAGAATATGTGTACAAAGTTTCATGATGATCGGTTGAGTAGTTTCTGCGTGAAAGCGTAACAAACAGACTCACATACACAACACACTAATATTATAAATGCGAAAATTTGTGTGTATGTGTGTATATTTGTTGCTTCTTAACGCTGCAATAGATGGATGGATTCGGATAAAATTCGGCATACAGATAGTTTATAGCTTGGATTAACACATAGGATACTTTTTATCCCGATATTTCCACGGGAACCACGCGGGTGCAACTGCGGGCGGCCGCTAGTTTATAAATAAACTTTATTGTACACCAAAAATAAAACATTTGACAAAAAAACTACATAAAAATACACGTACAAAGGGCGGTCTTATCACTAAGAGTGATCTTTTCCAGACAACCTTTGCATGGACAAAAAATATTTGAGTTTGAAGTGGGCTCGTCGTCGCGTCGGTGCACCATAAATAATTATAGTTTATCTAACAGCAATAAATAATAATAAATACTTAGTATACTATTGATACAAACATAATAGTTATAATTAAAAGTACATATAAGGATGCATAGTAATGTACAAGAGCATCTTACAGTGACGATGGTTTTTGGGACAAGTAATGATCCTTCAGTAGATTATATTAAGTGGACTCACCGCTGAGACACACGGAGCACACGTAGCCGATGGTGAGAAGCTCGCGGTGGCAGAAGCATGCGGCGCGGTAGTCCACGCGTCCGCGCCCGGGCAGAACCAGCTTCGAGCGCTCCGACGACGACGGCAGGAACACCCACTAGTCGGAGACAAGGTTTATAGTCCCAATTCATTACAAACATAATAAGTAGAGGAGTTTCTAAATGACAAATTCATATAATATTTCTAACTAGCTGACCCGGCGGACTTCGTACCGCTTTGACAGTTTCCATCATAGAGTTAAATATATATTAATGGTTTCCATGACAACAAAACAAACAAATCATTTTGTATTGGAAAATTAAATTGTGTTTATTAGTATTTTTTTAAATATAGCCTATGTTACTCAGCGCTAATGTAGCATTCTAATGGTGAAAGAATTTTTTAAGCCGGTCCAGTAGTTTTTGCGTTTATTCGTTGCAAACATACATACATACAAAAATACAAAGGTTTCCTCTTTACAATATTAGTATAGATGTAATTTTAATGTTGTTTTTAATATAATTTTTAATGTAATCAAATAATTATTATTTAAGATCTGTTGCATGCCACTTTCTCAATTTTTGCATGCCGTCAATGGTAAAGCATGTTGTCGCACCCCCATTTATGTCACCCTAATTGTTAACGTGTTTATGCAAATAAATGTTTATGTTATTTTATTTTAATTTGTACCAAATACCTGTTGTCGAGCTAGGAAAAAACCCGTAATAGAAAATAAAAAAATATTACGACTAACAGCGCCGGCAACTGTTTAGGAGGCCTTATAACTTTCAATTGAAAATAAACTTAATTTTAATTTAATGTGCAGTATGAACCCTACACTGCGATAACATTCAAATTCAAAACTATTTATTAAGTTTAGGCTATAAATAACACTTATGAGTGACACTATGCCATTGGTTCGTAAGTCTACACAGTGCGGAGACAGTGTAGTGAGAAGACCGGCAAGAAACTGAGCAAGGGCGTTTATTATCTCTGTTCTTTTACAACGTCGAAATATTGGAAAATGCCACCCTATAAAAGTTTTCTCTACAAATAAACATACAAAGTATAATAAAATACTGTTATAAAATTATATATTTATTTTATTAACCTATTTCGACTAGTAGGACGAAATAAGTTAATACCTTTTTTTAAGATTTTTTTGTAGAGATCCCGAGTTTGATTAACTTTTTTTTGATTTGTAGGGCTTGTTCTAAGTCCACCTGGCTAGATACACAACAGCTAATATTATATAAGCATTCACTCACCAATAAATACTGTAACAACCCCTCAAGCGAAGGCACTTTTAGATACAGCCCCCCGGTGATGTCACACCCTTGCTGGAGCAAACTCAGGTGCTTGTCGAGGGAACAGACGTCTATTAGGACTTGCTGTTTCTGAAAACGTAAGTATCGTAGTAGGTATTGCATATTTTAAATTTAAAACATTAAAAGCCACAGACTAAATGCTAAAATAAATTTTAACATACAAGTGAGTCATCTAAAAAGGTTAATGTAAAAAAAATTGTGAAAAAGATATGTTAATTTAATTTAAGAACCCATGTAAAACTGTTGAATGCAGTTTTTAGATGATCCTTAAATTGTATTTTTTTAAATGTTTAAATAATTTTTAACGCAAATTTTGTTGCGAACAAATTACAAAAACACAAATGTTGAAATAATTTCCACGAGCAGGATTTGAACCTGCACCCTTCTGACATACCGGGTCAGGTGCTCTTCCAATTGAGCTATCGTGGTTCTAACCAGCCCGCCGAAATTAGTCAACACTTTTTACTTTGAAAGCCAAACGTTAGAACCACGATAGCTCAATAGGAAGAGCACCTGACCCGCTATATCAGAAGGGTGCAGGTTCAAATCCTGCTTGTGGAATTGTTTTCAACATTTGTGTTTTTGTATTTTTTTGTAACGAGTACCACACAAACATTCCTGAAAATCTTTAGGTAATTATGAATTAAAAATAAATATTTAAATCAAAAAACATAGTGACAGTGTTTTCTACACAGACCAAATAATATTAGATTTGTGGTTTTATGTACAAAATAATATTTCATACCTGTGCAGTGAAGAACACGTTCATATAATTGATGTATTGTGCGGCTGTATCGGAGCTGCCCGTCACTATCAAGATGCGGCTACTTGTTCTCAGCCCAGGGCCTGCTTCACGACGCATCTAATGAACACAATTAATGGTAAATCATCATCAGCTCATTTTTTATGTCTCCACTAATGGGGCACGAGTCTTCCCTATGAACGGATAGGGAGAACGGGCCATAAACCACCACGCGGGCCTAGTGCGGATTGGCGACTGCTAATGCAGCCGGGACCAACGGTTTTACGTGCCTTTCGAAGCACGGAGGAGCTTGAGATGATAAATATTTGGTCACCCATCCGATAATCGGAAGTTGTGAAAGTTGCTTAACCTTAGCACTCGCAGACCGGGCGCGTTAACCACTGCGCCATCAAGCTCCTCCTAATGGTAAATAGAGCGTAGTTTTTGATGGCTTCAGAACCATTTTAGATTTCGGTATCTCATACAAACTTATTCAAAGCTTCTTCTTCGAAAAGAAAATTATCAATGACTTTTATTACTATAATTATCAAGAACTGTCATTATCTTAATGAATTTCGAATCCTGCCAATAAACCAATAATATTTTAATGAACCTTTCTAACAACAATGATGTTGTATATTAGTAGGATAATGCTGATGACAGCATCATCATCATCTCAGCCAAAAAGCCTCCAATGCTGGACAAAGGACCCCACCAAGGATCTCCACAACAACTGGTTTTGTGCTGGTCGTACCTAAACATTTTATGCTTGTTCAATTATTTTATGCGACTTGACACTTTCGATAGATGATCGCATAATGTTTAGTTTTTTTTGGAACAATACTAATATAAAGTGTTAACGCATTAATAAAATCTTTAAAAAAGAAAATAACATGTCACATTTTACCTGAACCGATATAACATTAAAACTTTAGACCCTTTCCCCCAATTAAGACCAACCCATAACTAAAACCACTGATGACACTGACAGTGCTTGACTAAGATGAAGAGTTCCAGTTTCTGCTTCAATGCTACGGACAGTAACTTATGATACGACCTACAGAGTGATACAGAAATTTCTTCTAGTGTTGTTTGGCCAGCAAGACTTGAGGATCTATCAATAATCTCTAAGCAGTTCCAACTCACTCTGGCTATGAAGCAAAGTGCCATTGCTAATGCACCCGCTAGAAGAGATTCGCCTGGCTTCTCATCCAGTGGCTGGCTTTTTATTAGATTCACCAATCTGAAAATGATACAAATAATTTTAAAGTTTTCCTAAGATAATACATACACTTCACATTCAGAAATTCAATACAGCTATTAAATTAATATTAATATTAAATTAATTAATTTAGTATCATTTTATTATAGAGTTACTGTATGAATAGCTTTGAAAATTTTGCAATTAGTTAAAAAGTTTTTTATTATAGTAATTAAGTCCTCGCGCGCCATATGTACGCACGGCCGATGTAAGGTGGCCCGCTAATTATACCTACAGCGCGGGACGGGTTAATAAGAATATAATGTTGTAACAACATAACAACAAGAATATAATTATAATAATAATGCAATAGAAATAGAAATAGAAATAGAAATAGAAATTATTTATTGTATAACTGTGTACAATATAGTTCTTAAATAATAAATACATTTATACTTAATTGTATAAAATATTACGAATTTCTGATATCATACATACCAATCACTTAAAAGGAGGCAGTGAAACCAGCCAAACTGGGATTAATCAAGTACCTAATTGTACTAATAGTTAATAAAAACAATATTTACCTCATTTTAATAGTCTTCTCCACTAGAGTGAATAATTCATATTGTCCGTCAATCTGCCGCACATCTAACGGCTTGCCAGGAGAAGGATAGAGGTATTCGCTGCAAAACAAATTAAACAACTATAATACCATTACTGTATAATTATAAAGAAAATCATTTATTATCCACAAGCTTATTTATTCATTAAATACCAAAAAAATTAATATTTTTATATTTATGAACAACTCACACTGCACTAAACAACACTTTTCTGATTTATAATTTGTAAGCCGTAGTTCCCAACTACATTAGTAGTTATTAACCACCACCAATCCACACTAAACCTACGTGGAGGTATATGACCCATTCACATTGAGTGTTTTCATCCTTAAAATGAGCTACTGGTTAATAAAATATGAATTAAATGTATAATAATTATCATCATCAGCTTATTTTATGTACTGCTAGGGCACGAGTCTTATCTATGGATGGATAGGGAGAACAGGCCAAATACCACCACACCGGCCCAGTGCAGATTGGTGGTTGTTAACTACTGCTAATGCAACTGGGACCAATGACTTTACGTGCCTATCAAAGCACACTATTTATATATTGTTTTCTAAAGTTTACGCGAACACTACACATTGAAATGAAACAACTTTCAAAATCTAAAATAAATGCGAGTAGATCCATAAAAGTTGTTTCATTTCACACTATTTAGATATTTATTAAATACCTTTTGTGAAAATGACAACCAATAACAGCCAATTGGTTCCTAGACTTCTGCATCAGATGTGAGTTGGCGAATGCGATGACGGCGTCCAGACAGCCCGTGAGCACTTTGGGGTCTTCAGTGATGTAGCGCTGGTTAGGGTTTGTGTCCACAATGATGACCAGCAGACTGCTGTCACACGGTGCTGCAATAAAAGTTGTTTTTTTAACATACAAATGAATTATGATAAGATATAATAATATATTATAAATAGACTGACAATGAATTCATAATATGTTAAAGACATTGCCCTGCAGTCAGAAATCAAAGATAAAAGTACACTATAACCATAAATTATGAATTTTATTTCTGTAGATAACTTGTGTTAGAGGAATAATAGAATATTCACATTGATAACGTACAAGTCAGATTATGTGGAATAAATAACAAACAGCATGAATGATTTGTGTAACATCTTGAAAATAGATAAAACAAAAATATGTAATATGTTTAATTACTTACGTTCGTCGTCGGCCATCCTATACTGTTTATTTACTTTATTTTATTATTATTATATATATTATATTATATATATTTATATTATTAGAAAAACAAACAGCAAGTAGTTTTTAATTTTTTTGACATATTGTGTTTTTCCATTTTATTATAGCAAAAGGTCTAAGCTTATTCTGCCAAGTAAGTGATGCTCCATTGCCATGCAACATTTAAGTACTTAGAGCATAAAACCAACAGTTTTTACGTACGATCGAATAGCAAACATCTTTTATTTGCAATCAAAACAATGCTCTAAGCTGATTAAACCAGATTGCCCAAGATCTGTGTGACATTGATCAATAATTAGTAATAATAATTAGTTGATGTCCATGTCCATGTTCATTCGCACCTACTAAAAGCTGCAACATTTTTGAGTGATGTAATGTGAAGTGTGTTAAAAAAAGATATGACATACATATGTCATAGTGTACATACACTTTATAAATAAAATTATATTAATTGCCGTTTGTGGACATCCGCCAAGTTTCTTATAAAGCAAAGCTTCTTTGAAATATTAGCTTACGCGCTTCATCGACAGATGGCGCTGCCAGCCAAAATAATCGTCGTTGGTGAGAAAAACATAGCAGGCATATTTTATAAACATAAGTTTTTTATTGCAATAGATAATAAATACACATTTTATTTAATTATCTAACTTAGGATAAAATAGATGTGCTTAGTTTATCGAAATAATATTTATTAAAGTGATCCCTTCTAGACAACCTTTGGATAAATTAAATTGTTACCTTTCTTGATTTAGGTATTTACTCGGTATATAAACAAATATAAATATGAGTATGAATACCTTTATTAAGTAGACGTGTCAAACACAGATGAACTGGTCTTATCTCCAACTGACAGAACTCAGCAATGCTGCTAGCATTGTTGTTATAGTGACGGACTTCGTAAAGAACCCTGGGTCTGATAAATAACCAATAAAAATTGAAAAATTTCTGAAAAAACACTGTTGTTGCGCTATTTTCGGTAACGGTATTTTCAGCGTCGTCATACTTTTTTGGGGGGCGGCGATAAACTTAAAGAGTTCCTCCTTAAAGGCCGTATAAACGAAACACCGTCATAGTTAACAAGTATAACCATAACCACCTACAATAAAAATCTAATAAACGTAATTTTAGGGAAGTCTTTGTAAGTATTGGGTCACTCACAATGGATACTCTATGTCTATAGTCATACATAATCTATGGTTGCATAACGTTTTTCGGCATACTTCTTTCGCATAACGTTTATTAAGAATACATTTTTAAACATTACATGTTTAATCCCATAATTTCTATTGTAATAATGATCTATAAGCATAAAATGTGCTCGCATAAATGTTTTAGCTACAACGATCATAACCTATGGCCTAATTACAAACAAGTCATAAGTATTTTTAATATCTTTACTTATATATGTATAATTATTCAATACGTGTGTGTGTATGTCACTGAGCTCCATCTAAACGACTGGATCGATTTTGATGAAATTTCAATTTTAATTTTATTTGAAACAAATACTTTCTCAAGCGCACCATAACACTCGGCGCGGCGCCGAAAACAAATGTCGACAACTAGATCGCTGTGTGGGACACTGGTCCCACTCAGTAGTGGGAAACGTCTACGTTAACTTGGTAAGGTACAGACGCTTGCTCATTAGAAACAACTTTCACGGATCTACACGCGTTTATTTTACACTTTACTTTTTAATGTCTATCCTGACGTTTCGAACCCTTTGCAGGGTCCGTGGTCACGGGGAGACTGAGGTGTTGGCCGTCTCATAATTAGTTAGTAGCTTGTATGCCCTCATTTAAATTTACTTAGCTCAGAACGATGTTAATAGATGAGGTGGTGACGAAGCAAATTTTGGCTGATAAACATTAAAAATTTACGTGTAATTTAAACGCGAGTAGATCCATAAAAGTTGTTTCATTTCAATGTGTAGTGTTCGCGTAAACTTTAGAAAACAATATGCTATCCAAAACTGTCAAATTTCTTCAATTAATGTTCAACCATATGTCATATACATAAAGTTCAAAGTCTGTTGAGGAAATTTGACAGATTTTTTTTTTATATTAACGTAAGCACAGTGCCTTGATCTCACCTGATGTTAAGTGATGATAAGGCCAATGATGGAAGCGCACTTCACCCGGGATCCTCAACTAGTGAGGCACTGGCTATCTTATCTCTAGCTGCCGGAACACAACAATGCTACAAACATCGATGTTATGGCGACATATTTAGATAAGATGGTGGTAGCTAGCCAGGCGGACAAACAAGCCCTACCACCAACCAAACCGAATACACAAACATGTACCCCCCACTGGGAATCGAAACCGGGACCTATGGGTCTAAACCGGTGGTCTTAGCCACTAGACCACAGAGGCGGTAAAAATTCCAGGCGTGTGTACGTAGTTGCGTAAGTGATAAACCTTAAAATTATTCCAACCCACGTCACGTCACGTCAAATACTCGTAGAACAGTAGCGTATTAATTTCAAATGCAGAGCTACAAATTCCCTAGATTAATCATGGAGTAATCTAATTAATTGTTTGGAAAGCGCACGGGGACAGGCGTCACGAACCTACAGATACAATTATTTGTCATATGCGATGCGCATGCCATGCATTCCCGGTGACCGGTACAATTCATCATTTTTTAATAGCCGCACCCTTCTGAACCTTTTTTATTCTGTTTCTTTCTGTATGTAGGTTTGTTTAATTTTTTTTTTTTTCTATTAGAACTATTTTAAAGTATCTAAAGAGGTTATAACCCTGCTTTACACGACTTTAATGTACTGACACCCCCCACTAACCGTTAGGTCATAAAGTAGGTGTCGGACTTCTTGGCGGGAAAGTAAAGAGTCATGTCTGCGGTTTTGTTTTATTTTCTAAAATTTGTGTTATGTCGAATATTAATGTGAAATAATGGTGGATTATTAACCGTTAAGTGTTCGTGAGTGTGCATGAGTGTTGGCAAATGAAACAAAACAGTGCAACGTCACTTTTCAAATTCTCTCAAGAAGTCCGCCCGAGAACTCAGTAAAACCCCACATCTTTACTGAGAAACTCGAGGGGTTGGGTGGTATATCATTTCTCACTTCTCATTTCTATTATCATTCATCATCATCATACAGAAAAGAAATATTGTTTATTTATGTATTACTTGTTAGAAAAATTACTTTGACACTGGCTAAATGTGCTAATCGCACGAAGCCATCAACAAAATGAAAAAAAAAGAAAAAGTAGGTGTCAGACAAACTTGCGCAAGCATAACTCGTACAAGGGACCATCTGCGTCAGGTTCAGGTCATAACGCCAAGGTGTCTTGTGAGTTTCATTGACATCCGATCACGTTGACGAAAACGAAAATTAGTATGGCATTGAAGCAGCGCCTCCTGGCGACATACGAGAAGAGATACATCGAAAAACCCGAAACACACTTTGTCCGACCCGGGAATCGAAGTCACGACCTTCAGCTCAAAAGACCTTTTTACCTGTCAGCCAACAAGGCGTTAATATTACAATACAGGGTTATGTCGAACACTTTGAAACCAGGGTGCTTAGTGCGAATCTCATTCGTCATTCGATCACGTTAACGAAAACGAGAATTTGTATTGCAAAATTGTTAACTCACCTCGTTTGTCATTAGAAGCCGCTGCTTCAATCCATACAATAGGGTATTTGACTACAATGAAAATATACCTAGATCAAACTGTTGTTAACTTAACAGTAAACATTTTTTTAAGCCGATTTAGCCAGCACATAACTTTAAAGTAAGTATAATTTTTTATAAAAAATCATTTATAAAATAATTAAATTTTTATGATTGACCACGTGATCGAAAACGCACGGGATTGGTCACGTGATGTCGTGACGTCATTTGCTTGATGTCACTCGAAGTTTGGTACGGTGTGATTTGACAGCTAACAGTTTGTTTACATGCAACTGACGTCACGACATCACGTGACTTGCATGCATCGTTTTGGCACAGTTTTAAAAGCATAGTAATACTGTGGTTTTGGCGGCTATTTTATTCATTTGAATTTTAATGACGATTTTCATAAAAAATAAAGAAATTCACAACGAATTAATCAAATTGCAAATATAATATGCTATAATGAACCATTAGACATATTTTTCTAAAACCTGTCAAATACTGTCAAATACTGTCTCGTTTTCTTAAACTTGAGCGAATGGAAAATGAAAACGGCACTATGCTATGCACCCTGATAAGGACAGTGAGTCACCTCAATACCACTAAAACTTTGTTTTGTTTAAATTATTTAAAGTAATGGCACCAGATCCCATTGATCGATATTGTTGTCCTTTCATCATCAGCTCATTTTATGTCCCCACTGCTGGGGCACGAGCCTTCCCTATGGATGGATAGGGAGAACGGGCCATAAACCACCACGCGGGCCCAGTGCGGATTGGTGGTTGTTAACGACTGCTAACGCAGCCGGGACCAACGGCTTTACGTGCCTTCCGAAGCACGGAGGAGCTCGAGATGATACATTTTTAGTCACCCATCCGATGACCGGCCTTTGCGAAAGTTGCTTAACCTCAGCACTCGCAGCGCCATCGAGCTCCTAGTTGTCCTTTAATCATTAAAAATAAATTAAAAGTAAGGAACCTTTTTAAAAAACAAGCTGCAATGAAACACACAGCTAATAAAAAGTTTTAATTAGTATGTTTTTTTATAGATGGCACGTCACTACTCCACTCCATCTGATGTTAGGTGGAATCGAGACGAGAAGACAACTGGTGCAGCGTGAAAACAACGCAGCATCTGTCACCCTGACCCTTACCCACAAGGCGCCTCTTCAGTCTTCACGCCTCGTTAGAAGGACCCCATGCCATAGGAAGGAGGGAAAACCGTGTGCTGATAGACTATTCCATCTGTTGGAAATGCGACAAAGAAACAAATCACCAAATTTGTAAATCGGAATCTGGTTCCTCTTTAAATTATAATCACTTACATTTCACCTGATGTAAGTGATGATAATAAAGACTGCAGGCAGATGCTGGATGCGTCAAGCTGAGGACAGGGCGCTATGGCGCTCATTAGGGGAGGCCTATGTCCAGCAGTGGACTAAGATATGCCGATGATGATGATGATGATGAAGTGATGATAATGGTGGAAACGCACTTCAGCCGGAATCATCAACTACTGGAGCACTGTCTATCTTATCTCTAGCTGCCGGAACTATGGCTCGACCGAGACGGGTTTTTCGTTCTCAGCCGAGACCGAGACTGAGACCGAGAATAAAATAAAATCTCGGCCGAGACCGAGAGCCGAGACCGAGAATAGACAAGTCGTGAACAAAAGTGAAAATGCTGTAAACTGTGAAACACTGAAGGCACTGTTTAATAATTATTAACTGTTTCAATAATAATTCAAAGTTGAATAAGATTTTTCGGCATTTTCGCCCTTCAATAAATGTCGCCTCTTATCGTATAACTGTCCAGCTTTGCTTGACAGTTGTTCACTTGCTACACTAGTAGGCGGCGCTGATAAAAGTTTAAAAGCTGCAGGCCTAAGCCTCTTATAAGGTGACGAATCCAATACTGAAAAAATATTAGCGTTTTTTTGCAGTCTTGGCTCTCTAAAAAAACTTCCTAACGCTATTGCGATCACAGAATTTGAACTATTTTATCGTCATTGGTCATTGGCTCGTCTTCCAACTCTATGGAATCATGAGCTGTATGAACTGAAAATGGCCGCGTGCGATAAAATTTGAATCCCATTCCGTACAAAGTTACAGTCTCGGTCATGGCCGAGGATCTCGGCGTTTTTTAGCCGAAAACCGAGACACATTTCTCGGTTGAATTTGTAGCCGAGAATGCCGAGACCGAGACCGAGACTGAGATCTCGGTCGAGCCTTAGCCGGAACACAACAATATAATAAAGAGGAAACCTTTGTATTTTTGTATGTATGTATGTTTGCAACGAATAAACTCAAAAACCACTAGACCGATTTAAAAAATTCTTTCACCATTAGAATGCTGCATTAGCGCTGAGTAACATAGGCTATATTAAAAAAAAATCCTAAAAACGACAATTTAATTTTCCTATACAAAATGATTTGTTTGTTTTGTTGTCATGGAAACCATTGATATTTAACTCAATGATGGAAACTGTCAAAGCGGTACGAAGTCCGCCGGGGCAGCTAGTATTTAAATAAAATGGTGGTAGTTAACCAGGCGGACAAACAAGGTCTACCATTAACCAAACCGAGCACACAAACTTGTACCATCCACCCAAACCCGGGACTTCTGGATCAAAGACCGGTGGTCTTAACCACTACACCATACACAGGCGGTTATACAGACTAACATTTACAAACGGAAGATACACCAAACTATTTGCTGTACAAAACCTGTCACATAATAGCGTCCCATTACATTGATTTACGTACCACTTTATCAGAACGTAAGACGGTAGCCTTATTATTGCATCCGAATTATGTTTCATCGCGAGATGACGCGATAGCGTACCGAACTTATGTCATCTGTCAAAATATATGTTAACAGTCGCGGCGTACGGCGATGGGCCCGGTTGATAGCATGAATAATATAATATGAGCGATGCGGTGTCTTGTGCTACCTGTCATTGTACGGCATTGTTTATGTAAGGCTAATGGTGCGTCATGCGAGGATGTTGGTGGTCTGGCCGGAACGGTGTACTGCTTTTTATTGTTACTCTATGCTTGTTTATGTGATGAGATGAGGGCAGATGTGGTGTTGTGAAAAACCACCGCTCACGGGTAATAATATGTGTACAATTAATATTGCACATATGGAATTGTGAATCGTTTCCCTTTGCTTACACATTTTTATTGTATGCTGACCACACTCAATCAGCTTGATTATTTTTTACCTCTGGCAACTCGGCCACTTCCCTTGTTCCCGCTGCACGGTGATGTTATATTTTAATAAATATTTGAAGTTATAATAAATATCGCATTTTATTTATACAATATGTTTACAATGTACCTAACTCTTAGTGCTGTAATGTGTGTCTTCTACTCCTGTGAGGAAGATACAAAAAAAAATAAAAAACGCTCCACACTTTACAAAATAAGATTATTTACATATAATTTTACGCAAATATTGTTGCGAACAAATTACAATTTGAAAAAAGACAAAGTGGTGAGAAAAATCCACGAGCGGGATTCGAACCCGCACCTAATGGCATGCCGGGTCAGGTGCACTGCCAACTATACTATCGTGGCTCTGGCGTGGCGTGGACACACACAACACTTTGTCTTTTTTCAAAAAGGTAATTTATTAAAATAAAATAAAATCAAACAATACAATTGCGGATTTACAAGGTTATTGAGTTAACTTCTTGAAAATAAACAATATTGCAAAAACAATAAGGGTACCAGGAGTCCTGAGGTCAGTTTGGTCGACAAAAGTAACTACTTGATAAAAAATAACAATAAAATGACGGGAAAATAAAAAAGGGTTGGTTTGTAGGTAAGATACCTGTAATGTTAGGGGTGGATCCTTGTTGTTAGCTCGTACAGAATACCTCTATGGGTCTGGGAGCCGAAAGGTATAGAACGTGTCTCTGTCGCAGAAGAGTCCGGACTGCGCTACTTCGTCAGCCTAGTTTCTTCTTTATGGCAACAAGCTTTTGTAATAAGAGTCAAAACTAGTCAGAAGTGTATCATGTTAATACCCGTGACTGTACCTGTAATGTCTAATTGTGAAAAAACACTTTGTTGTACCTGTGGCAGCTGACTGTGTTAAATGGGGCTCGAATTCACAACAATCTTGACTTGGCGATGGTTCCCTTTTTTTAATTCGATTTTTTTGTACGAATTTTAATTCGAACAGAAATGTTTTGAAAGTATGATAGGTTACCCTTGGCGATTGCTCCAACTACATTTTAAATTATATTTTTCATTAACCTGTTATTGTGCGCGAGCGCTGATCAGCGTCGCCGAACGATTAAAATTCTATTGTGTCTGTATTCACGGCAGACGACAGATTAATGAGGAAACGCTTGGCTTTCATCCTACTTGATAAGTAGTAAGTTACAATTAGGCTTAATTTTTTTTGAGAGAGTTTGCCGATTGTTAGAGACGGCATTTTCAGCTTCACTGCGCTTTTTTGGGAGGCGGCGAGAAACTCAAGCCGTGTGAAACGAATCACCTTCGGAGGTTTTCTAGAGGGAACGGCATCACGCACTAGTGCGTGTCCTCGTGCCCTACTAGATTTTCTGAGGGGTTAGGATCGGACAGGAGAAGGTGACAACGCACTTCAACTACTAATGACAGACATATTGCATAAATTGGTTATTAAGTGGTGGTTTTTCAGCTACTGAAAAACTGACTTATTTATCTCTAACTACTAGCATTGATGTATCAAATAGCTGGACAGCCTGGACTAGCTCTACCTACCGCCAACTAAGCCGAGTACTCCCTGGGCTATTTCTCGCCCCTAATTTCGAACATAACGTAAGTGATCCGATCTATTGATTGACTGTGTACGAGTATACCCAAGTCGTAATTTTTCTTGACATTTCACATGCATACCATTTTTTTTAAACCCTGTGAATACTCCTTACTGGGTTAGCGGCCTAACTTATTTGACGGTTCTCCCTTTCATCTTCCCTGCCCGAAGCCTGAAAATAGCATCCGAGAGAGGTAAGAGAGAGGGGCATATCCACTAAACACACTCGACTACAATCCGCCAGCAGTTATTCAGGTGGATACTCGCTGGGGAACACAGCAGAAGACTGCCCTCCAAAACTCCTCACAAGATATGCTGCAGGGTCTGCTCACTGGGCGTAACCCCTCATTTACAGAGAAAGTAATAAATCTAGTTTTAAGAAAGAAAATAAATAAAGGAGATAATAATAATAATAATAAAACATTTATTCGGCTTTTCAACACAGAACAGACATGAAAAAGAAAAAATATAACAGAAAAGTTAAAAATAAACTTAAAATTACAAAAAAAATAAGAGTTACATTTTCTCAATATACAAGTAACAACAACAAAATAAACAAAAACAAGCAGAAATAAGTAAATACACTAAAAGCCGAATGGGCTGATCAGCTCAGCTTAATGTTGTGGCTGATGCCTCAACGCTGGTATTCTGCTGGACCCATGACAAGGGAGGAGCTAAGCATAACAAAGATGAAGGTGATATGTTGTGTAGAAATACGTCGTGTAGTATATATAGAGTGAAGATACAAGATATATGTGGTAGTGATGTGGATATAAAAATAAAAAATAAAAATAATGTATATATAAACGCAGTTAAGTGGCAATGTAAATATATGCACAATACAAAGATACTCATAAAAAATAAAAAATATAATAATGATAGCCTCAGATGTAACCAGGGGTCTATAAAAGGTAGTCTGTAATGCCGCTCAGTTGTTGCTCCAAGGTGATTTCTCTTAGAATTTTACGGAAGCTGTAAAGAGACGGTGAATGACGAATTGGTGGGGGAAGATTGTTCCAAATCTTAGCAGCGGCATATTTAAAACTACCCTGAAAAGCATTTGTCTTGTGAGCCTGCATGGCAAGGCGACCAGTGCGAGAACGGGATGACCAAATGAGCTTTTCCAACAAATAAGGTGGCTTACGGCTTTTTATAACGCCAAATAATAGAGTGGCTAGATGGATGTACCGGCGGGAAGACATGTTTAAAATATTAGCGCGGTTTATATACGGAGAGATGTGGCTTCTAGGAGGAATGTTGAAACAAAACCTTGTACAAGCATTCTGAACTCGCTGTATCAAAGCTTTGGTCCTCGATAGTAACCGTGGACCATATACGGTATCAGCATAATTAAATTTTGAAAGAACAAGTGATTCGGTTAAGCTTATGCGGAGACTAGTGCTAAGAAACTTACGTATTTTGTACAAGTTTTTAAGCGGTAGAGTGTTGTATTTGCAGTAGAATCACTGTTGAAGAAAAGTTATTTTTTAAATGGTTATACTATTCATCTTAGGCTAGGGCTTAGGATATTCACGCGTGTTCTGTAAGGGCGTTGTTTAGGAAATGGATACTTTAAATAACGTTTAATATTAAAAAATAAATTCAACACTATTAGGTAAGTCTTATAAAATTCCCCCCACCAGCGAGCCGGTTGGACCGCCCAAACTAATTAACAGCGGCTAAACTTTAACAGTTGATTAAGTGAAAGCGTCCAGTAATTCAATGAGATTTTACGAGAACATTGTTTACAGGTCCGTGCCGCCACCGGGCGACGGTACATTAGCGACGCGGCGAGAATCGGACCGGGCGCGCCCGAGAAAAAAAAAAGAAGAGGCAAAGGAACGAAATAATTATGCACGTTCCGTCTCGTAATGGCAGCGCTACCGTTTCGCTTTAATAGCTCGCTTGTTCCCAGAATTTAATTACGCTCGCGCCCAGATTAGCTGGGCGTTCCGTTTTGTTAATAACTCCAATGTGGATGACGCTCGCACTGCCAATAGGTTGTTTCCCCCTGCTGACCTAATTTTGGGGGAAACCAACTTGTGAATGCGAATTGGGTTAGTAAATTTATTAGTTTTCGATGGGTTAATAGAACTGACTGTTTCGTATTGAATTTAATTACGTAAGAAGATACCAGCTTGTCTATAAACTGATGATGATGAGACCTCGATAACATGAACATTTGAATACGTCATTTATTTTGTACAAAGTATCAATATTAATAATCCAATAACGAGCTATCGAAAACAAATTGTCTACCCGATAAGACATCGGTCGAACAAACAAAACACAAACGGCCCAACCTTAATAAGAACCGGGATGCGAGATGAACACAAAAGAAAGAGATAGGTACCCCTATTGTTTTTTTATCATGTTGTCAATATCGCGCGGCCAAATTTTCAATATTGGAATGCCACGATTCGCCAATAAGAAGCGGGGAAGAATTGATTTATTGTCCAATTAGCGTCGGTCAGGTGTGCCAACTGCCAAGATAGCATCAGGCCGGCCAACCTAACCCGCCCGCTACTACTATTTCTTTGGCCGTGTTTCGTTTAAATGGCATATTGGAATCAAAAAAGAACCTTTACACCACTCTGGCTGCGTTTTCTGGAAGCCGAATTTGAAATTCTGATTGTTCGCCGCGAACGTTTGCTTAAGTGGAAATCGATTTGAATTAATTGCGCTGTCTGGCTTTTTATCGCTTAGGAACTTTAATTTGATAGGAATTGTTTTGAGACCATTAAATTCATTTATATTTATACTTCTCTCTCACCTATTTGTTCCAAAATAAGTTCTTTTTTGGTTTTCATTTGTTGACCGTTTATTTAAATAACTAAAACTATAACAAAAATAACTAGTACCTACCTACTTTCTTCTGTTGGAGACTTAATATCATTATTATCATATCAATAAGAAAAAACATGTCTTCGACGTAGATAACTTGTGCTACTCATGAAGTAAGTAGTATTTTGTACCTATCTCGATACACGTCTTGAACGCTTCAAGTTTCAAGTAATGTATGGAGACACGCTCGCGTGATAGGGGTTTGATTGATTGATGACGGTTTGTGGAACTATCATGCTTCTCGCTGCATATAAACCCGTTTAGCTTATTAATAGATTTTTCTATGCTTCTGAACAAAAGTTTCTTGGTCGTATTTAACACTCTGCTCAGTATCCTCATATTTTCTTTACTCTATGCTAGACTTCTTGGCTGGAAAGTGAAGAGTCATGTCTGTGGTTTCGTTTTACTTTCTAAAATTTGTGTTATGTCGGATATTAATGTGAAATAATGGTGGATTATTAACCGTTAAGTGTTCGTGAGTGTGCATGAGTGTTGGCAAATGAAACAAAACACTGGCTAAATGTGCTAATCGCACGAAGCCATCAACAAAAGGAAAAAAAAACTATGCTATCCTCACTGACACCCGTTTTGGCGGAAAACTGCAAGCCATCAACAACTAGCTGTCACTGTCAGGCACCATCCGCGATTCGAAAGTCGAACGTTGGCTCATATCCGTTCGCGCTAAAATTAAAACTTGGAACAATGGTGTCTCTGTCACGGTTCCGCGTCTGTGGGCAGCTGAGCACAGATTATGCAGTATTGATTTACGTTCTAGCTGAGTTCTAAACTGATTTGTATATGTGTACTTCCAGCATTAATCTAGTATTGATGAATTATGTAGAGTTTTTGACTAGCGATCGATAGGGACACTTTATAGAAGAAAATTTGGAATTATAATAATAATAATAGTTTATTGCGGATAAACAATCCATAACCAATATTACAATAATCAATAAAATTAAATTAAGAACAACATACAATTATTAAAAACAAAATACAAATTAAAAAACAAAATAATTATAAAATTAAAATTAAAATTTAAATAAAATTAAAGTAAAATTTAAATTATGAAATTAAAACTTCGGATTAATAAATAGATATAAAATAAAATGGACAATATTACATAGACATAATTACAATATTAAAATTTTTAATTTTTAGATTTATTCTAGTTTGGATTTGGTAGATAATAATATTAATAATAATATTAATATTATCAATCTGTTCTGTACAAATTCCAGACACTCAAAAAAAAAAATTTCAATCAATTAAAATCAAATATCATGATCTAAGAAGAAATTTATAAAATACAGTGAAGTATAGTAGTCAATCCTATAGGTACTACCTATACTGCTTGGGCTGCAAATGTTCATAATCGATAATCGAAATAAGTTAATCGCTCATGAAGGGTATTGGCTTGTTCACCACGCTTGCCTAATAGTTGGGATAGGTGTCCAAATTTTTTTTGCACGACCTGGGAATTGAACTTAGGACCTCCAGATATCGGACCATGGACCTGACATTCGGCCACTGAACCTTTTTTAAGAGTTTTAAATGACATTGACCTTTAGACCTTTGGTTCAACGCTCCAAGTCGTAAAGATGGTTAAACATGAAAAAGGTTTAACTACGAAATAAGGAATGAAACATAGTCGCGGCAAATGCTCAAATAATACAGACGTGACTATTTCGCTACAACTACTAAATAGTAAACCTCCGCGATAGAGCAGGACAGTGATAGTACACCCCTGTACACACTCCCCGCAATAAATGTGCGGGAAAGAAAGAGACGTAGTAATAGCCGGAAATTAGCACTCGTCTATCTTTCATTTTACACCCCAAATTTTCTTATTCCAATTTCCTCTCGCTACGAGCGACTCCATTTCAGCAACCGTAACTGCGTCACACATGATACTGCGAATTGCAACCTTAAACTTTTTTATATAGAGCAGAGATTTGTCTATTGTGCTGCAGGAGCGTTAAGCTTTTTTTGAGATTGGAATCGTTTTAGAACACTCTGTCATTTGAAATGAGTCATTTTCTGATAAGAATGCCCTATTGGCTGAGACGCGTGCGCCTCGGGCCGCGGCCGATAATGCCATTTCCGAACACAGATACCGAATAACTTGGTGTCGGTTTTTGCACGGAGTTTTAATAATACGTAGGGGGAGAGTCGAGATATGGAAATGAGCGTGTGGAGAAGAGGAAATTTGAATTTATACACCAGCTAGTTTTATTCGCGAGGGTGCGGAGATTAGGGCCGGCTAGATTATGTTTGTTAGGCGACATGTGTGTGTGTAGATGGCGCTAGTAGTACATTTAGAGACCAATTTAAAATTAGAATATTATTTAAGGTTAATAAAGAGCTCGATGGTGCAGCGGTTTGCGCGTTGGGGTTGCTATCTTGAAACTAAAGCAACTGTCGCAATAATGAACGGGTGACCAAATTGAAATAGGTATCTTGAACTCCTCCTTTGAAAGGTACGTACTAGGGTAAGGTTGCCTATATTGTACCAGTTAACAAACTTTACAAGCTGTCTCAAAAACTATATAACTTATGAGGATTATATTACTAGAAATAAAACGGTTGTTCTATTAGTGTTCATTTTTTATTACTAGAAAATGAGGATATATAAAAATGTAACGATAGTAAAAGTTTTAAAAAAAGTCGGAAAAAGTACAATTTAAGAAACCGGTTTCCTCAATTGTACCAAAGGTATCCTAAATTGTACTTTACGATCTTAATGAGATTCAAGTGCCTGTTATAAACTGAAATCAGCCTTATCGTTATACATCTTTATAAAAAATATTATCTTTATAATAAATATTTTCCTAGCCTTTGTAGTCGTTTTTTAAAAAAGTGTTTGGAATGCCATTTCTTCCGCAATGTCAAAAGCAAGTTTTCTAACTACTTTGTGAGTCCAAACATATGCTTTTCCATGTTTAATAAATGCGACACAAGCTCTTGTTCAACTTCATTGTGCAAAACAGTTGGCCTGCCCTTGGAAATAATATGTTCATCGCATATTTGTTTGAATTTGATAAATGTCTCTTTAAAGTGGGTTTAGGTACATTGAACATGCGTGAACACTCATTAATTCCCAAAGATTTCTTTTTCAAACAACCTAAGGCTTTTTCTAAATCATCTTGCGTACATTTATAATATTTTTTACCCTCTCCAGACATCTGAAAATATTTTAATATAGTTAACAATCGAGTTAAAGAACCACCATACAGCTAAATTGTACCGGTACATTTTAGGATTACCCTACCTGGTACAAATTAGGCAACACTAAGTTTTATTTTTATGCGAGCCGTCATCATAACCTCGAAGTGCTAAACATCAAACTATATTTTCAAAAAAATACACTAATATGCTTACTTTTCAAAAAAAATTAGAATAGCTGCAGTGTTAAGTACACTTGCACCGTTGCTACAAGAAATCTTTAGGCAAACATCCATAAAATAAGATCAAAACGCCGTAATAATTATTTTTGTTTACTACATTTCACTCTGTTGTGTCATCGAATCCAAAATGGTGGCTATTGTGTCATGTTGGTAGCACTGCTTTTTAGTGTTGCCAATTCAAAATTAAACATTACGGTTTGGTAGATTTTGAAGTGGTACAAATTACGAGCCGGTCTGATTTAGGCAACTCCACCCTATATATGCATATTGTACTTGCCGGTTGGTCATGGATGGACTCATGATGGGTTACGAAAGATCACCCGCCAAGCATATCAGTGTTTACAGTAGCTAATTAATTATAAAATGAGTAAAACTGCTTTAAATCTATTTTAATTAGAAATTATTAGAGGCCACGTACGCGACCTCTGTATATATTTAAATACTTTAAAAAAAATTGTTAACATTCTCCCTTACTGACCTGTAGCATAAAAAATGCCTCCTTTATCAAACTATGACAGTTTAAAATATTACTAGGTACTCACAAACAGTCGAAAATTAATAACTCGTAAACGAATCGATTGCACACTTCATTAATACAAAACTCCAAAAAGGATACGGAACGTTTTTGAAAATGTGAGAATTATTTTTTATTCAAAGCCGATTTAGCGAGGCAAAGGAATTAATGTTGTCGCACTGTGTCCTTACGCGTCATTTAGTTTTGATGCGATACAGTGCTCGGTAACCTTTAAGTGGTCAGTCGGCTCTTTTTGATAGATTTTTTCGCAACTTGCAAAAAGTACGTGAGAAAGGACAAATTGACCTGCTGTGGAATGAAGGTCTGACACAATTATTATGTATGTACACTAACTATGTCATTGTTGTGATTGATTGTAGGTGAGTAAAACTCCTTACTCACACTGTGGTAAAATTATGATCCATTCGTAATTTGAAAAAATGCTGGCCTGTAGCACAAAAAACATTGCATTATATTAAAAAAAAGTTTTTTTTTAAATAATTTAAGTTCGACGCATATACCTACTTGAGTATAATAATAAACAAGTTAAACTAGCTACCTATCAAAACTTCGTGTCTAAAATATCAATCATATTTA
This sequence comes from Eudonia mercurella, assembly GCA_963082485.1. Classification (NCBI taxonomy): domain Eukaryota; kingdom Metazoa; phylum Arthropoda; class Insecta; order Lepidoptera; family Crambidae; genus Eudonia; species Eudonia mercurella. The sequence continues at coordinate 7,989,198 of OY720045.1, forward strand.
TCATAAAATTATTATGGCAAGTCGAAACTATTCAATGTTCCTTGTTCAAACCATAAAATTGCAGTAAAATTATGGAATCCATTCAAAAAAATTAATGTATAAAATTGCCGACGAAACACCTCAGATTCCATTGATCTTGAAGCATATCGATATTTTAATCCATTCATATTTTTTCACAACTAGCACCTAATAATCACAACCCCGTTTATTCGAAGAATACAAAAAAAAAACTATAAGCCGACCATAAATAATAAACACGTGCAACAATACAAATTTTTATAGCACTATCTATGGCACAGGTGGAAAAAAGCATTCGAAAAAAGTTCATTCATAAAAGAGGTTCATTCACTCAGAAAAATGCAAAAAAAAATCTTGTGTCCATTCAGATATTGTACGAAGTCAATCTATAATGTCTTCATTTTAGTATCCCGTGGGATTTTGTGATGATGAACATCAGTTTATTATAACCAATAGGTAGGTTAAGATTTTTTATTTAGAAAGTTTTTTGCTAGCCATTGTGACGACAAAATATCCATTTTGACCGTAACTTATTAATTTTGTAAAGAAGCGTAGAGATCAAGAATAAGTTTAATCTTGAGAATGATGCACCAGATACAAAATGTGGTCAAAATCAATGAACTGTGCGTGTTAATTTTATATACAGCGATATCTCTTCACAAGTCTGCGGACTTATTTTTTGAAAACACCGTTTTTTAATATGTTACTCTCTTGCAATTCAATCACTTATATTAACCTATCCTATATCAGACTATGGTTGATCAATTACGTATGACACAATAGTATTTCACTCACTCACTCGATTTAGAATGAGTCTAAAATAAAATAAAAAATAAAAAGAATAGTAGCAACTCTATATTATACTCTAGGCCCCTTACAAATAAACAAAGAATAAGGTTCGAATAGTTATTCCGTGTTTTGTTCCTGTCATGTAAACGCCATTTCAAATTAGAGTAAAATATTAGAGTAGAGAAAAGGGGTAAGAGGACTTCTTGGCGGGAAAGTGAAGAGTCATGTCTGCGGTTTTGTTTTATTTTCTAAAATTATTTGTGTTATGTCGAATATTAAATAATGGTGGATTATTAACTGTTACGTGTTCGTGAGTGTGCATGAGTGTTGGCAAATGAAACGAAACAGTGCTTTTCAAATTCTCTTAAGAAGTTCGCCCGAAGACTTAGTAAAGCCTAACATTTTTACTGAGATACTCGAGGGGTTTATAGATAATAGAAATGAGAAGTGAGAAATGATATACCCCCATATCATTTCTCACTTCTCATTTCTATTATTATTCATCATCATCGTCCAGGAAAGAAATATTGTTTATATAAGTATTACTTGTAAAAGATTTTTCATTGGCTAAATGCTTGTGCAAAGCCATAAAAAAGTGGTAAGAATATAGATGCACTTTACGTATGTATGTATTGTATGTATGTTTCTTCACCCAAAGTGCGCCCTTGGGTGAAGGAGATATGAAAGGGCAATAAAACTATTAATAAAAAAAACAAAAAGGACAAGCGAAGTAATTAGCAGTTGCTAATTGATACAATGGCGTCATTCCGCCATGTATTCATTAATTGCTTCATAAAAATGTCATCGTGGTATTACAGTTATTCGAAGTTGTTTGAGCCCCGAGTTTTTTTCATTGATAATCTATAATCGTTTATTATGGACAAAGAGCTCAATGGCTATTACTGAAGTTAAGCAAGTTTCGCAAAGGCCGGCCATCGGATGGGTGACCAAAAAGTTTCATCTCGTGCTTCGGAAGGCACGTAAAGAATTCACACAATCACCGCACCGCACTGGCTCGCAATGTAGTTTATGGCCCATTCTCCCTTGGTGTTCATCCATCCTAAAATTTGTGTTATGTCGAATATTAATGTGAAATAATGGTGGATTATTAACCGTTAAGTGTTCGTGAGTGTGCATGAGTGTTGGCAAATGAAACACAACAGTGCAACGTCACTTTTCAAAATCTCAAGAAGTCCGCCCGAGGGCTTAGTAAAGCCCCACATTTTTACTGAGATATTCAAGGGGTTGGGGGGTATATCATTTCTCATTTCTCATTTGTATTATCATTCATCATCATCATACAGGAAAAAAATATTGTTAATTTATTTGTATTATTTGTAGGAACAATTACTTTGACACTAGCTAAATGTGCTAATCGCACGAAGCCATCAACTAAAGAAAAAAAAAAGGCTCGTGCCCTAGCAGTGGGGACATATAATTTGTTGGTGATGCGATAGTGATGATGTGATATTATGGATCAATAATTTATATTACTCACGAGTCTACAAACACCCCAGTGGCTGAATGGAAAACGCTCAGCCCGTATCGGGTGGTCCTGGGTTCAATTCCCAGGTCAGGACAACTGGGGTGTTAACGAAAACGAGAGCTTGTATAGCACACACACGTACATCACTCATCATCATTAAATTTAAATATTTAAATTATATGGAAAAGGAAGTAATGCAACAATTGGCATGGGAGAAATAATAGGTAAAGCGATTTATTTCCAATTCTGCTCGTGGTAGTTGCTTAAACTCATATTCGTAATAAAAGATAATGTACTGAAGAAAGCTTTTATTTTCTTAACTGATAGTTTTTATTTTAATAACTGAATATAACCTATTTGGTAGTTTTTATACTTTTTTTATTTAATTGAAGGCTTCGTGCGATTACCACATTTAGCCAGTGTCAAAGTAATTTTTCTTACTAGTAATACATAAATAAACAATATTTCTTTCCTGTATGATGATGATGAATGAGGTGTGAGAAATGATATACCCTCGAATATCTCAGTAAAGATGTGGGGCTTTACTAAGTCCTCGGGCGAACTTTTGAGAGAATTTGAAAAGTGACGTTGCACCGTTTTTTTTCATTTGCCAACACTCATGCACACTCACGAACACTTAACGGTTAATAATCCACCATTATTTCACATTAATATTCGATATAACACAAATTTTCGAAAATAAAACAAAACTGCAGACATGTCTCTTCACTTTCCCGCCAAGATCTCCATAATTGCATTTATTTTAATATACTTATTCTTTTTTTTCTTCTCATATTGCACTTGAACTTGTATATACAGTTTCTTATACTTGAACGCTACGTTTAATTTTAAAACCTATATTTTACATTATCTGTAACTAAATAAGGCTGAATTCGGCGTAGCTACAAAGCAAGGGGATTACGACCCGTTAGTTTTAGATAGATACATAGATTAATAACGGATAGATCTTAGTCACCTAAGATGGCTTAAGGGTTAAGCCATCTTATGTGATCGTTTTACTCCGGTAACCGTCACCTAATATAGCTTATAGAAATCTAAAACTAACGAATCGTCGACTCGTCGGTGAGTTTTCGGGGTTGAAACTCTGTGCTTGCTGTCCATCATAGTCCCAAGCCATCTCAGGAAAGGATGGCAGTATAAAGTTTTCAGTGGGTAGGCCTCCCCTGCCCAGAGTTTTTCGTGACTGGGTGGGGCGAGGGGAGAGTAATACCACACAATCTAGCATCGCCTCTAACTAACCCTGAATATGCTTATGAAAGTATTCTCCATAGTCCGAAAAAGGGGGTTGTTGGGATTTATAGTGGAGGGAATTTATAAATCTATCGTGGAGACACGATCACAATAAATTCAACTCGTGTAAAGTTATACCTACCCTTTTCCTCCATCAACCCCCTTTTTAAGACTATAGTTTTAAAAAGGAAAAAACTAGTCTTAAGATAAAATGCAGAGTAGAATAACTTTTTTACAAAGTACTAGAGGAATTGAACGAGTCTTTTGGAGTCTCGGTAGCACAGCGGTCAGAGTATTGGACCGGTTATCCAACGGTTGGGTTCGATTCCCACTTGAGTTTCCTGTGAATGGATGTTTTTTTTGTAAATGTAAGGCATTGTGAATACATAAATTATATAATAAAAATAGCTAGAGTTTTCACATACTTATAGGCAGATAGGGCTCTTCATCAACCAACATCATGCTCATATCTTATTAATACGCGACGGACTCCGAATACTCGCCAATAAACGTCTGCTTACAGTTAATTAAGCCCAATCATAATTACGCAATTGTATAGTTATCGGCATTTGTATGCGTAGCTCGGAAAAACTTTATATGCTACCGTTGGTTATGGTTGGACGGGACTTTTTATTGTCCATTGGCAGTTGTTAATAACCTTATTAAAAGAATGTCATTGTGCGCTGAATTTTTTTTTAATCACCTCCATTATTATGGCTTTTTTGTCAAATGTATATTGCAACGCAGATCAGAAAGGCACTAACATTTTACTGTGACCTAAACCTTACCCTAAGTTTTTGGTAACTCCTTAGCCGAATTGGTGACGGTAACACGAGCAAAACCGTCACCTAAAATTGTCCTAGAAGTTGAAAAAGTCTACAATAATTTAGTAAAATAAACACGCTAGAATAATAGTAACTTTTAGTTTTAAGACTTCTTAGTAAGAACAAGGTTTTGATAGATAAACATAATAATTTGCAAACAAAGGTAAAGTGTGTTGCTGAACAGTGAATACTATATTATGACTAACAATTAGGTTAAAAGTTAAAAAAATTGCAAGAAAAAATCAACCGGTCTCGGGAAGCTCGAGCGGGAATCGAACCAACGACCTTTATATTACCGGTCCAACTCTCTGACCGCTGAGATACCGAGACCCCAGAAGTCTCGTTGAATTTTTCTAGTAGGTACAGTGCGATTCAAATAGGAGTGCCAGCTGTGAAGCTAGTTACAAGTCGCGTCGCAGTAGCGAACTTCGACGACGACGATGTCAGGCGGGACAAGGGTTGCCAACCATACTTTAAAATAACGTATCCTACGTTATTTTCCATCCCCATACTTTATTCCTTTTAATAAAAATAAAGTATGGAAAATACTTTATTTCTGACGTAATGCGTGCGTTTGAACGGAATATTCCTGTTTACTTAATTTTCTGATACTCAGACTCATCATCATCAGCTCATTTTATGTCCCCACCGCTGGGGCACGAGCCTTCCCTATGGCTGGATAGGGAGAACGGGCCATAAACCACCACGCGGGCCCAGTGCGGATTGGTGGTTGTTAACGTCTGCTAATGCAGCCGGGACCAACGGTTTTACGTGCCTTCCGAAGCACGGTGGAGCTCGAGATGTGAATTTTTGGTCACCCATCCGATGACCGGCCTTTGCGCAAATTGCTTAACCTCAGCACTCGCAGACCGGGCGCGTTAACCACTGCGCCATCGAGATACTCAGACTCAGGTGAAGTGAAACGAAACGCAACGCTCATTTCTGAACGCGCTCTTTATAAACTGTCACTGTCAAAGAAATGGTCAAGTTGTTGTAACATTTAAATAAATAAATTTGGAAAATTCTTTATTTTTCCTTCAAATCCTTTTTTTATAATAATAAGTGATAGATTTACTTTAATTTCCTGAAAAATAGTTGGCAACCCTAGGCGGGACGTTACAGGGCGGGTTACCTTCGCGCACCGGCGGGCGCCGGCTCGCAGCATACTTCACAGCCGCCATCCTATTTGAATCGCACTGTACCTTGTGATTTTCGCTGCTAGCCAGCAGTATTACGTCACTGTGAAGTTACCCTCACATACGAAAAAACACTTTTGCAAGTATAAAAATTAGCGTTTATGTAGCTTTCTCTTCCATTATTGTTATTGTCACAAGGAAGAAAGATTCGCTACTAAAGGGTGTTACGCATGTTAAACTGGTGACTACTACAGTATGAGTTTTGTTTACTATCCGTATTTATTCGATTACGTTAACGAAAACGAAAATGCAGGACAACATTGAAGAAACGCCTCCTGGTGGAATACGTCATCATCATCTCAGCCAAAAGACGTCTACTGGACAAAGGCCTCTCCCAAGGATCTCCACAACGACCGCTTTTGTGCTGCCGTGCCGTGAATACGTAGAGATTTAAAATGTTGCCATACAAATTCCCGTTTTCGTTAACGTGATCTAATATGGCTAATGAATCTCGCACTAGACACCCTGTATACATGCGATAGTAATATTATTATAATAATTCTTCAAAGCGCCCCTGTACTTGTAAAATGTGACCCGCTGACTCATTCTTCTCGCCCACCATTCATTCATTCGTGAAGAAAGTCATTCACGAACGCGTGTAGGCCGCTCCAATGATTTTGATCGTTACACTGATGGCCGTATTTAATTTGTAACTGATATGTAATTTGTATGAATCTTCGACGTTGACAAACGGTCCGAATATTGTGTTTAGTTTGTATTGAGCCAATCATATAGTATTTTTTTCCTTTTGTCTTATAGAGTTGTAATCTATATTACCTAGTAGGTTGAATCTAGCATTTTGTCAAATGTACTTGTAAATAATAAAATAATAAATAATAATCACATATTAGTAATGCTTATGAGATTGGGCTGTGATGTGAACTTATAATTTACTATTTAGACCAAAAATGACTTATTTGTTCAATTGAATGGTTTCAAAATAAATTTTATGATGTGATCATCAATGCGATTAAATAATGATAATTTTAATCATCGATTCATTTGCAAAAGTATCAACATTTTCAATCGTCGTGCACCTACCACTTAGCTAGCGTAATGTTAGCGAAATAATTTGCAAATCGCAAAAATTTCGGCACAAATATATTCCAAGAAGCAACCGATATTATGACGACGGCTGCCCACAGAGCTATTATTGACACGAACTTATTATTGAGTTATTGCGAGCAATCATTTCACAATAAAGCTTGAATTACAAACGTTTTTGTGGCTGCTTCAGTTCCAAAAAGTAAACAAATATGTATGTAAGAAAGTATGTAAGTAAGCACTTTATTTTGTATGGAAAAGTCAATGCAGGTCTTATTGCTAACAAATGATTAAGGGTAGTGGTACCATTGTTCGCAGGAGCCATTGATCGACACTTTTTTTCCTTTAGTCATTAGAAATAGGGGTCAGTAACTATTTTTATTGCATGTTTATTCATCATCATCATCATCATCAGCTTATTTTATGTCCCCACTGCTGGGGCACGAGCCTTCCCTATGGATGGATAGGGAGAACGGGCCATAAACCACCACGTGGGCCCAGTGCGGATTGGTGGTTGTTAACGACTGCTAATGCTGCCGGGACCAATGACTTTACGTGCCTTCTGAAGCACGGAGGAGCTTGAGATGATACATTTTTGGTCACCCATCCGATGACCGGCCTCTGCGAAAGTTGCTTAACTTCAGTAATCGCACACTGAGCGCGTTAACCACTGTGCCATCGAGCTCCTCCTCGAGATGTTTGTTGCATGTCATAAATTGCATTACATTTGTACAAAGGTGGTAGGTTGATACATTAAGTACTTTTTAGTATATTAGTATTTAATATTTTAGTTTTTTGTATTTTAGTCTTTAGTAACAGTTAAATACAGACCACTTTCTTCTGCTTTCTAGCTGTTATCCAATAAAATTTCAACAAAATTCTGTTATGTTTTTGTGACGGAAATTATGTCGAAAACTGGGTTTAAAGTGTCAAATACTAGCGCTACTACAGTATCACTATCCTACTTTTTTACGTGTATAAACAAATATCTGTTGAGGTCAAGACTTTATTTTGACTTCAAACAATATGTAAATATTTTTTATTTTATCTATCTACTAGCTGACCGGCAGTCTTCGTACCGTTTAGACAGTTTTCATGACAACAAAACAAACAAAACGTTGACAGTTTCCATGACAACAAGACAAACAAATCATTCGTCCGCTTAAGAAACCCGTATCCCATGATGGACCCCTATAGCAGCGCCACCTACCGGGTCCACCTTCGGAGAAACTAGTAGGGCACGGGGACGCGTACTAGTGCGCGATGCCGTTCCTTCTAGAAAACCTCCGAAAGTGATTAGTTTCACACGGCTTGAGGGACCCTTTACGGTCCTCGCCGCCCTCAAACAAGCCCGGTGAAGCTGAAAATGAGGCAATCAGCAATCTCTCTAAAAAAAAAACCGGGTCCAATTGTAAATCTCAACCATTCTCGAATCCACTTGAACACACACAGAAAATTTCATCCAAATCGGTCCAGCCGTTTAGAAGGAGTTCAATAACATACACACGCACAGAAGATTTATATATATAAAGATACATATAATAAAGCTAAAGAGGGTCGAAAGTCTGTACATGGAAGATATTCGAAAAAAAGTTGGCTGGGGATACTTAGAATCGATAACAGAACACGTTCCAACATTTTTTAGAATTTTTGTCTGTTTATCTGTTTGTCTGTTTATTTGACCGCGCATCACGTGAAAATGGCTGAACGGATTTGGATGAAACTTAGACAGACCATGACCCGGATTAGGATATAGGATACTATTTATCGACTTTTTCCCCCTTTAATCATTAAAAATAGAGGTTAGCAACTGATTTTAGTCCTTAGCAACAATAGAATACAGACTACCTGCTTCCTTTCTGTCATCCCGTGAAATTTAAATGAAAATATAAGTTATTTTTTGGCACTACAGTATCGCTATCATTACTTTGACATTATTTTGACTTCAAACAATATGTAAATATTTTCATTTTTGATGTGTAACATCTTTCCGCTCGCTTTCTATATAAGCAATTTGTGAGAGTGATTTCGTGAAATGGGACGGAAGTATGTGTAACAGTGTAACAGGTAGTCGGGGGAGCGCAAGCGCGCGCCATTTTGTAAATTTAAAATCGATATTATGTACATGACATATTATTATTATAAGTGACGTATTGTGTAATTTGACTATCAAAAGTCATTTTGATATGTCAAATGTCTTCTAATGAGTATTTACTGCATTTGTTTTATAGTTATAAAACTTAGAGCATTAAACCAACTATAAAATGATATAATAACTGACACTTTTTTTTACTAAGGTGAGATGTCAAATGTTACCAATCCATCATATTTAGTTACCATCATATGCGACTATTGTAAGGCTCGCTCGTTTTTTTTTATAGCTTATTAAATATATCTAGTTAGGTATTTTTGGATACTATAAAAAAAATCTGTTAGCCAAGTTTGGCAAATTTGGCAAATTGTGAATGTGTGCTGCTATAATATTGAACTGGCCGTATAGACCAATCGCGAGGCGTCGATTAAAAAGAACAAAAAAAAAGAGATTTTCGGCATTCGATTCTCTCGAGATCTCCTCTCATTGTCTCGGTATCGCGTGACACGGCATCTCATCGATTTTATTGGGTACAAAATTGACGGGCCTTTGTTTGCAAATTGTATTGTATATCCATTGCTTCAAGCACGTTAAGCCAATGGCCCCGTTATCGGAAGATGCCCGTCGTAAATCTACCATCTCGCAATGGCTTGGAGTAGTTGGTTATACCTAGTGTACTCTTCATCTCAATAGGTTTTTCGTTTGAATCTGTAGGGTTAAGATTTATGTGTTTATTATGTTTTAATGTTTTAGCACTGCCACAATTTTTTCAAGACAAAAGTTTTTTTGATGATGATGAAAAGTTTTTTTAAGTAAGTGATGATGCGGCCTACGATGTAGCATACTTTACTTTCTTTGATCCGAGTTCGTTGTTGTAGTATGGACGATTCGTTGATCCGAGATGACAATTCGATTTTAAAAATAACGAAATTCCTAGAATTTTATTTTGAATCAATAGATGAGTAATTTACAGATAATTCTCAATTAAAAAGGTGAATGACAAGGTCTGTTTGAGTCGAGGCACAAAATATGAATGGTTGAGGACTCGAGGTCTCGTCATACGACTCGTTCGCCCTGTAGAATCTAGAAAGCTCCTAGAAAATTTCCGAGGATTTTTCAGTTACGCCTCGGTGGCTGTGTGGCAAAGCGCTCGGCCCGATACGCAAAGGTTCAATTCCCAGATCAGGCAAAGTGTGAAACTGATTTTTCGATGCATAGCGCGAGTTTGTGATTACCAACCCGCATTTAGCAAGCGTTGTTAGCGCGGACGCAAAACTGCGAATTTCAAGTTTCTTTATGATAGCGAGCGAGCGGCGCGTGGCAGTGGTGTGACAACGGCGCACGACTACGAATACGCACGCACACAAAAAGTCTTAATATTTTCATATTCATATTTTTTTATTGAAAAATAAGACAACAGTGGCCTGCGGAATATCAATACAAACATTTTGATGTCGGATCATTGTTTCATTTGTGCTATATTTACAAAGTTTCTGAAGAAATAAGTTTTTAGATATCAGTATGTATGTATGTATGTATGTATGTATGTATGTATGTATGTATGTATGTATGTATGTATGTATGTTGTATGTATGTATTTATGTATGTATGTATGTTTGCAACGAATGAACTCAAAAACTACTGAACCATTAGAATGCTACATTAGCGCTGAGTAACAAAGGCTATATTGAAGAAATGCGGTACGAAGTCTGCCGGGTCAGCTAGTATTACATAATGTAATAAACTAAACATACTTCTATATAATGTGATTCTACTGCTGGTTCGGAAGATTGTTTCTACTAAAAAGAACCCAGCAAGAAACATTACCCATCAATTGTAGCGATGACTTGATTTCAATGATGGAGGCCTTTGCCCAGCAGTGGGACAGTCATAAAGCTATTTACTTACTTTTCAGTCACTGACTTGTAGAGCCATTAAGTTTAAGTTGAAAATACGGCCGGTTACGTTGTAAAAGCTAAAGACGGCCAACAACAAAAACTTAAAAAATAAAAATGTAGTTGAAAGCAAAATGTTCCCATGGTCATTTGCATAGCATTAATGATGTTTTCATTTGGGAGCACTCCGCATCTCTCCAGTTCGGAGTTTTTTTCTCCGAGCGTGTATGCAAAGGAGCACATTTGCATCCCTCCGAACCACAATCGGCCTAATTTGGATGCGCCCGCTATCTCCGCCGAAATCGTTAAAATGCACGCACGGTAGCGAGAAAGGTACAAAACACAAAACAATAAATAAATAACGAGAACAATAAATATAATTAAAAACGACAAAAAGCGTCCGTCCGCATGACGCGGGTACAAACGGTTGCGCGCTCCCGACGACTCTATATTAACGATACGAATTTCACCGAATTCTTTAAATCATTTGCTGCTTTATTGCGACGCATCAAGACTCATAATGACGCACCGATCACATATATATCCGTCGAACATTTTGTCACAGGCACGTCACGTTTATCGAACGTTCCTCATTAGAGATTTTATTTTTAAATAGTCGCCGTAAGGTCGAGAATGCCGTGTCTTAACTTTTAAAAATTCGAAAATGGAATTTAAACGAGATGTCATTTCTTTATTGCATTGGTAGCTTGTTGAGGCGATTTCGACCGCATCAGCTCATTAATCGACGTCGATAGAGATGGGAGTCGTTTGTTGGCGGGAATTTTGACAGATGCAAGTTGTGTTTCGTCTATGACGGAGGATCGGGTTAAGGCCTTAATAGGGTCTGTGGACTCGATGGTAGTAATGGGTATTCAGAGTTGTCGCGTTGTCTCAAATTTATTGCACCAATTAGTTGCGTCCACGTGAAGGGGTTTATCTGACGGTTCGATCACGCTCTATTTGGGAGGTAACGGTGGGTAATGGCCGAATTTCTTGGAATTATGCGACGGTTTTTTTTCACAACTACCATAGATATTTTCGGAAGCGAGAATGTTACAAGTTAATTGGGTAAAAATATTCCAGAGCCGACACATGGTGGGCGCTTATAAAGGTGATTACAGCACAGATTAATTAGGGGCAGACGGTCTGTTGGCTTTGTAGCTGGAATATTAGATAAGATTAGCGTAATTATAATTAACTGGGAGCGAATAATCTGTGGGCTCGTAACAAATTTATGATTTATTTTTTACTTTGGAATAGATTGTTTTGATTTATTGTCTGTTTGATATATAATTAACAATGGATGGAAAGAGCGTTTATCATATAAGGTTTACAATATTTCCTTAAAAGTTAGTAAATATAATAAAAAGAAGTTTTAAAATATTTTTAGATAACTACCTACTTTTCTTTCTGAAAAAAGGCGATCGCACACGCATTGACGCTTTCGAGATGTGGCGCTAGAGTAAAATGCTGCAGATTACCTACCTGGACAACACGTCGGACCAAAACGCACGATACTCAAGTAGTTGAAGATAACAAGAAAGAGAAGAGATAGAAGAGATTATGCACTAGCTGCCTTCGTGGGATCGTTGAATATTTAGGTGATAATGCTAGGAAAAACGAATCTACTAAAACTCTAAAGCTCCTTATTACTGGCAAAAGAAAAGACCAGGAAGTAAAAAGGGGGTGTTTAAAAAAGGGTGCAAAGTTTTTTCTTCACGTATCAATATAGGTACAGATGATTAAAACTAGACCGTACTAAATGTGGGACATTCGAAGCACAAAAGAACCAATAAGGTACCACAAAACGAAATGGGCAACAGCAGCAGCGGTGGCGGTGAGCAGCCATCGGATTTCCGAAAACTGTCCACGAGACACAAAACGTGGCCGCTGAGATGGCGAGATTAGCTGAAACGGTTCCAAGTGGGTGCGGGCACAGTGGAAGCGGTTTGTGTTAAACTTCTTCTAAGTCTTACAAACAAACCAAGAATAAGCTCCGAATAGATATTCCGTGTTTTGTCTCTTTTGCTCTAATTTGAAAAGACATTTACATGACAGGAACAAAACACGGAATAACTATTCGGAGCTTATTCTTAGTTTACTTGTAAGACACATTAAGTATAGTCTTTCCAGGAGGGCGATTTTTGAACCGGTAACTAAGTCTCACGCTATGATATCAATTATGAATGCAACTTTTTTCTTATTCAATGTTACTGTTAACTTATTTTTGACACCAAAAATTCTCGAATATAAAAAAAATTCTTGAAAGTTATCTATATTAATTCAGAGCGTCATTTAATTTAGCAGCGCGCTGCTAAAGCAGCATCTACTTCTAACAAAATTTTGAGCTTGTAGCGTCACACGAATGCTGATCGCACATATTGTGCGGCGCACGTCCAGTTTCTATACCAGGTTCATTCATTAGTAATTCGTAATATTTCGGAGTTAGATATTGAAATTAGAACTGTGTAATCGTTAAATATTAATTGTATTAAATATAGACTATTGTAAAATGACAATATACTTTGATTGAACATTTAAAAGACTCTTCATGTAATTCACCATCATTCGCCACGTGCAGATAAAATATTAACCTCACCCATTAGGTAGCAAAAGCTGCTATTTGTCTTATAAATTCATGTTTTGGAATGGTGAATAAAACACTGAGCACTCTGGCATAAATAAATGATTTGAATTGTTATTAATACATTTTAGCGTATCGTAACGCGTTGATGTTTTTACCATCTATACCAAAATAATAATGGCATTATACCAACGTATTTATTCGACTTTATCAGTGTTAGATTGTACTTATTACGCATTGCTTTATGCATTAAATAACATTACATTATATAAAAAACTAATGAAACTCGTTGTCGTACAGATATAATATACCATTAAAGCCTCGCCAACAGTGGTGCCGTATCCCATTTGTAGAGGAAAAGGAACCAAACAGCTTAAAACAAACGAAAGTGCATTTGGACGCATTTAGGTAACAGCATACCATGTTAAACAAATTGTAATTTTAGACTAAGGTCTCAATGCGGTTACTACATACTTTGTCTATTGCTTTTGCTTTTCTTTTTAAACAGGGTGTCTAGTCCACAGATCTAGTACCTGCTCGTATATTTGGTCAGTGCCAGAGACTAAATAGTTAGTAATCATCTTCATGTATCACCTAGTAGTAGTCAATGTTAGTTGAATTGACGTCGCTATTTGCGGCAGTTAGACCTTTACATAAAAGCTTTTTTTGGAAAAAATAGATGATATACTTGTCCCAGCGTTAAAATGATTGATTTTTGTTTTTGAACATAGGTTCCGATATCCATTTTGAAAGTATACTTTACGAATATTTTCTAAAATTTATCTACCACTTACTAACTGGATAAATAACACAATTACAAAATACTCTTTTTTTTTAAAAAAAAAAACAAATGTTGAAAAACAAAATTTGCGTTAAAAATTATTTGAACTCTTTTTTTTGTTAAAAAGTTTCTCAAAAAAACTGCAATGGCTTTATGAGAAAATTTTCTTTAACCCTAATATATCAACACGAATAACCAACGGTGGAACCCGTGTACCTAAAAGACCTCTTAAATAAAGATCCAAAATGTTAGCCGCGAGAATTCTCGTAATATAATCAGCGATCCAGTTCACGGCGACACATTCTTCTTAATTGATTCTAAGAAAGTAATTTCACAAATTACTTTTGGCTACCGGACTTGGAGATCTTACTGGTGGGCGGTTAGCACCTTGTCGCAGTTAACTATCAACGAAACTCAATGGCGTGCTCATTAGTATTTTTTTTGTGACTGAGTGCGACACAGTTCCACGTACACCGATCGAGACAAAAAAGATTTTGTGTAGCGTGTTTCTGGTTTTGATGTCGTGGGCAGTTGGTATTTCGATCAGTTTCGTTCTTTACTGGTTATTGTGTAATAAATAAAGGCCTTTTATGGAACACTTAATTAAGTTAAATATAATAAAAATTCTTAAACAATTACCTCATTATCATTGGCCTATTAACGTCTTTTTGCTCTTTGCTGTTTATATGGGCAGTCAGGCAACTTCCGTTATGCTGGGTCAACGGATGGGTGACCATATTAAAGTATCTTGAGCTTCGGAAGGAGCGTTAATGTATTGGTCTCAGATTTTCCTTAAAGTGTAGGTATGTAAGATAAGATAAGATAGGGTAAAGTAAGTCCCTTTTACTTTGACAAGTATAGAAGTTCCAAAAAAGAGAAATACCGAAAATTTTATCATTCTTTGGGTTTGAAGTTCAAAAATTATTATTTTTTAAAGTTTACTATGATAAATATATTTAGATTAATTTGATTTTGATTAAAACGTTTAGTTATACCCAGTAATTATATCGTGGTTTTACCACAGAATATTTTTTTTTAATTTAGTTTTTTTTTATAGGCAAGTATTTGACCGCGACCTCACGCGATGGCAAAGTGATGATGTAGCCTAGGACGTAGTATACTTGCCTAGATAATGTCTGTTCACTCTTGCCTTGAAAATGTCCAGGTTGTACGTGTCAGGAAACGTGTAGTAACTGTAGTATACCTGTAGATAATATTCTGAGAGAATACCTATGGTTGATACTTTATAGGGTTCCGTACCCAAAGGGTAAAACGGGACCCTATTACTAAGACTCCGCCGTCCGTCCGTCTGTCTGTCTGTCTGTCTGTCCGTCTGTCACCAGACTGTATCTTATGAACTGTGATAGTTAGACAGTTGAAATTTTCACAGATGATGTATTTCTGTTGCCGCTATAACAGCAAAATTATACTAAAACAGAATAAAATACAAAAACACAAATGTTGAAAAAAATTTCCACGAGCAGGATTTGAACCTGCACCCTTCTGACATTCCGGGTCAGGTGCTCTTCTAATTGAGCTATCGTGGTTCTAACCAGCCCGCCGAAATTATTCAACACTATTTACTTTTTATTTTAAAAGCTAAAGGCGCCTATTCAATCATTCAAAAAAAAATTTTTTTCAACATTTGTGTTTTTGTAATTTGTTCGCAACAAAATTTGCGTTAAAAATTATTTAAACATTTCAGAATAAAATAAATATTTAAGGAGGCTCTCATACATGAAACGTGATATTTTGCTCGTTTTTGCTCGATATTGATAACGGCAACAGGTAGACGCTTGAAATATTCACAGAATAGTTAGTTATTATATTCACTTTAAAAATAAATAATTAAATTAAAATAAAACAAATATTTACCCTCCCACACAACAAACGTGATTTTTTTCCAATTTTTTTCTCGGTCTTTATAATGATAACAGGTAAGAACATGAAATATTTTTATAGATAATGGTACGGAACCCTTCGTGCGCGAGTTCGACTCGCACTTGGCCGGTTTTTCACCTTTACTTTTTTAACATAATATAAGAACTTTTTGATATTTAGTCAGTTTAATAAAAGTATGGTTGTCAAGAACAGGCCGCCACAGACGCGGAGGCGTATCGTGAAAAAGTATCACTTAAAATTGTGTTCCCAAATTAAAATTCGTGAATTCTGTCCCCCGAACGACCGGCGAGCGGGCACAAGAATTTGAGGACAAATTTTGAATTTATTTTGCAATTAACTTTGATTTGTCTTAACGGTGGCAAGACGGATAATGAGAAAAAGCACTATTAATCAGAAGAAATACTTTTCACAAAGTAAATTAACTGTAATTTCATCTTTCGTAGTGATTATAGTTGAAAAATCCTATGCTGTTTATTCGGAACTATAAATTCAAACTATTTCTGTATAATGAGAAAACCTCCATGGCAACTTAATAAAAAATAATATTTATTACCATAAATTTTAGTGGTGACTTTATTTAAATAATGGGGGCCTTTGCCCAGCTGTGGGACAGTTATAGGCTATTTACTTTTCTTTTTACCATTAAACAACAATGCATTTTTACCTGAAGAAGATACCCAGAAAGTAAGTAACAAAACTCTCATTAGGCACCCAGAAGCACGAAGGAGCTCAAGACATTTTAATATAACAAAACTCTCATTAGGCACCCAGAAGCACGAAGGAGCTCAAGACATTTTAATATAACAACACTCTCACTAGGCACCCAGAAGCACAGAGGAGCTCAAGACATTTTAATTTGATCATCCGGTTGGTGTTTTGCTACAAAATAAGGAGACTGCAGAATGCAAGCTTCACACAAACGCGCTCGAGCAACGCACACATAGACACGGAATCTCGCAACAGCTGCGTCCGGACTGTTCCGAGCTGTTCCGAGATTCGCGTCCGCGCGAAGGGTGCCTAGTGAGAGTTTTGTTATATTAAAATGTCTTGAGATCCTCCGTGCTTCTGGGTGCCTAGTGAGAGTTTTGTTATATTAAAATGTCTTGAGCTCCTCCGTGCTTCTAGGTGCCTAGTGAGAGTTTTGTAATATTAAAATGTCTTGAGCTCCTCCGTGCTTCTGGGTGCCTAGTGAGAGTGTTGTTATATTAAAATGTCTTAAGCTCCTTCGTGCTTCTGGGTGCCTAATGAGAGTTTTGTTATATTAAAATGTCTTGAGCTCCTCCGAGCTTCTGGGTGCCTAGTGAGGGTTTTGTTATATTAAAATGTCTTGAGCTCCTCCGTGCTTCTGGGTGCCTAGTGAGGGTTTTGTTATATTAAAATGTCTTGAGCTCCTCCGTGCTTTTGGGTGCCTAGTGAGGGTTTTGTTATATTAAAATGTCTTGAGCTCCTCCGTGCTTTTGGGTGCCTAGTGAGGGTTTTGTTATATTAAAATTTCTTGAGCTCCTACGTGCTTCTGGGTGCCTAGTGAGAGTTTTGTTTGCCATTAGATCACGTTAACGAAAACGAGATTTTATATGCCATAACTTTAACTAGTGATTTTTTTATTTTTTTATTATTTTTTATATTTAAGTACGGGTAAGCACAAGTGTCTTGATCTTACTTGACGTTAAGTGATGATAAGGCCATTGGTGGAAGCGCACTTCACCCGGGATCCTCAACTAGTGAGGCACTGGCTATCTTATCTCTAGCTGCCGGAACACAACAATGCTACAAACATTGACCACAGAGGCGGTTAATCCAATTTAGAAAAATAGTGTTGTTCATAGCTGTCGATTTTTTTTCTCTAACAATATACACAAATAACCTTTGTTTAAATCATTGAGTGCAATGTTTCACCAAACCATCGTTATAACCAATGCGTCTTTCTCCATAAATGAAAGGGGAAACTACCGTTCAACATGGCGACGAAACTGGATGTCACCGGAGCACTACCACTGCCACTGTATAAAAGGCATCCGTAATTGCATGGAAAACACTTTAATTGCCGCATGATATCTATCTTTATTGGCTAAAAATTATATTGAGTAAAAAGCGGTCCGAGTCGCGCCCGTACTTGGAATCGGACCGACTAATTAGCGAGTGGGGCTCCGCTGTTAATTCACTACATTCGCGGGTGTACCGTTGGCAGAAGAAAAATTATTTATTACTAATTACAAAAGTATAAACTAATATTTTTTTGTAGTTGTCGGTCGTCGATTGTTGAGTTTAAGCAACTTTTGCAAGGGCCGGTCAATGGACTGGTGACCAAAAATATTCATCTCGAACTCCTCCGTGCTTCGGACAAAAACAAAGCACAAAACTTGGTCCCAGTTGCATTAGCAGTCGTTTACAACCACCAACCAATCCGCTCCCTATCAATCTATAGGGAAGGCTCGTGCTCTCAGTAGAGACATAACAATGAGCTGATGTTGATGATGACGAATAATGTTATGTAAAATTTTGACAATCACTGATTCCTGATGGACACTGATGCTTGTCCCCATCTTACTTTTTTGTTTGAAGCTTGACAGATGCTTTTGTTTATACTTAAAATAGTTTATTATCAAAAACACATGTGTGAACGATTGAATTGAATTGATGTAAGTTGCATTTACATAAGCATTTGACATAGCATGGTAAAACAAAGAAATAAAAAAAATATATCTTGAGACTTGTTGTACAATTGTTCGTCTGTCTGTACCGGCGCGCCGGAGGAAAGCTGCTCCTCGTCAGTGCATGTGGTCCGTGCGCACAACACTGTACGTGTACCACAAAATAAGGAGACTCAGAACGTAAGCTTAATAGATACCGCGCTCGAGCAACTCAAACATAGACCCGTTGCACGGACACGAATCTCGGAACAGCTCGGAACAGTCCGAGCGCAGCCGTAGCCGTTACGAGATTCCATGCCCGCGAGAGGTTGTCTATGTGTGTGTTGGTGGAGCGCGTTTTTTTTAAAATTTATTATAAATGAAACATTACATAGGTAATAATAATAGGGTATAATTTAAACGTTCACCAGAAATATTTTTTAGACCCTAAGCCTAAGTACCAAATAAATTAAATAAATTCCACCCAGTGCACCCACCCGGCATGGGGTGTGGGTTCGAGTCTCGCTCGTGGAATTTTTTCAACATTGTCTTTTTTCAAATTGTAATTTGTTCGCAACAATATTTGCTTATAATGATATGTAAATAATCTTAAGTTTTTCCGCATACCTTGATTCGTCAGTACTTATTATAAGACAACACAGTGCCTTGCAATTATTCAAATACAATGACAATAATACTTTGAAGTGTGTAGGTGCCTTACTAATACAATTTTCTTATGGTTGGTTAGTGTGGGTAGATGCAAGCAGCAACGGCTGCGCGGCGGCGGGCGGCGGGCGGAAACTTCCGCAAGCCTGTATAAAGCTCATCTTCTGCAGTTTGCTTATTTTGTGACTGTAGCTACCTGACGACACAAGTAATATACTTAGTGTATACTCATACAAGTAACACATACATTTGTTATATAAATATGCGTCCAGACTTATGACAAAACATGTTTTATAGCAAAGTTATGTAGAATGTTTTATTAGTATGGACGATAAGGTGTCTATAATAAGCCGACCTTTATACTTATTGTTTTGTAACATGTTACATAGCATAAGTTATTATGTTACTTAATGACTCACCTTTACCCTACAATAGATACTTGTGGTCGCCCAGTCATCGATATTCGACCGTTTTTCAAAATATAAAAAGTCTATGCAATGTAATGTAACTCATTATATACTTACATAAATAAGTTTCGGGACTCTTTCTTCATATAAACTTAAATTATACAAGTTCTCACACTCCTCCATTTCTTTGGAGCGAGTTTGCTGATTGCCTGAACAGTATTTCAAGCGTCACCGGACTTTTTTAGGGGCAGCAAGAAACTTAAAAGGTTCCTCAAGCCTTGTGAAACAAAACACCGTCATAGGTTTTCTAGAGGAAATGGCGTCACGCAAGGGTGTCCCTCGCTCCTTATTAAATTCTCTAAAGGGTCCGATCAGATCGGGAGCGGAATAACCTGGGGACGCCTCTAAAGGTTTGGACCTCGGCTCGGGTTGACCGGGTCGTGGGGTGGGGAGAAGCGCCCAGGTACATAACTGTACCTGGTATAGAGCGCGTGTGAATCGGCTCGTCATACCTTTGTTCTACGAGTACGGTGGGTGGTTCTTGGGCTTGAGCCAAAGCGAGTGTGCAAGTTGAGGGTATAATGTACCAATCCTCCTTGCGCTTTTTTTGGAGAGATTTTGCTTATTGCCTCAGACTGCATTTTCAGCTTTACCGGGCTTTTTTTGGGGCGGCGAGAAACTTGAAGGGTACGTGTGAAACGAATAACTTTCGGAGGATTTCTAGAGGGAACGACATCACACAGTAGTGCGTGTCCCCGTGCCCTACCAGATTCTCCGATGGGTTCGGATCGGATCGGATCGGACTTCTCCGTGCGCGCAATGTGGATGTGCTTTAAATAGGGACATGAAGATTCCGTTTCACGTATTAATTTAAAGGTATTCTAATCTCATCCGTATACTTAATATGTTAGCAATTAAATTTAAGACAAAAAACGCACTTCTGATAAATATTTATTATTACAAATAAGTAAAACCATATAATAATTGACGTAATACTAAAGTTTAATTAATATTTCAAATAATTTTCTTAAAGGTGGTTGGGACAGAATAATTATTGTGCGGTTTATAAAAAAAACTGTTTGTTACTTTCAAATGACGTAATTTAACTTTTGGGAAGCTTTCTGATAATCAATCGGCGCTTTTGTCGTTTTTAAACGTCCATTTAAAAATCTAAGGAATGACGCAGCTGCCTCGAAGCAAATATACGCACATACGATACGACCAAGCTAACTAAAAACAAGCACCAATGCTTGACAAGAACCAGTGATAAGATAAGGGTTAGCTACTAATTTCGACTTTATTAACAACTGAATACAGACCACCTCCTTCCTAGTTGACATCAAGTAAAATTTCACTGAAATTCTATTTTATTTTAGGCGACGGAAACTGGTGCCGGACTAGTGTTGGTATCGATACTTCTGTCAAAAGAAGATACCGATTAAAAAAGTACCGGTAAGCTTGGTATCGTTACCTGGGTGGCATTTTTACCGGTAAATTAATTAACCACTCTACGCGGATTGGCTTAAGCGCAATATTTAACGAAAAAAGTAGCGATACTTTACTAGATAACGTTACCTGCATTACCGGTACCAAATTACCTTTATAGAAATAACTTTACTTACCGGTACTTAAAGTGAGAATTTGATAAAAGCCCTGCTTGTAATGAATTCAATACGAGTTTAGTATTAGTATTATTATAAAACAAATACACACATTCCCACATTTTCAAATATAGGTAAGTACATGCACAGTGTACACTCCTACACATCCTCTCACATCCACATTCACCCCTCATACACAATATATCCCACAGGCACATACCATACTTAACACACTACACAACACATCCTTACACATACTAACATACACGTCAGTATAAAATTAGACTAATAAGTAGGTATAATTTAAAAATTAATAATAAGATTTTTTTTAAATAATACCTTTTTATGTTAACTTTTTATTATTTATGTAGAGTGTTTCCTCCTGAAACAGGCGATTATAATAAGCCTAAAAGGAGGCTCCGTTATAAGTCTTTAAAAAAATTAATAATTTTGAATTTTGAATTTAGAATTTTTTAAGTATGGTACAGACGCCAGCACATACACCTATCCAAAACTGTCAAACTTCAATAAATGTTTGACCTTATTCCATATACATAAAGTTCAAAGTATATTGAACAATTTGACAGTTTGTAGAAGTCTTATGTGCAGGCGTGTGTACCACCCATGATAAATCGAATCATGTCTTCGCCAAAATGGTTGCCGTAAAAAAACATGTGAGCATCGAGAACCCGATTATCGCGCACCAAAAACAAATAAGCATAACTCATGGAGTGTGATGCGGTATCGAATATTAAATCGAGAGTGGAATCGATTAATCGCAAGAAATAATAAGTGAGCGCGCAGTTAATTGCTCGGCCGATGTAAAACATCGATTCTGATAATTCACTCGGCTCACGGTTGTATGTTATCGAGTGTGCTGAGATGTAGTGTGTTGAGTTAGAATATTATTTGAACGTAATTTAGTTGAAACAAGACTTTGCAATGAAGTAAGTTTGGTAATTTGGATAAGTTTAACAAATCCACGGGCAGGATTCGAACCTGCACCCTCTAAGAAACCAGGTTAGGTGCACTACCAACTATGCTATCGTGGCTCTGTCTAACCCGCCGAAATGTTACTCCTACTTAGCTGTGAGCGTGGAAATTCTTTCAACACTTTTGCGAATTTTAATTTGTTCGCAACAAAATTTGCGTAAAAATTAAGTAGATCCTTTACAACTTTAGTAAGTTTCCTATAAAAATTTTACAATATAAAATTATTAATTAGAAGGCGCTTGATGGCGTTTCGGCTTGCACATTCTATTTGCGATTTTGTAACTTATTGTCAGCGGATGAGTGACCAATTTCAAATATCTGTAGTTAAGAAAGCAAGTTAAGCCATTGATCCCGGTCTTAAGAGATCAAAGCACCAGTGGATATAGGAACCAGTGATCCACATTTTTTCCTTTTTTCCAACTGATTTTTCACTTTGGCAGAAATATTTGAATACAGACAGACCACTTATTTCCTAACTGTTATCTAAAAAAAATTCAACAAAATTAATTTTTTTTTCTATTTTTAGCGACAAAGACTAGAGCTGATCACTGGTTCCTGTAGGACACTGGTGCCACTATCCAACACCATATTTGAACAGATCGAAAAAATCTAGATTGAATATACTTTAGATCTTTTCATTTTGACCATACCTTTCTGTTACACAATGTATATATTCTTTATTGCACAAAAAACACACATACTACAAAAAATGGTGAGCAAAGGTGGTGTGTAAAATGTAAATATTTTTTAGTGTTTTTAAATCTTTAATGAGAATTTTTTATATCCTTTATTTTATTTGTATATAACCATCTCCGTCAACGTTTCCTACAATTACCATAAATCAGAGGTGTACGAATCCGCGCTGTCTCTTCCGCTGGTTTCAATTTAGCGAGGCGAATGAAGAGATCCCCGACACTGGAAAGGCGTTAAACAATTTTCATGGGCCCTTAACATTAACCAACCGACCTCCTTTCAGGGATGCCTCTCTACCTTCCTGCGTTCCTTTAATTCTCGTCTCTGTAGTCTAGTGGGTAGACCACCGATAAAAGACCCAGAGAAAAAAAATCAGTAATGGAACTAGTACTGCTCTGTTCTGACTACTGGCAGAGAAAAGACCACCAGTTCCTCGGTAGGGTTATGGGTGAAGTACTCTTCGTCTACTTTCGGCCATTCCGCACTGCAAGGTTTTAGTTGGACTTCTTGGCGGGAAAGTGAAGAGTCATGTCCGCGGTTTTGTTTAATTTTCTAAAATTTGTGTTATGACTTATGTTTAATATTAATGTGAAATAATGGTGGATTATTAACCGTTAAGTGTTCGTGAGTGTGCATGAGTGTTGGCCGATGAAACAAAACAGTGTAACGTCACTTTTCAAATTCTCTCAAGAATTTCGCCCAAGAACTTAGTAAAGATAAAAAGAAAGATAAATAAACTTTATTGTACACCAAAAAAAAATAATTGACAAAAAAACTACATAAAAATACACGTAAAGCCCCACATCTTTACTGAGAAACTCCAGGGGTTAGGGGGTAAGTATATCATTTCTCACTTTTCATTTCTATTATAATTCATCATCATCATACAGGAAGGAAATCTTGTTTATTTATGTATTACTTGTAAGAATAATTACTTTGACACTGGCTAAATGTGCTAATCGCACAAAGCTATCAACTAGAGGAAAAAAAAGGTTTTAGCTCTAAAATCTAATCATTGTTGCTCTGTGGCATACTGGCGATCAATAAAGAGTATAAAACCTTTTTTCTGTGCGCGCCAGCTCACAACCCTGGAGGGGGAGGTTCCAATCGGCTTTACGACTAAATGCCGTAGCCTCTGGGCTAATTAAAACATCAGCCGGCCGCTGCCGATAATCTTTCATATTTTGTCTTGTCTGTCCCGCTGTAGGGCGCGCCTTGTTAACTTATTACCTGCGTTCACTTTTAATTCCTCAATCAATGTGCTGTTTGATATGAAAATTATAAAAATACGCAACGGTTTTATAGTGTTGGTTTATGTATTTTGTTTTGATATTAATTATACTTTACAAAAAAGAAATCGTTCATACTAAAGACATGAACGCAGTACATATCGGAACGAAAAACTGGTCGATACTTTTCGTAGCAACTATTATAGACTATAGATCGCAAATCGCGGTCAAATACTTGCCTAGAAAGAAGTGTTTGCCGTATGGATATCGAGTGACAAGAAGGCTGGCAGCTACCTCTACCAGCGTATTAATTAGCCTGGCAACACAAACGGTACTGTTGCCAGCATTCTTGAGGCCGTGCTTACTCTTATGAGCCTCAGTTAGAGGATATCTTACATATATCACTCCAATCAGACAGAGCCAAAGTACTATAAAGTCATCACAAACTGTTACGGAAAACATAAACACCCGTAGAGGTGGCTCGCGTAGTGATTCACCGCTGCTTACTTCGTCGCCTCTAACGAGTACGGACTCTATTAAGGAAATTATAGCTTGCGAGACAGCAGCAATGAAACTAGAGCTGCGGCAGGTTATTTGTGACGCGATTTCAGAGGCAATGTCTAGAGAGCTAAAGCCTATTAGAGACGAAATCGCTGTTATTAGGGAGACCCTAAGTTTTATGAGCAGTCAGTACGATAGTTTAAAGCAGAGGGTCACTGATCTAGAAAAGGAAGTTAAGAGCATATCCAGTGTTAGGGCCGATGTAGGGGTAATAAAAGAATCCATGAGTGATAGTGATAACGATAATAACAAAAGGGATCAGTGGGCAAGGCGGTCTAACGTGGAGATCTTTGGAGTTCCAGAAAGGAAAGGAGAAAATTTAATGGAGATTTTAACTAATATAGCCAAGCGTGGGCAATTTACTCTGATTCCCTCCAACGACATTGATTTCATCACTCGTGTAGCACCTAAAAATAATGAAAATAGGAAGATTAAACCGATCGTTGTGCGTTTCTTATCGCGTTGGAAGAAGGATGACTTTTTAGCGGCAACGAAAAGGCTGAGGCTTAAAAGTAGTGACATTGGAATTCAAGGGGATTCATTCATCCATCTAAATGATCACTTAACCAGCAGAAATAAAGCTTTGCTGCATCGTGTTAAATCTATATGTAAAGACAAATCATATATGTTTGTCTGGGTCAAAAACTGTTCTATTATGGTTCGACGATCTGATACGTCTCCCGTCATACATATATCAAGCGAACTCGATTTAAACAAAATAAAATAAGGCATGTTTTTTGTAACTTAAAATTTACTAATTTTAATATTATATGTTATTTTTTTAGTCATTTTAAAGTTTTTAATTTAAATATTTTATTTTACAACTCTCAGGCGAACTTGTCCGGGTGCTCGTACCGAGGTTTTAGTGCAATGATTTATAACTTTATTTTTTCATTTGTAATGCAATATCATTATTATTTTTATTTAATTATTTTATTGACGTGTCTGTTGTATTTAATGTGTTTTAATTGGAACGGAAGTTATTGTATAGTTTTACTGTCGCATTTTGTGAACTTTGTCTATGTCTCGTTTACATTTATTATAATTTTATGTGTCATAATAATAGCTAATAATGTTAGTTGACAATGAACTATCGGTTTATTATCAGAACGTTCGCGGTTTGCGAACAAAATCTAATATATTCTTTCGCAACATCATGCAGGCTAATTATGATGTCATATGCCTAAGTGAAACGTGGCTACTACCTGGTATTTACGACTCAGAGTACTTTGACAGTCGATATAATGTTTATCGGGTTGACCGGGACTACGAATCTCGCGGGGACAGGCTGGGTGGTGGCGTATTAATAGCTGTTCATCGTCAGTTTTCGGTGCGTTCATCAAATAAAATAAATATGCATAGTGCAGCGGCAGAAGTAATTGAAGTTACAATAAAGCATAGCTCACACCTCAATTCGAAGCAGCTCCGCATCTATTGTGGCTATTTTCCCCACTGTACTTTACAGTTTGATAGCCTGAGTTGTTTTTTCGAGATTTTGTCAGATACTATGATCCGTAACCCTGATGATATTTACCTAGTCAGCGGCGATTTCAACATATCATCCGCGCAATGGAATCGTAGCGGCAATGCTGCAACTCTTGGTACAGGTGTTGGAATTAACTCTGATAGTTTAGTACAGGCGTTACAAAATTTCTTAAGTTTCACAGCTCTAAAACAATATAATTGTGTCTTGAACGCTAACAATAGGTTGTTGGATCTCTTAATGAGTAATTGTGAGTGTACAGTGACCCGTAGTGTTGAACCTTTGATCGATGAGGATGCTCATCACCCGGCACTGATCGCAAGCGTTAAGTCTTCACGTCCCTGTATTTTAAAATCTGCCTCTCGTACGGTGCGTCTGTTTCGATTAGCGGATTATGAACTTATTAACAGTAAAATTGCATCAATTGACTGGCAAGATAGTATTAATTGCAGTGATATCAATGTAGCCGTTGATAGGTTTTACGATCAAATTAACAAATTAGTAATTAAGTATGTTCCAAGTAAAGTGGTTAAAGAAGACAATCGATATCCTCCCTGGTTTACGCCACCTCTGAAAAAGATTATTAGAGAGAAATTGAAATTCCATAAGAAATGGAAAATTTATGGAAAGCGAAGTGATTACAATACATTTTGTTTACTTCGCGACCGCCAAAAACGCGTACAGCATGAATGTTATGATAAATTTATTGACAATGCAGAAAATATCATAAAGAAGAATAGCCGATTTTTCTGGTCGTTCGTGAAGTCGAAGAAATCGACTTCAGAACTTCCAGATACTATGTTTTTGAATCATGATTATACGTGTGACGGAAGAGAGGTCTGTGCTATGTTTAATAATTACTTCAGTTCCGCTTTTGATCCCCCTGTACAGGGCTCCTTATCATCACCCATTATACACAAAACTAGTCAGACTGTGACTTCTATCGGATCTGTAGATGTCACAGTGTCACTGGTTGAGAGATATCTTAAGAAGCTTGATGTTGCGAAAGGATGTGGACCGGATGGAATTCCATCATATTTCCTAAAAATGTGTTATAAGTCACTAGCATTTCCATTGTATCTTTTGTTTAAACTTTCTTTAACATCTGGTATAATGCCTATTGTTTGGAAACAGTGCCATGTTGTCCCAATCTTTAAGACTGGCGACAAACACAATATTCAGAACTATAGGCCAATTTCTAAAATTAGTATTATCCCCAAATTATTTGAAAAAATAGTTTATGACTCTGTTTTTCCATTACTTAGGCCTGTTATTGTGAATCAGCAGCACGGATTTATTAGTAAAAGATCTACTGAAACTAATTTATGTGAGTTTGTGCATAGAGTTGCCACATCAATGGATAGGGGTTGCCAAGTGGACGCTGTGTATACTGACTACTCCAAGGCCTTTGATAAAATCCCACACTCTATATTAATACATAAACTCGGAGAAGTCGGTATACATGGCGATCTGTTGCGCTGGCTTGACTCTTACCTTAGAGATCGTAGTCAGGCTGTTACGGTGAAGGGTTACTGCTCTACATTTGTCCCGGTATCCTCGGGGGTACCGCAGGGTTCTCATCTCGGTCCCCTCTTGTTTAACTTATTTGTTAATGACATTGTCATGATTTTTAAAAATTCAAATGTTTTAATATACGCTGATGATATGAAAATTTTTAAAACTATTGGCACGTCCTTGGACTGCACTTTACTACAGAATGACCTGAACGCACTTTCTGAGTATTGTGATACTAATTTATTAAACCTTAACCCCAAAAAATGTAATGTTATCACCTTTACCCGTAAATCTAAAGTAATTAAATTCGAGTACAAGTTATACAATAAAAATATTAATAAGGTTACCGAGGTGAGGGACTTGGGGGTTATTTTGGACAGCAAGTTAACGTTTATAGCTCATTTTGACTACATTACTACAAAGGCGTTCCGGATGCTTGGATTCATAATGAGAATAGGTAGAGATTTTAAGCAATGTTCTACTCTTGTGCTCTTATACAACTCTTATGTTCGAAGTGTCCTGGAGTATGCATCTGTAGTATGGAATCCAGATTATAAGGTACATATAGAGTCTATAGAAAGAATCAATAGAAAGATGCAGAAACATCTATCCTATCGATCGCTTCGAGATAGACAACAACCTATTAGCATTCCTCCTTTGGTAAATCGTCGTATTGAAAAAGACCAAGTTTTTCTTTTTAAAGTTTTGAGAAACATCATTGACAGTCCATTCCTATTAGAAAGTATCGGTATAAGATGCCCTCGGATAAGTTCTCGCCTTAATAATTTATTTTCTTTACCAACTACCCGCACTAAATATGTAGGTAATACATTTTTATTCAGATCTTGTGATGTTTACAATAAAAAATTCACATCAATAGACATATTTAATTGTAACGTTTTGAATTTTAAATCTAAGGTATGTGAACTTCTACTTAATGAATTAGAATAATGAACTGTGTTAGAGTCCTAATTATTATTATTTTTTATATGTGTCAACTAGTAGTGGAAACTTTACTGATTACTGTGTAACTTGTCTGTAACATTTTTTATATTTACTATTTTGTATTGTTTGTTTCCCAAATAAAATAAAATAAAAATAAAAATAAAAAATAAAATATAATTATTACAATTTAAGCTAGACTATTTAAACCGTTTTTCGCGCTAACTTTTACATGAACAACAACATCTAGAAAGCATAGACTCACGTGCCGTAAACAAGTGAAATCGATTGCAAAACTCAGGAGTCTCCTCAATTAGAACCGGTTCTACAGTCCACCCATACATACAATTACGTGGAGCATACGCTGACAAATGTCCTGGCGGGCCGTGGATTAGTTAAAGGTGGCTCCAGCCATTACGCGGTCAAGCCCACTCACAACTGAATTTAAATTGAGCGTGGCCCTACTACGCGTTCTCGATCGCAACTCGAACTTAGACTTAACCGTAGTGTTGCTAACCATAACTTTGAATTTCCCGATTAATATAGTCAAAAATTCTGTCACCATTCTGTCACGCTATAAAATAACAAGGTCACACTATTTTTTTTAGAGAATATGTCGTCACCTTTACCCACTTTTAGGTGGAAAAAGAGACACATTTCATAGTGCCGCTTGAAAAAAATCTTCTATGATAACCGTATTTTTTTAACTTATACATTATTATTTAACATTTTGTCATTCCGCTAGAAAACCCTTTAGCCGTTAGATTACCAATTTACCCGCTTTTACTTCTTCCCAATAAATTTTTAAAGTTAACAATTTTCGCAAAGGTCGGTGTTCGGATAAGTGACCAAAAATGTATCATCTTGTTCGTCCTGGCTGTACTTATTAGCATTCGTTAACAACCACCATTCCACACAGGGCCCGCGTGGTGGTTTATCACCCGTTTTCCCTGTGTTGTTTCCATCCATAAGGAAGACCCAAATGAGCTGATGATGGTGATGTGATGATTGATATTGTACTTTTAAACTAAAATGTAAAGCAAGCATCTAGAAATTGATTTGCTAAAACCTATGGTAGGGGCGTTTGCGCAAATTTAATTTCAAATTAATCGATCGAGTCGGAGGATGATTTAGAATTTAATCTCGGGTAGAACGGCAGAAACTGTGTTATTGCTTAGCGTCAGACATGTTTGTTTTCCGAGTTTGCACAACGATTATAGTGGCGATTATCATTAACCTCTATGGTTTAGTGGTTATAATCACCGTTCTCCAATCCAGATGTACCGGGTTTAATTCCCATTATATGTATACTCTTTCTTGGGCGCCTCGGTGACCGAGTGACAAAATGTTCGGCCCGGTACCCAAAGGTCCTAAGTTCAATTCCTAGGTCGGGCAAAGTGTGCCCGTAGCATATACCATAGCCTGAGATTGTGATCACCCGCATTTAGCAAGCGTGGTGAGTAATCCAATTTTGAAATTGGCATACTGCATGGCATATTGGCATGGCATTGGATACTCGATGAGGAGCTCGATGGCGTAGTGGTTAACGCGCTCGGTCTGCGAGTGCTGAGGTTAAGCAACTTTCGCAAAGGCCGGTCATCGGATGGGTGACCAAAAATGTATCATCTCGAGCTCCTGCGTGCTTCGGAAGGCACGTTAAACCGTTGGTCCCAGCTGCATTAGCAGTCGTTAACAACCACCAATCCGCACTGGGCCCGCGTGGTAGTTCATGGCCCGTTCTCCCTATCCATCCATAGGGAAGGTTCGTGCCCCAGCAGTGGGGACATAAATGAGCTGATGATGATGATGATGATGATTGGATACTGGAAAAACTATCACAAATTGCTGGGCAAACCCAGCAGTGGGACAGTATATAGGCCGTTTAGTTTAGTTTACTTTACTTACTATACTCTCTCTCTCTCTTATTATAAGTATGCGCCTGCGCCATAATGCTCCTCCTACTAGTTCCTACAAGTTGTTAAGCAATACTTTACACAATAATTCGGTAACCCCCCAATCGCTAGATTACAATCGCGACTGTGGTGGTCACTCGGACCGCGCGCCGACAGAAATGTCGAAAATTTAAATTACTCCAAAAAGGGTTAACTTTGTACTCATCTGATAAGCACCGAGTTATGTACAAGTCGTGTTTATAAGCAATTAAGTTAGTTCTAATGAGCGGCTCTCACTCGACCAAGTCATAACTACGAATTAATTATGACAAATTATTTTTGAGGTTTCTTTTTTCATATTTTTTGGGAACGCATGCGCTTTGACAGCTTCTAAGAATGCTTGCTTGCGAAAAAGTGACTTGTTTTTTTATGCTTGGATCAATTTTTTTATAGCAAATGTTGAAAAGTAATAACTGTAACAATATTATGAGTTTTATATGGTAATCATTGAACAAAAGGAAAATCAATTTCGCAAGGGTAAGCTATAAAAAATAAAAAACTTATTTCTTTATAGAATTGCAACTTACTTAAAATAATTCAAGTACTACATAACATACAAGTATATTAAAATAAGTAATAAGTATATTAAACTCATTAGTTAACAAAAACAAGTAAATGTCAAATTCAAATGAATGAGTTTTAAAATTTAAAACCTTAAATAAAATAACCCAATTATATTCTATCGAATTCATCAATCATAGGTACTAATCTCTCTCTTAATAAATTAATAAAAAACTCACTCTCTTATTAAATGTAAAAAAAAACTTTGATTCGAAAACCTCACTATAAGACTTCTTGGCGGAAAAGTAAAATATGTCTGCGATTTTCTATTATGTTGTATTAGTACTATGTCTCCAATATTAATGTGAAATAATGATGGTTATGAACCGCAAATGAAATAAAACAGTCACTGCAACGTCACTTTTCAAATTTTCTAAGAAATCGGCGTTAGGTAACGCCCCAGATATTCAAGGGGTTGGGGGGATATCATTTATCACTATTTATTTCCATTATCATTAATAATATCGTCTATTAACAAAAAATTACGTTCATTTATGAAGGATTTAACTGTATCACTCTATTTTTAATCTGTTGTGAATGAAGGATTGGGGGAATGAGTATGATGAGTAGTAGGGTGGTCTCATTTGCTCTCTCTGCGCTGACGCCATTAAAACAATACGTGTAAAGTTTGTTGTAATTAAAATCTGAATAAAACTAGTTTCCTTGAAGTAAATCCGTGTTGTTACTTAGACCCATTACATTTATATAACTTGTAAGAAAAATACTTGATACTGACTAACGTGCTAACAGAACCTAAACCATAGACAAACAAAAAAATAGGATGCTGACACCATTTATTTGCTGACACTGACACTTTGATATAGGCATACGTTTAGCAAAGCTCTTTAAACTGCTACTGTCTTTATATCAAACTTAAATAGTTGGAGCGTAAATAGTTGGAAGCACATGGAAGGTCGTAAATTCTACTAATAAACAAGGAAAATTAATACAAGACCTATTCTGAAACCTACAAAGTACCATGAAAATGTAGTCAAAAAAAAGTTAACTGCACACTCCGGACCTATAAACCGATCAGAACCGTTGACGTATTTGCCAATTCACCTTATAAAACACGACAAATTTCTATGGACCCTACCAGCCGAAGGGTTTCTGACGCGATCTGACGTTCCACTAAGCAAAAAGGGTGGTCACGAAGGCCACACAACGCTGGTCGCGCCGCCATCCAGTCGTCATTACGAATAAACTAACCAATTACAATAAATTACCGGCCGCGTATAGAAATAAAGCCGCCATTTTGGTAGGAAAATAAATAAATGAGTAATTAATGTTGCCAGTTGCGCGCGTCCGAGGGCTGGCCGCATACGAATCTGTGCATTAAAAAGTATTAACATTGGTTATGGCTCGCGTTCCATAGCCGGTTTTCATTTGTACTGTACCAATTAGCTGGAGTGTTGCAGGAAACGGAGATATTACGGATGCGAAATTGCCCGATGCGAAAGCGACTTGACTTATAGTAGGAGTTGATGGTTTTTGCGTGATCTCTACTCTTATGTCGCGGTAATAAGCGGTAGATTATGCTATTGGCGGCTATGAGTTATGTGATGTGGCAACACTGTAGGTACAGTGGCGGGGAAGTTACTTTGACGAAGAAAGTTGTGTGACATTATTTTGTTGGTGTTGAAGATTGTTGTAGGATGTGAATGAATTTTTCATCATTAGCACTCATGTCAGTCGACTCTTGAATTAATTTGTTTGGGAATAACTGTTTTTCCTGTTTTTTTTAAATGTTAGGATATGTTTGCGATCATAATTTTCATATTAGCTCTTATGCATGACACTACGCTATCGGTTCATAAGTCTTCAGGGTGCCAAGTGTGAGTTTTGTTTACTATTCCATAGTCATTCGATTACGTTTACGAAAATGAAAATTTGTATTGCAAAATTTTAACACTCCTCTTCAGGAGGCGTTGCTTCAATTATCATATCATCATCATCATCATCTCAGCCAAAAGACGTCCACTGATGGACAAAGGCCTCCCCTAAGGATCTCCACAACGGCCGGCTTTGTGCTGTTCGCATCCAGCGGCTTCCCACGACCTTCACTAGATCGTCGGTCCACCTTGTTGGAGGCCTGCCCACACTGCGCTTTCCGGTACATGGTCGCCACTCGAGAACTGTTCCGCCCCAGCGGCCATCAGTCCTGCGAGCAATGTGCCCTGCCCACTGCTACTTGAGCTAAGCAGCTCTTCGGGCTATGTCGGTTACCTTTGTTCTTCTGCGGATCTCCTCAGCCACGTTACCGTTACGTTTCGATGATCGTTCCGGTCAGTCTCCACCATTATTTTAGGATAGTTTTTTAACCAAGAAGCCCTTATGTCAAATAATTGAAAATACTACAGATCGCATACATAAATAGTAAATCTGTGGGTAAAATAAGTATAATATATATTCATATACTAAGAATACACATTAAAACTACCATTTGTACTAATAACGAATTTATAATTTAATCAATAATTTACAAATGCTTCAAGTTGCCCTTACGATTAATTAGTTAGATAGTAATTGGGGGTCTGTTACGATAAACGAAATGTAGAAATGCAATGACAATATGAATGTAATATTGGCTCAATAAAATTTACCTTCTTGTTTAAATATTTATATAAATAAAATACAGAGAAAAAATTAAACGCCCACCCGACCCAGTCAGGAATCGAACCTGGGTCTTCCGCAATCCGGGCGGCTGCGCTGACCGTTATGCTACCGGGAAGGCTGACGTAAGCGCTGAATTTTTCCACTGCTTTTTTGAATTTTGAAATGCTTTAAAGCGACATTAGTGCCATCTATCCAAAAGTGATTGCAACCGATGGACAATCAGATTCATCTTTGCAGATGAATACCACAAATTGATAACACAACGCTATAGTAAACTTTTACTTTTTATTTTGATAAAGTTTTTTTTCACTGTATTTAAAATAAAAAGTAAAAAAAACTTCTTGTTTAAAATAATATTTAAATTTCACTTTTGTCTTATTTGTTATCTTTTTACTTTTTGCTTCATTTGCTAACCTTTTTCTGTTATACTCCTTTCTTTCTTTATGTGCAATAGCACATGGTGATTAGCATAAATGTAATTATATTATGTAATAGTGTAAACAGAGCGATACTGGTGTTCCTGAATAAATTAATAAAAATCAGGTTACCGTCATACTATTGAAACGTTATTGAGCTAGCAGACTTGAGACCCTGTTGTCTGCTTAGTTATTAGTTCAGGGGCTAGTCACACACTGTCGGAACAATTCTAAATAAATGATTGAATTGAATTGAATTAAATTCTAGGGTCGGCAGACTAAAGTCAAAAATTTTAACTTTTTAGGAATGAAAAAACCGTTCATGTCTTATTACAGTCATTTGCAAAAACGTCCCACGTTTGCGGAGACAGTTTATTCTTCTGTTTGACTTACATGTGTTTACTTCTAAATTAGGTAAGAAGTCGTTTCATTAACATTTCTTGACTTATGTTATTATTATTAGGTACTTACCTATGAAATTGACGTTTTGTATAAAGATTTTTTATAAAATTATATTTTTCATACTAACGTTTTTTTAAATTTTCTTAGCATCTATTTATGTTAACACTATAAAAATTGTAGAGTAGTGTGTTTGTTTCACTAGCTAAATATAGCAGACATTAAAAAGAAAAAAAAATCAAGTCCCTTCAAAGCTTCAAACAAAAAAGAAGTAAAAAAAAAAAAAATTGGGCGATAAAGACACAAAATGAACAATCATTGTTATTACTGAAGCCTAAGTAACATAGTCCTAATTAAAGGTGTATAATAATATTAACAACCGGTATTTACTTTTAGAAGTAATACACCTATTAATAAGCGAGAAAAAACGACAATTTCATAGGTAAGGACCCAATATTATTTTCAGCCACTACTTTCCCACTGCATGTCAAAAACCTCCCCTTTCCCTCCAAAGGAAGGAGGGCCTTCCACCTATCTCTGTTCTGAGCTAGGTCGTCTCAATTCCTCAAGTGGGACTGTGATATGTTATATGTACTATGTTATGTGACAAAGAAAACATCAATTTTTTAACTTAACAAAGCACTTTGGTATGCCGAGCCTAGCATTATGTTATCAGTACATTTTGTTGTCGCCCAGCCAATAGCAAGCAATAGCACAGTAAGTTGGGGCTACGCTTTTGACAACACAGTTGTGTTCATACTAGACAATTATACGTTCGATTCATTTCGACAAAAAGAAGCATTTCGATTCTTCGTCTATCGTAATATTTGCCCGTTCTTTAAAGCCTTGTATTCATTAGGCAACAAATAACGCGGCAGCGTTTTGTTTTATATATATAAGGTCACATTTTATAACTGCAAATATTTTGAGGATAAATTCAACAACATGTATAAACTATTTTTTATGAAAAAACCTTAAATGTTTATACGCTAGTTTTCCAGAAAAACGCCAAAAGACATTTCGATTAAAAAGAAAAATAAAGCACTTTCGGTAGTATTAATTCAAAGGAGCCGAAACAGAAAGGCCGCAATGCCTTAACCCGTGCACACGTTTTACACGTGCCCTTAGTTTAATTAAAAAAAAAACAACAGACAGGCCGCTCTTAAAAATATTACAATTTTTGTGTCAGGAAAAGTAAAAAAAAAACTAGCCTAAATTTTTTTTAAATGCTATGGCCTTATTTCTCTGGTATAATTAGAGGTTTTGTCAAAATATTTGCAGTTGATAAAAAGTGACCTTATATAATATGACAACATTGCACAGTAACGTCATGTAAAGATTTTGTTTTTGAAAGACTATGCTGTTGCTTTTTGTGCATTTTAGGGCAATTCTTCTTATACTATTTATTCAGTAATTTTATTTGTAGGTACTAGCACTCACAATAAACTGTTAGGATAATACAAAAAAGTGCCATATCATCTTGCGCTGGTTAATCTCACACAGGATCATCTACGTGAGGTAGTACCGCCAGATTAGAACCTGACCAAGCGCATTGGATTTCAGGATTTTAGGGGCAAAACAGTGAAAGTTCCTCAAGCCGTGGTGACCGGATAGTTCGGTAGTCCTTCGGATGGTTTCTAGGAGGGATGGTATCACGCCAGTGTGTCCACATCCCCTAATAGATTCTCCGAAGAATTAATCTCTTGGGGCACGAGCGACTTTGCTTTACGAATAAGACTGAAGTGTAAAAATTGTCGCGCAATTTCGCGCGTCACGCTGCAATGTTGTCAAACATGTTGAATATCATGTCGCGCCTCAATTATTGCCTAGTGAATACATGGCTAGATTTGCTATGTATAGAGTCAGCAACAAATTGATAGATGCAAAATAAGTTGCCATATCTTTGCATTTAAAAAAACAAAGCTTACCGTTATATGGTTAGAGTATGTTTTTGATTAACAGTGTCTAAAATAAACCTGATTTTACTTAAATGTTAAAATTTTTGTTTGACCATTTAGTGTGCTTAGATCAATCACAGCTCAAATAGTCTTCTAAGATTTTCCTCCAATGAAACAAATATACAAAAAAACATAGTCAACATAGTATGCCATTTAAAAACATATCTACCATCTTACATAATAACATATTCACAGTTAAGTGTATCGATAAAAAAATCTAGAAGTTTTTTAAAGTTATTTTATTCTTACTATGTATACGTATACAATAATTTACTAAAATTAATACTATTTACAATGTCTTTTTACAGAAGGTTTTTACGATATAAGAACGATATCATTTCGTACAAACAACAAAAAAAATAGTTGACAAACTACAGCCGTTCCTATGTCTGCGGATTTTAAATGGATGGACTTACGTTAATAGTTATAGAATTAAGAAACAATGGTACTGGCATAGACACTAATACACACAGAAATAAAAAAAGAAAATGATGAAACAAAAAAAGTTCTCGCTCTAAGACTATAAAGTAAAGGGTAGTGCACATGCTAACCACATTTGTCCACTAATAGAAGAGGCCATTTAAAAAAAAACATTATATAATAAAAATGAAACATGTAAGTAGGTTCTTGGCGGGAAAGTGAAGAGTCATGTCTGCGGTTTTGTTTTATTTTCTAAAATTTGTGTTATGTCGAATATTAATGTGAAATAATGGTGGATTATTAACCGTTAAGTGTTCGTGAGTGTGCATGAGTGTTGGCAAATGAAACAAAACAGTGCAACGTCACTTTTCAAATTCTCTCAAGAAGTCCGCCCGAGGACTTAGTAAAGCCCCACATCTTTACTGAGATACTCGAGGGGTTGGGTGGTATATCATTTCTCATTTCTATTATCATTCATTATCATCAAACAGAAAAGAAATATTGCTAATTTATGTATTACTTGTTAGAAAAATTACTTTGACACTGGCTAAATGTGCTAATCGCACGAAGCCATCAACAAATTGAAAAAAAAAAAAAACATGTAAGTACTACTGCTACTTGTTAGAGACCATTAACACTGCAATGTACGCAAATAAGCACCCATTATTATTGGATTACTAACATGTCTGCGCATAGAATAAACCAACTCGCTGGTTAAATTAAATGTAACTTGCAATTACAAGCCATTGTGAATAGGAATCGGCTAATTAGCGGTTTCAATAAAAATTAAGTATGTCTCACTGTTGGAAACACATTGCAACAAACTTTTATCCACCTTAATACCTTGCAATAAGGTTTATTATCGCTTAACTAGCGTTTTGCTTTACACATTGCTTGTTGTACAATTTGTAAAAAAGGAATCTAGTTGTTTATGTTTTATTGCTGCGCTTTGGAAGGCACGTTAAGACGTTTAATGCAATGTTGTTCGACTGCTAAGGTTAAAACGAAGCGAAGACGTATACGGAGCGACATTTGCCGAAATGATACCAATAAGCGGATAGGAGAAAGATAAAAACGAATTCTTATTGATATTTTAAAATATAACTCCTCTCCTCTCGCTCTCGTCTTGTCTCAGCTTTGGTGGAGTATAGTATTAGTAGATGTTAGGTTCAGTCTAAATAAAGACATCGGGTCGCGACACGAGATAAGTATTTAAAGGGGGATTGATTCACTAAAGTGTTATCATCCAAAGTTATTTGTGCACAAAACTTTAGAAACTAAGGTTAAGGATAAAATAAATAGTTTTTCTGTCTCATTTATGGAAAGTTATGCTTAGAAATTAAGTTTATAGTTTATGGATGATGTTTTAATATGGAGTAACATCGAAGTAGTTGAATTTAGACCTATATTACTGTGAATTAAATCCATTTCTTATTGTTAAAAATAAGTACAAAATGAATTACAGACGCTATTTACAAAATGTGAACAATCTTTATAATTTTTTAAAAACACTAATTTATTTAACATTTTAAATCGGAAAATTGCACTTATTGTTTTGATATACGTAAACATATAACTATTTAACTGTCCACTAAAACAATATGTTAAAATGTTTCCGAAGACTTATACACTTCGCTTTTTAAATAGGTTTTCCAATGTTTTTATAATTTACTAATCACTATATTGTATACACTTCCTTATTTAGAATCAGTGTTCGTTCACTTCAAATTTTCTTATAGTTTAGTACCACTATATACATACACCTTAAGAAGGTTCGATTTTCAAATATGTATTTTATTCTATACGCCACTATTAGTTCAATTTTCAAAATAAGGTTCAATTCTCAAATCGATTGCACGTTCGAAATTCTACTGGAGGTGGGCTGGGCGTCACAAAAAAGTTTTTAATTCAAAGTCAGCCATTACGAAGATGGCGGCTGATCGAGCGCGTCGCGCATTCCCGCGCTTTCCATTCGTCAATGAGGTTGCAAGGAGTTGAGTATGTTCATGTTGATGGCGTGTTGGTGGCTGGGGGGGCCGCCGAGGAAGCTGAGCTGCGGCCTGGTGGCGGCGGCCATTGCTGCGAAGAGGGGGGGCGCTCCCCCTCCGCCGAAGAGAGCAAACGACGGCGGCAGGAGAGGACGCGCTGAGAGACGCAGTTTCTCGATTTCTGCTTCTTGTAAGCGTTTCGCTTTGGCGCGTCTATTTTGAAACCATATTTTGACCTGGAATAGAGAGGGATTATTAGTAGGTAATTAATTTTGTATATCATTGTTTATATAGAGCTGAAGTTATTACCAATTGCGTGGTAGTTATGGAGTTATTAATTCTTAATTAGAAAACCTACATTTTTGGACTAAATCTAACGCAACCCATGATATAATAAAATTATCTTGAACTCCTCTATGTTTCAAAACAGACGTTAAGCTGTTAGTCCCGATTGTCATAAGAGAGCTGTCGTTAAACCCCCATTTGAAAAACTCCCTTTTTCGACC
This sequence comes from Eudonia mercurella, assembly GCA_963082485.1. Classification (NCBI taxonomy): domain Eukaryota; kingdom Metazoa; phylum Arthropoda; class Insecta; order Lepidoptera; family Crambidae; genus Eudonia; species Eudonia mercurella. Next base: position 8,028,596 of record OY720045.1, read on the forward strand.
TGAGAATTGAACCCAGGATCTTCGGCTATGGCCCGACCGCTTAGCCACTCGGCCACCGAAGCGATGATAATAATAACAATAATAATTCTTTATCTGTTGAGCTCGATGGCGCAGCCTCGGAAGTACAGCCATGTATACACTTTTGACTAGTTTTGACTTTTATTCTATTGTATTAAGAGTCACATTGTTTACATTTGTTCCCACGACTTTCAGATAACTTTATTCGTATTAGACGTGACAACAACAGACTTCAATCGCTGAAAGTAAAAACTAGCCTTTTAGGATAGAGCGTTCTTTGTATGGGTCCCAAACTATATAATAAAATCAAATAAGATTATATGTAATGTTAATGTATTTAAAAAATAGGTTGAAATCTTTGTTAACGAGCAAATGTTATTATAATGTGAATGATTTTCTTATTGATAAAAGTTTATAAGTAATTGAATTAGCATGTGTTTTTTGATACTTTTGTTTTTGATATATTTTTTGACATTTCTTTATTTATGATTTTTTTATTTGTTTTTATTTTTGTTTCTGGACATTGGCTATGTAATAAATAATTTATAGAATAATGAAATTTAAATACTCAATTTAACGTTTCAATTTTAATTTTATAATATGTTTTATATTTGTACGCCTAAAAAGTTAAGACAAGACATGTTGATGCTTTTTTTTTTAAATTTCTACCAAAGTGTCATGTATGTACAACCTACACATGTTTTTACAAATAAATTATCTTTTATCTTTTTTCTTTATCTTTTATCTTATCTTACTTGGTAATGCTCGGTAATGCTTGGTAATGCCGTGATTGTACATAAAGCTGTTGGTCCTGGCTGCATCAGCAGTCCTTAACCCCGCCCGATCCTCTAAATGTCACTACACATTTACAGAATACACCAAACATGCACACTAGCATAGGTCCAAGACACCGTACTCGTAGAACAAGGGTACGAAGAACCGGTTCACACGCGCTCTATACCAGGTACAGACATGTACCTGGGCGCTTCTCTCCTCCTCCACGGCCCGGTCTACCCGAGCCGAGGTCCGAGCCTCTAGAGGCGCCCTCGGGTGGTTCCGCCCCCCGATCCGATCCGAACCCTTCGGAGAATCTAGTAGGGCACGGGGACGCGCACTAGTGCGCGATGCCGTTCCCTCTAGAAAACCTCCAAAGGTGATTCGTTTCACATGGCTTGAGGGACCCTTTACGTTCCTCGCCGCCCCCAAAAAAGCCCGGTGAAGCTGAAAATGCCGTCTGAGGCAATCAGCAAACTCTCTCAAAAAAAAAAAAAAAGCAGTCCTTAACCGCTTAGAGTTAGTTAATCAATCTGCACTGAGCTCGGTGGTTTATGGTCTGTTCACCCTGAGGTGTTTCATTCATAGGGAATGCTCTTCCCCAGCAGAGGAAACATAAATTTAGCTGGTGATGATTAAATTCTGTATTTTGTGTAATACAGAGGAGCTCGATGACTCAGTTGTCAACGTGTACGGTCTGCGATTGTTAAAACTAATCGAATTTCGCCAAGGTCGGTCATCAGATGAGTGACCAAAAAATTTTCATTTTGAGTGGTAGAGCCACGCTGCGTTGCAGCACGAAATGGGCCGGCTCGCCCGGCGTAATACCACCCTCTCACAGAATATCGGCGTGAAACAATGGCACTCGTTGCTGTTGTGTTTCGTCCGGTGAGTGAATGTACCGGAGGCCCATTTCTCGCCCCTCCCAATTTCTACTCCCTCCTCAAGATCCAACTCCTCCCTCAAGGCCGGCAACGCATCTGCGATTCCTCTGGTTTTGCCGTGGACACCCACCTGTCCATGGGCGGCGGTGATTACTTTACATCAGGTGACCTGTCTGCTCGCTTATGCCTCCTTTTAACATTAAAAAAAATATTTGAGCTTCTCCGTGTTTCAGAATGCACGTAAAGCCGTTGTTCCTGGCTGCATTAGCAGTCGTTAATAACCACCAATCCGCACTGGGCCGGCGTGGCATCCATAGGGAAGGCTTGTGCTACAGCAGAAAGGACATAAAATGCGCTGGTGATGGTGAACATACCTGCGTCTCAGTCAACCTCAGCGACGATGAGAACTCCGCTCTCTCAGCGATGCTCAGGTACTGTTTATCCCTGAACTTCTTCTCTAAAGCTAGCAGCTGCTGTGTTGTAAAGGGTGTCCGCGGCTTCCTGTTCGGCTTGTGCTTGCGAAGCTGGCATCTGACGACGGGCGGGCCGCTTGGGGTACCTGCTGTAAAGGACAAAAGAGGTTAGTTCATGTTATTTTTAATAAAAACGGTTCGGTGTGGTTGCACTAGCCATTGTCAAAGTTTTGATGATATTGTCCTATATTTTGTTTGTTTAATATCGATGACAAGAGAATAAAATGTCTTAAATGAGCAGTTTGTTCTTATATAACCAGTGATAATAATATATTGGCAATTTATACGCATGCATATGATTAAATATTATGTAATCAACATTTGTGTACGCAACTTTTATAAAATTTAAATTAAAAATCTAACTCATTTAAAAATCAAATCAAATCAATCATCAAATAAAAATTTGTTAAGTTAAAGCATTCGAATTAACATAATAATATGAACAACGCCACGGTGGCTAGTGGCAAAACGCTCGATATCCGAAGGTTCAGGGTTCAAGGCTCAGGTTCCTTTGAGACGCTTCGACGCCTTGTAACTACCGCGAATAAATTCTATGGTTTTTGAAAAAAGTACTTATGTGTCTACTATATGTATGTATTTACAATAAATTGCCTATTGAATTAAAGTGCCATCCCGATTATAAATTTAATGAATAGAATGTTGAAAGAGTGGCTAATTAGTAAAGCATTTTATAATGTTAATGAATATTATGATATTAATAACTAATAGGCATGCATGAATATTTTATTAATAATAATAATAATAAAGCCTAGTAAGAGCCTCGATCAACATCTCATGAGGCTCTCGTTAGACAGCTGGATCAAGGGCCTGATTCAGAAGGCAGTTCTCCTCGATACGGTACGCATTGTAAGGAGGTTCCTATCTCTAGAGCTCTAACTACAGCTAGCTTGGACCCTGGTCCCGATGCCAGCGGACCCCTATTTGTTTTATATTTTTAAATGTTTTGTTTGTTTTGTTTTTAGAAAATATTTAAAAATGTAAATTAATATGTGGAAAAATAAATAAAAGAGATAATAGTAATTAAAATTTAAATAAATAAATAAATGAATGAAAATTCTCATCCAACTTTTAATACCTAATAATTAGAAGACAAAGTGTTGAAAAAATCCACGAGCGGGATTCGAACCCGCACCCCATGACATGCCGCGTCAGGTGCACTGCCAACTATGCTATCGTGGCTCAATCCAACTCGCTGAAATTAATCAACACTATCTAGGTACCTTTACTTTATAAGCCAAAGGAGCCCTATTCAATGTCGACAACTACGTACGTCATCAACATCAAATTGTAATTTGTTCGCAACAATATTTGCGTAAAATTGTATGTAAACTAGTGGACCCGGCGGACTTCGTACCGCTTTGACAGTTTCCATTTAATCCCGTGGGAACATCGGGATAAAAATTATCCTATGTGTTAATCCAGGTTATAAACTATCTGCATGCCGAATTTCATCCAAATCCATCCATCCATTGCAGCGTGAAGAAGCAACAAATATACACACATACACACAAACTTTCGCATTTATAATATTAGTGTGATGATAATCTATTGAGGAAATTTGACAGTTTGTGATAGTCTGATGCGCAAGCGTGTGTTGCGTACAGTCAACAGCAAAAGTTGATGAGCAAAATCAGAAATTCAATACTAATGAACGAAGTTCGCGTCAGAACTGTGTGATGTTAAGGTGACTTTAAAGTAAGTGATTGTAAATTAGTTATACCAAACATTAACTACTGGTACAGCTGCCAAATATGCTTGATCAATATTGACTCCAAAAGTTATACTTAAACGAAATTCACATCAGAACTAAGAAGTGAAAAAAATATTCAACACTAGTGAACTGTCAAGTTTGTCAAAAATCAGGTCATGGTGGGTGGTAATGTCAAATATTAATGGTAATTTTTAACTCTAAAAACTTTTCTTTCTAGTTGGAGAAGAGTCGATCGGTAAGCGAAATATTATCACGCAAAGGGAAGCCACTATGCTGAGCAAATACATAAAAAAGAAAAGTATTGGAAATGATTTCAACAAAACGTAGACAATATTCTATAATCTTCCAAAATGTTCAATAATGCATTACAATGTTTAGTTTAGCTTCAAAAAATCTGTATCTTAAATTAACACCAATTAAATACATCTATAATTGTGAATTTCTGTCGTCAAGTGTTCAAAAGTAGATGATGCGATACAAAATCATAACTTAATGAATTTTAATATCTTTGCTTGTTTGTGAATTTCGTTCGTACCTTTAGGAGTCAATATTGATCAAGCATATTTGGTAGCTGTAGGTACCAGTAGTTAATGTTTGGTATAATTTACATTAATTTGAGGAGCTCGATGGCGCAGTGGTTAACGCGCCCGGTCCGCGAGTGCTGAGGTTAAGCAACTTTCGCAAAGGCCGGTCATTGAATGGGTGACCAAACATTTATCATCTCGAGCTCCTCCGTGCTTCGGAAGGCACGTAAAGCCGATGGTCCCGGCTGCATTAGCAGTCGTTAACAACCACTAATCCGCACTGAGCCCTCGTGGTGATTTATGGCCCGTTCTCCCTATTCATCCATAGGGAAGGCTCGTGCCCCAGCAGTGGGGACATAAAATGAGCTGATGATGATGATGATGATGATGATGATAATTTACAATTACTTATTTTAAAATCACCTTAACATCATACACTTCTGACGCGAACTTCGTTCATTAGCATTGAATTTCTGATTTTGATCATCAACTTTTGCTGTTGACTGTACACCACTGCCACTGGCGGAAGCTAGTCTTACTATAATTTGTAACGGATAGCTAATGAGAACGGCCATTCCAGTGTTTCTCGGAACAAAGCGTTCCCGCCATTTTCCACTTGTTGCGTGTATTATTGGCGCGAAAATTGACTACGGGTGGCCGCCGTTAAACATTTACTAGCGCAAATATTTTATGTACTAATTCTGTACAACACAGTTAGGAAATTTAACTAGATAGCTGTAGCTACATTATAATTTAAAGTCAAATAACAAAAATTAACTTCGCAAACTCTACATAAAAGGTCGAGATGTTGTACCTAGAAGCAGTCGTAGTAACAGCCTCTGTGGTCTAGTGGTTAAGACCACAGGTTTACACCCAGAGGTCCCGGGTTCGATTCCCAGCGGAGGTTACATGTTTGTGTACTCGGTCTGGTTGGTGGTAGGGCTTGTTTGCCCGCCTGGCTTGCTACCACCATCTTATCTAAATAAGTCGCCATAACATCGATGTTTGTAGCATTGTTGTTCCGGCAGCTAGAGATAAGATATCCAGGGCTTCACTAGTTGAGGATCCCGGGTGAAGTGCGCTTCCATCATTGGCTTTACAATCGCTTAACATCAGATGAGGTCAAGGCACTTACTTACCCGTAATAATATTTTAAAAAAAAACTCGGCAAGGGCTATATTATTTGGTTTATAATCATTCATTCAATATCACTCGTAGTGGCTCCAGTGCTAGACACTTAGTCCAGTGTTCAACATCAGCTATCGCCACCAAAAATATGGATTTTCTTTGAAATTTTGACGCTAGGAAGCAGCTGGTGGTCTGTATTCAACTCCTATTTCTAGTGATTAAAGGACAATATGTCGATCATTGATTCTTGTCGAGCACTGGTGGGTTACTCTTGAAACACAATTGCAATAACCAATTTCCAATCCCAAATCTAAAAAATTTAAATGGCACTCTTAAAAACCATAATAGCGCTACATTGCAATTAAATTGCGTGGAAATTGAGTGAACAAATTATTATCGAGATGGGGTGTTCCGAAATTGCTAAACTTATCCCAATATCGATACATATTAATCGCATTGGAATTGTACTGAGATTGAGTTTGCGTCAAGAGTAGCCTACCTGGTGCCATGACTCAACATTATGTCAGAAAATGGAAGAATTTACATAACAAAATCAGAGGTGACGTATGAAAAATATGTAAGGTACTTAGTAACAATTATATATTTATAGCTGCATCTGCGTCGGTATATAGCAGCTAGATCGGGGTTTCTTAAACTTTTTCAGTCAAGGACCACTTTCACAATATTAAAATTCACCCTTTTAAAATATTAGGGATAGAAAACAAGCCTTATTTATATTAAAAAACTTTTATTGGTAGTTTCATTACAATTCTTACTAATGTAATAAGAGCTACTGCGGACCCCTGATACCTTGAAACTGGTACCCCTGATACCTACGAACCCCTTAGGGGTACGTGCACCCCACTTTAAGAAACCCTGCGCTAGATGCTAGGGTTCAATGGGACAAAAATGTCGTTCATTAACCATAGCTCCGTTATTATATAATATAATAATTAATTTATTCAGGTAACTTACACCCATACAAATTACAAAATCAAAAATAAGATTTTAAAAAAATATTAAAATTAAAAAAAACATTTAAAATCAAAATAGAAATTCAAAAATAAATTAAAATCGATCAATCTAAATTCAATAAAATGTCAAAGAGATAAAAAATATGAATGGTTAAAATTATGAATCAATTAATATTTATAATTTTAAATTATCGAACAAATCAAATAAACAAAACTACTGCGGCGAGACTCATCCAAATAAACAAAAAATCATCAAAATCGGTCCAGCCGACTGAAAAATTTACTGAAAAGTTACTGAAAAGTTGGCTCTACCGTAATGTTAAAGAGTATTATTACGGCTAAACGGTTCTCACTGCGTAGCACGTAAATCTATTTACGTATTGTTTGTGACTATTCCGGGCGTCCTCGAATTGGTGTGAAATTCACAATAACGACACAAACACTCCATGGGTTACATTCTATGGACGTTTGTTAATACCCATAATTTTAACACAAGAAATAAAACAAACTTGCCGTGTTCCAAAACTTAGACTCATTTAGGTCAGTATTTAATTTATTGGGAAATGTATAAAAATATACAATAAAGTGCCTTTCACTCTAACGGAATTGCCGCTACACAAGTTTAAGACAGAAATAAAACAAGGTTTAATAAAAAAAGGTTACTATAAAGTTGATGATTATTTTAATGATAAGAACGTGTGGTCATCTTAGTCTGCTCGCCTGCACATATTATTTCACATTGTACTTTTGTATACAACTCTTAGTTTAAAAGAGTAGCTGTAAGTTTCTTGCTGCGGTTCTTAGCAGGATCAACCTTTCGAACCAGCAGTAGAATCGCGTTACGTATATGTATTATTTATTAAATTATATATTTTAAGTATTATTGTGTATACTTATATTATTTTTTATATATTTTTTTGTAAGTACTTAACGTTCATAAGTGCAATTTATATGCTTAAATTGAGTAAAGGATTTTCATTTTATTTCATTTCATGTGACACGGTCGATTCGTTGCAAAATGAGGTGGTGGCCAGGATTCACGTGGAGAGGTACAGGAGCTTGTAGTGGCTTTGCCCTCCTTTTAAGGAGCTCGAAGACGCAATGCTAAGCGCGCTCGGTCTGTGATTGTTTAAGTTAGGCAACTTTGGCAAAAGCCGGTCATAGGGTGGGTGACCAAAACTGTATATTCTCGAGCTCCTCCATACTTCGGAAGTATGGAGGAGAATATAATAGATTAGTACCACTCCATTCCATCTCTCCAATGGATGTCGTAGGCGACAAATGGAAAAGGACCGTAAACTTTTGTTCCTGTCTGGGCGATGGGTTGGTGACCTGTCGAAATCTAACTCCAAGCCTCATCTGTCCTCTTCTCGGGTTGTAGCGGTCTTCCGTTCCACCGGAGTAAGAAGAGGAAAGACGGGTGTGTGCACTTGCGGCTTAGACAGTCGCCGTAGCCGAAATCAGCCAGGAGTAGTAGTAGTAGAGTCTTCGGAAGGCACTTAAAGCAGTCAGACCGAGCCGGGTACGGTGGTGGTTTATGACCCGTTCTCCCAGATGTTTTCATCCATTTGAAAGCTCGTATCTCAGTGGGGACATAAATTGAGCTGGTGATAATGCCCTTTGGAAGATCCGAAGAGTCTCACATAAACGTTTGTGTCTTCCTGAGTGTAGTGGAATGCCTGCTAATGCATTATGCCCACTAAGAAAAGTCTTGCTTCCTTGCCACAGCCTTATCGGAGTTTGGGGGGTCAGGCGCGCCCAATCTCTCCGAGGCGTTTTCCTATCTGGCAGATTGGAACTCAGTGCCTGCTGTCATCGTCCGAAGCCATCACCATAGTAGAGAAGGTAGGTAACTAGGGTGTAAGTGGGTAGGCTTCTCCTGCCGTCGAAGGTTTTCTAGGCTGAGCCTGGTAAAAGAAGAACAGTCCTCCATAAACTGGGTTACCATTTGGACATCAAAGGTTTTCAAGTTAGTGAAACCATCACGAGATAGACATCTCTGCGCTGACAAAGTCGCGGGCTGGTCGCTAGCGCACAACAAAACCAATCAAAATGATAATACTTCAATTTCCTTTACAGGCGCGTATGAATATTGCATCGGACGCCTTAACGAGTGACCTCTATTATCATACAAAAGTTTTAGAGTTACCACAATGAACAAGAGCGGATATAACTTACCGTTTTGCCTAATTATTCTAAGGAGTTCGTTTGTGAATTATTAAGTTGTCCTTAATACGAATAATGGTTGTTTAATTTCGGAATTCCATTTGTCCTTTGGCCTTTGCCCTTGTATTGTGTGAGTCATGCAGCAAGATTTTGCGAGGAACTCGATCACGCTGTGGTAAATGCGCTCGGTCTGCGATTGCTGAAGTTAAGCTACTTTCTGAAAGGCCGGTCATTTGATGGGTGACCAAAAACTAACAAGATCGGGCCTCCCCAAGTTTCGGAAGGCTTGTAAAGCCGTCGGTTTAGACTGCATTAGCAGTCGTTTATCATCATCTGATGATGATTCATCATCATCATCATCATCAGCTCATTTTATGTCCCAACTACTGGGGCACGAGCCTTCCCTATGGATGGATAGGGAGAACGGGCCGTAAACCACCACGCGGGCCTAGTGCGGATTGGTGGTTGTTTATGGATGCTAATGCAGCCGGGATCAACGGCTTAACATGCCTTCCGAAGCATCGAGAAGCTGCAGTATAGTTTGTTAACTTAGTGATACCCTAGAATTAATACTTTTGTTGTATAAAAAATATATTAAAAAACCCCAAATTGTTGCAATACCCTCACAGGGTCATGTTAAGGGACTATTTATAATATTGTAAGATCTGTACCATACCAACATGATGCAATAAAGAATTATGACTATGACTATGACTATGACTACTCGTAGGAGGCGTTGCTTAGTTATAGTGCCATACTTTTACTAGTTTTTAAACAACCGACTTTTTTACATTTTACAGGTAAGCACAGTGTCTATGTCGCTATAACATCAATGTTTGTAGCATTGTTGTGTTCCGGCAGCTGAGATAAGATAGCCAGTGCCTCAGTAGTTGAGGATATCGGGTGATGTGTGCTTCCACCTTAAACCTTATCATCACTTAACATCAGGAGAGGCCAAGTGAGATAAAAAAAGCAAATGGAAGTGAGCGTACAAAAACAAGAGTACATTTCATTAAGAAAGAGAAAATAAGTAATACACATAAGTAGGTTATACCTTATTTTAGGGCATTCTCAAGATTCTCAAGATCCTCAAGACTAATAAGCACCACAGGTTGTTAACGCTACAAATTGAAATTTATAATTGCTCGCACCGCTAAACGGTTATTCGTTCGCCAATTTATCACATTCCGTATCCGAGCATACAATCAGTGCGATCCGTGAACAATCAAAAAAGGGCAAAGACACAACAGTCTATCCTTTATCGAGTCAGTGATAAAATACAACAATTTCAATGGACCCACCTGCCGACATATCAATGCGCGCTACCGAACGCTAATGAAGATATAATATCCATCTTCGAACGTATTTATTTAGCCGCGCGCGCGTCCGCCATTTTGCGCGATGACAGACCATAGAGCATTTTGTGTAATGGCGGCCAATTAAGCGGCTGTTCGGATTACTTAATAGGATTTAGTTGTCAATGTCTCCGGTTAATTGGATTGTTGTAATCTCTGTGCTTATTGATGTAAATCACTGTGTGCACGCTTCGGTTTGTTTTTCGGCGTTTAAATGGTGGTAGATAGGTAAGTAATTTTGTGGAGACATGTTTGTTTAGCTGGGCTGCATGGGTGACAGAAAATTAATACAATCAATTGTAAATAGATTCTTATAGGATAACATAACTTATAGATACCTTTTTGTAGTCATGTCTGGAATTTGTTTCTCATTATCTAATTTATGTCGCATTGTTATTGCGTATGTATGTATGTATGTATATAGTCAAACATGCGAATTTATGTTACAGGAAGCAAAAACAAAAAATCAAGAACTTTATAGTGAAAATATATTATCATGGCTTGACAATATTATCATGATAGGTATCTTTAATATTTAGCAAATAAGACATTGTGTTTGTACACTATAATTTAAAAAGGGCAAAAAATAATGCTTTTTTAATTGGCAGTAATCTCTTCAATCGATTCTACTGTTTTTTTTACAAAAGTTTCAAGCGGGGCGATAAAATAATACGCTTTGACTTATGTACGTAGATGTTACCTATGTAAACTATACGATTTTAGTCATACGCCATTATTATTATATTATTTTGTTAAATAATATCATTAAATATCACCAAAAGTCGTAGCTGTATTTTTTGTACCGACTTCCACGAAAAAGGGAGTCTATTACGAAAACTTAACTGTCGAAGACTTTGTAATAGACGCCCACCTTCGTGAGACCCGTGCGTCACCAAATAAGGTGATCCCTTCGATCAACAATACACTAGATACCGCCTCACGAACTAAAACAAATCTCAAATATGGCACTGGCTGACTTTACTATAAATGGAGAAAAACTATCCTAAGTTTTGATAATTTCAACCTAATTTATACTTTTTTTGCAAGGAATAAAGCACAGTTTTGATTATTAAGACATTCACTTACGATCTTACGTCGAAAACGACAGAAAGAGATAAGAAATTTAAATAAACACTTGTGTATTTAAAAATATATACAAAGACCCTTTACATCCAAATTCGACCTTATAACATAAAAATAAAACAGCAAATGGCAGACACGAAATGTTACTTACTTCATTTCGAATTTTTGCATTATTGACTTTACTTGCTCCGAACAGAGTATTAGGGAGTCGCACTTAGTAATTTCGTTGGCCAAACATTAGCAAATGTTGGCGCGTGGGTTGGTTTTAAAAATTAAAGATTGTTATTTCATAAAAACAGTTAGGTATTTTATTATTTATGTTATGAAAAAGCATTTACTTACCGAAAGTCTGATATTCCTTCCGATATATTTTTATTTCGATAGTTATTTTTACAGTTTTTGAATACACTGATGCATTGTGGTACGTCATCATGTTGGCGCAGTCAACAGCGAACTAAATAGAAATAAGACCCCACTTTGAATGTGAGGCGTTATTCGCTCGGCCGTTTTTGACACCCTGACCGGTTATCTAGTGTATTGTTGATCGAAGGGTGATCCGCAGAAAGTAAGCTTCATACAAACGCGCTTGAGCAACCCACACATAGACAACATGTCACGGACACGGAATCTCGCAACAGCTGCGCTCGGACTGTTGCGAGCTGTTTTGAGATTCATGTCCGTGAGAGGATCTATATGTTTGCGTTAGTCGAGCGCGGTGTGTATTCTTATACACACCGCGCTCTATTACAAATCCCTATTACAAATCTCCACTCCACTGACTTCGGACGGCCGGCGCATCGCATTTTGTAGTAATTTTGCAGTTGTATTTATCGTTTTTATCGAAATAGGATAATAAATTCTGGTATAAATTTTGCTCAATAATACTATTATCGTAGATAGAAGAAATTAACAGGTAACTAAAAGCGATTTTCGAAGTTTTTTGGTTTAGAATTTTTTTTTCTATATAAAATCAATGATATCTAAAAATTCCGAGGCCACTACGAACTATACGATTATATAAGAGATAACATTAAATTTTTTTTATTTCATTTGTTTAGAACAGTAGTTCAATCTAGGAGCTCAGAAAAGTGCCTTCGATCATTTTATGAAAATCTTTCTCTGCAATTTTGGGTTTAATTAAAAAGTTAAGCAAAATTTACAAAAAGCGAGGCCGCTACGTACTTTGCCAATAGCTATTCAATAAATAAAAATAGTTAATGTATTTTTGTTTCTGAGATCAAGAACGCCAAAATTGGCCATTTACGCAAAAATCACAGTCGAGATGTAATACCTATGGCTCTTAAACTTACCTTCTGCGGGTCTCCTTATTTTGTGCGTTCGTGGTTGTCTGCAATTACAATTGTACCACACTGAGATTAATGCGCTAAATGAAGAACAAGAAAACGCGATCTCCGCCATTTTCCGGCAAATAAGTATTCGCATTAACCGCGGATTGCCGCGCTGAGTGGCAGTTATGTTTTTTATTGGGATTTCTTTAAATATCTTTTCCACGTTGAGTGCTCAACGTTCGCTAGCAGACTTGGGGATATAGCAGGGTGCCTAGTCAAGAGTTTATTTGGCATTTGATCACGTTAAATGAAACGTGCGTTGGATTGGTCACTATTTATTATGACATGACATCCCGCCTCCCATTTGCACAATGAAACACGTTCAGTATTGTGAAACATTTAGATCCACTTTTAGTGTTATGGCCTAGTGTATTATTTACTTTTCTTGTGTTATGGCTTCTTATATATTGTATTAATTTTTACTGCTGCTGTCACTGACAGTTAGCTTTGCGCCTCGACGTTTTGTTATTAATGTTTGTTTGTGTCATAGTATATTCGTTTTGTTGTTACTATTATTCGTGTTATTTTATGTTTGTTTTTATTGTTTTATAATGTTTTTATTTAAGTAAGTCACTTCTATATCAATTTGTTTTTCTTTTTTTTTCCTGTTTCGTGCCATAATGTCACTACTGTGTACAGCAGAATACCAGTGCAGCAGGCCCCGTTTGGTGCGTATACTGAGCTGTGCACAGTGTTGGCATCACATAACAGGGCACATGTGAATTGTTACTATTTTTATTTTTATTTTTTGTTACATGTTGTATGTTTAATTGTGTGTTTTGTTATGTGATACCAATAAATGTCTTTATTCTTATTCTTATTCTTCTATTATTAGCTCTTATATTTCTATTTTTTTATATATTAACGGGTAAGCACAGTGCCTTGATCTCACCTGATGTTAAGTGATGATAAGGCCAATGATGGAAGCGCACTTCACCCGGGATCCTCAACCAGTGAGGCACTGGCTATCTTATCTAGCTGCCGAAACACGACAATGCTACAAACATTGATGTTATGGCGACATATTTAGATGTGGAATTCGAGAAGATACATTTTTGGTCACCTATCCGACGACCGGTCTTTGCGTTATACCTATACTTAGTTCTATGTATCGCAGCGGCATTTTCGACACTTTAAGCCCAGTGTGCGATGCAATTTTCACCATCAAAAAACAAAATAGATTTTTATTAAAATTTTACGTGATGACAGCTGAGAAGCAAATGGTCTGTATTCATCATCAACATCAGGTCATTTTATGTCCCCACTGCTGGGGCACGAGCCTTCCCTATGGATGAATAGGGGAGAACGGGCTATAAACCACCACGCTGCGCTGGCCCAGTGCAGCCGAGGCCAACGTGCCTTCCGAAGCACGGAGGAGCTCGAGATGATACATTTTTGGTCACCCATCCAATGACCGGCCTTTACGAAAGTTGCTTAACCTCAGCACTCGCAGACCGGGCACGTTAACCATCGAGCTCCTCGGTCTGTATTTAATTGGCGCTAAATCTACAAACTAATTGCTAAGTATGAGAATCTGACATGGGATTTCGAGTAGTTTAATTATTATCTTGTTATTGTCTTTGTTTGTAAATAAATATTTTTACTGACAATAGAGTACATTACAAGATTATTTGGCACAATGGGCGTACATAATATTGCTAAGCCCTATTTCTAATGTTAAAACAAACACTGGTTCTTATCGATCACAGGTGCCACTACAATAGTGTTGTATGTATTGTTAGTCTTATAATATTTTTACGAGTAGTTCATATTTTAAAGCAGAGCGAAAACTCTACTCTTATTGCCTTACAAATAAACAAAGAATAAGGTCCGAATAGTTATTCCGTGTTTTTTCTCTTTTACTCTCATTTTAAATGACGTTTACATGACAGGAACAAAACACGGAATAACTATTCGGACCTTATTCTTTGTTTATTTGTAAGGCACTTAATCAAAAAGTTACTATGTACATACATGCACGCCAAACACTTTATAGTTATTTTTTAATGACAAGATCTCGATCTCCTTCATTGAAAAGGCGTTGATAGAAAATGCAATGACATTCGAGCAATCATTGTAACATATAAAGTATATTTATAAATATGCTCCATTCAATGCTAATTGGCAATTATAACTAAACTCTAATATAACGGGATTTAATAAAAACACCTGTCTGCAGCCATTGATACCTATTTAAAAGTGACACATCACACATTACATCACCAGCTTATCAATGTCCCCACTGCTGGGGTATGAGCCTTCCCTATGGATGGATAAGGAGAACGGGTCATAAACCACCACGCGGGCCCAGTGCGGATTAATGTTTGTTAACGACTGCTATGCAGTCGAGACTAACGGCTTTACGTGCCTACCGAAGCACGGAGGAGCTCGAGATGATACATTTTTTGGTCACCCATCTTATGACCGGCCTTTGTGAAAGTTGCTTGACCTTAGCAATCGCAGACCGGGCGCGTTAACCACCGCGCCATCGAGCTCCTCAGCTAAGAGTGATATAATTTAATATGTTTAAGAATTTGTTTGTAAATTGAGTTTTATATGCCATTCAATTTACGTTAACGAAAACGAAATTTTTTAATGCATTAAAGCGTACTCCTGGCTACAAACGAAGAGTTAAAATGTTACCATACAAATTCTTTAAAAAAACTAACAATAGGTATCATAGTGTAACCCAGTGTTTGACACAGTAACCCAGCGTTCGATACCAGTTTTCATCGCCAAAACCTAACATAGAATTTCATTGTTTGTTTTTCTTTATGATTTTTTGTGTAACCCTTGTCTATGAAACAGTCTGCAAAATAAATTATTTGATTTGATTTGTTTAGCTGGACAGTTAGGAACCGTATGTATGCAATGGTTGCTTAGTAAAAAATCAGATGCTAACCTCTTTACTTTTAATGAATAAAACAAAAAAAATTGATCATTGGTTCCTGTCAAACACTGGCACCACTACACTAAATTAGTGAAGTTCGTCTAACTTAGTGAAGTTCATAATTCGCACTACTGCTGACCGTCAGCTGCACATCACTAGCTCCGATATCCGACGCGTCCCCTTATTGTCAGATAATAAACCATAAAAATATCCGAACCGCCCGTAAACCAAATGAACCTGTTCATCCAGAAAATATTAATTGTAATTTATCGTTGTATTATTGTTTGTTAATCAACGGTTGTAACGTCTTTCGCCGGCAGTAGGAGCTTTTTTACGACGTCATGTGAAATTAAGACATCAAAATGTTCTCAGAAAACGTTATCTGAGGAGTGCTTGCAGTTTAGGGTCCATAGCAAATTTTATTGTTACATTAAGAGGCTTCGTTTGGCCTAATTTGGCGGTTCAGTAGTCTTGTAGTTAACGTTTTATATCTGTGGTTGATAGACGTTGACAGTTAAAAGTGTGATGGCCTCTGATGATTGTTTATGTATTTATATTTTTATATGTAATTAATGTCTTGGTGGCCGATTGGTACAGCGATCGGTATGATATCCGGAATGCCAGATGCATGGTCTGGGTTCTGATCACCAATCCGCTGTAGTGATTTAAACAAAACCCATCCATTTTAGCGATGACTGATTTAAATGGTAGAAGGCCCAGAGCGGTCAGACAGCATATAGGCGTTAAGTTACGATACATTTAGTACAATACATTTTTCGTATTGTTTTCTTAAGTTAACGCGAACACTACACATATTGAATACATTTTCAGGGTTCGTAATGTAAAAAACGGATAAAATAAAACGTAAAACAAACGCGACTGGATCTGTAAAAAGATTTTATTGCAGTGAATATTAAAAAAAGAGTTGTCTCATAGTGTTTTAAAATTAAAAAGTAATAAAACGTTCTATTTATGAATACAGACGTTCTAACGATCTCGAACGTTATAAAGACTTTCAATTCGACATTTTGTAAAAAATACAGTACACAGCACATTAAAAAAAGAGTTTGTTTACAAAATTAAATTTGAAAGGTAACAAAACGTTCTATTTCCGAATACAGTTCCAATGACCTTGCATATCCGACGCCGTAGACGTCAACATTCCCGCCTTCACACCAAAACAAGATGGCGTCCACCCCATAATACCCGCTCACCGTACCAATAGGTCATCGTAATTTAGTATAGCGTCGGGTTGGACTAACCGTCTGTCCACGAGCTTACAATTTCACAATTTGTCTGCAATAGCTTTTTGCGTTGCTCGGTAATTGGCGGGCACCTGCTTCAACCGGCTACCAAATAAGGCAACCCGGACTCCTCAGACATTTCGCTTTTTAGGGGTATCCGACAAATGTGTAATTATTTATTTAATATCCGTCCCGCAAGGACTGTTTTGGGCACAATACGCATACCGTTTTTAATGTTGCTCATGGTCGTTGGTAGATCGCCCACTGTGGCGTTGCGATTTTAAATTGTTTTAAACAATACTTTATGAGGAGGTGCGGTTCAGTTTTTTTTATTGTTAAACGAGTCTTTCCGTCTGATGGTAAGCGGCCATAAGCACGTGGACGCTTTGGAGAGTATCATGAGTACTCTAGAACTTCAGTTAAACATGCTTCTTCTAGGTTAATCCTGATCTCTCCCAAAAAAAATATCACTGTACTACTAGGAAGAATGGACAGTCCTACCCTTAATTACTGAATGTCTATGCATGTAAAACCTAATCAAAATTATAAATTCTACTAACACCCCAGCTTAAGTATTTTACTAACAAAGTATGGATTAATTGTGGATCCGAAATAAAAGCAATAAAAACTACGTTCATTTCATTTAATAAAACGCCATTTATAAATTATTTTCCACAGGAATAACCCTTTTCCGAGGGTATCATACGCTATCTCTCGACTTTGAAGCTTTAGCAAAATATTTGTGCCCTGCAACCTGTGTAAACTGAAACACTGCAATGCAGTACAATTGCTGCTTGGCGGCAGAAATATGAATAAGGGTGGTCGTTAAAAAATCGGATTTTCCTACCACCTCTACGTTTTGTTTCAGAACAACGAAGAAGTGTTTTTACCCTTATCTCACTTGATAGTAAGTGACGGTAAGTAGTAAGAGATTCGTCAACTGCTACTTAACTGGCTATCTTATCTCTAACTTAGTATCACTGGTTGTTACGACAAGAGATTTAGATAATAATGTGGTGGCTGGCCTCTCTAATACCAAAGCAGGCTAGCGAACTTTATAAAATGTTCAACGCAAATTTTGTTGCGAACAAATTACAAAAACACAAATGTTGAAAAGGTTCAAATCCTGCTCGTGGATTTTTTTTCAATATTTGTGTTTAAGCGAACTTTAGTTCGGGGGTCACTGGTTTCCACTACACAGATAATGATTCACCGTGAAATGTTAAGCGACACGATCTTTAACGACTTGCTGCTGATATAAGTATCAAAATGGCGACGTTGTTTTTTTCTCTCTCCTTTTCGCGGTATTTCGTATGACACTTCGGGTTGACATTTCGCCTGGTAGCGTATATACTCTGAATTAATGAGGGCTTTTGTAACACGAAAAAATTGTACTTTTCTCTCTGGTAAGATGCTTAATGGTTCAAATTAATTGTAATATAATACAATTGAATGGACACGAATTGCGGTAGTGTACGTAATTGTGGAACCATTTAGTTGGTCAGAATGTATATTTAATTATTTTTTTTTAGTTATTTCACTACGGACAAGTTCTTGACTTTTATCTCATTAGATGTGTGACGATAAGTCTGAAGTAATACTGCACTTTCCATAACGAGGGTGAGGAGGACCCACCTCTTGAAGGGCGGGCCCTTTCTCTTTCGTGGAGTCGCCTGCGGCGGAAGAACGGCAGATTTGCCCCGAAGCCGCAGAAGTAGATGTTTAGGTCGAGGGAGCTCCAAAAGAGCGTTAATTTGGTTGGCGGACTTAATAAATAGAAGCTGCCCTGCCTATAAAACAGGCTGATGGAATCCGCCTGTTACGCGGTGGTTATCCGCGGTGGTTACTGAATACCCCGAAAACGGGTCGAGTCAATAGCTATTGCTCCCTGTGGAATGATCTGGGCCCAGATTTCCACCGGGTCAAAAAAAAAGTAGGTGTTCAACCTGTAAGTCCACGGTAGGTAAATATAATCATCATCATCATCACCGGCTCAGTTTATGTCACCACTGCTAAGGCAGGCCTTCCCTTTAGATGGAAACATTACCACAGCGAGAACGGTCCATAATCATATAAAGACACGCGGGCCCATTGCGGATTGGTGGTTGTAAAGAAATGCTAATGCAGCCGGGATTAACAGCTCTACGTGCCTTCCGAAGCACGGAGGAGCTCGAGATGACACATTTTTGGTCACCCATCCTATAACAGGCCTTGGGGAAAGTAGCTTAACATTAGCAATCGCATACAGGGCGCGTTAACCACTGCATGTAAAACCTAATGAAAATTATAAATTCTACTAACACCCTAGCTTAAATATTTTACTAACAAAGTATGGATTAATTGTGGATTCGAAATAAAAGCAATAAAAACTACGTTCATTTCATTTAATAAAACGCCATTTGTAAATAATGTTCCAGGGGAAAAAGAAGGGGGAGACAGGAATAACCCTTTTCCGAGGGTATCATACGCTATCTCTCGACTTTGAAGCTTTAGCAAAATATTTGTGCCCTGTAACCTGTGTAAACTGAAACACTGCAATGCAGTACAATTGCTGCTTGGCGGCAGAAATATGAATAAGGGTGGTCGTTAAAAAATGCACTATGGAGCTCCCTTTTCCCTCCTTACAACATTTAGTACTATTTATTGCGAAAATCAAATGTACCACGGGAAAGACCGCACATTCCCTCATGCAAGCAATGCCCCGGTTCCCACAGATATCTCGAACATTTCGGATGTTTCGGATATTCGGTATTAAACTAATAACCGCGCTCTAGATTCCTGCTCTAGGATCGGTTACCGAGATATCTGTAATTGGCATTTCGTGTGTGTGATAACTTTTAAAGCGTTAAAAAAGTTGTTGATAAATAAAAGAAGTCGTTGTGCATTTTCTTAATAAGCAACACTTAATGAGATATTTATAAATTGTGAATATTAATATAATTGTCATCAATCCAATGAATATAATTTGAAAACAATTCAGAGTTTATGGCGGGAATACAATCTTTGTCGTCTTTGTAGACAGATCTTAGATCTGATTAGGTACCTATTTATTATTAAGGAAAAAATATTATTACTTATTTAAAATAAATTATTTGAGGAAATACTATTTACTGTTTATTTTATTTTATTTTGCATTGTGAGAAACATACAGCACATAATAATTCAAATTACAGTACACAAAATAGTTTACTTGCTGTATGTTACTTAATATTGTAGGTAAGTCATAACATATCACATCATATATTTTTAGAGCCTGCATTTTAATAAGGAAATAATTTAATTAAAAACACAAATCAGCATTAAAAGTACCTATATTAATTAAATGCATTAAAAATATCAAATAACTTTAAATTTTTAATTGGCCATAGACACTTTGGTTCACAAAGTTAGTGTATCAATTCTTATGAAAGTCCAGTGAATGAAAAGTAACAAACAGCCAATACAATATCAAAGCTGTGGTCCAGCAAAAAAATATAACTAACTCGACGTATTAATGAGTGTATCTATAATCGATAGCAAAATGCTAGCAATAGTGGATAACGGCGGGAAATAGTTTTTTAGCAAGATGGCGTCGCTGGCATGTGGGTAGTTAAAGACGGACCGGGTTAAGGGGAAGATGAATTGTCGCACAACAACTAAAAAAGAAATAGTTTTGATTTTTTTATATATCTTAAGGGTAAACACAGTGCCTTCATCTTACCTTATATTAAGTGATGATAAGGCCAATGGTGGAAGCACACTTCACCCGGAATCCTCAACTACTGAGGCACTGACTATCTTATCTCTAGCTGCCGGAACTCAACAAAGCTTCAAACATTGATATCAACGCCTTGGCACGTCAATGTCATGGCATAAGCTGAGTGATGACCATTTCGGTTGCATAGATAAAAATTTACCATAAGTAAAGTTGTCATAGGTGCTCCGAATAAATATTTTTCATTTCATTTCATGTTATGGCGACATTTAGATAAGATGGTGGTAGTTAACCAGGCGTACAAGCAAACCCTACCACCAACCAAACTGAGTACACAAACATGTACAGTCGCGACCATTAACATGTAAACACTTCTGACTAGTTTTGACTCTTATTCCATTGTATTAAGAGTTACATTGTATTGGAATCGAAACCGAGACCTCTGGGTTTGAGACCTGTGGTATTGATCACTAGACCACCGAGGCGGATAAAATGATTCTCCTATTGGAAGGATTGTTATTTGAAAGTTGTCGTCGTCGCCGACAAACTCTTTGTGAAACTATTCCTCATCTTTACTAATAAGTATTATAAATGCGAAACTCACTCTATTCTGATATATTATCACGTCTAAACCATCAGTGGCTGAACCAATTTTGATGAATTTTGGTATAGAGATAGATTAGACCTTGGAGAAGGAGATAGGCTACCATTTGAAATAAGGGGATAAAAGTTTGTATAGGGAAACCATCAGATCTCAAGTTAGATATATGAAAAATCAAATTGATGCTTTTTAAACTTAGCTAAACTTTTTTTATTATTATTTATTTATTTCCTTAACTTACAGTACATTGCATTTTATATTTTCTGCCAAACTGTGTAACAGTTATACATAAATGACATATGTATAACTGTTACACATATATATAAATATATGATTTGATTGATCGATCACTTATGCAATAAATATGTCCGTCGTCATGATGCATGTATGCAACTGTGCATAAATATTAAATATCATATATACAAACACAAAAAAAACACACTAACAATAATATTAGCGTGTTTGTTATTAATCTAATATCCACAATTCTGTTGTTTGAGCGTATGCGCCTTAACAAGCACTGAGCAATACATGTTAGCTAATTCAATTTCCTTAACATTTTTTTCTAGGCCTGTCTACGAAATGTCCAATCAAAAGTGGCGTCAGTGGCTCTCTCGTTAGGGTGACATTTGCAATGATTTACGAGTTAAACACCGACAGATGGTGTGTGCCTTATAGAGCTAGTTGACACTTGATAGGTAAGTACTTGCGTAGTTTTCTAATCTGTGATTGACATTGGGTAGAGCGATAAATGTATACTTTTTGTTTTTATATACTGGTAAGCATTTGGCTTTCACCTCACCTGATGTTAAGTGATGATAATAGCGAAGGTGGTAGCGCATTACACCAATCCTCAATCGGAACTCAACAATTCTACAAACATTGATGTTATAGGGACATATTTAGATAAGATATAGCTAAATGGACAAATCTACATGGCCATCGGTTGCAATGACCGTTGGATAGATGGCTGCTCTGCTGCTAAAAAAGCATTAAAAAAATTAAAATAAGCAGTGACAAAATTCAGCGCTTACGTCAGTCTTCCCCGTAGCATAGTTCAAGTATTAATCATATCTTGTTTGTTCTTTTTTGTTAAATCTATTTTTAGTACTTTTTAATGTTGTGCATAATTTTTTTAGATTAATTGACTTGCCAAATCTAGAATGTAAATCTTTTTATAATACGTAACAACCGTCAGTAAATTGTTATTATGCCTGTACCAATAAAAATAAATAAAATAAAAAATAGCGGTCAGTGCAGCCGCCCGGATTGCGGAAGACCCAGGTTCGATTAATGGTTGGGTCGGGTAGGCGTTTAATTTTTTAACTGTATTTTATAAGTATTTGGACAAATAAGCTCTACCACTGAGCAAACTTAGTACACAAACATGTATTCCCCGCTAGGAATCGAACCCGGGACCTCTGGGTCTGAAACCGGTCTTAACCACTAGACCACAGAGGCGGTAAAAACTTTTTTGTAATGTAAACAAAAGCCTTATTGAGTACCTTTTCTTTCACTTCACAACATGCTTGGCTTTGCCCTTTATGTCTCTTGAGTACCCAGTGCGAGATTTTGTAACCATTAGAGCACGATAACAAAAACGAGTTTTTTTTACAATTTTGGAATTTCGGCCCATTGGCCCAGGGTTCTTCATCATCATCAGCTCATTCTATATCCCCACTGCTGGGGCACGAGCCTTCCCTATGGATGGAAAGGGAGAACGGGCCATGAACTACCACGCGAGCCCAATGCTGATTGGTGGTTATTAACGACTGCTAATGCAGCCGGGACCAACGGCTTTACATGCCTTCCGATGCACGGAGGAGCTCGAGATGATACATTTTTGGTCACCCATCCGATGACTGGCCTTTGCGAAAGTTGCTTAACCTCAGCACTCGCAGACCGGGCGCGTTAACCACTGCGCCATCGAGCTCCTCAGAGCTCCCAGGGTTCTTACCAGGGTTCTTACTAAGCCAAAATTTTCCTTGTCTGAGACTGGTGGTTTAACCATTAGACTATAGAGGCGGTAAATTAGTACGTAAGAAAATGTTAGCACGTTTCTTATTACCGCGTAGATATATTAGTGTTTGGAAAACCTTCGCGAGCATTAAGTATTAAGTAAATTATTTTTATTTACTTAAAAAATAAAAAAAATAAAAAAATAGGTAAGTAATTAAAAAAAATCTTAAACAATAAGTTTCATCATCATCATATAATAACATAACTAGCTGACCCGGCAGAATTCGTACCGCATTTCTTTTATTATTATTATTTTTTAATATAGTCTATGTTACTTAGCGCTAATGAATCATTTTAATGGTAAAAAAACATTTTAAATCGGTCCAGTAGTTTTTGAGTTAACTATCAACATACATACATAGGTACATACAAAATAAGCTTTCCTCTTTATAATACGAGTATTAGTATAGATTTCGCGTGTCACCGTGCAGTCCTAAAACAAACTTTAAAGCTAACACTGTCTTTAACTATACTTTTTGTCATCACAATGATAGTAATTTAATTCACCGTAAATTCTGAACTATAAATAACAAACTCGCATACCTACAGCTCTACGACTAGACTACATAGTAGCGATACAAAGTTGCCATTTTCCTAGAACTGCCATTGTCTATGTCTACCGTTATGCTAGAGTTAATTGACTGTCTATGGTAAGAAATTAATTTTAAAGGCGTCCTCATTGACGAGCGTAATGGGCTTCGGAGCGGACGTGAGTCGTAAGTACAGTAATAAATATATTTTTTGCCTTTTCAACACAATGTTAGTATGTACTCGTAGGTATGTCTGGTTCCCCCCTTTCCCTTGTGGTGAGGCACCTTAGTAAGGGACCACCGGGACTGGTCGTGAACGACTCCTCAAAGTTCTTCGGATCCCACCCAAGCGGTAGACGGGTGCCTTAGGTTTTGAGCGGATCGGGCATAACATTAGGCCACTAACATATTGTAGCGACATACTTAGATAAGATGGCGTAGCTGGCCAGGCGGACTTAAAACAAGCTTTACCAACGACCAAACAGAGTACACAAACATTTACCCCCGATGAGAATTGAACCTAGGACTTCTGGGTCTGAGACCAGTGACTATTTGTCTTTTTTTTTACATAAGGTGCCTTAGAAAGGGTCTGTCCAAAGGGACCGCCCCGTAGCGGGTCGTGAAGCATTCCTTATAGTTCTTAGGATCCCGCCCAAGTTATAGAAGGGTGCCCTATGTTTTATTTGGGTAGGCCACATTAGGTTGAGGCGCCTTCGTAAGAGACGTGTCCAAAGTGATCATCTGTGGCGGGTCGTGAATTACTCTTCAAAATTCAAAGCGATAGACGGGTGCCTTAGGTTTTTAGTGGGTCGGCCATAACATCAGGCTAACCCCATATACACCGCGGAATGATTCGGGATTTTCCTTGGCTAAAAAAGGTAGGACTGGCTGAACTGCCCAGAATCCGTCTTGATGGCAATTGACATAATAAATTAATGGTCACTTACATGAGAACAATCTAATATAAATATTAAACTTCAATAATAACGTCGTACAAGTAGATATTTATGGAAAAATATTAATATTTTATTTAAATAAAATATTATTATGTAGGTGGTGTTAAAAACGTATCGACGTTGCATTCCAAAATGAAATACAAATTCTGGTTTCGTCTGGTTTCGCTTACACATCAGACTACTATAAAATTAATTAATCATCATAATTAATGGCTTCGTGTTTAGCATTTAGCCAATTTCAAGTATTTTTATTATTAGCGGTAAGGGTACGATTGTACGGTAGATTGAAATCAAAATGGAGTCTCACAACACGTGTTATTACGAGAAGAACTCGGGTGAAACTCCTAAACTATCAAAAAAAAAAGGAGATGTTTAATTTTATGACAAGACCCTGTACATTTACTAAAAAAAATTAATAAATACATTTATTTAGTTAAAATAAGTAACACTTCAATACGCTTTATCGTTTTTATGTAAAAATGTGAAAAGAAACCGAAAGACGTAGTACGTTGTTTTGACAGCTACTTGACGTTGGCAAAATACCGCTGGCGCTGCCATCACGAAAGTTGATTTATTTCAGATAATTCTGACATGAAAACTATTTATTTATTTGAAGAAAATAATTTCAAATAAGCTTATTTCATACATTAGCTATCTTTCGTTATTATGTACAAGGTTGGCATTTTCTCCATACAAAATTAAACATCTCCTTTCCTCAATAAGTTTAGAACTTTATGTCTATAAAATACGATTGAAAATTAATCGAAGATATTTGACAGCTTTGGATAGTCTGACTCAACCGTATTTATAAACAAGTCATTAGCTATTACTTTGTTCTTAGAAATGTCACTAAGATCTAATTTTATATACAAGTAACGTTTAAACTAGAATAGAAGTTTTCTTATTCAATTAAATAAAAGTGTTCTTGTTATTATCAAATTCATCAATTTTATTTTATTTTAGTCATAATACAAAATGTCACATGGAATTTAACCTCAATTCTAGCTTGTCACAAGCTTGAGTATCCTAACTAGAAGGCT
Organism: Eudonia mercurella; assembly: GCA_963082485.1. Classification (NCBI taxonomy): domain Eukaryota; kingdom Metazoa; phylum Arthropoda; class Insecta; order Lepidoptera; family Crambidae; genus Eudonia; species Eudonia mercurella. The sequence goes on from OY720045.1 coordinate 8,054,030, forward strand.
AAGAATTCTAGCGTTTGACGTTTCTAACTTCATCGGTTTACTAAAGAATATGAAATTTAAGCAATTACTTTGTTTCAGTATGAGCTTCTACTCGATTATAAATACGGGGGTCAGTCCCAAAATAAGGAGACTGCGCTGCTGCGCTCGGACTGCTCCGAGCTGTTCCGAGTTTCGGGTCCGTGTAAAGGTCTATGTGTGAGTTGTTCGAGCGCGGTAAGGCTTCTAAACCCACAACACCGAGGTCTCGGTATTCCGAAATCCCGCGTCATTTTTCAGTCCCGCGTGTATCGGGATTACGAGCGCGGGATCCCGCGTGATTTGCGGGACTGGATATGTTATGTTTTCTTCGCAAACATTCTCAATTGAATGCTGACAAAATGACCAAACTAAATAATTAGTTCTGTCAACATTCAGAATGTTTTTTATTGTACCTACTAGATTGTTTTTTTTTTGTTTTTTTTTCTGTGTTTGATTTCTTATTAATTATAGACATCAAAAACAGAAAAAACAAAAAATCAATCCCGCAAATAACGGGATCCCGCGGGATTAAAAATTCAGACTCCCGCAAATACAGAGATTGATATAGTCTGCGTGATTGGAAGCCCTTAGAGCGCGGTATGTATTAAGCTTACCTTCTGGGTGTCCTTATTTTGTGACTCAGTTCTATAACTTTGTAATAACAAAGCGAACGTCTTTATTTTTAATAATTTAATTTAGTATAGTGATTAACTGTATCATTTAATTATAGCGTATAACACATAAACAATTTAATTAAAATACAAAATCAATATTTAAAAATAATAATCAGAAAGCAATATGATTAAGTTTCCACCGTCGTCATAATGACATTATTTAAATTAAAATCCGTAACATTTAATTTGGAATAATAACATGCACGTGCCAATAAAACTAAAATATACGATCGTATCTGATATTGGTGGCACGTGCAAACGTAAAACCTATTAAGAACTATTTCGTTCCAAATAAGAATAACTTATATAAACGTACGCTCGCCAAAACACAGACTCCTGCGCAAACGATATCGTAACGCAACGTGACCGTATCGAAATCGATATAACTCTACTGTTTGATTGGTTGCCTTCACTCAAATAATTGGCACAAATCTCGGATTGTCACACTCGATGAATGCGCGATCGATTTATCAATCGATTTTGTGATGGTAATAAAACTATTGTGTTGTAGGTACCTATAGCGTTGCGTCAGACACATTGAGCTTGGAAGACGCATAATATTTGTTATTGTGGAAGCCTCCTCGCCCAAACGTGTGAAACGAAGCACCATCAGAGGTTCTCTAGAGAGAATGGCATCACTCACTAGGGCGTGTCCTCGTTTGCTACTAGATTCTCCAAGGGGTTCGGATTGGGAGTGGAACAACCCGAGGGCGCTCGCCCCTATAGGCTTTGCACATCTGTAAAGGCATGTTCACATGGCTGATTCATATGTCATACTCGTGAACGGGTGTCGCCTGTGGAGGCCGGTCTGCTCTTGCATAGGTACTTGTCTTATTTTTATTATTATTAACTATAGTTTAACTTTGTTTTTTCTTAGACAGGTTTTACATTGTAAAAAATGATGTCTTTGCAAACTTAAATATTTTATTTATTTATTTTATCTTTTTTGTGTTTTTTTTACATGTTGACTTGTGATTGTCCTTTATATTTTGTGTTTTTATTTGTGATGGAAAATGTCCTTTCATGATAGGGCATTTTTCCAATTATTTTTGACGCTGTAAGGGAAAGAGCTTGATACTTGCTGAGTTTCTTGCCGGTTCTTCTCAGTACAAGGTCTCCCGCCCAGAGTAGACTTATGAACCGATGGCATAATGACGTTCATAAGAGCTATTTGTAGCCTAAACTGAATAAATGATAAGGAACCATCGAACGGTGTTTCGATAACACGGCTGGAGGAACCCTTTCAGTTTAACAGCAAACAAAAAAATCATAGTAGTTTTTTATAGTCTATCTAAAAACGGACCAAAAACAATAGTTTACCAAAACATATGGACAACTAATCTAAATGATATTTATAACAACAAGACGAATCGATTCGTCCCGAGTGTCGAATGCGCATCGATCATAATAATCGATAAAAGAATCGGATTATGCCGTGGCCGGCCACTGATTGTGGTAATTTTTTGATTGGTTGAATGCGCGTAATATAATTAAACAGTTCAAATTCCTACGCGAGCAATTTAATTAAGCTTCAAGTTGGTACTTATTGACTTCACATAATCGACCATAAAGGTGCAATTACTGTTAGTTTTGGTAATTGAATTTTTGATAAAATGTTTTTTATGAAGTTTGTTTAGCTCGGTCTGCGATTATTAAGGTTAAGCAATTTTCGCAAAGGCCGGGCTTAGGATGGGTGACCAACATTTTTACATCTCGAGCTTCTCCGTGCTTTGGAAAGCTCGTAATACCTTTGGTCCCGGCTGCATTACCAGTCGTTAACTACCATCAATCCGCAGTAGGCCTGCGTGGTGATTTATGGCCCGTTTTCAATTTCCATCAATAACCAAGGGTCGTTCCCCAGCAGTGGGGACATAAAATGAGTTGGTGATGAACGCATACTATTTGTTTAGAAAATGAAATGTAAGACATACCTGGCTATTCTACTATTTTAAACGTTCATAGTCGTGTCTCAATAGTATTATTATAAAATTTTCGACTTTTAAAAAAATGACAGAATCTGGCCAAGAAGTCATGATTATTGCCGTTTTGACTTAATTTGTAACAATAGAGGAATGAAAATAACTGAACATAATTATATAAAAAATCCTTCTATAAGTAGTGCAGTAACTGTACTATTAATTTTAGATAGTTTTTTTTTACTTTAACAAATGAATAGATAAATTACATTTTCCAATACCAGGTTAACAATCAACTCGATAATTTACAATTACCGCTTTTTAATTAAGCTACGGCTTTTTACACACCACTTCGTGGTCTGAGTCTAGGAGATATTTAGCGAAGTTATTTGTTAATAAGTCGGTGATAAATAGTGTGTCAACGCCATCTATCGGATAATTAATGATTGGGCCGGTGGATTGTTAGATGGTTTTAATGATGAGTTTGGTAACATATGGCGACTTCACCATTATCGACTTACAGATGTCATCTGAAAAAGAATTTTTGCTTTGTCGTATTTCCAAAATAACACCTGTGTTTGTGTATTGATTGGGGGGTCAATCAATCCCATCCAAACCCCTAGGAGATTCTAGTGGAGATAGGGGACATGCTTGCGTTCATTGCATCATGTCACTCTCTCTAGAAACCCTCTGACGTTGTTTGGATCACACAGCTTGAGGAACCTTTAAAATTTCTCGCCGCCCCCAAATAACGGTGACGCTGAAAAAGCCGCGTGAGGCCCTCAGCAAACTTTACAAAAAATATATTTACTCCTATATTAACTCCTCCGTGCTTTCTAAGGCACGTTAAGCCATTGGTCCAGGTTATTGTTGATAAATGGCCGTCATCATCATCATAGAGGAGCTCGATGGCGCAGTGGTTAACGCGCCCGGTCTGCGAGTTCTGAGGTTAAGCAAATTTCGCAAAGGCCGGTCATCGGATGGGTGACCAAAAATTCATCATCTCCTCCGTGCTTCGGCACGTAAAGCCGTTGGTCCCAGTTGCATTAGCAGTCGTTAACAACCACCAATCCGCACTGGGCCCGCGTGGTGGTTTATGGCCCGTTTTCCCTATATATCCACAGGAAAGGTTCGTGCCCCATCAGTGGGGACATAAAATGAGCTGATAATGATCATTATCATAATCAGAGCGTATAAGGCTACCGCTAGGCATAGGCCTCTCCCAATGCATACCACTAAGCCCCACATTCGGCTTTTCTCCTCGAACTGCTTTTATTGCCAGTCACTCGTGTCTATATCGCCAATAAACCCGATATTCGGCTCCCCGCTTCCAACTGCTGCCAGCCACGCTGAGTTAACCATGCCTCATCGTGCAGGTAGGTCTTCTACACTACGTCTGCCGAGTCGCTGTCTCCACTCTGAAACAAGTCTACTCTAGCGGTTATTGGTCTTGCGGCTAATATGGCCAGACGGCAGTGGCTTAAGCCCATCACATCCATCTGATGCCAGCCACTCGACGTATGTATACCATTGGTCAATCTTGCCGGTAGACTTCCTACAGTATCTACAGAGTCGCGGTCTCTACTCCAGAACACGTTAACCCCAGTAGTTATCGGACTTCAGATATCAGTTATTTGAACCTAAATCTTATTAAGTCTGCGTTGTGGGTAATGTGGCAATCACCTCGAGTGGAATGGTCTGAGCCTTGGCCAGGGTCTAACCCTCTTACCCATATAAGGACCCAGCATTGCTTAAGCTACTTCACTCGCCATTACTACTACTATAAAGTTTTATTAATGCAGGACAAAAACCTCTTTTTCTTTTTATGTATGTTCAGTAGAGCCCAGCTTATCATGCCATCTTCGTCTGGGTCTACCACACTGTGATCGTCTGTTTGTCGAAATTTGTCTAACTCTATGTCATATTCCCTCTTTCCATATATCACGATCTTAAGATGCTTCTAAGTTCTGGTCGTCTGCTTGTCAAAAGTTGCTTAACACTGTGTCAGTCTTCCCTGTTTAAATTTAACTCTATCCTGGTCTATTGTGTCAATCCTTTATGTGGGAGTCCATCTCATCATGCCATCTCGTTGTGGTCGTCTGTTTGTCGAAAGTAGATCATTAACCTTTCATCTGCTTAGTGCCAGATCCATCTTACAAACAATTAAAATTCTATTGTGTCTGTATTCACAGCAGACGACAGGTTGACGCTGTGTCAATCTTCCTTCTTTCCATTCAGCTCTATTCTCCATGTTGGATCAATTCTTTGTGTAGGAGTCCATCTCATCCTGCTATCTCCGTCTGACCCTTTCATGTTCTAATCGTCCGTTTGTCGAAAGTTTATGATTAACGCTGTGTCAATCTTTCTGCTTTCCATTCATCTCTATCCTGGACTGTTGTGTCAATCCTTTGTGGGAGTCCATCTCATCCTGCTACTTCTGTCTGACCCTTCCATCTCCCCACTTACTCTTTCCATTTATCAATATTCTGGACTATTTCGGCTCAATCCTGCCTTTTTTTATCTTTGAAGAGTTGACAAATGACTCCGCTTTACCTGATGTTAAGCAGAAGAAGCTGCCATGTGTAAAGACAGCTAGTGGAGAAGGATTGTGCCTGACCAGCCGTCTTCACCTTGCTGACCCACAAGTTGCTCCGTCATTCCTCGTTTAAGGGCCCCCATGTTGTAGGAGGAAATACTTGTGCTGGGTGTATATGGTGGTATATGGTGTATTCCATTCTTTCGTTTGTCGTTTATGATCTTTGTCCAAAATTGGCGGAACATACGATCAATCAACGTTTCTGGCCCAGTTTAGTTTTCCCCACCTTAATTTTTGGTCATATGCGTATAGTTAACGTCGGCCAGACACATCATCCGACCTCTGCTTCAGTCGTAGCGGTTTTCCGTTCCACTGAATCAAGGAGAGGGAGGACGAGATTGTGCGCCTCCTTCTGCGTGAACGCTGGCGCACCCTAATATATCCTGCGCATTTGACCGCTTTCGTATATGGACTCCGAATACACTCAAGTCCCGTGGCGATGGGATGAGGTAGAGAGGTCCGACCTGATGTAGTTTTGGCGCGAAGATTGGCTATGTAAATCATCTTCGTGCGCATCAGCGCAGACCCGACTAGGAGTCGAAGAGGTCGCCATTGCCGAATTCGGTCGGAATCCAATATAATATATTATGTTAGTCATATTAATACCCCCAATAATATTGACGCTATTAAAGCAGTTAATTTCGAAGGTCGACCATTCGATACAAACTACGGATGCTATAAGCATCGTTTATAACAAACACTACACCGGATACGGACATAAAAAAGAACTATTTGCATACAAAGCCCGCATTAACCTCTGACATAACGTTGAGAGGTTGCCGCATAGACAATTAGTTTGTTTTTTTCTATTGCCGCTTTACAAATGAGTAATTAGTCTAGTGGTAGGGATGTGGACGATCGTATAGTGATAGTGATGGGATTTGTGACAAACAGCAAGATTACCTAAATGTCATTTTTTTTTGTTTAAGTAATTAATACGTACTACTACCACTCAGCAGAACGCAGCAGTTAGGTCTTTATTTATTAATTTATTTTTGATTCATTTCCAGATTGGAAAGCCTAATCATCTACAAGTTTATATATTAATATCACATGACATGCATTTCAAAATTGAATTGAATAGCGCTAATCTCTAATAATAGATAAAAGTTAGGTAAGTAATAGTTACCTCTACCGGAGGTTTGGAAAATAACACCATTTGTCATAATCTTTCCTTTTTTGTATACTTTTCCAACCACTTAATGATAATCTGGACACAGAAAATCAGATATAACATAATCAATTTTAGAAACTAGGTACACTCGGAAAGACCCTTTCTTCAACTTAAGATCAAATAATGTACCATAAGTTAAAATAAAGCACCATTAAATAATGGTGGTGGTAAAATCAGCTGATAGCAAATTTTTCATTCTGCTGTTTGCTGATTTTCTTATACTATATTATAAGCACAGTCTATATAACCTTAGCAAGTACCAATAACTAATATAAAATTAAAGATTCCACTGTCACTAATTTAAAAAAAAAATACAGTATTCTAACATACCTATCTACTGTTATTACATCATTCCAATATGGTCTCTAAATTGCTTATTTGTGTATTATGGTGACTGTAACTTGTTTTCTGAACTCTGAAATAAATATATACAATAACTACAGTAAAAACTTTTATTCTCTCTCCAATTTCGTAATTAATTATTAATGAGTCTCGCCGATTCTAATTTCTATTGTCATTCTTCAATTACGTTTAGAAATTAATAGTAATCAATTGATTGTCTGATTGCGTGACCTTTTTACCCTACTGTGTATCTAATTATAAAAAAAAATGTATTCAAGTCTTGAAAGTATGTAGCCAATTATCACTTTTAACGTTTGGTAATCTGTTAAATATACTACCACTTGCATCTTTGTATGTTATGAAGTTGCGGTATTGTGTCAAACCGAATTACCTACCATAACTTTTTTTTTCTTTAGTTGATGGCTTTGTGCGATTAGCACATTTAGCCAGTGTCAAAGTAATTTTTCTTACAAGTAATATAAAATATAAATAAACAATATTTCCATCTTGTATGATGATGATGAATGATAATAGAAGTGAGAAATGATATACCCCCAACCCCTCGAGTATCTCAGTAAAGATGTGGGGCTTTACTAAGTCCTCGGGCGGACTTTTTGAGAGAATTTGAAAAGTCACGTTGCACTGTTTTGTTTCATTTGCCAACACTTATGCACACTCACGATGACTTAACGGTTAATAATCCACCATTATTTCACATTAATATTCGACATAGCACAAATTTTAGAAAATAAAAAAAAACCGCAGACATGGAACTTCACCTTTCCGCCAAGAAGTTTCTACCATAACTTCACTACTTTCGATGAACAAAATTCACAAAGAAGCCATAGACATGGACATATAATATGTGCATCTAAACATAAAACTGCACTTTTTGCCAAAAGCTTTTTTGGGATGGCGCCAAAAATATACAACAAAGTTCCTAATGATATTAAAAACCTACCAATTACACTTGTTAAGAAACATTTAATGAAGCAACTAATTAAAAAAGCATATTACACGACCACTTAATTTCTCAATGACATAATACGAGTAGGTATTATCTTTAAAGTAAAATAGTCTCATTAATTATATGTTGTATAAAATGTTCAAATAATTTTTAACGCAAATTTTGTTGCGAACAAATTATAAAAACACAAATGTTGAAAAAATTTCCACGAGCAGGATTTGAACCTGCATCCTTCTGATATACCGGGTCAGGTGCAAAAAATTTTTTTTTTCAACTTTTGTGTTTTTGTAATTTGTTCGCAACAAAATTTGCGTTAAAAATTAATTGAACATTTTATAAATAGCTACTTCTTAACTGATCTTTAATATTTGAAAAACATTATGATCGGATGTTAGTGACGGTAGTTGTTGACATTGAATGCTTTGAAGGCTTTCAAAGTAAAAAGTGTTGAATAATTTCGGCGGGCTGGTTAGAACCACGATAGCTCAATTGGAAGAGCACCTGACCCGATATGTCAGAAGGGATTCAAATGCTGCTCGTGAAAATTTTTTCAACATTTGTTTTTATACTATGTTGTATACCTATTTGAATTTATTACAGCATAGTTTGATTTATATCTAATTTTTTATTGCATTCTTGACATTATTTTTAATTTATACTTTGGCATTTTATACACTTGGACCTTTAAAATAGTAAATTTTACATTAATTTTATATTATAATGTTATTGATCCTTGTTTGTAATTATCGTGTACCTTGTAAAAGGTGGAAATGTAGTGAGACATATGAAATATTAACATCAATTTATAAATATTGTAATTCATACTATCCTACATTTCATAATAAAGTATACTATTACTATTGCATCTGTATGATGTGGCTGTTGAGTGAGATAAAATGATAAATTCGTAAAAATAATAAGTAAAAATACATTTACATAATACTAATTGAGTTTAGTTCTTTCCACAATAAATTTAAAAAAACTTAAAGTGACATTTATTTATTTATTGGTTTGGCTGGTCCACCCCCACGACCCGGTCAACCTGAGCCGAGGTCCTGGCATTTAGAGGCGCCCACGGGTTGTTCCGCTACCGATCCAATCCGGACCCCTGGGACAATCTAGAACGGGGATGTCATTCCCTCTAGAAAACCTCTGATAGTGTTTTGTTTCACACGGCTTGTTGTCCCTTTAAGTTTCTCGCCGCCCCCCTAAAAATTCAGCGACGCTGAAATGCAGCCTGAGGCGATCAGCAAGCACTCTCCAATAAAAATCGACTGGCCTCACTTAACGATTACACCACAATATAAGGAGACTGCAGAAGGCAAGCTTCTTACAAATGCGCTCGACCAACGCACACAAACATCCTCTACGGACATGGAATCTCGGAACAGCTGCGCTCGGACTGTTCCGAGCTGTTCTGAGATCCGTGTCCGTGAAAGAGTAGATTTTTGGGTTTTTTTGAGAAAGTTTTATTTTCATTTTTTAAAATATTTACGGGTAAGCACATTGCCTTGATCTCACCTGATGTTAAGTGATGATAAGGCCATTTGGTGGAAGCGCACTTCACCCGGGATCCTCAACTAGTGAGGCACTGGCTATCTTATCTCTAGCTGCCGGAACACAACAATGCTACAAACATTGATGATATGGCGACATAACTATTTAGATAAGATGGTGGTAGCTAGCCAGGTCGACTAACAAGTCCTACCACCAACCAAACCGAGTACACAAACATGTACCCCCCGCTGGGAATTGAACCCGGGACCTCTGGGTCTAAGCCGGTGGTCATAACCACTAGACCACAGAGGCGGTTAAAATGCCTCATACGGCATTTTCAGCTTTACCGGGCTTTTCTGGGGGCGGCGAGAAACTCAAAAGAGGAGCTCGATGGCGCAGTGGTTAACGC